>CM038117.1:464921-1069352 GCA_001642375.2 Mentha longifolia
TATTTATTAGTCGAATGATGTGATACTACCACACAAACTGACACTAGATCACATATCACAACTAAGTTCACACATCGATGTGGTAATCTATATATCAACGAATCAAGAAATATCTTATTATTTTTTTATGATAATTTCTTTTCTTTTTCTTTTTTGTATTAGAGAACTTGATTGGGAAAGGGGGTTATTCAGAAGTGTACAAAGGGTGTTTGCCTAATGAGCAACAAGTTGCCATAAAGAGGCTCAACAAAGGAGCAGCAGAAGAAGATGTGTTCAATTTCTTATCAGAAATTGGAATTATTGCACATCTTAATCATCCCAATACTACCAAAATGGTTGGGTATGGAGTTGAAGGAGGAACATTTCTCATCCTCCAATTATCACCATTAGGAAGTTTGGGAGCTATGCTTCATAGTAATCACCCTTCTCTCTCTTAATCAATTTAGTTTCTCTCTCATACTATGGGCCAGATAAAATGGGACGGATGCAGTATCTGACTTGATCACTCATTAATTTATTAATGTAGATTCAGATACTAAATTGGAGTGGAGTAAGAGGTATAAAATAATGCTTGGAGTAGCAGAAGGGTTGCATTATTTGCATGAATGTTGTGAAAGAAGAATAATTCATAGAGATATTAAAGCAGATAATATTCTTTTATCTGAAGATTTCGAGCCTCAGGTATTTTCATGTGCTTGGTTAGTAGTACTATCTTCTTTGGTTGGTTGTACGTTGGTGACTTGGTATATTTGCAATTTTGAATTAATAGATTTGTGATTTTGGGCTCTCTAAATGGTTACCCAAACATTGGTCCCACCACAATGCCACAAAGTTTGAAGGCACATTTGGGTGTGTACGTGGCAATTCCCTTTTCTTTCTTTTATTATTGAGAAAATTATTTTGATTTTATTCCCTAAATATGATATTTATTGTGCCATAATTAAAATGGCAGATACTTTGCTCCAGAGTATTTTATGCATGGAATAATTGATGAGAAAATCGACATATTTTCATTTGGTGTTTTACTATTGGAGCTTGTAACTGGGCGTCAAGCATTAAATGAGTTTCAGAAAAGCCTTGTGCTTTGGGTACGTTTTCCCTCTTATATACTCTCTCCGTCCCATTTATAAATAGATAGTCGACTGCATTTTTGTTATCTCTCTCTATAAATGGAACACATGGAAATGGAACGAGTATATCTATAAAAATATGCTAAGAGAATAAACTTATCTCTTATGATTGTTATATATTTAAAGAAATATTGTTAAACTTGATGTAGGCAAAGCCTTTACTTGATATAAATGCAGTGGAGGAATTGGTAGATCCAAAATTGGAAAATGAATATGTTGAAGAGCAAATAAATTGGGTGATTAACACTGCCACTTTGTGCATTCAACAAAGCCCAGTTCTCAGACCCAGAATGAGCCAGGCACGTTTTATTACTACTCCCTCCGTCCTGTTTTTCTTAACACGTTTGTTGAATAAATGTGAGAGTAAAATTAATTAATAAATTTGTGTATTTGTAGGTTACGAGACTGCTCAGAGGGGTTGGAAACGAGAAGCGAGAGAAGAGCCCGAAAGGAAAGCAGTCGCATCAGAGGACTTACTCGGAAGAACTTTCTTATGTAGAAGAGTACAACTCGACTAAGTGTTTGTTTGATCGTAGTAAACTTCTTGATAAAATCGAATTTGATTCTTGACAAGTGACAACCAACCATTTTTATTTGATAACTTTATTCTTCTCTTTTTATCTTTTTTTTGTATATATAAAGATCTTGCATTTTTTTTGGACCGCGCTGCAACTTTCTAGCTATTGAAAATTGACCTTTTGTATACTACACATCTAATCTATTTATCTAAATCTAAATCTAAATATGCATCAAGAAAATGCCACATTTAAGTAATAAATAATGTGACATCATCGACTTAAAATAAGGTCAGATATAAATAGCTCGTATATATTATAGTAATATCATTTTCTTTAAAATAAGAATTCTTGGTGGGCTCGTTCTCGGAGCTTGGTGGGGAGCGAGCCTACTATTTCGCCAACTCGACGAGCTTGATACAGTCTATTTCTTTTTTATAACCATATGGTAGGATTTTTTTTGGGTCGGAAAAGATTTATTTTTTTCATCCTTTAAAAAAAAACCACATATTGATATTGCTACTCTAATTGCATTACAAAATGAGTTAATTAGCTATTTAAATAAATAAATCATGATTTTCTTGAAATACCTTAGTTGATTACTAAAAATATTAAATTAAAACTTATAGTTGATATATGTATTAAAAAAAATTGTACAATGGAAAAATATTACTACTATCTAACATAGTGGAAAACTAACTGTGAAAATGGTGAAAATTATTCAAGTAAAAATTAATTTTTCCCCTTTCCATAAAAAAGAAGGCCATTTTATAACAGTAGAGTGAAGTGGGAAAAAAAAAAAAACAAATTGTTTGGAGAGGAAATTGACAAAAATTCAACCGTTTATAGGGTTCCAGAATCTGAACGTTAGATCACATTTCGAGATCGAAATCTTTTGTTCTTCGATCCGAATTCGCAAAAGAAGCAGCTGCAATGGTGAAAGAGGTATCAGAAAGCTGCGTGGAGAGTTTGCTGGCGGAGATAGTGTTGTCGTATTGCTCCGGCTTCTACGCCAACAAGCCCGAACTCGCCGCGCGGCGGATCGAGGCCATCGGCTTTCAGGTCGGCCACCAACTATCTGAAAGGTCAGTTGAAATTCCTTGAGGATTCGATTTTGATGAATTGATCTCCTAAATTTGGATTTTATGGATTGTGGAATTCCTAGAGCTGTAATTGAGTAGTTGAAAGAGATCACCTTGCTTTTTTAGGGATCGAAGCATCATGGAGGTCGATTTCGACTCACATTAGCTTAAGAATTTGTGGAAAAACTGAAATGTGAGAACTGAATTTAGATGACCAATTTCCTCGTTATGTTGCTTGAGCTTGTTTCGTATTTGGTTCGAGTGGCATTTGATCTTTGTTATAAGCCCATTTTCTTGAAGCATGATTGCACTAGAAATGAAAGCTCAGCGCCTAATACCCTTACTTCGTACTAGTCGAGGATTCGTATGCAGCATAAGTCAGTCACTGCTAATAATGCTGCCCTATATAGACATTTCTATGTTTGTAATTGTTAGATGAAGCTCCTGTAACAGGACTAGGTCATGCATAGAATGAAAATCTCGAATGTGCTCTTTCGTTAAGGCTTTGGTCCCGAATTAAGTTTTAGATTTTACAGTCCATGTACTGGGTTCCAATCTAAGCAAAAGACTTTTTCATTTTATTTTGCATAATGTCACATGTAGAAGGAGTATGCATATTATATGGTGGGACTAGCATGGATGAGGGCAGGCTACCAGCCTCTTGGGGATTATGATATGGAAACATTGCTTGAATGGGATTTTGTTGTGACATTGTTGTCTGAATTAGTTACTAGACTCGAGCACCATCTTACCCTTGCTAATGATATATTATCCTCCTATATTGAGGTTTACTGATTATGGCCAAGAGAAATTGTATGTCCTATCTTGTAAAATATGATAACGCCCTTGTCTGATGCAAGATGAATATCAGACAAGAGTTTATGATAAGAGAAGGACGTGGAATCGAGAAATTGAGGTGAGATTCTGATGTCACGGTTATAAAGCCAAAGATGTATAGAGCGGCGGGAGTTATATTGGATTTTAGACATACAACTATTCTGCAGCATCTGAACATTGCAGTAGGATTGAGATTTAACTGTGATAAAGGCATGATTTGTCGTGTGGAAACTGGAGGTTTAACAGGTTAAGGCAAATGACCAAAATTAGCATTTTCCTAAAGCATATCAACTTTCTTAGTTGCCACGCTTTTTACTACTTGAGGTTGATAAACCAATTCTACGAGGGAGGTTTTCACTTCTCAAGCTTAATTTATCTTAGCTTTATCTCAGGATGCATTTCTTGTAACTAGTCATTTCCTCGTATGGTTTTTATTCACGAAAAGTTATATTAAATTCAGTGCAAACGAAATTCTTATTGAGAAATAACCTTTTATCAAAAAACAGATCTCAATAACTTTTTATCAGAAAACATAATGTTTATCACTTCTTATTTTTTATTCTTAGCTTTTGATGTTTTCCTCTCAGGTACACTATGGATCGACCGAGGTTCACTGATAACCTGGAGGCCATCAAGTTTATCTGCAAGGACTTCTGGTCTGAACTCTTCAAGAAACAGATAGATAACTTGAAGACAAATCATAGAGTAGGTACCTAAATTTGAAACAACTTCGTGTTACTCGAGTGCAAAAATTTATGACTCAACCTTTATTTTTCTCGCAGGGCACGTTTGTGTTGCAAGACAATCGATTTCGATGGCTAGCACATATGTCTGTTGACCCATCAGTGCAAGCATCTGGAAATATTCAAGATCCTACCGCAATGGCGGAAAACAAATCAGCTCAGGCTACTGGAATGCACCTATACTTTCCTTGTGGAATTATAAGGGGAGCATTGTCAAACTTGGGAATAGCTTGTGCAGTTTCTGCAGATATTTCCAACCTCCCAGCATGTGAGCTTATTACCTTGTTTACACTTAATAAATCAAGCTATGTATCGAGGAGAGAAGTTGATAATTTTATCTGCTTTCCTTTATGCAGGTTCTTTCGTTATCCGAATAAAAGCCTGATAGTCCATCATAATGGGAACGGAGATGGTGGTTTTATGCTTGTGTTTAAACCTTTTTCCTTTCTTAAAGTTTGGAGATCATAGTATCTATCTAGTATACCAACTACTCTAGCTTTGTGTTACTCATGCATTGACTGGAGCTGTCATATTTACATGATTGCTATAAGAAAACTGGTTTATTTCGATCTTCTGTGCTTTCTGTACGAGACCTGAGTTTTGTAAAGTACCATTGAAGGTGGATAACTAGTTGCCCTCTTCTTATGTTTCCCCTTAAAAATAGTCTTCTGCACTGTTAGTTGTGCATGCAAAGGAGCATTTAGAAAATGTTGTTGGGGGCTGCAAACTCGTACGGAGACCGTATTCGAAGAGAATAAGTTGGAAACTTATCCTCTTTGATGAGAATTTCTAATAAATAAGACACTAAAGAGTGAAAATATTCCCTCATCTCTTTGTATGATTCCTTTTCTTGAGAGTGCACAATTCTTCGTTTTTCATTTTGTTTGTCGCAAGATTTATGTTCCCAAGTTGTATATGGAAAGATGATAAATATTGAACTCAAATTACTCAACTTAGCTGTTTAATATATTGAACTTAAATTACTCAACTTAACTGTTTAATAAATAGATTATATAAACCAACCACAATAAAATATTTTCAACATTTCTTATTCATTTAATGCTGTTATCCTCTATAAGAAAGGTTTTCTGCGAGTGAAAGATTCTAAATTTTACTCATAAAATAAGAATTCACCTTCAAGGAAGAGGTGCTGACATGAAATTCTGTATACACAGACACGGCCACAAAATGGCATTGCTCATGCCAAATGTTTCACCTGCCTTCAATTTCTAAACCCCTACAATTTTCACCGTAAAATGAATTCGATTGCTACCGGAGCAAAATGAATCGGACTTACAAGTCAGTTACAACCAAAATTTACTTTTCTAATTCTGCAAAGGCTGGAGCTCCTGCTCAGCTATAACTGAATCCACAGGCTTGTACGTGACTTCGGATTGGTTACGGTTCCTTCTCCAGATAAACCATGCACCAGAAGCTACCATTCCAATAACAATCACTGAAATCGTTGCTACGACTAGAGCCAAGTAATGTTGTTGCCACCATGTCCTGGATAAATGCAATCAAACACATTATTTAATAATGAGGCTTAGTTGTACAAATTTCTCGTAGTCTACTTGAGATGAGAAGAATGGTACACTAAGTAAAGTTATTGCCGTAAAATATTGTCCCCATCAACTCAAATGGGATGAAAATAGAAAGTATAAGATCTCATCTAGTTTCAAGATTTAATAACCAAACAACAGAGAGAAATTTTACCCCATATAGATAGGAGATAATTAGAGAAGGCCCTATCTATAACTTTGAAAGGGCAGATATAATGATGTCTCAGCAAATATCTAGCGAAATGCTAAAGTTATCCGCCATACAAAAAATTGTAAGTCGGTAGCTGGAGCCTAATTATCCTCAGAGAAGAAGTGTTATGCATTGCTTTAAATCAATTTGTATTTCAATTTACCTCTTAGGTGCCGGCTCAAAGCTCCAGTCATACAATTTGTAGCTTCCATAACTATCAGGGAGATGCAAATGGTTTCCACTCAACCTGGATACAATTTTCTAAAAAAGAACAAAAAATGTTAATCTAAATAGTGCTAGCACCTTATAACCAAAATGATGAACGTCTTCTCAAGATAAAACGATCTTTACCATAGCAGTAGCATTAGAGATGTAATAATCAGATTGCTTTGGCAAAATAGTCCATTCTAACAGGGTCTGAGTCGGCTCGGAAGTGTAGTTTGTCAATTGAACCTGTGATCGCACATCTCAAAAGTAAGTCGCAATCTGAATCTAGCTGGGTTAAAATGCAAGAACACATAGTGCCATAAACATCCAACTTGTTAATATCAGTATAGATCCTAAACTAGGCATATTTTCCCATATATGTCTTAAACTACCTATAATATCAATCAAAAGCCCCGAACTATTGATATTATTGATAGTTCAGGACATACTTGGGAAAAGACACATAGTTTAGGACTTAAAATGATAACCCACTTTTTAAAATCAAACTTAACAATGATACCCCGTTTTAAATTCCTAACGAATGAACAAATTTGTATTGATCTACCTGAGAAGACATAACTTCTAAATCCTTAGCAATGAACTGAGCAAGTTCCGGGATGTGAGGCTTCAACTCCGTGTAATTAATGCTCAATGACATCAAGAACTTTATCAGGCCGACTTTAACTTCCTCTGCAAATTAAAAGAGGCGCTAATCTTCATCAGAAAGTCTGTCTTTTTTTCTAAATTATCCAATATCCATGGCTTTCAATTAGCTCCTGATATGTATTGAGATTATGTACAAATATTGAAGAAGCTAGTGATAGTTGATTAGCCAGCCTAAGATACAATTAGTAACTACAAACAACTATTTTAAGAGTCCAAAGATAAGATATTTTGACTATTTTTTTTTTCTCTGCATCAGCAAGTATCATTTAACTCTCCAGAAAATAGTACTTTGGTATATGACAAATATTTTCTTCTGCAGTCTTCCCAATTCTTTGGATATCCTATGATGTAGCAGCAGAAGTAGTAGTAGAAGTGATCTACTAAAAAAACCAAAGCTTCACTAACAATTTTTCACCTTTGCCTTGCCACGCCAAAAAATAGTTAACCCCAAGTTGCCAACCAGAGTAGTCAATTTTACCAAATTTTAAGTTATAAACCATTCTAATTTGGGTCTCATAAACAACATATAATTTGGAAAAGATAATCCAAGCGAAAAAATAGTAGCATAACAAACCTGGAGTTTTGGGCAGAGGGGGTGCAGTTGGTGCGAGCTCGGGAGCCATGTCTGCAGTGGAGTTCACCTTATCTTCGCCTGAAGGAAGTGGTGGTGAGGCAGGGGATACATGAAGTCTCTCCCATAACTCCGAGCAATTGGTTTTCCAGAAACCAATCTTTTCATGTTCACGATCATATGTTACAAGAGTATTCCGGACAACTATACCTGCCACACGAGATGTACTAAAATATAAAACATGTCATTCTTCAATTTATAGCTCAGACCACATGATCAAGCAGACAGTACCTCCCAAAAGAGTGGTCGACTCCTTTCCATTCTGAAAAATCCCTAGACAGTACGCACCGTGCACCTTTGAGTGCTGTAGGACAGAAGAACAAGAATCAGTGACCATAATGGGAAGCTTTATTCAATGCTAAAAGCAGCGCATATATTATGCTATTGATCATCATGCATTACATTATTATATGATTTGAGGATAAAATGAAGAAAGGCACTTACTCTGAACAAATAATTTTCAGGGGCCAACAACAGCTTCTGTCCATTGGCAAATACCATCTTGACGGATGGAAAAGATTTTGAAAGTTGTGCAGCATCACTGAAGCAACATTAGCATTATAAATCACTAGTACACAAAAATAAGGGATAGAAAGCTTGTATCTAGCCAAATCCACGATGATAATCATATTACCTTCCAGCACCTGAGAAGCAAATATCATTGTAGTTAGGGTCAGGCCCTTGTATTTTTTTGAGGGAATGGGTCTCCTCGAAAATCTACATGCAATAATAGAGAAATTAGCAAAGATGTAATGTCTCAGGACTTTGAAAAGTAGCATAATCCAGAGAATGATTACAGCTGCTTTGAAGGCCTCAAACGCTGCTTGTGGAAGATAAGCATAAGTTGTGCCACTATCCAGAACAGTTCCATGTTTGCCATCAAAAACCTTGGGATCTAGGGGCAGCTTTTTCCCAGCAATATGAATCTCATTCAGCTCGACATTGTAATATGGACTGTTGCCATCCCGAAACTAGAGTAAATGTGTGAGATGTATCAAGTGTACTTGTTAGGAGATACCCTAACGCACAGTTATAATACCTCAAAAGTCTTCTAAAACATACCTTCGTGCAGGGTTTGAATGGGTAAAAGTCATTTCATTAGGGGTTGAAATTCCTCCAAGAACCATTGCACCGCCACCCACATCCATTCCACCATAGCACAACGAAAATGAATCACTGATTACACCTTTCTCAACAAGCTGATCAACAATACTAAGATCTCCACGACCTAAACCCATTATTCCATCAGCATGTTGGCTGTAGAGATCCCCTGTTTCCATGTTCTCACATCCAAAAGTAGCTCGTTGCGGCAGCAGATCACTTTGATTGCCAAATGAAATTATGTCTATTCCCAAGACCCCACTGCTAGAACTCATTTCAGCATATTGCCTTTCATAAATACATTGTTCTCTATTACTATCACAAGTGCAATCAATATTGCACTTTAGAGGTTCATACGTGCTCGACAAATCTGGTTGGAACCTCGGATCCTATTAAAAGAAAATGTCTCAATATATTGGGCGAAATGCAGATTACGTGCAATTAAACCAAGTTTACTTTGCCAAAAGTACTATAAGTACTATAAACTGCAGAAATGCAGCTATCCAAATCAAACAGCTATAGCAGAATTTGGAGATTAAGTACACAATGAGAAGATGGTGGCGCTCGCCCATAAGGACAAAGAGAGGAATAGAGTACAATAAATTAAAAACACACAAGAAAAAGTTATTTGATTTAAAGGTGAAATAAAAAAATAAAAAAAATTTACTCATATAAATCTACATGCTTCTCAATTAAGTGCAGCTTAATTTTTTCCCCTCACTTTTCAGTTGGCTACTCCTTGTAACATGAACCACCGTAAGAACTACTCATCCACTCCCTCTATCCATTTGTTTCATTTGATGGAAGCATAATTTAATTTAGTACGCTAGGCTTGCTAGTAACAAATCAGTGTAGGTCCTTCTAAAAATTATTAGTAAAACCATGGCAGGGAAAACCGAAAAATAGAATACAGAAACAGTATTTTCCCTGCCTTAGGGGGGTGTATTCAATTATGATTTTGTTAGAATTTTTTGGACTTTAAAGAATCTGTGGATTTAGGAAATCCATAGATTCTATGCAGAGTTTGGATGATTTCTTTTATTGATTTATACGGATTTTCATAGACTTGAAAGGATTACAGAATAATTATTTATTTATACTACGTTGACATGAACGACGACGTTTTGTTTATTTTTTTAAAAAAAGTTTAAGGCTGGTTTCTCTACTCATGCCTAGCTCTTTTCTCTTTCCCGCCTCCCTCATCTCCCATAAACATAATCCTCTCAAATCTGAAGATAAACTCAATAGGAAGAATACAAGGGAGAATTCAGATACAAAGAATTCCTAATTTGAAATTTTTTGGAATCAAAATTCTGATACACTCTTCTGGAATTCCCGTCGGCGGTGGCGGAGCCATGAAGTGTTTGATGGACGAAATTAATTTAGACGGTGGCTGATGGTGGAAACGTGGTGATGGTATGGATGGTGTTTCAAATTTGAGATTTGTCTATTTTTTTTTGTTGGATTTTAGCCCAATTTGCTCAAATAGTCGAATGATGAACCTGACCCCTGCCGTTATCCCTCGAGCAGTAGGTCATGGGTCCCCTCTCAAAGTTTTTGGTTCCTGTCCGGTTGCAGTAAAAACCAAAGTATGCAACTAGTATAAAAATTCATAGAAATCTCTAGTTGTTAGGATTGATTTTGGAGAGTGAAATTTGTTTGTATTTTTGGTTTAGAATCAAACAAAATCCATAGACTATTAAAATCCATAGATTGCTGAATACTTTAAGATTTTTTAAGATTTTTGAAAATCTGTATTGAATACCTCAGTATTTTTAAAGACTTTTAAAAATTCAGATTGAATACACTCAGATTTTAAAAGTCTAAAAAAATCCTAAAGAGTCCACAACCAATACACCACCCTTAATCTGTTAGCTGACACACATATTTTACCAGGTATACTACCAGCCAAGTTTTGATTCGTAGAAATCAATTACACGCCCAAAAATCATAAAAATTCAACCACCAGATCTAATACCTATAATATAAATTTAAACTCCAAAGAGCAAAAGAGAAGAAATGCAATCTAGCAAATCTAAGGCAATCATCAATCGCAAATGCTGCGATCAAACTAAATCGGACAAAGGCCAAAAAAAAATATAGAGAGCGCGATAGAGAGAGAGAGAAGCGAACCTGATGCTTGCCGCACTGTTCACAAGTTGAGCAAGGAACATAAGTAACAGTACTTCCGGTATCAACTATGAGAGCGAATCGCTGCGGCGGCGTCCCGATCCACAGCCGAGTCGTATAATACCTGCACCGCGCATCATAATTCATCATACAAGCAAATCATCAGATATTTGAGATCGGATCTCGCATCATATAAGAAAAATTTCAAATTGAAGAGAGAAGAAGACAAATACCCGTTGAGGAGGAGATCGTCGTGGAGAGGCATTCGAGCGTTGGGAGTGCTGCGCGCGTGGAGATGACGGCGGGACAAAATATCCTCCTTGCGGGGGTGGTCGTTGCGCTGCTTGAAAAATAGGGGAAGAACCATGGCGTTGTTTCTACTACTCGTGTTGTTGGTAAATCCAATCGAATGGAGATGCGGCGAATTCGAGCTAGATGCAGCGGCGTAGACGGCGGAGGTGAAGAAGAGGACGGCGAGAGTCGATACCCAAGCCATATTACAAGGCTGGGGCGGAGCCACCGTCGATCGGCTGTGCTGCAGCGGTGGTCTACCGGCGGAGGATTGGAGAGAGAGAGAGAGTACTTCCGCTCTATGCTGCGTTAATGCGAAAGAGATTTTTATTTTTATTTTCTGAAGTTGACTTTTGAATGTTTCAGTCGAGATAAGAGGAAATGCCCAATTGCAAAAATGCTAAATTATGGTTCATCATGCTATTAACTTTCTTGCATTTTCTATTAGAACGTCGGATAATCGACATGTATTAAAAATATTTTCAAATTCAATAATAATTAAAAAAATTATAAATTAGTAATAATTAAAAAATTCAATAAACAAAAATGTTGGTTTTCGAAACATTTTTAACATGTGTTAATTATATGACATGTAACATGAAAATACAATAGATGATCCAATTCGATTAACTCTATTATTTTGAATAAATAAATCCATATTTTAACTTTATTTTTTGCACAAATGACTCAAATTTCCTATAATATTTAAATGATAATTTAAATGTAAAACGTGTTAAATAGAATGAGTCCGAACCAGTAAAATCTATATAAATCTAGAGTAATGCTCATACTTAATATGCCTACGGCTGAGGTGGCGGCATTTTATTTAAGGAAAATTATAATTAATATACCTTATAAAAATAAACCCTACTAAAAAAAAGTGAACCCTAAAAGAAAAAATTATTAACGTGACACTACCACATCAGCAGTGGGCACGTTAAGTGTGCCCACCGTGGGTAGGGGAGCATTTCTATATATAAATCTATATACGGAAGAGAAAGAGGAAGAGGAAGCCATAAATTGCAAGGAAAGCCTTTAAATTGCATGAGTTGCTAAAACATTTTACAAAGCCAGTTTTTGAAGCTGCTGCTGCAACATTTTACAACCTCAATAATGCCATAAATAAATGAGTTTAATTTCTGGTGTGCTCTATTAGCAAAAAAAAGATCTTCGTTCCGTATAATTAAAATCAAGTCTAATTCTGTTGGAAGTTTTCAGACAAACGTTAGTTCATCCGAGGTTGCAGCTTCTTCTTCTTCTTTCAATCCTCCGATCGCAACGAGGGCCTTCCGTAGCTCCACCAGCTCTTCTCCCGCGTCGCATATGAAGGCCGAAGCTTGTCTACCTGAAAGCGTCGCTCCTTCCATGCTATCGATATAATCCTGTTCGTTAAAATATCATCGTGATCATAATCGAGGCTCGATTTCGACAAAAAAAGATTCTCATGATTGTATGCAAAATTTATCCATATATATATATAACGGTTAACGGACCTGTTTAGTGTAGGAGCCAGCTAGGAAGAAGTTCTTGACCGGCGTCTTCTGATCGGGTCTGAATGGATCTTTGCCGGGTCCTTCTCGATATAGGGACTGCCCGATTTTGACTACCGACGACCACGTCACCTCCAGACCTTGTGAAGATGGGAACAGCTCCAAAACCTGATTTTTTAAACACAAAACATGGCTGTAAACACTCGTTGCTGAAGCTATTTAGCTTTTTCCTCTTGATAGTTGAAGGTTTGGTACCTGCTTCGATACTCTCTCGATGATTTCCTCGTTCGGTAGAGGCATGTAAGGGTCCCCAGGAGTAAGTACACACCTATAATACAAACACAGATCAAATAACAGATGAATCGCAAGAATCGTGGAGGAAACATATACGAGAAAAATCTCTTACTGAAGCAACGAGCCTTGGCCCTCGATGTAATAATCGGCTGGGGACGAGAGGGCGAGGTCAGCAAAACAAGAGAAATCCGCATCCGGAGTGTAAAGTAGATTGTCCAGACCTGCAGCTTGCCTCAATTGCCTGACCAACTAAGAGTTAATGAATTTGGCACCAAAATAGATGAATCGATTAATTTTGAACTCGTTCGATGATCTAATATTTCAAGTACTCAGTCACTTGTTCTATCGCATAGAGGAATCTCCCCCTCAAAGATAAGAAACTACGACTGTAGCAGAAAGTAGCTAATGCCCTCACCTTGAACGTTCCAAGTCCCTTAGCTCCGTAACCCAGCCATTATATCGCAATTGCACTGTGACGACAGGTACTCCGACCAGTTTGTATATATTGTCGAAGAATTTTGAGTCCCTCCAGCTTTGGGGAAGTAACCTTTTAATTCCGGGGACATCACAAGCTGCAATCATGAAATTTATTCTTGAAAAAAAGAGGAAAAAGAGAGAAAAATAAATATTTCAAGTTCATGCCACTTACCAGCTACATAAGCATCGGCTTTTACGATTTGCTTTTGAGTAGCCTGAGTAAAGGAATAATACCATTTTATTAGTCCTCCATCAGTTAAAACGAGGTGAAAACGAAAAATCATCTGAACGAAATGCACGAACCTTGGACATGGCAAGCCCCTTTACATATACACCTCCATCAGCAGCTTTATCATAAAGGATTTCTCTGCATCCCCACCTTAAATGGAATCTGGGATAGTGAAAGAAATTAATTAGTAAACCAACCCAAAAATAGTAGGTACATAATATATACATCTACCGGTATATATTTGTGGTCACCTGCCACCCTTTTCCAAGATATAGTTTTTGATTGGACCACTCAAATAAACATCTGGAGAACCTTTAAGCATGCGGAGTAGGGAGGCCTCGGTTTTAGTAGCAAAAAGTGAAAATATAGTGAGCATACAGCGTGCACTAATATTATCACAGTCGATGAATCCGAGGGCATAAGCAACGGGATCCCACATTCTCTGGATGCTCTTTCGAGTGCCTCCTCTAGACATGAACCAGTCTGAGAAGCTTATCTATTGCAGTATATAGATAAGAAATTATTAGAAGCCAATCATTTTTAATTGTACTCTTTTTAGCATACATGAAGCCTTTCTCAGCCGGATTTATGTCTAGCTACTTTGAATTGGAAAAAACTGGATAAATAACCCTTTTCAGATTTCTGCTTGACAAAATGCAGAGTAAAGAGTAAAATAGGCTAGTGTCGTTCACAACCCAATGCAGTTTCCAATTAAAAGATCATTCTACTTTATCCTTCTGTTGATCGTCTCTCATTCTCTACTAAAAAATCTTATCGCGCTTGTGCTCCTACTCTTGATATGCAAATTTCTCACATACTTAACTAAGAAATATGAAATAGACTATGGGAGAGAATACAAACATTATCCAGATCCCGTATGTTGCGCATAGCTCCATCTGGATCAACAAGAGCCCGTACAACTGGACTAAGGGCGAGAGCCACTGCATTTCTTGCTTTATCATAAGGCTGCACGACGGAGGAGCAACACATTACAGAATATCAAGAAACCACCATATTCCATTTTTCTAATCAAACTACTGTCATCATGCATACATCAGAATGAAAATTTGTGAAATTTAAAAGCATAAACAACAAGCTTTACTTGAACCGGAACCATTCATATATCCTATAGTTGTATAAGACATCAAAAATCAAGGAAGCCAAGGATTTGATATTATCTCGTTGTTTAGCAATGGGTACATATAATCTAGCTACAAACCGAAAATTCTCTACCTCAAGCTGATTTGTAGTCAAGAAAGCATTAATTCCATGAAGTGGTGCTCCAACCGGGAAGCGGAAATCAAGTTCTGCAATTCAATCAAACGTGCAATGTTTTATGTAATTGCATTATTATCCTTCCAATTGCTAGCCTCTGACATACAAACAGACTTATTACTTAAAGCATATGAACCGGGAGTAGATCATACCGCCAATTTCACCGCCTTTATTGACAAAAGTGTGAGTATGATCCTTCACGAGCAAATTTTTTTCAGCCCCGACCTATGCAAAAACCGGGAAATCATTAGACCATCACATAAACATTATAACTTCACCTACATCTAATTTCATGAAGAATCACTTCACATATATCAATTTGTTCCACAACTTCCAAACAAGGAGGAGCAAGTTGAATTCACCTTCTTCATCAAACGAAACAGATTATTGTAGCATCCGAAGAAAACGTGAAGCCCCATCTCAATGTGATTACCCTTCTTGTCTACAAAAGAACCAACTTTTCCACCAATGAAAGACCTCGAGTCATATATATCCACCTGCATTCACACCATCTAGCTAATCAAACAACACAAACAACTATTTTTCCTAAAAGAAAAAAATCAATTATTTCCCCACTAAACCGCAGAAAGCATAGCTCATACTCACAAACTGAAGACCATTGGTTATGAAGCCAAGAGTTTACCTCATGGCCTTGGTCCAAAAGCTCCACTGCAGTCGACATGCCAGCAAGCCCAGCTCCGATAATGGCGACTTTTAGCTTCGGGCCTCGATAATGCTCGGGTTCCGGTGGAAATAAACCTTTAGGAGCTGCAAGGTAAAGAGTATACGTTTATTTCCACAGACATTCACAGAGTTCTTCCCAAACTCCACAGAAATTGAAAAATTAAAACTACCAACAGAAATTAGAACAAAAGTGAACAAAGAAGAAGAAAATTAATAACACATAAAAGTTTTAATTAAAACTACCAACAGAATTACATAACACATAAAAGTGAACAAAGAAGAAGAAAATTAATAATCAGAAATGACAACTGCAACAAGAAACATCATCAAGAATCAATCGCATAAACTAGAATCAAGCAAGTCCCACAAAACAAAATCCAAATTTGATTAGACCCCCCATGATTCTGAATCAAATCTAAAGCAACAAAGCGATCAGGTTCTCGATTTCACCTACCGTTAGTGCTCATGTCGGAGACATTGGAGTCCAAATCAGAGCGGATTGCGACCCTACGAAACCTCTTGAGCTGCCAAGAAGAAGACCCAATTCGGAAATCCGAGCGGTTCCCATTTGCCGGAAAGCAAAGAGAAGCGGAAGCAGCAGCAGAAGCAGCCATGCACAAACTCCTCCTTTCTTCTTCTTCTTCTTCTTCTTCTGCTGCTGCAGCTGCTGCTGTTTGAAGTTGAAATTGAGGAATGGTAATCAAGAATTGATAAAGAAAGAGAGGAGGGGTGGGATGGGATTAGGCAGTGGGTAATTTATTATGGGGTATCTGAGGAGAAGAAGATGCTGATGGTGAAATTTGTCTCCATTCCAAACCGAATTTTGAGCTGCTGTTTGCTCGCGCGTGGACTGTGTGTGTGTGAGAGCTCCTTTATTTTTTCTTTTTCATTTTTCATTTTTTATTTGTGGGAATTGAAGGAGACAGAAGGCTTCGCCGTCACTAATGCCGTTAAGTGGCCGTTTATTTGGACGGCTGAATTAATTGCCACGTCGTTCGTTTGGGCAAAAAAAGCAAGAAACATAGGCATTTAGTAATTAATTAGGTGGTGCAAAGCTACAAATTGTGGATGTACACACATTTAATATTTTTGTAATTTCATTTTTATTTTTATTTTTATTTTAAATTTGGGCAAATGATGAGAAATTTACCACTGATATTTAATGATTACATAACTGTGTTTAATTTTCATTTATTATAATATATAGATATTTTTTTTGTAGGAACTATGTATCTTGATATTATCGCACATATCTAAGTCATTAATGAGACAAAATGGTACTAATATAAAAACACTTTTATAAATTATAGTAACTTCATAACATTTTGAAAATTTTCAAAAGCAAGCGTTAGGCTATACTATAGATAGAGGGAGACTCTATTTTATTTTGTGAATTTATTGAAGGTTAGGCAAATACTAATTAATGACCATAAATCACCTTATATAGGCAAATACAAGGCCAAAAAGGAGTATAAGAAAACTAATCTAAAGCAAGATGATAAAATATGAGCTAAGATTTTCTTTTATGCACTATTTTTCTTTTTCTTTTTTTATAATAATAATAATTATTATATTTTATTGTGTTGAGTCCACTATCCTCCACCATTGCCAACAATGTAAAAATCTTGCACTTTCCGAAAGTAATGCTCCAACTCTAGCGGATAACTAAAAATAACAATATTTATACTCAACATAACATAAAATGTTTTTAAATTATGGAGTATAATTTATCCAAGCATAATATATGATTATTTGGATCAATAAATTAGTTCCTTAGAATTTTTGGGCCCTACACTCTCTCCTTAATTTTCTACCAAAAACAATTAAAATGACTATTGATAGCACATATAGATAATAGTTGGCACTTTCCCCACCTCAAACCAACACCCTATTTAACCAACTTCTTCATGCACCCATGCAACTTATATATATAATCTACCTATCCACACTTCAAATTTTAGCTATCAAAAATCACAAGTTAGAAAATATGAGCCAAGAACAACCAATCAAGCATGTTCAAGACACAATTAGGGAATTGAATGCTCAAGAAGCAGCAAGCCATGCACAACCGCAACAACAACCACAACATCATCACACCACCCATCCTCACAGTAATGTCGTCGCTAGCCAGACGGAACCCGTCGGTGTTCAGGTATGATCATCATCATCGTCTTATGTATAATACACCCTCTGTCTCATCTTAAGTGACCCCTTCTTTATTCACATGTGAGGTATATTTTAATAAAATGGATCACTTAGGGTGAGACAGAAAGAGTATAATGACTAAATTATATGTATCATCATCATTAGTATTAATGTGTGAATATTTGTATGTAATTAGATTGTTAATTAATTGTTTTGAATAAAATGATGAAGGGGATCAAGGAGATCCAATCAAGCCCTCTAGGGTCACGGCTAGAGCAGCGAGGGGAAATCACCATCGGGGAAGCGCTTGAAGCCACCGCTCTCACGGCGGGGCATAGGCCCGTCGACTACAGCGATGCCGCCGCCATACAGGCGGCGGAGGTAAGAGCAACTGGCCGAACCAATATTGTTCCCGGCGGTGTTGCCGCCGCGGCTCAATCCGCTGCCACTCGTAACGCTCGATTGCCTAGAGACGAGGACAAGACTAAGCTCGGAGAGATTCTTTCGGTCCGTACTCGTTACTTCTTAAAATAGACGAACTTTGGACCAATTTTGGTTCGTATATATGACTATATAAATAGGACACCGATGATATAACTTTATTCTTTTTGAAAATTCATCACATGATTACGTTTTTAGTGAAATAAAAAAATGACGTGGCGCCAATGTGGCAACCACGTCCAATATCAAAATTAGTAAAAAGTTCGTGTATTTTATGACAATTAAATTTAATTATAATACTAATAATATTACATGTAGGATGCGAGTTCAAAGCTACCATCGGACAAGCCGGTAACTCGTAGAGATGCAGAGGGAGTGATCGGAGCTGAGCTGAGGAACGATCCCAATCTCTGCACCCGGCTGGGCGGCGTAGCGGCCTCCGTTGCTGCAGCGGCAAGGCTTAACCAGTCTAATGCTACTCAGAACAATCAAAATAAACCCAACTAAAAAAAATAAAATCAAGAAAATTTACCTTACTTTAATTTCAATCATATATATACACTAACTCGTTTTGTTGTCATCTTATCAACATAGAATAAACTATATATTCCGAGGTCATCATATACAAAATGGGACAAATAATTGGTGGCCTACGTGTGCAACAAAGATATTGGTTTTATTTTAAGGAATTATATGTATATTGTTTTGGATTATTGGTATATAGTATATATACAATTGTACAATGCCGCCCTTGGCTTGTTCTTCTTCCTTTGTTCATCACCGTTTTGAAGTTTGTATAATCGAACATACGTTCTATGTATTGACTAAGTGATTGTAATTATTATTTATAGTTGAATAAGAAATTGTTTTTGTCTTCTACTTTTTATATATTGACTACATATATTTAAGTCTTAGTTTTTTCTTTTTTTCAGATGTAAAAAATTTTATATACACACTTTTGTTGTTCTAGCAAAAGTCAAATAATTAGAACTGATGGTATTCTCTGAAGACTGTGTACCAAAATCAATTTTTATTGATTTTTATTTATCAAAATCAATTAATAAAGTTGGATTGAGTCACAATATCAATATTTGAAGAAAAAATAAAACTAAATTAAGATAATTTAATTTTGTTCAACGATTGGTACACTATAATAATAAGAATAGAGTATCACAATTAGAAAATATTAGTTTAATTTCTCTTTCTCTTTTTAGGGACTAAATTGTTCTTGTTTTTAACGCTTGCCGATTTAATCCTTTAGTTACACAAGGTGGCACAAGTTCGAATATTGAAAAACATTGTTTTTTTAGCTAATTTGACTAAAATAGCCCTAACAAATTTGTAAATATTACATAAGCTGTAAATAGAAGACGAATGTTTAAGTACTTGAAACAAGAGACTGTTTGCCATAATCAATATATACATTATTAGGCCTTTGTGCAAAACTTTATGCTTAAAACTATACAAGAATTCAGCCTAAATATACAGACAGCACAGGTATGACAAAATGATTTTTCACTTAAGATTCTGTTTTTCATTTTTTTTTTTCCGAGAATTTCCATAGATTTACACATCAAAATCCCATTTCACTTCAATAGGGGCACATCATTTTGCTATACTTCAAAAAGTATTCACACTTTTGGAAATGGAAAAAGTCAAGGTGTAGAATTTACTGGGATCTCTTGAGGCAGAGCGGCACTGGATTGCTCTATATGTGAAGAAATCACGAGTCGTTGCAAAGGCTTTAGCGCCACGCAGAGCTGTGCAAAAGAGGGTCGAAGATTCGGATCCCTGGGAATCGGACCAAATTGCAGTTAATGCATGTTCCAAGGACTAAGAGACGAATACGATGAAAGATTAAAATATATTTGAAGACGTACGTTTGCCAACACTCCCATATTATCCTTGCAACAAGAGGATCGAGCTCCTTTGGGATATCTAGACGTCGGTTTTGGAAGCCTACTGCACCCACAACTTGCATAGGGTTCATTCCACTCCAAGGTAATTTGAGTGTTGCCAGTTCCCATAGAATAATACCGAAGCTATATACGTCACACCTGTTATGTTTTTTAAGAAAAAAAGATGACAAAATAGTTCAGGATTTTGCTTCAAGACCTTTGGCATAAAATGGGCAGGAGTTGATTTGTTCTTTAAACATAGATAAATTAATATTAAAACAAATAAAATTGATTTAGCTTTGAGTATTTAGCCTCGTGGCTTTATTCAATAATTATCTAAACCACGTCCTGAAAATCTCAAAGATGAACGAAATTAAAGAAAACATTGGAAATCAAAATATGTTAGGGTTAAAGATGTGGAAAGGTAGTAAAAAAGGGCTTACTTTTCATTTGAAGGCTCATTACGAAGAACTTCTGGAGCCATCCACTCAGGCTTCGCACCAAAAGTTGCCAAGTACATAAACAGAAAGATGTTAGATGAAGAACAACGATTTTCTATTTCTACCGAATGCTGAAAAAGCATAATTAGTCTTATAAAATAGCAAAAATAAAAAGCTCACCGTTCCTGCAGTAGACTTAGAAGACAAAAATGTGTTGTGCTTCAAGCGTGACAATCCAAAATCACCCACCTGGATCACGTTTTGATATGCAATTTAAACACCCAAGCACGAAAATAACTACTGAAAAAATAAAGACCTGCCCATGGGCTTTCATTAATAAAACTTCATCATTCTCAGTTATATACCTACTCACATATTTATGTTCTGAACAAAAGATAGTAGCCATAAAAATGTAAACTTTATGAACTTGAACTGAAATTAAGCAAATAAAATCCCAGGCTGGTAGATGGATGGATATGGTATACCTTGACATTCCAGTTATTATCCACTAAGAGATTGGGAGATTTTAAGTCACGGTGGACGATTGTTGGTATGCTCGTGTGTAAGCAATTCATGCCTTTTGCCTACAATATAACCTCCAAACGTTTGTATTGACAAATTAAGAAAATAATGTGAAAGAACATATCCAAATTCAACATCTGTACCACATCCAGAGCCATTTTAATTCTTCTCTTTTCATCAATTTGACAATGAGGGCGATGAATGATCCGATACAAGCTTCCACTGAAAATTAAACAATGGCATAGGAAGGATTGAGGTTCACTGATATGATTACAAGAAAACATGATCCTTAATGGGTGCATATTTAAGCAGCATCACTGCATGTAGAATTAAGTGAATGAGCATTTTATCATTGACACAGATTGCCTTAGATACTCGAGAGACATTGCCTTAGATCTAGGAGTGAGTGATGCTACGTGGAAAGATAATGTTAATGCAGAGTAGGTCAACTACAAGATGTCTTAGATCATTCAGTAACTCTACAAGCTTTCTTAAAAGACTAATAATTAGGAATAAAGAACAAAGACAAGCAACTTACCGAGGTAGAAATTCAGTTATAATGGAAAGGTTTGGTGGGCGAGTCACTGCCCCCATAAAAAGAACTATGTTTGGATGACGTAACCTACGCATTATCCGCACCTGAAATCAGAATAAGTGATTAATCTCTCTGATAAAAACATAAATTAACAATGCACATATGACATTTACTGAAATAATATAGCACAAGATTGTTATTACATTATTACATAGAGTTTGAAGCAGAAAAATCAACAGCGATCAGAAAAAATCAGTCTCTTGACTGTATTAGATATATGAAGTTCACAGAAAAAACAACAAAAGCAGGTCCTTACCTCTCTCTTGAACTCATCCAATGCGGCACCTGAGAAATCTTGATCAAGAAACTTCTTCACAGCAACTTCCTATTGACCAAAAACACTCTAGAGTCAGAAAAAGGTTTAATATATTTTGGAAATGGCATAACGATGTCGTTTACTCCAGTAAAATTGAAAGGGCATGTCATCAATATTTGAAACAATACACCAAAAGCATCTAAGAGTAAATCTACCAACCAACTTAGCCCCTAAACCATTAAAAAGAAGCCCGTAAACTCAGCCCCTGTTATGCTCACAATACAGATAGCTCTATTGTTATTGCTATACAATTATGTCAACAGGAGCCAAGCCACATATTTGCAATGCTTAGTAATGTCTTAACAATTACAGTCCAGTAAGGACTATTGATCAAGCAATCAAGGCAACAAATCTGGTAATCCTGGGATGAAAACCTGTTTGGTTCTTATTAGACCTTAATAAGGACATGCCTAATATATATCCTGATTAACTGGAAAGTTCAGAATGATATAGACAACTTACAGTGCCATTCCAATCAGCATGGTAGACCTCTCCATAAGAACCTGACAACACGATCAACATAAAAGAATTTTACACAGGAAAGAGAATTATCAAGGACCCTACAGAACTCAATAGATAAGAAAGAAACGGACTGAAGAATCAAGCTACTCAAGCATGAAGATAGTGATAACAGTTTTAAGAAATACAACCACAGGCCAGATCATGAGCACAAACAAAGATTGCACAGATACTTAAGACTTAATAATTTAAAGAGTGACAGCAAGCCGGTTAATACATTACCCAGTCCAATCCTTTCACCAAGGACAAGATCTTCCCAGACGATTTCACAATCACCAACATCATCAATCTCCGTATCGGCATACTTAGCACCGACTGAATTGCTAGCACCTTCATTTTCCATCATTTTCATGTTCCCCGTGCTTAACCTGTCTGGCATATTGTTATCCTCATGCAATCTGGTGATGATATTCCCATTATCTTCTCGTTTAGGCTCTTCCTTCTTAACAGTGTCCTTATCCTCCCTGAGATGTGTTTCATGATTACTCGTCAAATCTTTTTCCGAAGGCAATTGATTGTGTACACTTTCACCAGATGCCAACCTAAAACGGTTGTTATATGTATCATCACGTCTATCTGCAGAGTTATTAAAGGGTTTTGCGGGAAATTTAGAGGCTTTGGCTGGTGGCTTTGAACTCCCAGAAACGACTGATGTTGTTGCATTGCCTTTATAATTTCCTGCATTGTTCTTCCCGAATGATCCTTCTAGAAAACCAGATTCATTATCCTTGGGCGCCTCATTCAACGGATGACGATTTTTCCACACCAAAGGAGAAGGAGGGCGACCGCTGATGACATTATTCTTTGGAAATTGCATTTTTCCAGCTTCATTTGAAAGATCATTCTGCACAACAGGTTTGCCTGATCCTTTTATTTGGAAGGGGTTAAGATCAGCAAAAAGATATTTTGGGTCGTCAGCAGTTTTTGGGCTGTACGGAACATTTACATTTACCCTGACACTGTCGCCTGCTAAATTGGGTCCACGGCCCCCTTTATATAATGGACTTACATTTCCTTGTGACACACCATGGCCTGACTGATTAGCAGAAGGCACATTTTCATGTAGTCCAGAAGTCCCTACTCCATCATTAGAACTAGCATATGACATAAGTGTGTTTGGCTTCCAAGACATAGCATCGAAAGGCAAATTATATCCACCCAAAGCATTATGAGATGAAACTCTGGTGTCTGCAATGGGAAGTTTAATTGGTTGTGTACTGTATGACTTTAAAGGAGTATCCTTTCCACTAAGAGCATCAGCAGGGATTAGGGTTCCAGGAGCTCCCATGAGATCAACCAAGCACTCACTGCATCAGAGAAAATTATTTACTTCAAGTAATGCAGAGTAGGAAAATATAGGATAAAATCGACTCATAAAGTATGCAGACAACATCATCATGTCTAGGAACATATAGCAGGTGACAAAAACAGATTCCAGGAATGAGATGGTTTAAGCTATACCAGGTGGGCTTCAAGATGGATATCCAACTATAATCACGAATCCTTAACTGAAACTTGCATGTAATTCTTGCTAGTAATTCTTATCCTGCTATGAATATAACTAGAAAAAAAATCTTCAACATAAAGTATTGCTGGTACAGTGGTACTAACTTGATTAACTGAAGAAACTACAAAGAATTCAGGTGACTTTCCCGTAACATGAGAGTGATTAATTCCACACCTCAGCCAAAAAGTTATAATCAGCATCGCACGCATACTATCATCTCATAATCCTGACTTTAACAGGTCTACCCAAAGGATATAGAATCACTGTTTCTCCAACCATAGAAAATCAAGAAAAAATTTGGAGCATCAACAGAATACTAAGTCAAGCATTCCTTGTCTGGAAATGGTTTGGCACTTTTCAGTAATTTACTGCTATCTCAACATAATACAACATTACAAACACCACATATACAATTGTCTAGAGGAAACAAATCTATGCATGAATTTGAGGATCATCCGATCATATTTTTAACAAAAGAACAACAAATAAGTATATAAATATATAATCTGAGCTGTCAATTACCTATCATCCTGTAGTTTTATAATGTTAACAGCATCATCCTCAACACCAGTGTAATGACTACCTTTTACTAATCTGCAAGGTATTCCAACACTATCAGCTAATGCCTGCATCCAAAAAAACAAAAAAAATAATGGAATGGCTCAAATTCAGCAAAATCTGATATTGTTATTAGCTCTGAACACTTCTTTTTCATCCTTATTGTCAGAATAAAGCTTTTGAGATGAATTCATGTCTTCAAACAAGAAAAAAGAACCTCGTGTGAGAGGAAAAAGGAAACCTAATTTGTCCCATCAACATCCTTGACATAAAATTCTCAGTCAAACTCTGGAGGAAAGGAAAACGCCTTTGCTAATTGCCATACTTTTGACCCAAGTTATTAATATACATATTGTTAGACAAGGAAATCCACAAAATAGACAGATTTTAGCTGAACAAGGGAAAGATGACAGGTTTCAAACAAAGCATCTACGCCCCAACATCTCGATTACTCAGTCTTGGGCAATGCCCTTAGGGCCCGTTTGGTAGCCAGTATAACCCAGGAAAAGCCGAGATAAGAAAATTTATCTCAGCTTTTCCAGTGTTTGGTA
The DNA here is from genome assembly GCA_001642375.2 of Mentha longifolia. Classification (NCBI taxonomy): domain Eukaryota; kingdom Viridiplantae; phylum Streptophyta; class Magnoliopsida; order Lamiales; family Lamiaceae; genus Mentha; species Mentha longifolia. Next base: position 489,948 of record CM038117.1, read on the forward strand.
TTCGAGAAAAATAATGCCATCGGCCCGAAAAAGCTTGGGCCCAGACTAAATTCACTGTTACACTGGCATATACTATCCACGCCTCTACCCCCGGATAAGTTATGATAAGTTTTTATTTTCAATTTCAATTATCAAATTTTTATTTTCAATTTTAATTATCAAATTTTTATTTTTTATTTAATTATCAATTTTATTTTCAATTTTAATTATCAATTTTTTATTTTTAATTTTAATTAAAAAAATTAATTTTAATTATTAATTTTTTATTTTTAATTTTAATTATCAATTTTTTATTTTCAATTTTAATTATCAATTTTTTATTTTTTATTTTAATTATCAATTTTTATTTTTTATTTTAATTATCATTTTTATTTCAATTTAATTATCAATTTTTATTTTCAATTTTAATTATCAATTTTTTATATTTCTTATCCCAACTTATCTATGTTTGTACCAAACACACAATATATTTCTTATCCCAACTTATCATACTTTTTTTATCTCAACTTATCACACATTTTCTTATCCGCCATTTTCTTATACTTTTTAATTTTCTTATCATACTTTTTTTTAATTTCATAATCAATTTTTTCATATGCTTTGTAATCTAATTTAATTTATGTATTTATATTATTTAAAGTAACATAGCAAATCAAAAGTTAGGATTGGACAAGATTAATAAACGTAAGATTATTTGTATGAATAAAAAGTGAGATAAGTTATTTATATTAGTGTTTGGTAGGTAAGATCAAAAGTTAAGATAAGTTAAATAGATGTTTGGTATTATGGACAAAACTAAAGATTAAATTGGAATTTTACAAAAATAACCTTCTAACCTACTTTTTTGTTATCTATATATATATATATATTATTTTGTAATTTTGTAAACTACTTTAATTTTATTTACATATCTTTTTTTTTAATTTCATAATCAATATTTTCATATGCTTTGTAATCTAATTTAATTTATGTATTTATATTATTTAAAGTAACATAGCAAATCAAAACAAAAGAATTGAAAAAAAGAGAGAGAATAAACGAAAAATAAAAACAGCAAAAAAAAAAAAAAAAAAGAGAGAGAGAGAAAATAACTACACCCACGTCGGCCAAAACAAAGAAATAAAAGGAAAAAATAAGAATAAGAAAAAGAAAAAGAAGAGGCAAAAAAACAATGAAGGAAGGAGCTGGGCATCATCCTTGAACCGAGGGCATAAGGGAAATTCATTTTATTATCTGGGTTACTGTTCTCTTGGAATATATAATCCGAGGTAAGAGGAGAGTTTAATTAACACAAGGGAATAGTAGAATAGTGGCGGGCCTTGTTCTAATCTTGGGCCCCCGAGAAAATATACCTTGCTACCAAACATCCAGATTAGCCATGATTATTAGTCTTATCCGGGTTTATCTCATCTACCAAAGAGCACTAGAGTGGGCATTTCCTTTTCGACTTTTAGAACAATGCGTCAGGCTGACTGTTCATAGCTTCTGGATTTTGTGTCATTTATGCAATTTCTATGTTTCAAACATTTTCTGTTCTGGATCAATACTTTCTCCTCCTATTTCATATCAGAGTTTAAGAATTTTAAGCCCTTAATCAGAGTTCAAGTTCATCTACAAAGAAGGAAAGGAAACTCTTTCTATTTGAGGCTGGAGAGAGCGCCAAGAGGATTTTGCTAAAACAATAAATGATATTTCGTCTAGCTAAGCAAAACATATGCACCATACTTCACTTATGTATTGCCAGGTCATATACCTGCCATTGGCACAAAATATAGGATAAAAGAGTAATATAATAGTTAAGAACTTCATCTTGCCTTGAAAAGCAATGCTCGGTGACGTGAAAGGCCAACTCTTAAGGATCCAATTGGCAACACACTGGTATGAAGAGATGTTCTCAACTCCATACTTCTTTCAATCCATTTAGCCAAGATGATATTTGCATCTCGAACAGGACCACCTAGGTGCTCCGTAACAAGTTCAGCCAGTCTCTGAATAAGCAGGGTGATTTCAGATTTTGGGCAGTCTAGTTCAAAGCAGTGTGCTATCTGCATCAGCTCCTCCAAAGCAGGGTCTATTTTTCTGTTTACTATGACAACCTCATAATCAGAGGCCCCCATATCGCTTTCGAGATCTGTAAGAGAAGGCATGTTTCCTCGAGATGCTGAATCAGAAGATAGATTATAGACATCATAGAAACCATCTACCACTCTCTCCTCAAAGTCAAGGACACCGAAATTCTGATAAGGAGACAAAATAAACAAAAGTCAAAACTAAAGGAATGAAGTTCAATTTTTTCTGAATTAAGAAAAATTTCAGCCGTGAAAAACAATGTATAGAAAAAGTTAAAAGCCAAGTATACTAGGATAAAAGAAGGCAATTAAACTCCTATAGGATCTGCACAAAGACCTTGAGTTAAACCAATGAAGTCTTCCAAAATTGACGATGAATAGCCTTATGCAAAGCATAAAGCTGCCACATATCGTTCAAAAAATGTTATTAAAGAACAATAATTTTCACTTATAACTCAACATAGCAATCCATTTCAGTTTTTACTAGTAAATCTCATTGTACTCAAAATCAGAAGTCTAGTACATGTTCTTGAGGTCATAACATGCGCAACCAAAGAAGCTAAGTAGTGGTTTGTTTCATTTTCAAAACCCATTCTTGTCAATTTTTGCAATATGTTAAGCTCTCAAAAAACACTTTTTTAAAATTAAAAAAAAATCATATATCATCCATTCTGTGAGAGACACCCCCTAATTATTCATCTCTTCACTCACATCCGCATATACATTTTGATCGAACATCTTATCATGGCAAGGAAATCAGATTTTCTTATAGAAATAGATATTCATAGAAAAATGGTGAGATGACACATGAAGCAAGCATACAGTAGTTGACATCTGAAAACACCTTAATCTACGAGACAAGCTACCACTTGCAACGATACGCGAACTAAGAAGTTTCAAAATTTATTTGCATCTTCTATTTCACAGGCTTCAATTAAGTAGCCTAGAAAAGTTCTTTCATTCACTATAGTGAGCCTCCTTCTTACTTCATCAAAACCAAAAAGGAATCAAAATAACTACCTTAAACAGTATACGCTAAAAGGAAACTAGTCGATATACAATCAGCACAATGAAAAGCACAACTTGAAGCAAAAAGTGGTTAACTAGTAAATTCATGAATAAACAAATTCAATTCAAGTACCAAATTGTTCTCCATCCAATCACCAAACTCTATACACATTTCCTAAAAGAGGGCAATCAACTAATTAAGGTCAAGAACAAGTAAACTGAACCAACCCAGTAGCGGCGGGACAACAAATCGGCGGCGGCTTCAGAGTTATCCGCGGCGCGAATCGGGGCTTTTTCCGGGTCAATTTGGGCGGAATCCTGACCCGACGACGATGCGCTCAGAGCTAGGGCCAATTGGACCTGGTACTCCTCTTCGGAGGTGTAGTAATCCTGCTGCGGGTGGTGCTGCAGGCTATGATTACTCTCACCGGCAGTGCTAGCATTATGGGCGGCGGCGGTTGAAGCGGCGGCGGGAGAGGACGAGGCAGCGCGATTATCGGAGGCGGTGGGCGGAGACTGAGGCGGCGGCGGCGGTTGCTGAGGGGTCTCGTTGGCACGATTGGGATGGTGATGGAGCTTCTTGAAAATGTGTTTCATCTCTGCTTTCTCTTTCTCTCTCTAAGAATTGCAGAGAGAATTGATAAGGAAATAGACCTTTTTCTTTTTCTTTTTCTTGTGAAGAAGCGATGGACTGTTCGTTAATGGGAGACTTCGTCAAGAAGAAGAGATGGATTTTCTACGTAAACTACTTTCGATTATTCCAAAAATTATAACTATATTTTTTAATATAAAAGCAATAAAATTAAGCACTTAAATAATCCATAACATTATCAACTGTAAATATTTATTTCAGGATTAAGCATTTATAGTCGGCAATGCATAGATTAGATTTTCTTCATATGATTTAATTTGTTAGGACAAATTTTAAATATATCATTTTGCTAATTATGAATACATAATACCAAGTATTACAAAAATAAGGGTTATTAAAATTTGATTATCCGAACTTTATTTTACTTTTTAGAGACTTGAACTTTTAGAATTTTTTGATTTGTGACAACATGCACTTCATTTTATTTTTTAAAGGGCAATTTACGAATTAATTGCCAAACTATTCACTTTTTCACAATAGCGTTCCAAACTAAATTATATATCAATTAAATAGCCAAACTATTGATAATTTCACAATCGTGTTCCCGACCTGTTTTCCGGCGACCAAGAGCTGACATGGCTGATCCGAGGCTGCTGATGTGGATTTTTTTTTTTAATTAATTAATTTTATTTTTTTACAACCATCAAAAACTGAAAAAATAAGAATGCATCAGCTGTAAAAAAAATTAAAAAAATTATAAAAAATAAATAAAAAATTAAAATAAATAAATAAAAAAATTTAAAAAAAAAAAAATTCCACATCAGCAGCCTCCGATCAGCCATGTCAGCTCTTGGTCGCCGGAAAACAGGTCGGGAACACGATTGTGAAATCATCGATAGTTTGGCTATTTAATTGACATATAATTTAGTTTGGAACGCTATTGTGAAAAAATGAATAGTTTGGCAATTAATTCGTAAATTGCCCTTTTTTAAATGATCTAACCTTTCAAATATTTCAATTTATAACCTATATCTCAAATTACAACGTCGTTTAAATGATTCAGCTAGTATTTAAAATGAGTTAGTGGTGTGGTGGAGCATAAAATCATGATTCATTTTTAACTGTAAAATTTAATGATCGTTGGAATTCGGAATGTAGGTCATAAGTATAAAACAAAAAATCGAAAGTTCAGATCATTTTAAAAATAAAGCAAAGTTTATATAATCCCTAAAAATAATTATTCATGGTGTTAGAAATATATCTAATAATAATACTACCTCCGTCTCATTTAAGTACGGACGGTTCCAGTAGATACAAGAATCAAGAGAGTGGAGATTGTGTAGTCATAATTAATTATGAGGAAAGAGAGTTAATTGTAGCCAAATATTCTTTGTCATTTAAGGAAACATGTCTATTAGTTGAGACGGACCAAAACGGAATATAAGTCTACTTAAACGAGAAGAGGTAATAATAAATAAGTTTTTTTTTTTTTTTGAATGCATAGTCTTCTAAAAAAAGATTTTTCAAAAAACAAAGTTAAAATAGGAAGGTTATGAGCAAGTCGGGTCTCAACGTTAATATTGGGAGTAAGTAATTAATGCAAAATCTTGCGAAATCAGAAACAATAAGGCAACTTTCTCCCAAACCTTAATTACATACCTTAATTAAAATGAAACTCAAACCCCATTATATATATATATGTTCGCAACTCAATCTTCCTAACTCAGATCATCGTCCCCAAATTCCACTACCAGCAGAAGAAGAAAAAAAAATCTAAGAGAGAGAAAGTGATGGGGCGAGCGAAGTTGAAGATGGAGATGATACAGTCGGAGAAGTCGAGGACCCTGACATTGAAGAAGAGGAAGGAAGGATTAATCAAAAAGCTGGACGAACTCACCACACTCTGCGATGTCTCTGCGTGCATGATCGTCCACGATCCTGCAAAAGTTTCTTCTTCGATCTGGCCGGAGAATTCCGGCGACCGTGTCCGCCGCCTCATCGACGGCTACAGAGCGAAGAGCAAGGTCGTCGGCGGCGTCAAATCGTACGGATTGGCGGATTTCTTCAGCGATAGGCAGAAGGAGATCGAGGGGGAGCTCTCGAAGCTGAGGAGGAAGAATTCGGAGGCGAAGTACCCTACCTGGGGCGAATGCTTCTGCGCCATGAACGAATTCCAGTTGAGGAATTTGGGCGATGAATTGCGCGCCAAGGCGCAGAATGTGAGGGCGAGGATCCAGTTCCTGAGGGAGAGATCGAACAATTTGAACAATTTGGTGGTGTATAATCCCCAATTTTACGGTCTAGGTCGTGAATTCAAGCCGATTGAGGCGATGCCTCCGCCGCAGCAGAACAATTTCTACGCCGCCGCCGCAGCCCAGATTCCGATGAATTTGCAGAGTTACTGTGATAATCTGCCGTCGCAGCCCTACTGCCCCTTGGCGATGATGAATCAGAGTGGGAATTGCTTTAATTATCCTTCTTCCATGGATCAGAATCTGAGTAACTGGGTTGATGAGAGTGATGATAACATGATGCGGTATCCATGGCAGTAGATGAAGAGCTTCTTAAATTTAACTTCTTCTTACATTTATTCAACTGCTTCTGCTTAATTTAGAATTCCATGACTTCTTTTTTTGGATTTTTTGGGCATTAATTACTTTAGCCCCTTTGGGATTTTGGTGAGGTATTGTAATAATTTTCATTAACATTGAATTGTTGAAAGAGAAATTCTTATTTCTGTGTTTTGCATTGAAGTTCGGTTTCTATTGAAGTAGATAGTATTTCTTGTTAATATAATAAACTGTTCTATTGTATCTTATTTTGAAGCAAACTATTCTAATGTATCTTTTTTTGAAGTAAACAATGAATCACTATATATATATATATATTTTTTTATTCTGTATTAACGATTACTTTATTTAATTATCTAGTTGTAATTAGGGTTTATACATTCCCAATTAGAGTTTATACTTCCTCAATTAGGGTTTATAAGTCTCACTTATAAATTATTAATTTTGATTATATGTGTAGAGAAAAGAAACAAACAGTATACATGTGAGAGAAGAAAAACAATTAGAATCGGTAAAAGATTTGGGAGAGAGAAAATGTGTTTGCATGATATTACGAAGAGAGATAAAGTACGTGATAAAAAAACAAAACAAAAACAAAAAAAACAATTGCAAAGAATGATCAATTCCAGCATATCACTACTCAGATATAGATAATCAGTTTTCTGATTTTCATTTGCTCCCTCTCACTCTCCTCTTTCTCTCTCCCTCGAATTTGATCAAGCACCCCATCCATGGCTTCCGCCACATGCATTTTCTTGCAAAAACCCAACTTTAAATGGAAAAAACCACTCATATTCACCTCAATTACCTCCCCAAAATGCCTTCGCCCACACCCACATCAAGATTCGCAAGAATCTGAAAAAACTCAGCATCAACTGCTTATTCACCAACGACAATCTCCTCCGCCGATCAACGCCTTGTATTACCAAACCCGCCTCCAAAAAATCAGAAATCAAGCAAAACCCAATACCCAGTAGTCGAAATCTTGGCGGAAAACCACTTCAGAGCCGCTCACGGGCGCTGCGGAACACCCGCCGTGCCGCGGTGGTGGTAGCTTGCTTTGATGTTCGACCCCAGTTCCGCGCTGGCCGCACCGGCGGGCGGATGGGCGGGCGTAAGTTCTCATGTCCCACAGTATAATTATTTTTCACAGTTTCAATTATTTCTTCTTTCTTTTGGCCATCAACTTCTGTTGCTGATAATTTACGTATTTCAATTCGTGTTGCAGAGACAGTAGTAGCTTTGCTGAAAATACCCTTTGTTGAGGCCTCTATGAGAAAGGAGAGAGGTCGAGTAAGGGTGTATGATGCATCGTGTGGTTCTTGGTTTGAGGCCGGTCGGAGATGATATGGGCTAAAGAGTGCAGATAAGATTTAGTTGTTTATTTAGTTACTTATTTTTATTGATTTTCATTTTTCATTAGTATTTTAGTTGGTCAGGTTTAGGGTTTGGTATTACTATTATTTTGATATAATATCTTTTAGGATAAGTTTTTGACTAATTTACTTAGAAGATTTTGAAACCTAGGACGGAAATTTTATGACAACATGTTGAGATTCTCAAGTAATTGTATTATCTACATACAATTATTTCAATAATATCAACAGACTTGCAAGAAAAAATAAATAAAATAATAGTATTATGATAATTGAAAGTCGAAAACATTGTAAATTGCAATAAGTTTGAATTAAGGGCTAGTCTATAAAAAAAAATAAAAAATTATCGGCATAATTCAATATAAAATTCTGATAAAATATGTACTAATACCTAGAGATTTCGGCAACTACCTTGAAGGTGTGAGCTTCAGCCGCCTGCGCTCGCCGGCACATAGGTCCGCCCTTGCCTGGAGGTGGTGGTGGGCAACTGGTAGCGGCAAAGCGGGCAACAACGCCTCTTCCTCAGCCACTTTCTGATGCAGCTGCCGTGAAACACATGCAAACACGGCATCCTCGACGCTCCTCCGATCAGCTCCTCCAAGCAAATGCAGCACCCTTTCTCCTCCTCACCTTCTCTCACCTCGACCTCCTCCAACGCCGACGACTCAGCGACCGGAGCTCCGCCATCGCTCCGCACCTCACGCACGTACCGGTGGTAGTGCGTGGTCTGTATCTCGAAGCCGAGACGAAGAACATAACCGTGTTCGGGTGGGGTCGTACGTATCCAGCTCGCTTCCCCAAACGCGAGGTCGATCAGGGGCGGGGTCGCAAGTCTCCGTCTCGCTTCCCCCAACGCGAGGTTGACGAGCCCCCTGCGATCGCTCTCGGGGAGAGGGCAGCTGGCGACGGCGCCCAACACGGCCGTCGCCATAATGTCATCCAACGACGAAGGCGGTTCTCCGCGGACCGCCACGCTGGCGGATGCGCGGCGGTTCGGGCTAGAGAAGCGCGTGACGGATTCCGCCAGGGGATGGAGGACTCGATGTACAAAAATATTTTCGGATTTGAAGAGGAAGTCGAATTCAACGGTGACTTGAGATGATGATGATGATGGATGATGTGTTGGCCATGGTGAGGAATATTGTGTTTGAGGTCATGCGAGAGTGGCTCCTCTGGTTGTAATGATAACTCATGCTCCAGATTATTAACCAAATTAATTAAAGAATAAGAAGAAGAATAGTGTGCATGAGTTGTATATAAATCATATATACATGTATTCCTTGACGAATAAGGATTCCAACTTCTATCAATATTTTTTTCCCCTAAATTAAATAATAATAATAATATTAGGATAAAGATTTATCCCATCATCGTAGGCATACTTGCCTACTTAATGTGCTGAAGTGATGTAACAATCTACTCCCTCCATTTCATTTAAAATGACACATTTTAATAGTGGCTTTTCTGGCAAGGCTTTTCACGTTTTTCGTTGATAGGTTTGAACCGTAAAAGAAAGAATTCTTTAAAAATCCATCTTCAAACCTATCAACGAAAAGCGTAAAAAAATATATCAGAAAAGTCAAAAAAAAATATCATTTTATATAAAATGGAGGGAGAATAATATACTCTCTATATATTTCTTCTGTCTCTGGTCTCTCGACTTGACATGTATAATTATTCTAAAGATAGGTGCCTTCTACGTAGTATTTTTTTAATTTAAATTTTATTGTAGGCAAATAAAGTATATTCTGACAATGAATAATCACTACACAAGTACAATTCTTGAAAATCTGTTGTGGGGTATAGTCAATTTCATTATAACCCACACACATTTCTGCATATTCGTCACCATAATCACTTTTCTGGTTTCCATTTGCTCCCCTTCAACAATATCTCTATCAATTTCACAATTATCATCCTCTCTCTCTCTCTCTCTCTCTCCGTATTTGATCAAGCAAGCAACCCCATCCATGGCTTCCGCCACAAGCATTTTCTTGCAAGAACCCAGCTTTAAATGGAAAAACCACTCATATTCACCTCAATTACCTCCCCAAAATCCCTTCTCCCACACCCACATCAAGATCCGCAAGAATCTCAAAAAACTCAGCATCAATTGCCTTTTCACCAACGACAATTCGGCCCTTGTTAGCAAATCCGCCTCCATAAAATCAGAAATCAAGCAAAACCCGGTAGTCGGAATCGTGGCGGAAACACTTCAGAGCCTGCTCAAGGCGCTGCGGAAGCCCGCCGTGGCCGCGGTGGTGGTAGGCTTGCTGTTGATGTACGACCCCAGCTCGGCGCTGGCAGCCTCCGGCGGGCGGATGGGCGGGCGGTCGTTCTCGTCGCGGTCGGCGCCGTCGCCGTCGCAGAGCTACAGCGTGCCGAGGGGGGCGGGGGCGGGGTCCGGCTTCACCTATTCGGCGCCGTACTACGGGCCGTCGCCGTTCGGCGGGGTTTATATGGGCCCCGCAGTTGGGATTGGGTCCAGCTTCTCCATAATCATGATCGCCTTCGTTGCATTCGTTCTGGTTTCCGGTTTCTTGTCCGATGGTTCTCAGGGCAGCGTGCTTACGGCTACTGATAAAACTACTGTGCTCAAGCTGCAGGTATATATGCTTTGATTTTACTGTTTGTTCTATTCCATTTGTTTGAATTTTCTGTGAATTTTATCATTTTCTGGTTGTAGCTAGAGAAATTGGTGCTTGATTACAGTTGATTTTAGGAGGTTTGGAGTCATGAGATTGGACCAATCAAGTAGGATTATGGTTGGAGTGGAAAAGCGATAATTAAACCACTCAACTTACTGTTTTTCTGGACATATTTAGAGCTTTCATTCTTCTTTGTTGTGGCTACAAGGGTTGATACAAGCGCGTGAGATTATGTGAGTCGAGTAGGATTAGGATTAGTTTGTGCGAGTTTATACGGATCAGTATGTCCATCCTTTGCCATAGAACAGTATGGAAGAGGCATTGTGGGCAAAGATCCTTTCCTATTATAACAACTGTTTTCTTGCCTTGTCTTTCCTCGATTTCTGTAGTTTCATTGCAACTTTGTACTGCTTCGTACATATTTAGAGTTTTCATTCTTCTCGTTGTGGCTACAAGGGTTGATCCAAGGTTTCAGTTTTGTTGGATGATTGAGATGAAATGGCTTGTGAGATTATGTGAGTCGAGTAGGATTAGTTTGCGCGAGTTTACACGGTTCAATATGTACATCTTCTGCCATAGAACAATATGAAAGAGGTCATTGTTGGCAAAGCTCAAACTGTTTTCCTTGCCTTGTCTTTACTCGATTCTTGTAGTTTCGCTGCAACTTTGTATTGCTTTGTGTGTGTGAAGGTTGGTCTATTGGGCTTAGGAAGGTCGCTCCAAAAGGATCTGAATCGGATTGCTGAGACTGCAGATACATCCACCTCTCAAGGTCTACACTATGTATTGACAGGTAACTTTCCCCATCTGCATGGAGAAGATAAAATCTGTTATTCTGTTTATATATAAGTTACACATTGCATAAAGCCATCACCTCTTCCTTTGGATTATGTATGATAGTAAATGTACTTACGTGGCATCTTAATGATTTTGATGATAATATCATGCAATCATAATATTGTATGGGGTATGATCGTCTCTTCCATTCATCTTGAACTACATATCTTTTCTATTTATTATGGGCGACAAGTTCTGTTCGTAATACTTTATCTTTTGTTGCAGAGACAGTACTAGCTTTGCTTCGGCATCCTGATTATTGCATCTCTGGATATTCATCAGTAAGTTGCATATTTTGATTCCTTGTTTTGTTGATCCGAGTGCATATTCTTTTTGAACAATATTTTCTCTCGTGATAGGATCTATGCCTTCTTGACATAGCCGTATATGATCTTATCCAACCATACATTGTCTTAGATGAATAAGATTCTTGTAATGTTTATCTATGGAGGAAAAGCATTGTACTGATCGATCTGCATACCTCTTTGTGTATACTTTATATCCATATCTAATCCTTTCCCAAGCATATTGCATGCAAATGAAGGGCTTGTTCAGTTCTTCTCGTTTATGCATTGGAGGTTCCTTCTCTCGACATAAAATTGTATAGGACTCGTTTAATTTGGCCTCCCAAAATGCAGGTTGATGTAAAGAGAAGCATGGAAGAGGGGGAAAAAAGATTCAACCAATTATCCATTGAAGAACGCGGCAAGTTTGATGAGGAGACACTTGTCAACGTCAACAGCATTAAAAAGCAAAGCTCGACAGTCCTAAGAGGAGGCGGATTCAGTAACGAGTACATAGTTGTAAGAACTCCAAACTATATTCTTTTTACTTAGCTATTTCTGGAGCAAGACCCTAAGCCAGATAAAAAAATAAACAGTAATATTAGCCCAAGTCGAACTTTTCCTTATAACATTCGAAACACTTCAGATCACAATCTTGGTGGCTGCCGAAGGAGAACACAAGCTGCCGTCTATCAACAGTAGCAAAGACTTGAAGGAAGCTCTACAAAAGTTGGCATCTATTCCAACAAGTAGAACTATGGTAAGAATTCTTTCCCCAAAACTCTAAATTCTTAAGAATTTACATCATCTGCTTAAATTCTTCGACTCTGTTTAACTAGGCCGTTGAGGTGCTTTGGACCCCTCAGAATGAAGATGACACGCTATCAGAGCGAGAGCTGCTTGAGGACTACCCGTTGTTGAGGCCTCTTTGAGAAAGGAGAGAAGAGAGATCGAGTAAGGGTGTAAAAGGTCAATCTGTATATATTTTACGCGAAGTGGCTTCTTGTGTAGCCTTTCTTGCCTCGAATATGCTTCGTAGAAACCTCACATAAATTCTTAAGATTGTTCATATATAGCCCATTAGTCGAGTACTATTTTGTGCATGTAATGGTTTGCAGGCAAAAACAGAGGTAGAGTGAAACTGGTTGGTGAATTAGAATGGGAGAATAAACTAATTTGCAGATGATAGAGAGAGAGAGAGAGAGAGCTAGCTTATAAGGGTAGAAAATCACTAAAAGGGAAGAGCTTATAAGGCTTCTACTCTATTGATTTAGTGGAAAAGTAATTAGGAATTAAGCTTAATTGATAGGTTTACAAATTTTGGAATAAAATTTGAGATGGGATACAAATCCCTTGATTGGTTTCAAATCTAAGCAAATCCAACATTGAGTTGGAGACTCAACGACTTGCTCTCTCTGTCTCTTAACCTGAAGACGGAGGTGGTGGTGGGCACCTCGCAGCAGCAAAGCAAGCAACAACGCCTCTTCCGCAGCCACTTTCTAATGCAGCTGCCGTGAAACACATGCAAACACAGCATCCTCGGCGCTCCTCCGATCAGCTCCTCCAAGCAAATGCAGCATCCTTTCTCCTCCTCACCTTCTCTCACCTCGTAGCATCCTTTCTCCTCCTCACCTTCTCTCACCTCGTAATCCTCCAAGCTAATGCAACACCACCCTTTCTCCTCGGATGTGCATACACAATATATATAATCATAACATATTCCTAGGCGAATAAGGGTTCCGACTTGTATTCGAAATTCAAACAAGAGTGATGATATTCGACCATAATGTGGCTGGTCATAATTAATATTAATATATACTAATAGTTTATATATCTATGCCATTTTTTTAATTTTTATGAGAAAAAGTGAAAAAGTGGTATAATTCATATATTTTCAACAAATTAACCATTTAATTTATTTAATCGTGACTTCCTTAAAGGATTTGTTGCTTTAATTTCTTATTTGTATGAGTTAGCAAACGGAAAGATACATAATGCTTGAATCGTAAAAACAATAGTTGTTGATAGTATTGGTGTCTGTCGAAGGAGAACACGAGCTCCTCCTTGAAAAATCTCGCATCTATTCCATCGATTCGTTCTAGATTAAAAAATACAAAACCAAAACTTCAAGTTCTTACGTACTTCACTTTGTCTAACTTGTAAAACCTCTGTTGTTAATCAGGGTTTGGAGGTGCTTTGGAGCCCGAAGACGAAGACAGAACTCTCTCAGCGACAGAGTTGCTTGGCCACTACCCTTTCTTAAGGGCTTTCTAGGAGATAGAGAATCAAATGTTGTGATTTCAGTTGTACATATATATATATATATATATATTACTACCTCCGTTCTTTTCAAGTTGTTACACTTTTTCAACAATTTTTTCAAGCGTTTTCGAACGTCTTGATGATGAGTTTTAAAATAATTTTTTAAAGTATTTTTTCTTTTACAGGATACTACAACACTTGTAGTATCCCGTAAAAGATTTTTTTTTTTTTTAAATATTTTAAAACTCATCATCAAGACGCTCGAAAACGCTTGAAAATTTGCTGAAAAAAGTATAACAACTCGAAAATGACGGATGTAGTACTATATTCTGCTAGTTTGAAGGCAAACTAATGTCCTACAGATGCATCAGCTGTGTTAAAGTAATTACCATTTATCGGAGAGATATGTTTTCTTCGGTTAATTTTTAGATTGGTAGCTGAAGTTATTATATTTTTGACAGTTTATAAAGAAATTGATGCTACGGACGGGCTAGGGCCTATTTTAGAGAATTATACCATGTACATTATTTTACAACATTTTCTCTCTAGGTCTTTCTATAATTCAAAAGGATGTCAGACTCGTCAAAATTCTAGATTATTCCCAGAAACCTCCGAAATCTGGCATAGCGGGACGCCACATAAAGGTAGGTATATATATAATTTTTGAAATTTCAATTTATGTTAATCATAATTGGAAGAGACATTATTTTAGCAAAAAATTATAATAAAATATGATGACTGAAAGTTGAAAACAAATATATAGTGAAATATATACACATATTTGAAATCTCTCTACTTGATTAATTGGTGGGCATCTCGTAGCGGCAAAGCGGGCAATAATGGCTCTTCCTCAGCCATTTCCTGATGCAGCCGCCGTGAAAAACATGCAAACACGGCATCCTCAACGCTCCTCCTCCTGCTCCGCCGCAGCCACCTAGCTCCTCCAAGCATATGCAGCACCCCTTTTTCTCCTCCACTCCTCTCACCTCGTACTTCTCCAGCATCTCAAACGACGAGTCCGCAGCCGGAATCATGCTCACGCCGCCGCCGCCGCCGCCGCTCCCCACCACGTAGACGTGCCAGTCCTCGATCTGTACGTCGAAACCGAGACGAAGAACGCCGCCCTCCTTTAGTGCCCCCGTCCGGGTCAGAAATCTCTGGCCGACTTCCTCCCACGATCGGAATACCAGCCCCACGAGACCGTCCTCATCGAGACGGTCGCCGATGGCCTCCGCCACGGCATCCAACATGCCATCCAACGACTCTCCGCCGGTGACCGCGACGCTGGCAGAGGCGCGGCGGAACGAGGGAGGGAAGAATTGGAGAAGTGGTATCGTGGAGTCTCGGCCTTCAACGATGATTAGCTTGTCGGATTTCAAGAAGAAGTCGAATTCGACGGTGAGCTGAGCCTGAGATGGTGATGTATTATTATTAATATTAATGGGGTGGAATGTGTTTGAGGTCATGTTGAAGCTCGTCTTCTTATCGTCGTAACTGTAACTCATGCTCCGGCTTTTTATTAATAATGGAGAAATTCTCTAAAAAGAAATTGAATATGCAAGAATACAGAGGATGATGATTATGTATATATAAAATAGGAGGGAGGATTCTTTTTCCATGGCGAAGAAGGATTCCAACTTGTATTCGGAAACAAAAAACGTATTTTGGCAAGTTTCCTAAATAAAAAAGAACAAGATAAAGTTCTATATATATGCCACTCTTCTCCTAGGAAAAGGGCATATAGGTCTTTAATAACCAAATAGGTCTTTAATAACCGAAGATTTCTTAAAATCAGTTTTTAACTAGGATAGGTAAATTTCAATTGAAAATATTAATCATTATTAAGGAACGAAATCAAGAGATTTAATAATGAGTTTGAATCTAAGTTACATGGACATTGGTACGGGTATCCGACACAGGTGCGGATCCGAGTGTCGGATATCCTTTTTCTAAAAAAGTTGGACACGGAGACACTGTCCAAACTTTGAACACAGGTACGGGGATACGCCATACATAATATATATATATATATATATATATATGTTAAAAAATTAAAATTACTAATAATATTTTAAAATTACTTATGGAATGTGAAACGTGGGCTTTGACCCTTCAATTAAAGTATTAATACAGCTGTAAATCACACTCTCTCTCACTCTATTAATTTCAACAGCTGCCCTTCTTAGAATCAAAATATACTAGGGCCGTATCAGACGATTTAGACACGGCTGCCGTGTCCAGATCGTGTCCTATCGTATCCGACACGGGTATTCGCCCTATTCTGGAGTGTCCAGATAACATAGGTTTGAATTCAAATAAAATCAGGAGAAAATAGAACGGGTGAATAATTATTACTCCATTACATAAAAGGAGAGGAATTTCATAGGTCAAAATTTTCAAACATCCAATGTCAGAAATTACAAGATACCAATTTCAGATGATGAACTCAAAGCGAAAAAAGTTAACGAGATGTTCCAAAAATACCAGAGTTCTTTCACAATAGCACTCACTCAAGCTTTGACCCTGCCGTAATACTTGGCTTTCTCCTCCGAGGTCTGGAATCGGCCATGACCGAACTTGGACGATGTGTCGATGAACTTGAGCTTAATATCCTCCAGAGCGACCCTTGAAGTCTGCTTCAACAGCGACTGCCTCAATGTCACAACCCGCTTCTTTGGCCCCACGCACCCGCCCTTGATCAACAGATAGTCGTCCTTTACCACACCGTAGTGAGGAAATCCACCCATGGGCGTGATATCCTTCTCGGTCCTAAAACATCCAATGCATTTATAGGAAATTAGAATTCAATCCATTTAAATAGAAGGAAACAAAAATAAAAGAGCTTGATTCGACAAGTGTGTGCTGACCTGTCAAACTCAGTCATGGCGTTATGAGAATCCTGACCAGCCTTCCCTAATTTGTAGATCTTCTTGTTCAGCTCGGTTCTGTGATGGTATCCGTTTTGCCCAGCTCTGGCAACTGTAAATGAAACCCTAGCTGGATGCCAAGCACCGATGCAGGCAACCTTGCGGAGCCCACGGTGGGTTTTGCGAGGGAGGCGGGTGACGCCCCACCGGGTGACCACACCTTCGTAACCCTTCCCCTTTGTCACTCCGATGATGTCAATCATCTCGTCTTTCTGGAAAACAGCATCAATAGGAACTTGCTTCTCAAAAAAGCTGTATGCATAATCAACCTTTTTGGCAACATCCCCACCATTGACTTGAATCTCCATCAAGTGAGCTTTCTTCTGCTTGAGTCCTTTCATCTTTCGTATCTGAAAATGCAATAGTAACAATAATTACAGTGAGTAATGTCCAAAGCTGATATCTTCGAATTTTTCAGATCAGTAGGGGTAAGACCTGAGTGTGAGCCAAAACACGAATGACAGTGCAGTACTTTTTCATTTTCTCTAACTGAGTTTTGATGTCCTTCTTCCCTTCTTCACTGTCAAACTTCTTTGAATACTTTGTGAAAGCCTTCTTCTTTGAGGTACACCAGTTCTTATAGAACCTTCTCTTAATCTCCTCGCTGAGATGCTGTGCCCACACAGTATTCAGGCAGCGGAGACCACGTGGGGTTTTGACGTATCCAACAACACCAACGACAACAATTGGTGGTGTTTCTATAATGGTAACGGCTTCACATGTCTCTTTCTTGTGCAGCTCTGGTCGACACAACAAATATGGGTAAAATATCATCAGGAACAAAATCAGAAGAAGCAATAAAATAAAAATACGAGATTAACAAAATTCTGAACCTATTTTGTGTACACAGAATCAACCAATTCAAGCAATGAAGAAATGAAACTACCAATTTGTGTTTGGTCAGTAAGGTATGATCAAAAGGATACCCTCAAGAGGTAATAATTATGAGAACTGCTCACTCGAGTCAATATAACATATGGAGTACATGTGGTAGACGCAGTAAAATAACAGCCATACAATGAAGCATCACCATATAAAAGGCATAAGAGATAAAAGGACTCACTTGATCCAGGCTTTTCAACATCACGAACAATGTGTGTCATACCAGATTTGTAACCAAGGAAGGCAGTTAACCTGCATTCTTGTGTTGGATTGTCCTTAGGGAAGGCCTTCACTGTAGAATCACATATGAATACACCACATCAAAAACAGATAAAGAAAAGAATGATAAAGAAAGTAAGAATGGCAATACAAGTACAACGAGAGATAAAACTTTAAATTTGATGCATTAATAACAATTAGCAAGGAAAATTCAAAGCAGCTAGAATATTATCTGTACAAAACATGTATGCAATTTTGTTTAAGCAATATTTTTCGGAACTCAAGTTATCAATAACAAATTTGGAATTGCCTAAAATCCCATGTTACTCAGATCACAGATTTACACTACTATAATTTGATGGTAAACCTTTGAAGTCAAATAGATTAGATAAATAAGCTCATGAATCCAAACAGTAAAAATTATAGACCTTTTCCTCTGTGACGAGCAGCCCTTTTTCTTGGGAGAAACCCCAAAGATCCATGTCTTGGGTGCTCAAACTTCCTGTGAGACATTGTTCCTTGACTGCAGTTAATCTGCAATACTCGTGCAATGTTAAATCAATTATAAGAAAAGATCGGGCTACCACACCAAGACATCCACACAAACCAAACCACTGCACATTTAAAGTCTAATTGAAAATAACTTCAAACAAAAGCCAAAATATATCAAGTGAAATAGTTTATACATGTAAAACATGTATACAGCTCATCCAAAAACACAAAAAAATTTGAATACACGCGAGTTCAAGAATTGTTCCTACATGTAAAATGTAACCAACAATAAATGAAAATAACATAAATCTCATACACCGTGAAAGGGAACCCTGGACCACCATAATTCCTTATGAATGACATGAAATGATCCCAAACCAAAGGCCTATGGCAATGATTTAACATGCCAAATCTCTAGCTCAATTGTATTTCTTCCCAAATACCACAAAATTAGGGCAATGGCAGAAAGAGCTTTTTTGAGACTCCAGCCTTGATTGCTCAGTGAGATATTGGGAGTGCATTTCAGCCACCACAACGGAATTAAGCAATCACAGAACACCAATCACAATCATGATATACGTGTTATTTCCAAAAAAAATTAAATTAAACCCTTAGCCAATAATTCACGAACTCGATACAAAAATCATGAGTAAATCTCAAGCAGCATATCAACTACATTAAATCCAGTCTATATTCAATAAAAAAATATGTATAAACGTAAATCGGATTCAAAAAAAGTACGGACAAACACAAAACGCAGGCATAAACCGATCAAAAGAAATCGAAAACAAAAGCAGATCTCAGCGAGCTCAGTACTTTTTTCAGTAACATTCACGCATTTCCTCTGTATAAAAACATCGGAAAATGGAAATCAATGCAGAATATTAGATATATTAACAATTCATAACGATAAATTAGGGTATACTCGGATGAAAATACGAAGGATGTTACCTCACCGCCGCAGCTATGGAAGTCTAACTAAAACTTTGCTCTGCGCCAATAGTGCAGCTTCGAGTTCGTTATATATAACTGTTCAGACAAATGAACGGCTGAGATCATCTCATACTATTCTTCAAGCCGTCGGATCAGATTATCGTTGGATCTAGGGTTTCGTGTGACCTCGTCTCCGTTAATTGGCGGATTATATTGGGCCCTACGGCCCGGTCTCGTCTCAGTTAGTGGGCCTGATATTGGGCCAAAGGGCCCTACATCACACTTCATTATTAGTACTTGTTAATTGGCCTATGGGTTTTTTTTAAACCTCAATATTGAAGCAAATGAGTGCTGCTTACTTTTTTGTGTCCAAAGAATTATAGACTAGGTTTTTAATTTTAATTTTCCTATTTTTCCTACTTCCGAAGTGCCACTAATTTATTTTGTAGGTTTTATTTCTAACTTGGTATATATGAAATTAAAAAAAATAAAAATATTCAAAATTAGAATACTTCAAATTTGTATATTTAAACTCCCATGTATATCGGGTATTTCGCGGAACCATTTTTCTTGATTAATAGTACTAATATGTTAAGAGTGTCTAATAAAAAAAAATACTACAAATGGAATAGTGAAATATTTTCTTGGTACCAACTGAAATGTAACCCTTTTTTTTTCTTAATTAACTTGGTAATGGGCATGGGTTTCCACATTTGCATGATTTGGATTTAGATCCAAGTCAAAGTAAATTGTCATCTATTATGACAAATATCAAGTGGAACAACTTTATTATCGTTATTATCAAGGTAACAAATCATGACCTAGGTTTTAGTATTTGCATACATGGAAATCTCAAATCTCTTCGATTTAATAAGCTCTCGACTAGTCGGACCCACCTCACACGTTCCTCCCAATTCTAAGGTTGAAGGTCAACTTATGTCATTTCAATTCTATAAAGTTTTTTCGGTTCCATAGATATAGTTTTGGAGAAACCGATGATGAAAATGGAGAAATTTGTGTGTGTTGTCCTAGCGGTAGAGGTTTAATATTCATGCAAAGGTCTCGATTCAAGTCCTCCGTGATAGGACCTATCAAATACTAGTATTGAAGAGAGTATCTTTTATTCTATAGAATAGTTGTTAGTAGTTAGTTTAGTTTTGATAAGCACGCTTTTTATCTTTTAGTATAAATAGTACATTCCTTCTATTTTGTTAGGTCAATATTTCCACAATGTAGTATTAGTGAAAATTTTCCCCAATTATGTTGCTCTCTCTTATCCATCTTTCTTTCTCTGATCTCTATCTCTTTCTCTCCATGGTATAATCTATATTTTCCAATATGGTATCAAGAGCCTAGGTTGCCGTTGTGTTTCTCTTTCCGCTTTTCCGGCGTCTCTCTTAATCTCTCTACAGATTCTCAATTTTGGTGATGATTACCAGTTTGTTGATTTCAAATTCTTCTCATGGAGGAACTCGTTTTCCCTTAAGATTTCATCTATTCTATCTCTGTTTTTGCTCTCAATCTCCCAATCGCGAGTTGCGATGTTTCGATCTGCTCATATTTAATTTCTAGTTTCTTATCGGTACCAATTATTTATGGTTTCTGGTTTAATTTGTGATTCAAGTTTGTCTTCAATTCGTGAGTTGTGAAGTTTATCTACTCTTCTCTGAAAAATTTCTCAGTTCGCGTATTATGATGGTTTGTTTCTCTGTTTTTAGTCTCTGATTTGTGTGAATCGAGTTGTGAGCTAGATTTTGTGCGAAATATAAGCTCGTTTGTCTCTGGTTTATCTTTTGTCTCAACCTAGAAATGGTTGTTCTCTTTTCCAGATCCGTGTGGGTCTTATTGTCATGAATTCGCAAGTTGTGATTCTGTTTTTCTTCCCAATTCAATCGGTTGATGTTTGTTCTCTCCGAGCCATTAGTTTCAGATTAGTTTCGGATTGGTTTTCTCTGATCTAAGATCTAGATCGAGTCTCTCTCTCTTAATTTGTCTGTCTCAACCTATGATTGGTTGTCTTTCTCATATCCATGTGGATCTTATATCTCTTGTCTTTTGGTCTTCGATCAACATCGATCGAGGTTGTCTCTGTTTTTCGTAATATCTCGGCTGGTTTTTGAGCTCTCTTGGTCACTCTTTTTTAAATCATCTCTTCTTTCTAGCATGCTTTAATCCAAGCTGATGTGCTTCTAGTTTTTATTCACACTCAGTTGTTCTTATCTTGTTCTTCCTATTGAGTTGTTGGTCTACAAATCATTAGGAGAATGTTTCAGCATCTTATGTTGCTGATTTTATAATTTTTGGCTATCACAGTGAGAGGGAGCATGAATTCAGTTTGTAATTCTGTTGTGGTTGTTGCGTGGATGTTTGGTGTTCTAGTATTGGTTAGAGGGTCTCTCTATCGTTGGTTGTGTTCATGAAAGTGTCCTTACTTGTTGAGGTTCAAAATGATGTTTCTGCTAAGGGGGAGCATAGTAATGAGTTGATTAGCTATTGTTGGATATCAATTGTTGATGGTGAAGTTTATTTTGGTTGATGTAATTCTGAAAATAGTTGATGGGATTTCCAGCATTTTTGCTTTGCTTGGTTGACTCTCAATTCATTATTGCCAGCTCTTGTCATGAAGTTTGTTGTTCGTTGGTGCTGCTGCCTTTTTCAAGTATGGTGGGAAGTTCTGTAGCTCTCAACTCTCTTTGCTGATTTTGGAGTAGTTTATCCTCTTTTGCTGATTTTGGAGTATTTGCATTGGATACTTGGATGAAATTTCAAGCCTTCTTTTCATAGTTGCAGTTGTGTTGTTCAAGATGGTCACCTTCTCTTGGCTCCCATCTTGAGGGGGAGTATCAAATACTAGTATTGAAGATAGTATCTTTTATTCTATAGAATAGTTGTTAGTAGTTAGTTTAGTTTTGATAAGCACACTTTTTATCTTTTAATATAAATAGTACATTCCTTGTATTTTGTTAGGTTAATTTTTCCACAATGTAGTCTTAATGAAAATTTTCCCCAATTATGTTCCTCTCTCTTCTCCGTCTTTCTTTCTCTGCTCTCTATCTCCTCTCTCCATGGTAGAATCTCTATTTTTCAATAATTTAAATTTCAGTTAATTAAGTTTACAAAAATAAGAAATTTATAGCAAAAGTAAACGAGCAGTTTTATAAATGTATTAAAGTCAAATTAGGCGTATAAGAGAATTTGAGAATAGGGTGTAGTAGTATTGATGAGTCACTGGTGATAAACTTTATAATTGACCTCATTATACCGTTTTATTTACATATTTTGCCGATATGATTGATAGATTGGGTTATTTTCCATCAACAAATTTACACAATTATTACAAATATAAAGGAATATAAGATGTTTGGGATTTTTCTTAAATAAATTTTGAGTGTTTCCTTTGAAGAATCAGCTTTTTCCATTTGCTCAAGGATGCTACCTCAATGACGCTTTTCCGGTAACCGCCTCCTAGCCGCAAGCCTGCAAAATAGAACCGGAGGAATGGGGAGGGTTCCTCCGGGAAGGCACTCCGACGCTCAAGTCAGTAATCGCTCAAGGGAAATAGAAATCCACTTCAGCAAAGCTTGCAGCGGAGGTAAAGTATCAATAAAACACACGTACCTTTTCTTGGTGAAGAAGGTTGAATATTTATAGTAGGATAAAGAGTGAGGGTAAAAGGGTAATTACCTCTATGCTATGAGGTTAAGTTAGTCTTTTTGGAGGAGACAAGTCAGTTAGAAAGAATATCTTAGTTATGATTAGTGGTCCCCGAAGTGGTCCCCACAGTCACGTTTTTCCTACACCTCGTATGGAGATCTGGGGTTAAGGGAATGATAGTAATGGGGAGGTGTTCTGCACTTGTCACCTTCAGATCGAGGATAAAAGGTGATCTGAACCCGCGGCATTCAGATCACTAATATATCAGGTCTGTGAGATCTGGTGGAAATTAGACATCTGTTCCTTTATTTCTTCTGTATTTCGAAGGCGTATTAAGAGCTGACAGATTGTTCCCTATCAGCTACTCCCCCCCCTCCAGGTCCTTGGAATGACTTCTGAGCGTTCCAAGTCCTAGTTAGCTTCTTTAATACGCTAAGAGAGGGAAACTTTCTTGTCAGCTGACGTCCGCCTCATTACCCTCGAGGTGTAATGATAGCTTTGCCTTGGGAAGCCGAAACGTCTTCGATTTTTAGACCTCTGATTTTATCGAACTCCATCTAATCCGTTTATTCTTCCCGCTATTCCTTTTGCTATAAATATAGAAGATTCCCCTCATCATCCGGTCATCTTCTTCGACGAGAAAGGAGATTATATTTTGCGGCCATGGATGTTCCTCTCTGATAATCAGTAGAGTAATGTCATCCTTTTGAATAGTCTTCTTTATTTAAGAGGTACTGTGATGATAGAAATACTATGCTTTAACAGAGGTTGTGTTCCGTTCTTTTGGGCCTATGATGATCCTTTCTTGTCGATATTCATTCTTCCTGAATGAACAATTGAAAATTTTCTGAGGCTCATTACTTCTTTCTCTTTTTCTCTTTCTTCTTTTTTTTTTTTCTCTATCAGAGTGACATCTGATACATTTTATATTATCTATATTTCCAGAATCACTTTATTGGAGCGACAACCTATTTTTTCTTTTATCACGAAATTCTTACATATCATGATTTTATTTCTTAAATATCCATATGGTATTTGCCATTTCATGCTTCTGTAGAAGCATAATGGGAGTGACATCCCGTACTTATTCTTGCCAACAGATTTTTCAATCGATTTTTTAACGATGATGATGATTGATTTTTTGATGATTTTTTGATTTTGGTAAAGGGATATGCGGTTCCCGAGCCTCACTTCCCCAGATCCGCATTGTGCAGATCTACTTTATGAAGGATTTATCGTTTTTAGGCCCTGTATTTACAGATCTTATAATACGCAGATCCTTTTTTATTAATCTGTAACTTACGAGTTTCCTGGTGTCAGATTTAGTGTTAATCAGGTCACCTTGTGTAAGTCCACGATTTATAAGGTCCAGATTCTCAGGCATTATTATGCACAGATCCCCTCATGGGGGTTCTGTGACGTTCTAGGCCCTTGTTTTCAGGTCCTATTTTCATGCAGATCATCTGGTAAGGGTTCTGTGATCTCCAGGGCCTATGTTCTCAGGTCCTATTATTTATAGACCCTCTCTCGAGGAGTCCGTTCCTTCACCAAAGCGTATTTCTTACGCTTCGCGGCTTTCTAGGGTCATTATCCCATTTTCTTTATCGGGACCCGAAACCGCCGCCACTCCCTACCATCATAATTACCGCACCCACGTCTCATTAACCGACGAAACGTGCTCTTTAACTGTAGGTAGTGGGTGGTTTTTCTCTTTAACTCCCTTCGTTCGAAAGAGAGAGAGATATATAAGATAGTCTAGAGGGAGAAAAGCCAACACTTAGAAATTTTTCTCCATTTTTTCTTGAGGAGCTTTCCTTGTGCTCTTTTTGGGAACTATTTCTTGCCTCTCTTTTCCTTCTCTCTTTTTACCGCAGCCAATCCTTCTTCCCAGCACACATGTACCTTTCATCTTCCTTCTTTTTTTCTCTTTCTTTATTCGCACTAGTTTATTTCTATTACATTTAAGCGACAAAGAAAGATGGTTTCTTTATCTAGGCAAGGTGCCCAAGGTAAGGGTAAGAAGAGAATAGTTGAGGGTGAAGAGAAAAAGAGAGTAGAGCTGCTGCGCAACCATCCTATCCCTTTTGATGAATACAAACCTTCCAATGTAACCCCATACGAATTAGGTTTAATTTTGAGTAGATTAGAAGACACTAGGGGTTTCACTATAGATATTCCAGGACCTAGCGAGCGCCCTTTATTTCCGCAAGCCAATCATAAGATTTTTTGGCTTTGTCAATTGGAGGCGGGTTTGCGATTCCCTGTTCCCCCCTTTTTGTCTAGTTTAGCAGCGAGATATGATATCTCTTTGAACCAATTGAACCCTGCTTCATTCCGTAGGGCTATTTTCTTCTACATGGCAGCCACACTATATGGTGTGGAAGATCCGGTGTCCTTGTTTTTTAGAACTCATGAGTTAAAACATCGCGGGTATCATTTGTATTTTTCTCCCATAGGACTGGTTTCATAAATTCTATGGCCAGTATGAGTCTATAGACAGAAATGGCACCCTCAATATCTAACAGTAGGTGCTCCTTCCCCCAATTCCTGGAATATTCCAGATATACCTCTATATGTCGATCCTAGGAAAGATAAACCTTCTTTTGAGAAGGTCACCCTGTTCGCATGGGAAAAGGATATTCTTCATGACTACTTAGAGAGTATCCAGCAGGTCATGGTATGTTGAAGCCACTTCTTCTCAGTGAAGAGGTGTTATCTTTTTTTGGTTTGAGGCCTGGTACTCCTTGGAATCCCTCTATGGGTAAATACTTCATATTTTAGATTCGAGTGTTTTTATGCATGTGTCTTGGATTCAATCGCGTTTCTAACTTATAGTTATCTTGCTTTTTCAGATATGTCGGCCAGATCTGTTCTTCGGGAGAATGCCAGAAAACAATTTGAGGAGCGGATGGCTGCTATGGCGGCAGCCTCTGAACAGGCTCCTCTAGCTTCTGCAGCGGCAACAACTCCCCCTTCAAATCCCATTTCGGGGGGTGCTACCCTGCCTAAGGGATCTGTTTCTCGAGCTAGGGGAAAATCTTCCTTGCCCGGGGTGACTATAAGGGAAGCGCCAATTCCTCGAGCCGTTATGTCTCCCTCCACACGTCCCCCTCACCCCTTGGCTGCCGGGGTGGACCGTAGCCTTTCTACTTGGTCCGAGGGGACGGTTCTTCCTTCCAATGAAGATTTGGACTTTCAATTTTCGGAAGGGTTTTTGTTGGACTTATTCGCTACTGCTGAGATGCCAGCTCCAACAGAGCCTGGCAGACCTTCCGTCCCACAGAAGAGACCTTCGGATTCCTCCTTCTCCACGGATCCGAAAAGAAAAAAAGATTTCTGCCAGTAGTGCTAACCAGAGAGTGGGTATGCCGATTTTTAATATTTTATCCCCCACACCCATTTCTGCAGAACCGTCTGTCTTGGGACATCCGAGGTACTCCAGCACCTTGGCCAGGTATGCCACTGCCAACCCTTATCTGGTGGTTAACCCTCCAGAGCCAGCCGCAGTGGAAAGTCCTGCTTCGGAAGCCACGCTGGCTATGCTCCATGCCTTACGCATGAAGGGTTTGGATGTCCCTACTGCTTCCTATAATGTTCCCGGGGTTAGCGTAAGCTTCCCTGGCATAATTCGGGGCATCGATAGAGGCACTGCCTCTAATATTTTGGACAGCATCCCTTGTGCTGAGGATTGGAGGCATCTGAACAGATTGGCTTCTGTAGAGTTTATTCGTCAGGCCTCTGTTCACGAGATTAAGGTATTTAAAAGAGAGTTTTTTGACTTCAGAACTATTCTTTTGCCACCTTCATAAGTCACATATTTCTTTAACATTTTTACTATGTTTAGGTCATGGCCTTCAGATCCATGCTCTCACTTCGAGCATTGGCATATGATCCCATGAAGGGAGATATATCCAATATGCACTTATCTACTGAGCATCTGCAAGCAGAGGTGATGTGATTGCAGACGGCACGCAATGAGGAACGTGAGGCCGAGGTGGTCAAGGCTTTACAGGACCGAACGGCGCATCTGGAGTGAGAGCTGACAGATTTGAAGCAACGGGAAGCGGAAAGGGAGAAGCTTGCCCAGGAACGGGAGCTTTATTTTCAGCAACTGGAGAGGGATCTGGCTGGTCAGAGGGCGCGTGCTGAAGATCTTCAACGATCTTGTGACAAGGCGAGAGAGGATCTGGCCCAGGCATCTGAGAGGCATAATAAGGCCATGGAGCAAGCTTGTGACAACGCCCTCAAGAAGGGTACTGAAGCGGGTCTACAGAAGGGGCTCGTTACTGGGTCCGCCGTGGGAGCACACCGTTGCAGATCTTACCTGCTGATGACTCCCTACGGCCAGGCTTTCCTTCAAGCCTTAGTGAGGGATCTTCCAGAAGCTTTCCTCCATTCGGAAGAATTTTGGGAAAGGATGAGTGTTCCCCTGGCCTTTTGGGTTGGGGCTATTATAGAAGAGGCTCTCACTCAGCTGGGTCTGAAGGAGAGGATCTAGACATTGAGAAGATCCTGGATCTCTTGGAAAAGGAGACCCCTACTCTGGAACTGGATCCTCATTTTAATGCCCACAACCCTTGGTATATGCGGGGTCTGAGATCTGCCGCTGAAATTCTATACCGGCCTGAAGAGCATGAAGGTATCTTGCCTGCTTGGGAAGAGATTCCTTACTATCTTCTTCCTCCTCAGGCTAGGATGTATGGGCTCCTGGAGGAGGCTTTTAAAATGGTACGTGTTCATATAAAACCTTGTTTTATTATTTGTGGGCTGCCAGCCTTCATTTGCTTTGTCCTTATCATGGACTTCTTTTTATTACAGGCGATGGGTAAGGAATCTGTTCTTCCCTGTTTCACCTTCTCAGGTGACTTCCTAAAAATTTTAATTTATACCTCTGTCTTTTGCAGACGGGAGATTCCTTACAAGAGATCAAGGCTATACAGGCGTCGGAGGAAGCGTCTTTTCTTCGATCCCCGCGCGGGATCACATTAAATGGGCTCTTGAACAGCAAAGGAACCTTAGAGCTCGGTGGGCCCTCTGGGGGATCGGACCCAGCTCCTCAACTCCCCTCACCAGTTCCATCTCCTCCCACGGATCAGATGACAGCCCAGCCCTTAAGCCAAGCAAAGGACCAGGCGACAATTCCAGCGTCCGACCAGATGAGGGACCAAGTACCGGACCAGCAGAGTTCATCCCCCTCTCCCCCACAGCTGCCTACACCTCCTATCCACCTGTCAGATACCACAGATCACCTCTCTTCAGACCCGGTGGTCGAGGCTCCTGTTCGGGAAGATTTTTCAGAGGTGGAGGAAGGAGCCAACCTTCTTGAGGAAATTATGGCTAGCACTTTCGCGGGCACAACAGGGGCAACCAGTTCTTCTATTGAGGTCCCTCTTCAGGTCGTCGACTCATCAGGTATTTTGGCACCTGGCGCCGATCAGGATCTGCACGAGCAAACTCCGGGCGGCGAGGATAAGTTGCAAGAGTAGTCTCTCTCTTTTTTAAGGACGTATATGTGCCATGTCAGTGAAATTGGCTCCACTAACACTCTTCTTTACTTTATGTGTTATATGTATGGATTTCATATGACATTCAGTTGTTATCTGCAATTTAATTTTTTCCTGCTTTATTTTCCTTTGCAAATATTATTATATTTTATTTTTGAAATTTTTGAATCAATTTTCGTAAATAGATACTTGCTCTAGGAGTAGATGGATAGTAGGGGGTATACCCCTACTCCCCCCCCCCCCCCAGTGAATTATAAGAAAATGACTGAATTATAATTCATTTCTTAAAGACAATAAAAAGAAAAATATTCTATTTTATGAACTTCCATCATAACAGATAATGGGTTGGTTTTTACATACCTTCCCTTTCTTTAGATTCATCATACTACTAGAATGCCTTAAGCAAAATACTTTTTCAAATTGTTGATATTCCAGGGTCTGGGCAGATCTCTTCCTTCTGCATCCCTGAGCTCATATGCTCCTCCTTTGAGTACTTTAGCAACGATATAAGGTCCTTCCCAATTAGGGTCCAGTTTTCCCGTGGGCTTGAGAGCATCTGCTCTTTTCAGCATCAAATATCCTTTTTCGAATCGCCGTATTTGGACTTTCTTGTTATAGGCATTCCTCATCTGTTGCTTGTATCTTTCAGCTCTGTTTTAAGCTTCTGCCCGATGCTCTTCAATCAGGTCCAGATTCTCCCTGAGTAACCCCAGGTTCTGATTTTCATCATATTTTAAGATTCGATGTGATTTTGCTTCTGCTTCTGCTGGTATCATAGCAGTTGATCCATATACCAAATTGAAGGGAAACTCCCTGTGGCTGTTCGGGGGCTAGTCCGGTAAGCCCAGAGTACTGAATCTAGTTCGTCTGCCCAATTCCCTTTTGCTTTTCCTAATCTGGCTTTAATTCCAGATACAATAGTTTTGTTTGTAACTTCAACTTGCCCATTGGCTTGTGGGTGGGCTACTGCCACGAAGCGCTGTTGAATTCCCATTTCTTGGCACCATGCCTGCACAGATGAACCTGTGAACTGGGTTCCATTATCAGAGATGAGGGTTCTGGGAACACCAAAGCGGCAACATATGTTTTTCCAGATGAATTTTTTCATGACTTGCTCTGTGATCTTGACTACAGCTTCGGCCTCTACCCATTTGGAGAAGTAGTCAATAGCGACAATCAAGAAAACCCGTCCATCGGGAGCTGTAGGGAATTTTCCCACAATATCAATCCCCCACTTATCAAAGGGGTAAGGGGAAGACATAGTTCCCATCTCATCTGCAGGTCTATGAATCAATCTGCCATATTTTTTGGCAAGGCTCACATTTTTTTACCAATTCCTTGGCATCTTTTTCAATACTGGGCCAAAAGAATCCAACCCTCAAGACCTTTCTGGCCAAATCTTTGAATCCCGTATGAGCACCGGCAGCTCCTTCATGTATTTCTCTCAATAAGTATTCCCCTTCTGGCTCAGATAAACATTTGAGATAAGGATGTGTGAAAGATCTTCGGTATAAGAATCCTTCAAGTAGGAAATTTTTGCCATAATCATCTTTTTACGTCTATCGACATTGGCTTCATCTTGTTCCTCAGCTTTCAGGACCTGGATGAGAGGTGCTCTCCAGTCTTTGATTTCTTGTATCGTGCTAACTTCTGCTGAGCCAGATCTGGTGTCTGCTTGCAGTACAATCAGATCCTCGTCCCATGTGCCTTCAATGGCACTTGCGATCCTGGCAAGTTTGTCTGCCTCTTCATTCTTTTCCCTAGGGATCTGAAGGATCTCTACTTTCGAGAATTTGGCCAGCAAAGCTTCGGCCACAGAGGCATAGGTTATCATCATTTCCTCTTTTCTCTCGCATATCCTTAATAATTGATGCGTTACCAATTGGGAATCAGAATAAATTTCCACTCTCTGGGCATTC
This sequence comes from Mentha longifolia, assembly GCA_001642375.2. NCBI lineage: Eukaryota > Viridiplantae > Streptophyta > Magnoliopsida > Lamiales > Lamiaceae > Mentha > Mentha longifolia. The sequence continues at coordinate 520,124 of CM038117.1, forward strand.
ATGCTTAATAGGATATGTAGGGATCTGATGAGAGCTTCATATTCAGCTTTGTTATTTGATGCCACGAAATTGAATTTAATGGCGAACCGATATTCCTTGTTGTCGGGATCAATTATGTATATCCCAGCTCCAGATCCCTCTTTGGTGACCGACCCATCCACATAGGTTTTCCACATCTTTTCTTCTCTTTCATCACCCCGGGTGGTTTCTTGTATGAAGTCAGCTAAGGCCTGAGCCTTTATAGTTGTTCTAGGTTCGAATTCTACGTCGTACTCACTGAGTTCTATGGCCCATTTCACCATTCGCCCAGATAGGTCTGGCTTCCCCAACACCTGCTTGAGCGGGATATTAGTTCTTATCATGACCTTATGGGATAAGAAATAAGGTCGTAACCTTCGAGCAGTGACCATTACCGCCAACGCGGTCTTTTCTATGTCAGCATATCTTGTTTTCGGCCCTTGAATCATTTTACTTACGTAGTAAATTGGGATCTGGGCAGATCCATCTTCTTTGATAAGCACTGAGCTCAAAGATTTTTCCCCTATTGCAAAGTAGAGATACAGGACCTCTTTTGGTGCTGGTTTCGTAAGCAAAGGGAGAGAGACCAGATGCTTTTTGAGCTTCTCAAAAGCGTCTTGACATTGCTGAGTCCATTCAAACTGGCTACCTTTCCTTAATACTTTAAAGAAAGACAAACTTTTATCTGCGGATCTGGAAATGAAACGGCTTAGGGCTGTGATTCTGCCATTGAGTTTTTGTATTTCCCGGATGTTCCTGGGATGAGCCATCTCCAACACAGCTTGTACTTTGGCTTGATTTACTTCAATTCCTCTGGGAGTTACCACGTATCCCAAGAATTTTCCCGACTGTACCCCAAAGGCACATTTGGCAGGGTTTAGTTTCAAATGATAAAACCGAGCCACGGCAAAGGCTTCCTCCAGATTATTGATATGATCTGTAGCTTTCACACTTTTTACCAATATGTCATCGACATAAATCTCCATGTTCCTTCCAATTTGTTTTTTGAATATCTTGTCCATCATGCGCTGGTAGGTAGCCCCAACATTTTTTAAGCCAAAAGGCATGCTTTGGAAACCGAAGGTTCTGACACATACCCCAAAAGCCACTTTATTAACGTCATCTGGGTTTATTTTCACCTGATGGTACCCTTGGTAGTCGTCCATCATTGACAATAGCTCGCATCCAGATGTAGAGTCCACCATCTGATCGATTCTGGGCAAGGGATAGTGATCTTTAGGACACGCCTTGTTCAGATCCCTGAAGTCTATGCACATTCTCCACGTGCTTGTGTTGCCTTTGGGCACCATAACAGCGTTGGATAGCCATTCTGGGAATTGTACCTCCCGTATGTGTTTGGCCTCCAGCAACTTCTGTATCTCTTCTTTAATGACCTGGTCTTTTTCTGCCCCAAATTGCCGAAGCTTCTGCTTCACCGGCTTAACCTGAGGGTCTACATTAAGGCTATGCAAGGCGACATCTGGGTCTATTCCCACTAGATCAGATGACGAGAATGCAAAAACATCCACATTCTTCCGTAAGCATGTTATTAATGCTTTAGATATCACATCTGGCATCTGTGTCCCGATGCGTGTAGTAAATCCCACTTTATTGGGCATCAATTCCACCAGTAACAGCTCCTCAGCCGGTTGAATTTGAGAATTGTTTTCGGCAGCATGTTCTGCGGACCTCATCCGTTTATCTTCATGACCTGCTTTCCACTGGGGATCTCTCAATTCGTCCCCAGATCTTTTCTTGGCCTCACCAGCCTTTACTGATTGTATATAGCATTTTCGCGATAGGACCTGATCCCCCGCGACAGATCCCACCCGGTTGCCCACCGGAAATTTCATCATTAAAATTTTTTTGTACATAGAGATCCATTGAATATGTCTAGACCGATACCTAATAGGAAGACGGTGGATATTAAATGAATAAAAATGAAAGAATTTTAAGGGGGGTGATCTTTACTATGATCGAATTTCTTTTGCTGGAATTAGGATTTGCTTAAACCCTCTTTCCTTGCTTTTCACCACAGATCCTACACCAGGCGAAAAAAGCAATTGAAACGTCCTTTACTCATATTTCAAGCAAATCCCTCATCATAATCAACAGATAAATTACAACAGGAATGAACATCATATAGGCTACGCGAATATTCACATTTTTCCTTTACGTGTTTATGTTTTCACAGAGAAATCGAATCAAAGTTCAGAGCATTTTTTAGGGAGAAATCTACGCCTTAGTCAGATTTTCCCACAGACGGCGCCAGTTGATAGATTGGGTTATTTTCCATCAACAAATTTACACAATTATTACAAATATAAAGGAATATAAGATGTTTGGGATTTTTCTTAAATAAATTTTAAGTGTTTCCTTTGAAGAATCAGCTTTTTCCATTTGCTCAAGGATGCTACCTCAATGACGCTTTTCCGGTAACCGCCTCCTAGCCGCAAGCCTGCAAAATAGAACCGGAGGAATGGGGAGGGTTCCTCCAGGAAGGCACTCCGACGCTCAAGTCAGTAATCGCTCAAGGGAAATAGAAATCCGCTTCAGCAAAGCTTGCAGCGGAGGTAAAGTATCAATAAAACACGCGTACCTTTTCTTGGTGAAGAATGTTGAATATTTATAGTAGGATAAAGAGTGAGGGTAAAAGGGTAATTACCTCTATGCTATGAGGTTAAGTTAGTCTTTTTGGAGGAGACAAGTCAGTTAGAAAGAATATCTTAGTTATGATTAGTGGTCCCCGAAGTGGTCCCCACAGTCACGTTTTTCCTACACCTCGTATGGAGATCTGGGGTTAAGGGAATGATAGTAATGGGGAGGTGTTCTGCACTTGTCACCTTCAGATCGAGGATAAAGGGTGATCTGAACCCGCGGCATTCAGATCACTAATATATCAGGTCTGTGAGATCTAGCGGAAATTAGACATCTGTTCCTTTATTTCTTCTGTATTTCGGAGGCATATTAAGAGCTGACAGATTGTTCCCTATCAATGATGACCCCACTTTATTTCACTTTGAGTTGAACCAATATTTCACTTACATTATAACCAACTAAATCAAATCATTTAAAACTATATTTTTTTGTGAAACCATATTTCATTGATTCATTCACACTACAATCAACCAATATCTTAAAACTCGTGTCGATCCATTCGAAATAAAGAATTATTGAAATGAGAAAATATAATGTAGACATCAAGACTTTCCTAGTATGCTATAAGAAGCCTATATTTCCTACTTAAATGATGGTCTTTCAATAAGTATACATGTGTTGAAATAGCATGAAAATCCTATTAAAAAAATAGATGTAGTATGGAAATTGAAGCTAGGGTTCGGGGAGGTGGGCAATGAGTGAGAATTATGATGTTTCACAAGGACAATAAGGGACAAAAGCATTGGACCATGACTTGGAATTCCACCATTTCCATTGCTTTTGACCCCACAAAACCAGGGCTCGATTTAGTTGTACTACATACAATTATTACTATTATTTATTTTTTTCCTTTTTTTGAAGAAACAATTATTACTATTATTGACTTGTGAAGACTACTTACATGTGTAGTCCTACTGTTTTTCTCAATTTAGCTACACCTTCTTTGCTCTTTCTCTTTAGGGAAAGGCTCTTCTTGGTAATACTATTTGAGTAAAGCATGGCTCCTAAAACCTTAATTATTTATTTAATTTTCAATCATGTCTTCAATTCCATTAAGAGTTAGTGAGAAATTAAAACTTGTGCTTATAAATCTATAATCAACTAGAAGCCAAAACAATTTTTTTTGGGGGGGGGGTCAATTATATCCACATTTTAATGAACAAAGAATCCCACAATGTACATGAATATGTAAAGTAAACTCAAACTTTGAACAAACTCTAATTTTATGTCTCAAAATAGATTGGATATGTAAAGTAACTTCAACTTTATTTTCCATTTAAATGTTGTCGAATTTCAAGATAATGCATCCGAATTTTTTAAGGCGGTTTTAGAATAATGGATTGGAGCTAGATTTTTTTATTAATAACTAGTCATTTCAATAATTTGGAAGTTTTTCTAGGTGCCATTTCTTTTATTGTTGTTTTAATGTTGGTGTTATGATAGGAGGTTTATTTTAATAGAAGGTTACATATAAAGCAAATTAACACTCGTCATTACCTAAATAGAGGTACCAATAATGTGCTTTATTGAATATATATATATATATATATATATATATATATATATATATATTTATATATACACATACATAGATAATAATATGTTAGTCATGTTTTATATGTAGGGGTGAGTATTCGGTATTTTGGTTTGGTTTTGATAAAAAATCGAACCGAACCGAATTAAGTAAAATTTTAAAATTACATCCGAACCAAACCAAATATATTTTGGAAACCGAACCAAAACCAAATGTATTTTGGAAACCGAACCAAATAAACCAAATTAATCATTTAATTATTTTGGTTTATTCGGTTATCCGAATTTTTCTAGTTCGTTTAATTAAAAGTCTGATATTACTACATGAAATTATAATCTCAAACTGTATAACGCATAACAATAGTAAAGTTATGAAAAATATATACGACAAATGAATAATTAAAAGAAATTCAAATAAAATCACAGGGGAATTTATCATAATGCCTTCACACAATACAAGAGTTGGGCGGGAAAGAAGATGACGACGATTGACAATTAAAGCGTGTGTAGAGTGAGATAGAAACGGGAAGTACCATATGATAATGATATTATATAGGGGGTTAGCGTGTTAGCGTAGTTTAAAAATTATAGTAATAGGTAAAATTATAAATAATATTATATTCTCAATATAAAAAATGTATATATATATATATGGGATAGATTATGGTGAAAACTAATTATTACGTGAAACCTGCAACCCATCATAAAATGTTGCATTTTATGCACAAAAGTGTTGCATTTTTATCATAAAATGTTGCATTCTCATGATGATGCATTATATGCATAAAAATAATATAAAATAAAATAATATATTTTATTATATAAATTCTCATGATGATGCATTATATGCATAAAAATAATATAAAATAATAAATTTTATTATGCAACATTTTATGCACGAAATGTATCATTTTATGCATAAAATGCAATATTTTATGATGGGTTACAGGTTTCACGTAATAATTAATTTTCATATGATCTACTACCTATATATATATATATATAGGTTTTTAGTTTTGTTTGGTTTTTAAAAAGTAAAACCGATCCAAACCGAAAAACCAAATAAAAATTTGATTTTGACCGAATTAACCAAATAAACCAAATTACCCAAACCAAATTAAATATTTTGGTTTTGTTCGGTTTGGTTTTCGATTTTTGAATATATTTGCTCACCCCTATTTATGTGTACACGTTGATCTTGAGAAAAGAAAATTAAACGTTAATCTTGAGAAAATCAACAATTGAGATTGGTTCATAATTCTCATAACATAATTGGTTCTTATATGATTCGATCGCTATATTTGTATAGATATGTATATATATATGCACATAATACGGACTTGTGCGTGCATTATATCTTACATACAATTGCATGAGATGTGAAATATTGATTAAGTAATAATAAATCATAGTATGGATGAGAAAAAGATAAAATAAATAAATAAATAAATAAAAAAACAATGCTGCTTGCTCCACAAAGCTATTATGTTATCATTTGGAATTGTAGATCATGTGGCAATATACAATCTTTTTTCCTTCTTTTTTTCTCCACGCTTGCGTCATAGAGCATTATATTTATATATATTACTCCATCATATAGATTTGTGTAACATGTGGTTGGTTTTATTCTATTATGATAGTCTTAATTTTATATTATGTAGCAATTTTAGTCAATGTGTGGGAATTTGGAAGGCAAATCTATTTGAAAATAAAAATTAAAAAAATAATAATTTTAACATATGCTCTATTGCCACTCTCTTTGTTGAAATGTTGTCCCACATCGGTTGGAGATGGTTTTTAGAGCCTCTTTATATAGTGAGGTGATTCTCCCCTTCATAAGGCCTTTTGAAGGGGAAATGAGTCCAATATTTCATTTTCTAATATGGTATCAGAGCCAGACTCCAATTCGATGATGGCCCCCCGATATCGTTGTCAATAGATGGCGTTGGGTTGTCCACATTGTGCGTGAGGGGGGTGTGTTGAAATGTTGTCCCACATCGGTTGGAGATGGTCTCTAGAGCCTCTTTATATGGTGATGTGATCCTCCCATTCATAAGGCCTTTTGAAGGGGAAATTGACCCAATATTCTATTTTCTAATACTCTTAATGGATCATTTCATATCTTTGACCCACTTGTTATTCTAAATACTTACTAGAATTACAAATATTTTATAAATATTTTATATGAAAAAAGTAATATATATACAAAGAAATAGAAATATATATAAATTTAAATGTTCAAATATATAGTGTAATTTTAGCATTTAAGTTGATACATGAGAATTTTTGAGATGTGAATTATTCTTAAAAATTGTAGGCAAAGTTAATCAATGTAAATAATTATTCTAAGTTTTAATTAATGAAAAATTAATGTTGATAATATAGTTTTGGAGGGAAACACGTAATAAAAAAAACAATTAATCTCACTTATAGTACTTAAATTCAGCGATGCATAATTATTTCTTACTAATGAAAAAATGTAATTTAAACATAATCAATCGTCATGCTAATCGCGGTTATACGTCATATTAACTAGGATATTTATTAATTATCGATGATGAATGTGGAAGAGAGGTGTAGATTGGAAAATGACTTGTGAAAGTTGATGGTCGATTGTGAAGCAACTTCCATTACATCAAATAATTGTTGTTTTTCGTATGGGCCATATATAATTTCACACAATAAAGAAAAATGATCATGAACCAATCATCATCAAATAAATAGATGAAATTCAATAATTCAAGATAAAACATTAAAAGAGAGGAAAGTCTGTCGTCGCATTCTCTTTAAGGATTTGTTGGATTGTTATGAATAGGAGTGTGCATAATTCAACATGCAGTGATTGTAGCAATCTTATTAAACATAAATAGAATAGAATATTTGAACAATTAAAAGAAAGAGAGGATTTGAAAAATATTGAAGTTGGTTCAAATCTACTAAATTATGATTTATGACAAAGAGAGCATATAAACGTATACATTTTGCATGTTTTTTTACTTTCTTTAATTTCCTCTTTTTCAAAATTATTTGAAAATTTAATTGAACACTTTTTTTTCCCACCAAAGGCATGAAAAAAAATAGGGCCAAATTGCAGAAATCCAGGCCACCAGGTAAAAGATGCTTCTTTTACTATCTTTCATTTCATTTTGTTTAATTTATTTCATTTTTAGAAAATTCTTTCCCCATTGAATGAAACAACTTTGAGAGAAAGCTTAGGCTCTTCAGACAATGGCTTTTTAAACGTGAATTTTTGATTCTTTGCTTTAGGGCCTTTGCGCCCTTTCTTTTTTTCTTTAGCAATTTGGTGCCTCCTAGTCAAACTTAAAATAGTTCCCACTTCAAAATATACATATATTATAAGAGACAAAGAACAAATCGAGGTTTTATTTTTATGTAAATTTGTTAATTTAATGATGTTATTAATATAGATATGAAATATGCGCAAAAGATGGGCAATAGTTTTATTACATGAAGCGGTTGCTTTGTTCTGTTATAGATGTTATGCTTATATTTATGTGTAGAGTGCAATAGTATTAATACTACATTGCTTTTTCAAAAGTCGACAACAATTTTACATACAAAAATACTGTAGTTGTAGTAGTATATATGTGTAGTATGTATGTATCTCCTTTAAAGACTTGTGCTTTTAGATCATGAAAAAAGTGCTTGCATTGATGCTTTAATGATAATGTATAGTTTGAAAGTTAATAAAGATGTAATTAATTGAAGCAATGATGCAGATTAATGGAATAAATCAACAAATCAATAAGTGGATTATGTTCTTAATAAGTTGGCACACTTGACACAAAAATTCTCCCATTTCTTCTTCTTTTTGCCTTGCTTATATAGAAAGAAAAAAAAAACTCAAGATATGTAATGATGAGAGTAATAATCAACTGATTATTTAAGATCAAACAAAAATGAGTCACATATTCTGCTGCAGATAGGTGCTGTCTATATTTCAGTGATGAAAAATATGTGGCTTGTTGCCTGAATGAAGCAGAAAAAGACTGGTGTGAGAATTGTACTATTCTGATAAAATGTGACAAACACATAAGTTTCCATGAAATAAATAGTAGTGGATCTTGCCCTTTATCCTTCTGAAATGATGCAGAAATCCCATGTCTTTTATAAGGCCAGCTCCGAGTCGAGTCACGTTATCTGTGCGAGAAAAAAACCAATGATTCGAGCAATAATTGAGTTCACGACGAGTAATCTCAATCTCATCATCGCGCGTTTTAAGTTGCTAAGAGCAAGTCTTTTGCTTCATTAGTGGATGATTAGAGGAGGGATTAATGCAACAAATTCAAGAAAATGACTCTACAATGTGAGGCTTGAAAGAGAGATGGAGACATTTCATGAGGGCTACCCCTCTTTGCTTATGTTGATAAACAGTTTTGGCATTTGACAATAAAAGTTTCATAATTAGTGGAGCCAGGTTCAGATTCATGACAAAACCATACCTTCAACCTCTTATATGCACACACACAGTGTGTGTTTTGGAAGTTTTGATTAATAATACAAGAGCACTCTTTTCCATGCATATAAAGGGTGGGGAAGAGGGGGCTCATGGATTTCAACTTAATACAAGAGCACTCTTTTCCATGTGAAAGATAATGGATTTTTCTTTTCAAGTGGAGATCAAAAGCAAATCTCTCTCTCCTTCTCTCTCATTTGCTTTTGCTTTTGCAGCTCTCCCTTTAGGACTATTCCATCTTCTAATAAAGCTCAAAATACATATTACTATAGTGAAAATTTGGTCCCATTCCTGTAGGACAAATTAAGGAGGGAAAGAATAAAGGAGAGGGAAAAAAGAAAAGAGAAATTGAAAGAAAGAGGAAAAGAAAAAGAAAAGCTTCATTTGGTTGCTTCTCCCATGCAACCTATTCATGCTACATAATTATATATTTCCTCCGTCCCAAAGATAACGTCCTGCTTCTTTTGACAATAATTTTATGATCCCCTTCGTCCCATAAATTTGGGCAAAAAAATTAAGGGAGTGTGTAATCTTTTCTCAATCATGAATAGTATAAGTTTAATGTTATTCATAACTGGAAAAAAATTACACATTCCGTTGATTCCCGTACCCAAATTTATGGGACGAAGGTAGCATAAAATTATTGTCAAAAGAAACAGAACGCTATCTTTGGGACGGAGGGAGTATATATATTTGAACATTCTTAAAAATAAAAAATAAAAAAAATATATAGTAATGATATAATAATAATCGTCATCTTTTGCTTCTCTTACATCCCACAGTATGTTGCAGGCACATGTCCTCCTTTAAGCTGTGGGAATTGCAAGAAAATCAATTTTTCTTTTAATACTGCAAATAATACGTACCACTTATGCATCAAAGTACACAAATCTTGTGTCTTCAGCTACTAATTAAGCTTTGCACAATTTTCCCTTATAATCTTCTGGGATTTCCTGTCAGCACAAAATCTTAAGCTCATTTCCCACAAACCATTTTTGCTGATTTCAATAATCTACCAAGAAAAGAAAATATTTTAAAATCTCCCTCAAAAAGAGAAAATGGAAGAAAAGAAAATTTGAAAAAAACTGGGGTTGCTCCTAGTAAAGGGCACAATGGTGAGCCATGCAGAATCTGGATTGACTACAGAAATGGTCCCAAAAATTCAGATTTAGTATGCTTTTGTTTTCATGCATTGCTAAAATACATAACACATTAAATAAGTGAAAACTACAATGCAAATCCATAGATCTTTCTGCTGTCACTTTCATTTACATGGGGTCAATGATACTAGATGAGTATCTTTGTAATAGTGGCATGAATGGATTACATTAGCCCCACCATTTTTTAAAAAATTATTATTACTGTTTTTTCCACCCTTTGAGCTGAATTTAAGTATCGATCAAGAACACAGCCATGGCTATGATATATTATCTGAAATGGGATAGCCAGCTCAGCCATGGCCATTCTTGATTGCTCAAAGTGCAATTTCATCACCTCCCACTCAAAGTGAGAGCAAAAAGCAGAGAGAAAATAAATAAATATATATTTCACATCCCTTCGTTTAAAGATGAAAGTGTGACATTGTAATACGAATAAAGAGAGGGGAGCAAGAAAGAAAGTGAGAGAATCACCTTTTGCTTTTTGTTTCTCTTCATAATCTCGACTTTTAAATTTTCTGTTATCCAACGGCTGTTTTTCGCCTTCTTTTTCGGTGTTCCCCACACCACACCCCTCCTTCTCCGCCTCATCTCTTTCTTTACAGAAGGCTTAAGCTCGTACTAAGCCTCTGCAAAAACAAAGTTTTTACTACGACGAAATTAGATCATGTTCATCTCTGATGAGCTGAAAGAAAAAGAGCAAAGCAAGAAAAGGCGATGCTTACCTTCTTCCTTGAAGTTGAAGTCTCTTTTTGCAAGATGATTGATTCTTTATCCCTATACGAACTTCAACTCTCTCAGATTCCCTCTACTTTCATTTCCAAAAACCTTCATTCTTCCTTTCAAGCTCACTTCCCATGAAGCAATTCAAACCAGAAATGGCGCCCTTCATTCTTTTTGCAGCCACACTCATCTTTTTCACAAACTCCTCTGTTTCTTCCACTCTCATCTCTGATTTCCACGCGCTAATCGCCCTCAAGCAAGGCTTTGAATTCCCAAACGCTGCGATTAGCACGTGGAATTCTTCCACTCCAACCTCAGTCTGTTCATGGAGCGGCATCAAGTGCTTCCACGATAGAGTAATATCTCTCAACATATCCAACATGGCCTTGTACGGCTCTGTCTCCACCGACATTTCAAAGCTCGACAAGTTAATGGAGCTCTCCATTGACGGCAACAACTTCACCGGAGACATCAAGATCGAAAACATGAGCTCCCTTCGCTTCCTCAACATATCAAACAACCAGTTCAGCGGCGTGCTAGATTGGAACTACTCCACCATCCCAAATCTTCAAGTTCTTGATGTATATAACAACAATTTCTCTTCTAATCTACCTCTTGGCATCCTAAGCTTGAACAACCTCAAGCACTTGGAGCTCGGAGGGAACTTCTTCTATGGCGAAATACCTCCCAGCTATGGGAGTCTTGCCGGATTGGAGTACTTATCACTGGCAGGAAACGATCTGCAGGGGAGAATTCCTAAGGAATTGGGCAACCTCACAAACTTGAAGGAGATCTACTTGGGCTACTTCAACATCTACGAAGGCGGGATCCCTCGAGAGTTTGGCAAGTTGAAGAATCTTGTGCATATGGATCTATCTTCTTGCGACTTAGATGGCTCAATCCCTTCGGAGCTGGGGAATTTGAAGTCTCTAGACACATTGTTTCTTCACATAAATCGTCTCTCGGGTTCAGTCCCGAAGGAGCTAGGCAACTTGACTAGCCTCGTGAATCTTGATCTCTCTTTGAATCTTCTCACCGGAGAAATCCCATACGAGCTGATCAACCTCGGGAGAATCCGGCTTCTCAACCTCTTCATGAATAGGCTGCATGGATCCATACCCGATTTCGTTGCTGAATATCCCGAGATGGAGACTCTTGCACTGTGGATGAACAACTTTACAGGGGTGATACCGAGGAATCTGGGCAAGAATCAGAAGCTGCAGGTTCTTGATTTGTCTTCCAACAAGCTTACTGGTACTGTTCCTCAACACTTGTGTGAATCTAGGCAGCTTAGGATCCTTATTCTTCAGAAGAATTTCCTTTTTGGTTCGATTCCTCAAGATTTAGGCACGTGTTTGAGCCTTGTTAGAGTGAGGTTGGGAGAGAACTACTTTAATGGCAGCATTCCTAGTAGCTTCATCTACCTGCCTCAGCTCAACTTTCTTGAGATGCAAAACAATATGCTGTCTGGTTCTTTGTCTGAAAACAGTGATTCGTCGTCGAATCAAACTAAACTAGGCCAGATGAATCTATCCAACAATCAGCTTTCAGGGCCTTTGCCGTTTTCCCTCTCGGATTTCTCATCACTCCAAATTCTCTTGCTCAGTGGCAACAAGTTCTCCGGCCCGATTCCACCTTCAATCGGAGAGCTGCACCAGGCGGTGAAGATTGATTTGAGTGCAAACTCTCTTACCGGCGAGATCCCTCGTGAAATTGGCAACTGTCTTCATCTGAATTATCTGGATTTGAGCAAGAACAATCTCTCTGGCTCAATCCCACCGGAAATTTCCAACATCCGAATCCTGAATTACTTGAATCTGTCCAGAAATCATCTGACGGAAGCCATACCTCAATCGATCGGCACCATGAAAAGCCTCACGACAGCAGATTTCTCCTTCAACGACCTCTCGGGGAAGCTGCCGGAAACAGGGCAGTTCTCGGTGTTCAACGCTACTTCATTCGCCGGAAACCCTCAACTGTGCGGATCGACGGTGAACAACCCGTGCAACCTCACCGCCGCCTCAAGCGTCGCCGGAAAATCGCACAACGCGTTCAAGCTCGTCTTCGCGGTGGGGCTCCTGCTCTGCTCGCTGGTCTTCGCGACGGCGGCCATAGTCAAGGCGAAATCGTTCAAGAAGAGCAGCTCGAATTCGTGGAAGATGACGGCCTTCCAGAAGCCGGATTTCACCGTCGCCGATGTGGTGGAGTGCGTCAAGGACGGCAACGTGATCGGCAGGGGAGGCGCCGGGATCGTCTACCACGGCAAGATGCCCAACGGCGTCGAGATCGCCGTCAAAAAGCTGCTCGGATTCAACAGCATCAACAGCCACGACCACGGCTTCAAAGCCGAGATCCGAACGCTGGGAAACATCCGGCACCGGAACATCGTACGGCTCCTCGCCTTCTGCTCCAACAAGGACACCAACCTTCTCGTGTACGAGTACATGAGGAACGGCAGCTTGGGCGAGGCGCTGCACGGGAAGAAGGGAGGGTTTCTGAGCTGGAATCTGAGGTACAAAATCGCGATGGATTCCGCGAAAGGGCTCTGCTACCTGCACCACGATTGCTCGCCGTTGATCGTGCACCGCGACGTCAAATCCAACAATATTCTCCTCAACTCAAGCTTCGAAGCTCACGTCGCCGATTTCGGCCTCGCCAAGTTCCTAGTCGATGGCGCCGCCTCTCAGTGCATGTCCGCCATTGCTGGCTCATACGGCTACATCGCTCCAGGTATACAACTTCATTTCCCCTTCAAAATTTCTCAATCTCAATCGCTTCAATTCCCCATTTTCAAAATTCACCTTTCCAATTATGTTGATTTTAGGCCATGAATATTAATTAATTATCCCAAAACTTGTCTGTAAACATAATCAAGTATCATAATCCACAAAATTAGTCTTCCACTCACAATGAAGCCAAATAATAGGGCGAAGAAGATCTATTCCAATCACAGTAAATAAATAATCCAGTCCAAAAATAGCAAAGAAGAAGGTGAAGAAACAAAAGCATGAGAATTTCCTGGGTAAACGCAGGGAATCAGTACGAGTTGTGTGGCAGTGAATAACTCGAAAAGACATTTCTACCCCTCCATCTCTCTCCTCTTTTTTTCTTCCATTTTCACAACAGCAGCAGCTGACATTAACATGTTCGGCGCGTGCAGAGTACGCGTACACACTGAGAGTGGACGAGAAGAGCGACGTGTACAGCTTCGGCGTGGTCCTCCTGGAGCTGGTGACGGGGCGGCGGCCGGTGGGGGAGTTCGGCGAAGGGGTGGACATCGTGCAGTGGACGAAGTGTTCGACGAAATGCCGCAGAGAGGAGGTGAGCGCCATCCTCGACCCGCGCCTGACGGTGGTGCCCAAGGAGGAGGCCATGCACCTGTTCTTCGTGGCCATGCTCTGCGTCCAGGATAACAGCGTCGAGCGCCCCACCATGAGAGAGGTGGTGCAGATGCTGTCGGAGTTCCCCCGACGCTCGCCGGAGTTTCAGTCATCGTCGTCGTCGTCGAGCCACCGCGGCAAGAGTCCCGATGAGAAGACGACAAGAAAGGATTTGCTGGTATGAGGAGTTTCTTGGAACGTAGACGATAGAACTCTTGTTTTTTGTTTTAATTTAAGTTTTTTTTTTTTTTTTTATGTTTTACTGCGAGTGTTATTATTTTAGTTTTGTTGGGGTGGAAAATGGAAATAGGGGATTTGAAGAATTAATTAGGTGGAGAATAACTGATTTTATATGTAGGGAGGGAGGGAGGTGGTAATTAGTTTGTTCTAATATCCTTGTATTATAGTGTACACACAAAATATCTACTACTATCATTTTTATTTTTTTTATAATTACATGCATGTTTTTCTTACTATCCACTTTACTTTTGGTTCTTTCTTTTTTTTTTTTCTTTGCTTTTTTTGTCTTTTGATTTAGATTAAGATAGGAGGCAAATGATTTGAATGTACATCATATATATATATAGAGAGAGAGATGAAATGCATATTGTGTCCAATACTCCAATCCAACAAACCAAGAAATAGACATGCTGCAATTGAAGTTTTTGAAGAATTTCATATATTTACTGCATAAATAAAAACTTGCATAAAAATTGCTTTAAATATCCTAAATTTAAATGATAAAATTAAGCACTTGAAACAACATATTTGTTTTTGGGTCAAAATATGCATTATCGTATTTGTATCTCTCTCGACACAACAGATTTGTCTCTCTATCCACTAATATCGCAATAAAATTAAATTACATCATAATAAATTAAAATTATTTAAAAAATGCATAAAAATTAGTACACGATTAGAAGACGAAAACGGGGACGGATGATCAAGTGCCACTTTACTTTTTGGTATATTCTCCATAAAACAATGAGAAATTTTGACTCACCATCTCACAAGCATTTTCTTTACTCTTAAATCAATTTCTTTTTATCGGTTTATTTATATAACAATGAACAATCTACGTATATCTTGGGCAATTGGGTTAGAAAAGCCCATAATTTGACTTGAGCCCAGCCCATTTATACAACAACTCTTTTTATAATATTCTTTACTTCTATATATATGTAATTTATGTTAAGAATTTCCGAGGAACAAAATCTACGACGATTTCTCGGTTTCTGCCATGGATGGAAACTGTTTGAAACGCAACTCCATTGGTTCGGTAATCTCGACCCCTCTCTCTCTCTCTCTCTCTCTCTCTCTCTCTCTGTTGCGTATATAATTGACCTGAAATAGATGAATCCATGTTGCATTCTTACTGCTAAAACTTGTACTTGCAATTTAAATATCCTCTTTAATTTGAGTTCCTTAAACTGCAACTTCAAGGCAAACTACCTCAACACATTCAAGTGCAACTCTTTGCAAATGTATATTATTAATAATTTAGTATTTACTCTAAAATTTTAACGTATTTATCTTTAATTCTAAAGGATTTAATATCACTCTTTTTGGGGAGAATGCATGATTTGCGAAGAAAATAGTAGTGTATAAAGTTAAGTATTCTCAGTGGCATGAGTTTTAATAAAAAAATAGGTTGGATTGATGAATTTTTTTATACAAGGGTTAGAACTTACGAGAGAAAAAGTTAAGTTATAAAGTGTTGGTTTTTTTTGTAAATAATAAAAAAATGGGTATAATGTAAAAGTTTGTGTGAGGTCATAATAAAAAAGGGAGTGTTATATTATTCTACTTAACATTCATTTTTCGGTACTGCAAAAAGTCGAATTATTCTGATTTAAATCAACATCTAAAATTCAAAATTTGACATTTCAAATATAAAAATTTGGCATTCATCTTTTCTCATACTCACATTTTTAGAAATTATATTCCTAGACAATAATATTAAAAAAAATATCTAAAAACATAAGGAAAGTGAATCAATGATAGGGAGAGTGAGATCAAATAATTCGAACACATATTTCTATCTCCTTATAAAAAGAGTAGTACAATAAAAACAAAATCCCTATTTTGCCCTTCTGAACCTTCATGCCACACGCATTTCCCAGCCGTGAAATTAATAATTTTCAAATTCAAAATAGAATTTCAGATCTAACGGTTGCTATTACTTCTCTGAAGAGCAAGAAATCAATCGCAACCGTCCGATGTATTCGAGGGTTTAGTCACAGTCCCTTCATTACACGCCTCCTTTATGAATTTTCGCTCTCTTCATATTCCCCTTCCTTACCTTCTCCACCACTGGGAGAAACCGTTTCTGCTCATTCGCGTTTAAAGAAGAGCGGTTTCCCCTTTTGTGAGAGCAGCAATTTTCAACTAAGTAGGTGCGTTGCGTTTTCCTCTTCTTCTTCGTCTTCTTCTTTTTGGAATTTTTAGCTCCTTTTTTTGAAGATTTTTTGAAGCGAGAATGGATCTTGAGATTGTCTGTATTTCGTTTTTGATTTTGAAATTCGAGATTTCATTATTTGTAGCTTCATACGTTATACTTATGTATTTAGAACCCAGTTTTTGATTCATGCATATATCTAAAGGGAGGGATTTTTGACAGAATTCAAGTATCTGCTTTAATCTTTTGGCTTCTAAGATCTGAGTCATGCTTCCTCGATTTCATACGTTACGAAATTTTTAGTCGATAGATTTACAATCTTATGCATTTAACCAAGTAAGATTGCACGAAATGCGCTAGCGATTTTTTGGTGTAGAAGAATGAGTTATGAATTTGCGGTTCTGCGTTAAGAGGGAATAAGCTGCACTTGTTGCAGTAGAAGTCAAATATGCCTCTTCGATTGATTGAATCTTCAATCAAGTCAATCTTTGGAAGAGAGAGGCCGATTTTTCAGTTTTCAAGATATATATCTCATTTATTATTAGGATACGTGCTACCCCATTCTGTTCTCCTCTCCCAAAACAGATATTTTTTTCTTTTTGTTTTTTTGAAGGTGAAGGATAATAGTATATGTTTTTATGTTTTTCTTGTTTATACACGCGTAGGGATTCTATCTCCGATCTATCTTTAATTTATTTATTACTATTATTTTTCTTGTTTCTACAGTAAAAATTTAGTCTTTTTTTCTATAACTATATATATATATATCCCGAAACTTGTAAAGAATAATTCTTACGTCTTTAAATTGTTTTTTGTTTGATGCAGATATTACTGTAATGTCGGGAGACAAGAAAATAGAGACATGTATGTCCTTTCGGTTCTTCAGTTCACTTCTTTTTTTCTTTTTTTTCTGTAGGAATGTAGTGTGACTTTGATTTTGTGGTATTTCATGGCTGAGTTTTGTCTGAGTACGTGTACAAACTGTTAGCATAGAACTGTATTGGTTTTCACAATAATCCGTATTGCAAATTCTTCCATGCATAAGTTGATGTTTGTTTGAATGTTGTACTCGTTTAGAAAATTTAAATTTTGGACTTATCTAAGTATAAGACTTGTTCATGTGTATGTATAGTTTGTATGAAAGCTTATGTCTGATGCAATTTTCTTGAATCCAACTTGGTTTACTTTGGACATGTAATATAAGGCTTGTTCATGTATAGATATGGAAGTTTATATCTGATGCAATTTTCTTGAATTCAGATAATCTAAGCGCTCCGTCCACAAAGTCCGAGTCGTCAATCAAACTTCCTGAGAAAGATATGGTAAGAGTTTGTTGACTTGGTGTATTGTAATCTAGAATTATTCAGCCTCCCTGCATATTCTTGTAACATATAATCCTAATGTATATAGTATCTCATTCCCTATGTAAGTATTCTTCTATGTGTTTGCTTCCCCTCCCTCTTACCCAACTTGTTTTTGAAAAGAAGTAATTACCTTTTAAACCCTCCCGAGTTCCTTCCTTATATTTTACCTGTCAAAGAATAGAAGCATGTGCGACTTTGTTATATTTTGCTATTTTATGAAATTCTGACATCTATACAATGATACCATGACGGTCATACTTTAACAAATAAATTCTTAAGGGGCTCGGGTTCAAACACTTACCACAATCAGGGACTGATATTGTGTAAAGCAACTTGCTAAATTTGCGGATTCTTCTTTTTTTCTTACACGTAAGATTATATACTTATTACATAATGACGATGGCCTCAAGCAAACAATAAAGGAAAAAAGATTGTATGCTATAATGATTATATGTTTAGAACACAACATCGTGTTATTTAACCTGCGGTCTCCTGTTTTCAGGGGAAAGATGGATTACCATCCGAGTCTGTAGCTGCTGGGGCAAAAGCTGTATCTGGAAAAGATGCAACTAATCAAACTTCAGAGCAGGGTGCCTATTATCCACCTACCAGCTGTTATGATTATTACTATCCAGGTAAGGTTTTTATGTAATTTAGGATCATTGTAAAATACAATTCTCAAGGGTATCAGGTTCACTAAAGATATGATTGTTATATTTTCTTGAAAATTACTCTGGTTGATGTTTCATGGTAGATGTTATTAACTGTTGAGTGTTTGTTATAGAGGTTCCACTTCATGTGGTTTAATTCAGTGATAAGGCTATATCATACACGGTTTCTCCTATTTCTATCTGTAGCTTAAAGTTGAACTTGATCCAATTTTTTCCCTTACTATAGGATTCAATGGTAACTTTTCCCAGTCTGATGACAAAGGTCCTCAAAACACTCTGGTGGTTCTTATGCGGTATGATATTCTCTACCATGCGCTATTTTGTGCTGGTGTTTCTATATTCCTATTCTTTTGTCGAGTGGAGTATTTTTACTGCCCTTTTATATTTATCTTGAACTTTACTCGTAATGTGATGATTCTCTGATTTATCAGGGTATCCAACAGGATAATGCTTCACTCCTGTATTATGTTCCTGGCTATGGTCCATATTCGACTGGATTTGTGGGAGTTGATGGAAAACAAGCGTATCCAGAATATCTTCAACAGTCGTGCTCATATGGATCAGAGGCGTTTCCATGTTACACATATGATCTGGCCTATTCTGGTAATGGTTCATCCAGCAATAAAAGAGGATCTATGAAATCTGCGAGTGGCTCTGGGAAACCAAATGGATTTAATGTTGCCAAAAGTAACGGCAGCCTCTCGAGCAAAAGTTCAGCATTACCCTATAATTCAAGAAGCCAGCAACCAAATTCCTCGAGGTCTATCTATCAGAATCAGTCTCTTAATCCACTGAACAAGGTATCTTGTCTTAGGATCAGTATTTATATTTTTGAAATCAAGCTGCCCATTTCAGTGATATATTTTCATACTCCGTACTTGTTTAAATCTGGGAGGAGAAATGGATAATATAGTTGGTACCATGGAGTTGTGCATATATTATTTGGTTTTCAATATTCTTATCTTTGTTTTTTGATGTTCTTGCAGTTAGGTGGTGGCTTCCAGACACCTGGCCTCATGAGAGGAATTCAACCTGCTGGAAATTACTCGTCATACACCAGCCGAAATCCTCGTTCTTTTTCGCAATATGGTTCAGTAAATTACCAGTCGAATGGATTATGGAACAACAATTACAGATCCAGGTCAAGAGAAAGTTTTGGCAGCAGAAGTGGAGAAAACAGAGCTGCGAATGAACTAACTCGTGGACCTAGGGCTGACAATAGGAACTCCTCTAAGTTGCCAGCTGAAGTTGAACAACTGGGCTTTGCAGTTGAAAGGGAAAAATATAACTTGCAAGAATTTGAGATAGCATACGATAGTGCCAAGTTCTACGTGATCAAGTCATACAGCGAAGATGATGTTCACAAATGCATCAAATATGATGTCTGGTCAAGTACTCCCAATGGCAATAAGAAACTGGATGCTACTTTCCGTGAAGCTGATGCTAAAATGAGAGAGTCAGGCAAAAAATGTCCAGTCTTCCTATTTTTTTCAGTGAGTTCGTACTCCCTTTACCCTATGTTACTATATGATTTAATAACATGCCATTTATCTTCTTATAATCATGTTTTATGTACTCTTGAGCTTATATTTTCTTTCATTCAATAGTTACAGTCTCAAGATTCTTTTATGTGTGTACTTCAGGTGAATGGAAGTGGTCAATTTGTTGGTGTCGCTGAAATGATTGGGCCAGTTGATTTCAGCAAGAATATGGACTTTTGGCAGCTTGATAAATGGAATGGTTTCTTTCCATTGAAGTGGCACATTATTAAAGATGTACCAAATACACAATTGAGACACATTATTCTCGAGAATAATGAAAACAGAGCTGTCACTTATAGTAGGGACACTCAAGAGGTACTATTTACTTGCCAGAATTCATATAATTATATTCGGTCATTTTTTGTCAGTATTTTTGTAACTCTTCGGTTGCTTCTGGCAGATTGAACTGAAGCAAGGTCTAGAAATGCTAAGCATTTTCAAGAACTACTCTGCAAAAACTTGCGTACTCGATGACTTCAACTTTTATGAAAACCGTGAGAAGGCGCTCAAAGCAAAGAGGGGCGGGGTATCTGTTTCTCAAACCAATAGCTTTAGCAATGGGGATTATGAGGTAAGCCTTGGTAATAAATCCTGGTGTTTATGGATTTTGATGCAAAATGTTTTGTTTCTGACTCGGTGTTGTTTAAAATGTGTTGAACAGAAGCACTTTGAAGCTGCAGAACCCGCAAAGAAGAATCAGTCTGATCCTTCGTCTCTTGTCGAGCTTACTAAGAACCTTTCGCTCGAGCCTCAACCGCTGCAGAGTAGTATATGATCACCACCAGTTAGGAGAGTATAGGAAGGGGGGGAGAGAGAGAGATTGTTTTTCATCAATTTTGCTAGGTTTTAATCATTTATTTCAAGATACTTATTATTATTATGGTTTTTGATTTGTGTTACGTTTGGATCTATCTTGATTTTTGATTGGCAATATTAATGACATGGATTTGGTTACACCTGCAAAGTGAGCGAGAATTCTAAAGAAAGCAGATAAATGATGCAAAACTTTTTTAGTAACATAAATTCATTTCATAGCTGCAGTCTTGATTTCTCCAAGTCGACCATTTCCATTATGCACATCATAAATATGTAAATCACCTATAAATGTTTCATCGAACACAGGCATAATTTAATAAATACAACTAGTTTATAGCACCCACTTATTAATTTCGAGTAGTTAAAAAGAGCATTCCATCAAAATCAAGTTTATCCTAAAGTGGCATACTTTGCCTTTTGATTTTGAAACATCTAATAGTTGGAAGAGAAAATAAACAGCAATGGAAGGGGAAAAAGAGGATGATATAGCAACCATGTTCAGAAAATCAAGAGCTTAAACATAGTTATACAGTAATTGGATGGAAAAGAAAAGGAAGAAAAGTTTGACATCACAGATACAAAAGAGCATTCATGGCTGCTGCTGCTGCGACGTCCCATCTTCCGGAGGCGCTGGCCCTTGAGGCGGCATCCTACCCTGATATTGTTGAGGGGGGTACTGTTGATTTGATGGCCCGCCTTGAGAAGTATGCGGCCCACCAGGAGGACGTGGGCCCCCTTGAGGAGGGGGCGGCCCCATGTGCCCGTACTGTGGGTTGTAGTACGGAGGGTAAAATTGACTGGGAGGAGGCGGGCCCATACTAGGGTTGTAGCCATAGCGCTGATGATGCTGCTGCTGCTCGGGTCCACTTCTGTTTTCATTAGAGCCCGAGGGCCCGCTGCCCTCTTGAGATGGGACGAGGGCTCCCATCCTCTGAGGATCCATAGAAGGATAGTACGCCCTCTCATGCTGAGGTGGCAGAGGCGGAATATTGAAATAAGGCATAGGTGGCGCTTGCCCCAGCGTGCCGGGTGGCAGTGCCTGAAGAGGAGGCTGATTCTGTTGCTGTGAAATGACTGCCCTTGGAAGCAGCCCACTGTGAGTCAATGCTGCCTGCTGCTTCGCTTCATCAGAGCCTCCGCCTTCGGATTCAAGTTTCAGAGCTTGAGGTCGGCCCCACAGCAGCTTCATCCTCAGCCCTTTGATCACTAGTTTATTGGAGAGTTCCTCGGCTGCTTTCTCAGCACCTTCTCTAGTGGTGTAGGTTATGAAAGCACAGGCTTTCTGAGAACCATTTTAACAGATTCAATTTCTCCATGTGCGTAGAAGTTGTCTCTTAGATCCTGCTCGCTGATTCGTGCGTCGAGTCCTCCCACGTAGAGAGTTCTGATGCTCTCATCATCCGGAGGCTCCAGAGAAGGCATTTCTCCAGCCTTGTTCAGTAGCTTCATTGCCACAGGATCATTCACTCTGCAAATATCAAAGCAGAAGATTCAGTATATCAGGAGAAGATAAACAAAATTCAGATATATTCACATCAAAGTCTAAACCACAGTCAAGGATCTTGTTGAGCACTTGAGCTGGGAGAGGAAGAACAGACACATACTGAGTATAGATAATGAGAAAAAGAAGCTAAAATATCTGTGAGCTACTCTTTGCCTATTGGGTTCCAAAAATACAAGATACATAAGAAAGATGAGTATTCAAGTTGCAATATATACTATAGAAGCTTGTTAAATCTACCCATCACTTTACCAGCTATAATACAAGACATGGAAGGAGCTGATTTTTCAAATTCAAACATCAAAATATGCAAGGACGCTAGACAGATACCATCCATTCTAAATACCAGATAATAACAGAGTGATATCACTAGCATTAAACAGAGAACAAATGCTAGTCTGCCTACTTCATAAACACTGAAACGTGCATGCACATAAGAAAAAAATTGCCCTGAAAACCAATCATATACTTATTGTTCAGCCTTAATAAATACTGACATGTGCATATGCATAAATAAAATATCTATATATAACAAAGCTGTTAGAACATACCCGTAGTAGCGATCTTTAATGTTTTGTTGAGACAATTCCCCTTCAACAGGCATCTCATGCCTGTAAGGGCACTCTGAACCTCTTGTACATTGACCACGAACATAGAAACTGCAAACATGGGCTCTGTTTCTCTTGTAGTATGGTGTGGTTCTCTGGAGCTTCAAAATCGTATCATTTGGGCGAGCCTTTCCAAATGAAGACTCATAATCTATCCCAGCTCTTGCCTGCAATTAACAAGTTTTTGGTGATCAAAAGTGGAGCAAAAGAGTTGCTTACATGTGAGTATTACTAATCTGAAGACACGAGCACGCTTCCTATCAGCAAGCAGAATAAAAATGAATGAAGAAGGCCTATAACTAACAAGCAAGAGACTTTTGACCTAGCAACATCAACTTGCACACATTGACGCTCATTAGTAAGGGACTTTGTTCTAAAGCATCCAAACAATTATATACTTACGCTAGAGAATAAACAGCTCTAACTAAAGAGGCCAAGAACAAGAAGATGTTGTTCGTAATGTAACATCAGTCAACTTTCACAGACACCCATAACCAAGCCATTATCAAAATAGGGAGTAGCGGATATGAAAGTGTTTTGATGCATCCAAATTTGTAACAAGAAAAATACCAATTAAGATATGCACACTGGAATAGTTTAAGTAAATAACATAGCAAAAAGTACATCTAAGCGTTTACAGAACATGGTTCTTGGGAGGAAAAACATACCTTGCGATCGTGTTCCTCTGCAAAGTATTCCCTATTCACATCACTCTTTGGAATGGCATCATTAGAGTTAATACTCAGAGCAGTATCGCGAACCTGGACAGGCAGCCCATACTCAAGATCCAAAAGGCAAACCTGACAAACATTTTTCAGCTTACTACACGTTTGGCATATTTCAGTCTTCTTGTATCTTGCATCACGACCAGGCCTCCACCTGAACACCGTAAAGGGCCGAGTGCAGATCTTACACTCCTTATCATAATCAGCTTTTGTCTGCAGGAAAGTATAAGTACGTTTATAAGTAGCAATCTTGCTGAAAATAATAGCTGCATCTGCAGTAGTTATGTTTGACATTCGATATAAAATCCAGATGCTTGAGTAAGGCATAAGAACCACCAAGTAATACTGACATGATAATCAAACTTCAAATTAGAGCATTGATAAAGAAAAACTAGGATAAAAGCAAGATTGAGAAAGCCTGGTGTATAAAAAAGTAGTCATCTTTCGCATGTACCAATAGACAGATCCCTGACATGACACCCACGAATCCTTCCAAAATTATGTTCTAAAAATCTTTGCTACGACACAGGACTCTATAGAAACCAAGCGAAATTCCAAACATTTGAGAAACAAGCTTAACCCTAACGCCTCCAAAATCTACTTCCACAGTAAATCGATCTCTACGAGCATACAGTTGCACGATACACAATCAAAACATCGACTGCAACAGCCAAATAAAAAAACTAACACGAAAATATAAATTACCATTCGAACGTATGGATTGTCGCCGAGGCACGATTCACATATAATTGGGAAATCCGACCGCTCCCACCCATCGGCTTCCGCGTCCCTCAGCAGCCTGTGTGCCATTCTCTTCCTATCTTAAATTGTTTTATCTACGCGGCAGCAATCGAAAATAAGGTAAGTTAGATCGCGAGAAATTCCATGGATGCGTACAAGTACTAGTATATATAGCTTCCACGAAACCCTAAATCGATTCGATATAGTACCAGGTGCGAAATAAAAGAAGAGAATCTGCGAATTTCGGGACAACAAGACGAGCACTTGGGGGGGTGGCGGTGGCGAATGCTGACAGTGGCGGCGGAGTTGCGACTTCGACGCCGCGGAAAATATTCGAGAGGATGAGCGAGAAATGTCGACGATGAGGAGGGTTATGGAGTAACGCCGCGTTTGGATTTCCAATTACTCCGTATCTTTTTTACACAACCACTACTCATGCTGGTGCACATTTTATATGTCCACCCGGTCCACCGGATACGATATCAATAATACTACCTCCGTCTCTGATATTAGTGTGCTGAGAGAAACGGTACGTATTTTTAAACAAAAATAGTATAAGGTGGAAAAAGGTGGAGATAGTGGAATAAGGGGCTCACACCAATAGTGAAAAAAGGTAGAGATAGTGTAAAAAGGTGGGCCCAATTAGGTAAATATTGAAATAAAAAATAAAGTGGAATGGTAAATATGTATTCTTGCTTAGGGAATCTTTCCATTTTTGGATTGCACACTGTTGGATCTTGATTTTCTTGGGCAAATTAAAAAGCGTAACGAGAATGTAAAAGAACACTAAAAAATTACGTGGTTCGATCTTTAATGAGATCTACATCCACGGAGCAAGAGTATGAATTTTATTTGAATATTTTCCGTCCCTTTTACAACTACATAACCCTAACCCTAATTTCTCTTGGGCTTGATATTGGGTTTGATATTGGGCTTCACTTCTATTTCTTCTGGGCCACACCCTATCACACACTAATATCAGCGACGTCCCAAACGGGAAATATGCACACTAATGTCAGGGACTGAGGGAGTATTTCTCATCAAGGTTTAGGTTTTCTTTCGTAGAGAAATGATATGCTACTCACCTCCTGGTGGATACTTTCGTAGGCGCCTCGTCGTTTTATCATGTTTGCATTGCTTTTTTTTAATTTTAATTTTTATTATATATTCTAGTATCTTAGAAATTAATTTAAAAATCATAAAATCTAAAAAATCAATGTTCAATTTGTTATTTTTTATTTTTAACTTCAAAAAATGAGTAATAAAATAAATCGAGCTTTGATTTTTATGTATTTTTTAAATTTTATGATTTCTAAATTAATTTCTAAGATACTAGAATATAGAATAAAAATAAAAATTAAAAAAAAAAAAGCAATACAAACGTGATAAAACGACGAGGTGCCCACCGGGAGGTGAGTAGCATATTATTTCTCTTCTTTTGTAAGCTTTAGTTTTTTTAAGCTAGGTTTAATTTTTGATAAACACTTGCATCAGCTCAGACTCACATTGAGGTCCAATTGAATATTTTTCATGAGATCTTCTTTTTGAGTTTTGGGCCAAATAGCCAAATAATTTATTTTGCTTTCAAAATGTTGGACCGTACTATTTGGCCGGGCTGATACAAGTTTTTATCTTAATTTTTAAGGCATATATTTATAATATATATATATATATATATATAATTAATCGTAAGCACATTAATGTATTAATTTAATGCAAAAATAGATATATTAGCAAACAATGTGACATTATTTACAATTTAAAATATATTTATTATCAAATTCATTGAATAATTTATAACTTTTTAAATTAAATCATCTTTAAGAAACCATTATACAATTGATTGCTACTTTTCGAGAAAAAATGACATTGATGTAATTATTATCAACTATTTAGCTTTTATATATAGTATAAATTGCAAGTTTTTTTGACTGGTTTAAGTAAAGTACGAATAAATTATTTCCCTCCGCTCCAAAATCGATTTATATCCAATTATCTTCTATTTATAATTTCTCTATTTCTTGTTTTAAAAATTATAAGATCATTTTTATGTCAATTATTAGTATTGCTATTACAGTAATTATTCATATTTAGATTTCATTTAAAATGCATTTCTTTTTATTTCTAGTTTTAATTCGACGTGCACGCACTTTTTTTCCAACTTTGGCTTTTTTCATTAGATTTTCATTAAATTTGATCTCCAATTTAAACTGATTTAGCATGTATAGATATAGTTTAGATTTAAATTATTGGAGTTTTTACAATTAAAAAATATTTTTCTATTGAAAATATTTCGAGCTATAACTAATCGAACTTAAAGTGCATTTTTAAGTATTAAAACATAATTATAAAATCAATCAAAACCGTCAAATTGTACCAATACCCGTACCGCACCCATCATACTTGAACCCTACCCGCACCCGCCCCCGCCCCCATATGATGGTTAGGGTACGTGTCCGATTTGATAAAACTTTACTCGTTGAGTACGAATACAGTTCTATACCAAACCTCTACATATTTCACACACTTTTATATCAAAGATAAATATTTGTATCATATATAAATTACTATCTACAATATATGTTTTATTCTTAGGTAAATTTGTATTTAAACTATGATCCAAACTTCACCCTCACAATCCAAAATTTCATTATGACAACACAATTCATAAACTATTAGTATTACAATTTTGCATTATTAGACAATATGATTTTTGAAGTTATTCACATACAATAAATATTAAAGACAAAAACTTGGGTGAGGTCGGCCACATAGTGTGGTCGGGTCAAAGTGTCAATTTTTATACAGAAAAGTGTTAATCTATATGAATAAAAGTGTCAATCTTTAACATAATTATTTTACGAATAAAATGCCAATTTTTTAAAATGTCAATCTTTATACAGAAAAGTGTTAATCTACACGAATAAAAGTGTCAGTGTTTTAGCCGTCCGCACGGTGTCTCTGACCAGTGTGTCCCAATATTGAATACATACCATGAGCTATATTCATCTTGATTACGAGTGAATTGTGAACTCCGATATGAAGTTCAAATTGTAATTTAATGCCCATTAAATAAATAGAGAGAGTATTTATAACATAATACATAAAGCCATCTTATTAATCTTTTTCTAATTAGGAAAAAAAAGTCTGCATGGGTAAAATAATCAAAATATATCGAAAAATAGTTCACGCACGTTCATGTTCTTTTTGTTTTTTGTTTTTTTGTTCAAAAAAAATCAACGGTATATAAGCTTAGCCGCTGCATTTCCACCTCAATCAAAGCAGCATTAATGGCGATCTCTCTCTGCTTCACCCCATTATACTGCCACCATAAACCACTCTCCCTCTCCCCTCCAAAAATCCCTCTCCTCAAACCCCTCACTAACTCCATCGCATTTTCTGCTAGAAATTTGAGACATTCCGCCACCACTAGATGCAGCATCAACGAAGAGAAGTTAGCGGCAGGTGTAGCTCCTGATAAGCCCGGATGGGAGGAGTGGCTGGCCGCCGCTGCCAGCTTGTACCCTCTTTACGTGACGGTTGGAGGCGCCGTTGCTTTCTTCAGACCCTCCACTTTTTCCTGGTTCGTGAATCTGGGCCCCAATTCGTATAGCTTGACGCTGGGCTTAATCATGCTGTCTATGGGGATTACTCTGGAGTTCAAAGAGTTGATCAATCTATTCA
Source organism: Mentha longifolia (assembly GCA_001642375.2). Classification (NCBI taxonomy): domain Eukaryota; kingdom Viridiplantae; phylum Streptophyta; class Magnoliopsida; order Lamiales; family Lamiaceae; genus Mentha; species Mentha longifolia. Next base: position 548,119 of record CM038117.1, read on the forward strand.
GGCAAAGGCCTCTTTCCGTGAGTTATTGAAGATTCTGTGTTGAACGAATTATGGTATTTTAATGTCGATTTAGATTGGAATTCGATATGAATTTTTGAATTGAATTCTAGGATCCAATGTTTATGGGGACTGGTTTTTGTACTTAGGGGATTTGTAATTGTCTTGTATCAGATTCTTTATGGATGTGCTGCTCAATACAGCATTATGCCTTCTTTTGGATGGATAATTAGCAAGTTATTGGGGCTCTCACCGTCTCTTTCTGTAGGCTTGATACTGCTCTCTTGTTGTCCAGGGGGAACAGCATCGAACGTGGTAAGAACACTACTATGATTTTCTTCTCCTGATTTGTGTAATTCTATCGAAAAATAGCAATCCTATATATCTTGCTTATAGTATTATCTGATTGAATAGGCCAGTGTTGTGAATTAGTACCACCTGGGATGCATTGGAATTCATATCTGTGTGTGCTTGTGAGGTGATGCAATGATAAAGTATAAGCAAGTTTAGTTCCTACTACTTCAAGCAGACTGTTTAAGCAGAAGTGTTGTATGCAAGGATCGAGAGATTCTGGTAGGAAGAAACGAATGACGAATTAATAACAGAAGTACATAAGCTGAGAGAGGCTTGACATAAGCAAAGAAAACTAGATATGTGCAAAAGTGAATAAATTTCTATGTACAAGCAGCATGCTAGGCTATAAAGCAATAGGGAAAGTGCTTTCCAATGGCTATACCTGCTTTTAACTAAGCTATCAGAGAATTCAGTGCCTCTTAGTCACAACTTTTAAGTTAGCATGATATAGCATTTGACGAAGATGGTTCTCTGTTAATTCAGCCCATTTCTATTATCCTGATGCAAGAGTGGTTTCTAAGAATTTCAGTTACCATATATACCAGTGGCATAGCTTCAACTCTTACCTAGTTTTTCTGTATGGTAGTGTCATAATTGGAGAGGCTTTTTTATTTTATTTGCTTTTCTGAAAATAATGTTACAGGTAACCTTAATTGCGCAAGGAGATGTTCCTTTGTCAATCGTGATGACAGTATGTACAACCCTTGGAGCAGTGATTCTCACTCCTCTGTTGACTAAGATTCTTGCTGGAACTTTAGTTCCTGTTAGTGCGGCTAGCCTGTCCATGAGCACCTTACAGGTGAACCTAGCCCCAAGTAGACTTCTCCTTGTTGCATTTGACACACACGCATACATATATGTATGACCATGTATACATATATCATGATGGTCTTTCCTATCTATGCAGGTGGTGGTTGCTCCGATTCTACTTGGTTCTTATCTGCAGAGCACGTTTCCTGAAGTTGTGAAATTAGCGACTCCTTTTGCCCCATTGCTAGCTGTTTTATCTTCCTCATTGCTTGCTTCCAGGTCCCAATTTTGCCCTTGAATTTTCTTTGTTTGCTAGATATCTTTTCTTTGTTCTTCATCCCCTCTCTAGTCTCTTCCTTGTGTATCGGTTTGCCTTTATGCCATTCTCAAAGCACTGCCTTCTTTCTTAATCCAGTGTATTCTCAGAAAATGTTGGCCGCTTGAAGTCTTCTTTTGGTCCGTTATTATCATCCAATCCATCTCTGCTTCAAAGTACTCAATCCATGCTCTCCGGTGAGGTGGGTGCCGTTGTACTTTCAGTAGTACTGCTACATTTTGCAGGTTTCTTTGTGGGGTAAGAATTTCAACATTCTTTTATTTCAAGTTGTTCAAAATTAATGTATTATTGAATTTTGAATCTTTATAACTGGGTGGTGCGCTAGTTCGTTATGGTGCTTTATGTTTTGCTACTATGAAGACGACTGCTTTGGGGTGTGGTGGCAATAGATCTTTCATTAGAGTGCTCGCACAAAATCAATTTCAAGTACAAGCAATGTTTCTTAATATCTAATTTACTTGCTAATTTGAATAAACGGATGTGCATTGTTCAAAAATTCACTTCCATTTGCTAGTCAGTTGCTTTAATCTATTCTCGCTTCCATTCTCTTAATGAAATCGTCAATTTGAGTCCAGAAAGATCTAGTTTGAAGAGTCATTTATTCTCAATTTTCTGATCCCTCTGGAGATATCTGAATTTATCAAATGTTGAAAACTGAGAGATATTCGTCGAAAAAAATGCCCGATCTATACTTTTGTATTTCTTCAAGCAACTGATAAAACTAAATGGCAAAAGTGCTCTTTCGCTATAATGTTGTATTCAAGCTGGTCAAGAAACATTAAAAAAAATTCCTTGAACATTCATGGGACTGAGTTCATTGTTTGTTCTCTCATTTGCAGAACAGTGCTGTTAGACTTTACTCTCGAGTTAAGCTATCAGAGTCTTGTACACGAAAAGTCTGTTCTTGAGTTCACATTTTGGATGTTCCTAAAATCGTCGATTTTCCCATAGGTATCTTTCTGCAGCGTTTGGTGGATTTAAGGAACCCCAGAGGCGTGCAGTATCAATCGAAGTAAGATACCTTTAATGCCGGATCTCTCTATTTATCTAGCAAAATTCTAAGATTTAGTTTTAAAAAATGGCCTGAAAGTCATTGAATTCCGTAAAATCCCACACATAAAACTCATAATGCTTCTACTCACTCGCTGAAGTTGTGAATATTACGTTTTTATCTTTTTCGTTGATGATCTATTTGTAGGTGGGCATGCAAAATTCGTCTCTAGGCGTGGTTTTAGCTACGTCCCATTTCAGCTCATCGCCCATGGTGGCATTACCTTCCGCTGTCTCAGCTGTAATCATGAATATGATGGGCAGCAGTCTAGGCTTCTTTTGGAGATACGTCGATCCATCTCATCGAGAGGATCCTCTTGCAGTTACTCAAGAGTGACGTAAATGGACTCGTTCTTCACTACTGGTATGGTTTTGCAAAGTTAAATCACTACCTCTTCTGTTTTACTTGCACTACTACTTTCAATCTACATGACTTTTGCCTGCAAATCATGGATATGTTAATATCTGTACCATCCATTATTTCTTGTTCAATTGAAGGTTTATCATGTTTCTTTTCCTTTTCTTTTTTTTTCATTAGGAGAGGATTCATGATGCTAGTATTAAGTAAATTGTTCTTGTACTGTTGTACCCTTGAAATCTTAAAATAAATCCAGTGTTTTAAAAACCGGACCGGACCGGCTGCCGGACATGGTACCGGTTTTTCCCGGTTCGACCGGTTGAACCGGGAACCGGAGGCCTCGCCGGTTTGACCTCCGGTCCGGTTTTTAAAACATTGAATAAATCATTAAAAATATCAATTGAAGCTTCAGACATTTTCTTTTTCATACCATGACTATTATAACATTGTTTATTAATCTGGGAAGTATATTTTAATGAGACGGGGAAGCATATAAAAAGAAATTTGTTTATACAAACATACACTCATGCATAAATCAGCCATGTAACATGATAAATTGAGGATTTGGTGATTCTTTTTTGTATTTTTATTTTCATGTGGATTCTTTTTTTGTGCATTTTTAGTTTTATGTGGATTGTTTTTTTGTATTTTCGATAGTATATATTTACGATTATACCCCTGAAAAGAAGATAAAACGTGTTTCAACCAACGGTTAGGTGGAGATCCAAATAATTGTGCAAATTTCAGATAGTATGAAATATTGCAACAATACAAGATGTATTATCAGTACACACTGGTACAAGCCATCAATTATTGGGTACTAACATTCAACTTCTTTTTTTTTTTTTTTTACTATAAATAAATAAATAAAATTATCTTTTGGAAAAACACTAGAGCAAGAGATTGTGACAGAAGGCAGGCAGTTTGCGAATTATTTGGACATCAATAATTCTGACTTTTTATTTTTAATTTTATTGAGGGAACAATATTGTCCCTTTGCAATACCTTAAACAAGAAACCCACCTCTATTTCTTTTTATTTAACTTCTGTTTTATGTACTTTTTACGCTCATTAACATATTAAATAAAGATTAGTATTTTGTTTGTGAAATGTTGGAGGAATTCATGGATGTAAGCAATTGGCATATTTAGAAATAAAGTATCATTTTTCTAAAAAAATAAAATAAAAATTAAGTAGCATTAAAGCTTAATTTGGTACAGTACTTGATTTCTCTGCAAGATTCAAACTCTAAAATGACATTTGGTAGCTATAGGAGAAAGTACAATGTATGAGATGAACGACATTTTATGTGTATTAAATACCGTAATAATCAGTGATTTAAAAACCGGACCGGCCGGTTGAACCGGGAACCGGACATGGTACCGGTTCCTGGTTTTGGCCGATTCAACTCCGGTTCGACCGGTTGAACCGGGAACCGGAGGCCTCGCCGGTTTGACCTCCGGTCCAGTTTTTAAAACATTGGTAATAATTAATAGAAATAAAATCAAAAATGTATTTTTTAATGCATTTTTCTCCCAATAGGTCCATGTACACATCTTGTTCAAGGCAAAAACTTGGGTAAGGCCGGCCACATAGTGTGACTGGGTCAAAGTGTCAATCTTTATGTAGAAAAGTGTTAATCTATATGAATAAAAGTGTCAATCTTTAACATAATTATTTAACGAATAAAAGTGTCAATTTTTAAAAGTGTCAATCTTTATGCAGAAAAGTACTAATCTATATAAATAAAAGTGTCAATCTTTTGAACGGTCACTCGGGCTCACCCAAGTTTGACCCCTTATTCAATGCATTTTATGAGAAATTATCCCCATATTTCTCAAATATTCAACTTTTTCCCTAGATAAATTGTAAAATTCTATACTTGAATAATATTAGTAGTGATTAACGTATTTCATATTTCTAAGAAAGCGTGTTTTTCTTAGGGTAGAAAGCGTGTTTCATATCGTAGGAATGAGGAAAATGCCCTTCATGACAGCATTAAATTGCCCAAAATTCACTGTTTTATTTTAAAATAAAAAATCAATGTATTAACTAGTTTACATTTTTGAATCCATGGTTTCGTGAGGGTTACAAGTACGAAAAAGTATTAACAACAATAACTCTACTTTCAAGTTGGATTATGATATTTTTTTTGGATTTTATCCCACTAAATTAATATTTTAAAATTAAGCTTATCAAAATGTATACACAAGTAGTTGTTGTGAAGTGTATAACGTATTATACATTTCTCGATATGTGGATACATATTTTACAATATTATTTCAAGTAATTAAATTTTTATACAACTAAAAGAGGAATATGTATACATCATTCACCCCCAACCTAAAATTATCACATTACATAATTAATACAATTGAAAGCAACTAAACAAAAAAGTAATCGAGCCATACCTCTTCCTCCTATTGAAATAACTACAAAAGTAATTAAAACACTAATTCATCATAGTTTGTAATTATTTGATTATTTCGTACTCCACCACTTCTTCGAGGAAGCTTCCTATGAAATAGTTTTTGTTTGTTTTTATATAGAAACAATATAACTTTTTTGTTTGCTTATATAAGAAGAGTTTTTATTATTATAATTCTTTTTCATGCACATGTGATATTTTGATTTTATTCTTGTTGCGTTTTCGATATGTACGGTACACGATGACAAAATTATATTTCCAATTATAATTATTAATTCTTTTTTTTTTTTTTGTAATGATTATTTTTGTAATCGTTTTTAAACTAAATTGTAATTTTTATATTTAGTGAATTAAAGGTGAATGTTGGTGGGAGATTTGTATGGTTGGATTTAAATGGACAAGGTCATATATATATTTTTAATTATTCACTTGTAATTACTAGAATAGTTTATCTCATATACATTAAACTTGCTACAATGATCAAAGTATGGAAACTCTTTATTTTATTTATAACCAATGAGTCTTACATCTTCGAACACAAAAGGTGTTCTTCGTAATCAAAACACACTCAAATTGCTAGAATCTAAAATACAATAAATATTTATAATTAACTTAATATTAATTATAAATTTATAATACAGCCTAAATAGCATGACAACTCAACCAACTCTCACAAAATAAAACAAAGAATGACATTAATACCCTCGGTGAATTACGAAGATTCTTTCCTCAAATAGAAATGTTCATCATGTCCATGGCTAGATTCTCAATCATCAAGGCTTCTACTTCTCCACTGCATTGCATATTCCCTCCTACACCAATAAATAAATAAAAATTAATAATCCCCATTAGGTTTTATAATTTAAATTCGGGACGAGGATGATCCACTACAAGAAAAATTGTGTCTAGTGACAAAACGTATACTATATTGACAAAAACTGTTGTCACTAGATATAGATTATCTTGTAGTGATGGACGTACCGTAGAAGGAGGGCGTTTTCGGAATCGCGATTTTGGGGGTCGACATCTTTCGGATAGGGCAAGATGAAAGAGGGAGGACTGGGAGGTTCTGGCAATTGCAAATTTCAATCATGTAGCCATCAGGATCATGGAAAAAGAGTTGATCAACTATAATTCCACCTTCTGTAACAACTGCTGTGACAAATTCAATATTCATTTCATTCAATTTTTGAATAATGAGGTTCATATCTGTGCATTGGAATGAGATGTGGTTGTCCTTTGGATTTATTTTTTCTTTCTTGCCAATTACATTTTCTGACTTTAGAAGATGAATTCCAATCCCATGGTTGAACAACCTGCAAAAATAAAATAAAATTAAAATTAAATTAAATTACTTAGATAATTAATTATGGGCATTATTTATATTTGATGTGGTAGCATGTAACATGTTGGAGTTGGAATAATTATTGAGTGCAGTAGAGAGGATTGAGGATTTATCACATGACTTGGCAATGACAAAGATGGCCCCACCTGTGCAAACTATTCATGAATTTGACAAATATGTATTCTTTTTTTAATTATGAAAATTGTGGTGTTCTTTTTTTAATTTATATATCACCAGGCATTAAAATATATACTTGTAAATTTACTTTATTATGCCAGAGTGTGCATAGCAACAAAACTTAGATCTGCTAATTAAAATAATTAACTGAGATAAATCCCTTTTTTTTTTTTTTTATGGTATGCACCAAACTATTTCTTGGAATTGTAAGGGAACGTGAAATCGATAATAAATAAACTAAATGGCCCTAAAGGAACGAATTAGCATCTAAATTTTAATTTTAATTAGGTTAGTATATGCATGAGAGCTACCATTTTGCAATATGCTTTAGCTGTTTTGCCTCTTTTTAACAGTAACTTCGGCCCACAATTATTAGCAATTCATTTATAGTACTGAATACGAAATAAAAATAACTTCATTTCTAATTGATTTCAACTTTTAGATACTCTTATTTTTAGATATATTAAAAAAAAAAATCACAAGATTAGCAAAATAATTTTTCAGAAAATCAATTATCAGATTATGTGGATCGGCATCAACTTGAATAATGCTACTAGATCATGTTCTGGTTTGCCCTAAAAACTAATTAAACTGGTAATCTTTTTTTTTAGAGAGGGAGAGAGAGAGAGAGAGAGAAAAGGACGTACCATGCCCCTTCAAAGTTGAAGGAAGAGGGCCTTTGGATGAGGACAAAGCCCAGAACATTGACATAAAAATCAACAGATTTCTCCACAGATTTGCAGACATAAGAAACATGGTTCAACGACAACAATGGCAGCTCGCTCTTTCCCTCTCCTCCTCCTCCAACTCCAAATGGTAACGATACTGATACATCAATCTCTGCCCCCATTAATTAATTTCTTTTTCAAATTATTAAGAGAGAGAAAGTAGCTAGCTAGCTAGTTCTTGAGAGAGAGAGAGAGAGAGAGAGTGATAAGGTGTGTGAGAATGAGATGTGGCTATTGGAGAAGAAGAAGAAGAAGAAGAAGAAGGAGGAGTAATTAATGATATGATGCAGATTTGCATGTGGAGATGAGTCACTTTTTATAGACCAACTTTCTTCTTCTTCTCAATTCTTCTTCCTTTTTTTTCACTAAAAAATAAAAGAAGAAATGGAGAAGAGTGGGGCCCATGTTACTATAATCACGACATCCTTTCATTAGGATGGATAAAACTTAGTAATTACTACTACATATTGAAAAAAAAAATGGAGTAGTGCGTATACACGTTTTTTATGTTTATATACGGCATCATGTATGTACTCGTATTTTTGCAGTCTTACGTAATTGCCGATTCATTTACAAATTAATCACAACTTTAATTAATTACAGCTTATCTGAATTTCATCACAAATTAAATTTGTACAATAATTTTGATATGTATATAGTATTACTGTACATAGTACTCCATCCGTCTGAGGTGATTCTTAAATATATGTGGAGTATAAAATAATGAATCGCTTCAATTTCACTGAGACAGAAAGAGTATATTTTATGAATAGTGAGAAAACCTAGTCGTGTATATGATTAATGGCCGATGCAGAAAAAAAAATGATTTTTCTCATTTTCAAATTCAACACAATACTCTTAAAATTAACTTAATTTGGTAGCGGGAGCCTTTGAATGAAAATTTATATAATACTATTATTTCCGTCTACCCAAAGTGTAATTTAAAGAGTGATATTTTTTTAATTATTTTTTTTAAATAATGAGACCTAAAATATAAGAATGTGTGTAGGATCATGCACAAAAATGGAAAGATCACAATCTTTATGCCGAACAAAAAAAAATCACACTTTTAGTGCACGGAGGGATTAATAATTCGACAAATTTATAAGGCTCTACTCAGTATCATTTTATTACTTTATACGTTTATATATATTCAAAAAAACGTATCATCTTTGTTGAATTTGGATTAAAATAAAATCCATATGAAACATGTGATTTATATAAAATCTTTTAGATGCAGAAAATTGATACCTCGGTTTTTTATTTTCTAGATACTGTACCACTTTCTATGAAGATTGAAATATGATGAAATGTATATATAATTAAAAGAATTAGAAAAGGAGGACCTCATATTCATATAACAAAAGTAGTACCAACAAAAGAGGACCTCCTTATCCGCACGTTTATTTCATTGAAGATTTTTACCAACAAAAAATCAATTAATCTTATCCACAAATTTCATTTTTTTTTGTTTGTGTGTGTCTATTGCAATCATTTACATTATTTTTTATTTGGAAAATTTAATCATTGGATAAAAACAATATATTATTTTAATTTGACTACTTTTCAATAAGAGTTATTACATTTTTCAGAAAATTGGCCTCCAAACGTGAGGGCTTAACTATGTTTGGCTTAATTGGAAAATATATATATATATATAGCTTTTGCAATTAATGATATGAATTAACATAACTAAATAATAAGTTGGAATCTAAAAATACATATAGAAATCAAAATTCGTCGAAAAAAATATAAATGAAACAAATGCCATACTGAAATAAATAAATAGTCCATACTGCACTTAACATTTTCTTCAAATATAGAGATTTCCCTTTCCCTATTTAATCAGGTAGGGTACACGTACGGCATTTATATTAGTTGTTAGGACATTCAATGCGTGCCATGACTAATTTTAACGATGTCGATGTCGAGGAAAAAACAAATAGTAATATTACTTTTATTTAATACATATATTATCTGTTTAATTTAAGAGGCTGGGGGTTGAGGGGTGGTTCATCCGAAATTATTGGGTGACCAATTATTGTTAGTACTAAAATTTAATTTGCTTAATTTATCGAATTTCAACCCTCCCTTAAATTTTGGATATAGGTCTGAATTTTAATTTTTGAGATACAGATGCGAAGTAAATTTGGCTCATAGATTTGTTTATTTTATTATAATAATATGTGTATTATTTCATTGTTATTTATCTAATATATTATATAGATATTATCATTTGCGTTGTTATGACTTATTTTTGCATGATGGTAGAATCTAGATAATTATTATGAATGTTGGTTCATTTTAGAATTTATGTAGATGAAAAAATATGGATCTAAATCTAGACTCGTGGACCCGCGGATCCAATAGATCTGGTAGTGGATCAATCTCTTTGAAACCGACAAATCTGGACCGAATCTAAACTTAACATAATAAAAAAAAATCATACCTAAATTTGAATTCAACAAAATTCGGTTCAAATCTGGTCTATTTCATCCCTACCTGTTTGAGTTAAAAAAATAAATAAAATAATAATAATAATAATAATAATAATAAATCTAAATTTATAATTATGGTAAGTCAAATATATTCTGATTTATTTTTTGGGAAATATATCAGTTGCACTCTTCACATATGTACACATGCATGCATGTTCATGCGATCGTGCTTTTATACACTTCATATCCAGTTTATATAAATTTACGTACGTAATACTCGTGCATGTTTATATGTGTGTGTTATACTTTGTTCAATTTATATATACTATAATATATATCATCATTATTGAAGCAGACACATGATGGAAAACTAGCTGTGCCCAGCTTTCTTGATTTTATTTAATTTATACTATTACTTGAAATAATAATGCAGTCAGTTGGGGGTTGGCCCAATTATTTAAAAAAAAAGGAAGATATATATTTGAGTAATTAGATTCTTGGCTGCTACTTGCTAGCTAGGATCTGACAAAAAATAAATATCTATCTATAATGCAGCATTTTATAAAATTATAGTTAAAAAAATGATTTTATGATTCACTGGAATTTGATCTTCCTATATACTCGTATATAGGTACATTTGCAAATTAAAATGTAGAGATGAGAGAAAGCTTCAACTCTCTCACTTGTTTAATTAATTAATGTAGACCTATGTATGTTAATTATACGTCAATTTATCATCACTACAGTGTTTGGTAGTTTAGTTAATTATTAGTTGTAATTGCCTTTTCGAATCAAATAACATTGACCTTGTTATTCTAATTGCATTTATTCTAATTACATTGATCACCAACCCTACGACTATGCACATCTCTACTTCCATCGATATATAACATACGTGAAGTGAAATAATTAAGTCTTGACGTGAGAAATATGAATAGATTTGAACCATTGATTTTGCTAAGATTTACGATTCATATTTTAAACATCAAATTATATACAAATAAGCATAATGCTAAAATAATCATTATATATTATATTTAAACATAATTTTACATACATTTAAGCATTTTTCTCATATCCACACATTACAAATTATTTTTATATCAGCCTATAGAAAAGTACTACTACTATTTAGTTAGAGGTTGTCTTTTTTTTTTTTTTTAAATTGTTAGAATTGGCTCTTCATTTATACTCCATCCGTCCCATATTAGTTGACACGTTTCTTTCCGGAGCGGGAATTAAGGCGGGAGTGTTTAGTGTGTAAAGTGTATTGTGTTTATGATTGTAATGTGCTTGTATTTAGGCATATTTTAAAACTAGAGCATCATAGATTCATGAAAACATATCGATGTCTCATCTTAAATGAATGATCATATCAAGAACTTTAATTTAGTATAAAAATAAAAAAAATCCGAAAATAAACAAGCAATTATGATAATTTAAAGTTTTATAATTTAAATTATATTGGAATACGTGTTGAGAGATGAGTGGATGATGAGATTTAATTAATTAAAGAATATTAAGGGCCTGTTTGGTATCCATATACTAGTATATCAGGTATCAGATATGGGTATGAGAGGCTATGGGTATGAGATATCAGGTAAGGGTATGAGATTGATATCTTCCGATATCAGATATCAAATCCTGTTTTTTTATAATAAAAGTTAACTAATAATAATAATAATAATAATAATAATAATAATAATAATAATAATAATAATAATAATAATTAATATATAATAATAATTATTATTATTATTATTATAAATTAATTTTGTACTTTATTTCTTCTTTCTTTTATCTTCTTTTTTTCTTCATATGTTCTTTTTCTTTGTTCCAAACTTACAATTCTTAACTAAAAACAATCCAAGACATTAACAAATCCTTAAAATAATAGTAAGTTATGCAAAAGCTACAAAAAATTTACACCATTAAAATGACTTGCAATCACAAGCAAAAAACTATTTTCATCACATTTGGAAAAAACATGTCAAATCAATTTTCTTCTTTTAGCTACCCTTTCCCATTTACTACAATAATAATTACGCAAAAAAAAAAAAAAAAAACCAATTAATGTAGCACCATCCCAACAAGAAATCCCAAAACACCTATTTGCTTGAAAATAAAATTCCAGCCTTATTACGTTAAACAATTTGCAAAACGAAGGGAAATATGATTCGTAAATTTAAATGTACAGTTTCAAAATGAGGGAAAATAAAATTGAAACAAGGGAAGAAGAAAAACCTCAAATTTCCATTTTGAAAAAAAATAGTTTTTTATTTTTTTATTTTTATTTTTTATGATGAGCGACAAATCGTGAAGTTCTTGAAAAAATTGGAGCATCGTCGAAGAAATTGGGAGAGGCGAAGCAAAAAAGAAATATAAAGTTTCTGTGAAGAAAGAGTGATACCGGTGGTGAAAATAATATATTCAGAAATGTTAAAAGTGTAAAATGGGTATATCAAAGATATCAATTGAATTTTCATATACTGATATACCAAACACATGGTATGGGTATGGACCATTTTGATACCCATACCTGATATACGTATATGGATACCAAACGGACCCTAAGTGTAATAAAGGGTTTACTAATTATACCATTTAAACTACAATTATTACCATAAAAGAAAACGGGTCAACTAATATGGGACGGCCCAAAAAGAAATACGCATCAACTAATATGGAACTGATGTAGGATTTGTTTATACAATAAAGGTGTACTCCAATCAATGCATAATTAAGTGCTCGGCCCCCCTTGATTTAAATTGAAATAAACACTTGTCCCATATATATACCTACCAATATTCGATAACCATCACAGCAACACGTTTTTTTAACAGATAAAAAAATAAACTAAATAATGATAAACTGTACGCAATAATAAAATTCGTCATATATTTACGATGATGTGCCTTGTATTTCTAAATAAAAAATAATAATAATAAATAATAATGTTTAGAATTTATAAGAGAAACGGGAATTTGTAGAAATTTTATGAATTAGATAAAATCAATCCAATTAAATAATATACATATAGCGTCCATAAAATGATATTTAATTATTTGTGTGTGTATATATATACACACACAAATATATTATTAATTAATTAGTTGCATTATGTGCAGTGCTCTACGCTAAAATTTTATTTTTGCTATTTAAACTCATCAATCGATGTTGCTTCCACTCTTCACATTATATGCTTATCTCATTTTAATATATATACGACTCGCAGTAATAAATAATAATATATATGTTTCTTCTTACAAAATTTTCCTCCTTGCAATTAATTTCCACCACAAGTTATACATAATTTTATTATTTATGTATAGAGAAATGATATGCTACTCACCTCCCGATGGGCACCTTCGTGGGCACCTCGTCGTTTTATCACGTTTGCATTGCTTTTTTTAATTTTTATTTTTATTCTTATTCTAGTATCTTAGAAATTAATTTACAAATCATAAAATCTAAAAAATCAATGTTCAATTTTATTTTTTTTATTTTTAACTTCAAAAAATGAGTAATAAAATAAATCGAGCTTCGATTTTGTATTGATTTATGATAATTAATTTAGATCTGTATATTAATTAAAAAAAGCAATATGATAAACGACGAGGTGCCCACGAGGTGCCACGGAGGTGAGGCAGTAATTGAATTTTTATTAACACGAGAGCTGAGGCAGTATTGACTCGACTCCACGTGCAGGGCTTTAATAAATTGAAGGCTCAAAGGAAAGAACTAATCTTTGTCGCAATATAAGTTAGATACAGCAGAAATCTATGAAATTTTAATTATTGAAGTCAATTATTGACTACCATGTATATTATTAATATATTAAAGTCATTAGCCATATAAGTAACGAAACGACCGGTATCATATATATAATATAACAAGTGCACGTTTACGCATTATGAACGTAGTTTTACTTTGAAAAGTACTTATATTAGCTATGAAGTTTTGTATTTTCAATATGTTAATGGAAAACCTCATAATATATTAATAAATATATTTTTAGGAGCAGAGCCGGTCCTGTGTCTCGTGAGGCCCTAGGCGAAAATGAAAAAATAGACCCCTCTAAGAAATGAAAAGAAATTAAGTAATACAATAATGATATAAATTAGTTGAAATAAGGAAAAAAAAATCTTATCTTGGAAAAGAATGATTGAAGATATGATAAAAATTAGTGTTAAATATAGCAAAATACACAAACTTGGGTTTCATTTCCATTTCTAGCACAATTTTTCAAAAACTCAAAAAAATACTATGATTTAATTTTGACACAAATATGATCTTTCCCCAAATTTTGGCGCACACATGACATTGTAAGTTTCACCTGACAATCCATGTGTGCAAAAATATATCTAAAAACAATATTGTTCGAGTCCGTTTAATTCCATTGATCGGGAAGTCCATTTATATGTTTGAGTCAATATACAATGTCATTTTAGATACATTATTAAACAACATTAATTATTCTACACGCATGAATTGTCAGGTGGAACTTACAATGTCGTGCACTATGTTAGAATCAATTGGGCAAAAATCAGATTTGTGTCAAGATTGAGTAAAGATCAAAGCTCGTGTATATTTCCGAAGTTGCAAAAATATTATGTTAAAAATAAAACCAAGTCAAAATTTGTGTATTTTATTGCATTTAATCAAAAATTAGTTAAAATAAAAAATACACATAAATACTATTTCGAAAAAAAAATTGTGGGCCCTCAAATTTTCGAGGCCCGAGGCGACGACCTCTTGGGCCTCTAGCCAGGTCCGGCTCTGTTTAGGAGATACAATATTAATATTATTTAATGATGGAGCGCAATGTTTAGGAGTACGTGACACTTAATATATCTAGTGCGTTTAATTAATTTGTCCATCTAGTAAACTTGAATAATTAATTAATTATTGTGAAATACTATAGTAGTTATCCAAAATAAATGAGAGTAGCTAGATTCAACATTCAAATATAATTTGGAAAATTAATGGGCAACCGACAAATTTGATAGGGTGTTCGAATGAAATTTCAGGTTGCTTATCGAAAACCCTCATGTTAGGATTTGTTTTTCAATATTTAATATAGAGTAACTTCTTAAGGTTAGATTAGGAACCTTATTAATTAGCATAAGATACATGGATCACTTAGTTGTTGATAGTTATATTATTCCAAAGAAGAGACGAATTAATATGGATAAAAATGACAATTATTACAATTATCGAACATATCATGAAAAATGACCAGGAGTAAAAAAACAAAGAAGGAAAAACAAAGGAAAAGAAAAAAGACCTCCGGCTTCTGATTTCTCGGTTGAACCGTGGTCAGACAGAACTGCCGAATCGGAACCATAACCAGTTCTCGGTCGTCCGGTGCGGTTCTTAAAACATTGCTTACAAGACTACTTCTCTTTTCCTAATTATCAAAAGAATCGATTTTTCTTTCTTAATACAACATATACATAGTTACACCGAGGATTATTCGAACCCCCAACCTATTAGTTAGAGAGACGTGTCTTACTGAGTATTAGATTGTGCTTCGTGTGGTCAATGGGCACACTTTTAAAAATATAAAATATTTACATCAACTCTCAAAGTTCTACATATTTTTCTTGAGAAAACAACGATGGTGTTTGGTTTCCCAATTGTCATTTTCATACCTAACCTATCAAATTAATTTTCCCAAGAATTTGTAGTCTTTCTCGTCATTTTCATAGATACTTCACAGTAGTACTAGTAACTAGTAAGCTATCTCTACAACTATTCAATTAACTCATTAATATTTTTTTTATTAAGTAAAAAAGCTTCAACAAAAATATTTTATTCGTTGCAAAGTCTATTAACATGAACGAATAAAGTAAAAACAAACAACAAACAAACAAATGAGCATGTACTACGTAGTATATATTAACTCAAAGTTTATGTCACTATATGCAAGGATGCAATGAAATAGTGTTTTTTTTAATAAAAAATAGAAAAAAGAAAAAGATGATGAGACATAAGGTAATATTTTATTTTTAAATGTGTGTAAGAAATAAAGCGTACGATTTAAGAAAGCTTCACCATATGTGCAAATAAATTTTGGTTCACCAATCTATATCAACGTCTTTTTACTAGTGATGGTTAACTTAAATGTTGAGATCTCAAGTCAGTATACCAGAGTTTCAATTCATTATATGCATGAAAATGAGAATAAAAATCAAATTGAAACAATAAGAGATACTATAATAAAGCTCATGAATATTTATTATACATCATTTTATAATCATAATTGTAGAGTTAGATGAGACCCGGCCCTAAATTTATCGGATGAGATCCGCCATACCAATTTATGTGTGCCGATTCCAAATACTATTATTTTTATTAGTTTTATAATATTTTTTTTATAGAAAAATACTATGGTACAATAAATCATCACCTCCGTATCATTAGTATTGACTTACTCGAAATATTTATGTGAGATATAAAATAAGAAAATGGAACATTACTAATGCAACGGAGAGAATAATAAATATTTATAACTAAAAAATTAAATAGAATGTATTGGGCTGTATTATTCGAAATATCTAAAGATCGAGCTTCTAATTTCTATAGAAACTGTTGATAAAATAGAAATAAAATAGGGCCCAATACGTTAGTGGGCTTCTTATCGAGTATTTCATATGGCCCAAATATTAATTGGCTTCTAATCCTAGCATGTTACGTTGGCCCATTTCCCCTTTCAAAGCATAATTTGGGCCTACGGTAAGTTTTACTATGTTGAAAAGTAACGTGGTGAACTCGAGCACTAGATTATTTGGTAATTGTTACAAGAAAATAACAATCCCTATGAAAATATAAAATACTAAAAGACTTTGAAAATTTTGACTTCCAAATTTTGTGTTGGTTGAGGTTCATTACCATAGTTTGTAAAAAAAAGTTGAAATTTTGACTTGGAATTCTAGGTAGGTTGATGAAATGATGATGCCATTTAGAATTTTAATAATTACTGTTAGAGTCCACGTGTAGGGCTGTTATTGGCTATGAAGAAGCCATTGCTAATTGGGCGATTCTCGCATATTACCAGACAAAACCACTTCCACTTCTTCTTCCCTCTCAATCTTCACACACAAAACACGCACTCCGAGTGATTCTGCTCTGTGTATGTGTAGTACACAGGTTCTTCATCCGCGACTATGGAATCCGAAGATCTGATGGAGTTAACGGCGTTTGAATCTCCGTCAGAGATGCTGCTCATGGCGGTGTCTATGATATCGATTTCTGGATATTTGTTGGGATTTTCGTTGATTTTGATCGTTTTCCTCTACAAATTCGTCGAGATTCATTTCCTGCAAGACCTCTTCAGCGGGTTCAGGGGGCAGCCGGTGGTTTTGACTTCCGATCCTTGCTCTCAACTCTACCGCGACGTCGTTTCCAAGTGTAAAATTCTCCGTGGAAGGTATCTGAATAGTACTACTTGTTAATTAAATATAAGTAGTATAATTTTGCTGATTTTATGTTTGATTGATTTTTTGTCGTGCTGTGTTTGCAACTAATAGTTCTGCTTGTGCTTTTCTTTGATTTTTGTGTGTGTGGTGAAATGAAATAGGTATTTGTCAACGCCATGGTTATGTAGTCCTCATCTTCAGACGATGTTTGTTCATTATTTTGGGAATCCCCCGGATGTCAGTTATAGAAGGTAGTAGATTTTGTTTTTGGTGCTTTGATAGAATTATCTCTTTAATGGATTTTTAAAGTCTGGATAGTGATTGGACTTTAGTGAAATTATGTTGAATCAGGCAAATTAGCAATTTTCGTTCGTTGTCTATATAATGCATGAGTACTGATTTGATGCATTATGCAGACAGATTTTTATGACCTTCGATGGTGGAACTCTAGCTTTAGATTGGGTCAAGAATGCCCAAGGTAACGAAATATTGTTTCCTTTCGACTATGAATCACTTGACTACCTGACATGTTGGAATGAAGAAACTTTCTTTTGTTAAATACATTCTGGTCGAATTTTATAGTTTTCAACTCAAAAAGAAAAAAAAAAGGGGGGAAACAAAGAAAATGAAAGAAATTCATATTTTCCATTCTAACTCAAGTTTTTTTCGAATATATATAATCTTCCATGTTTGGTACTGCTTAACTCACTTTGGCCTTCTTCATTTTAGTTAAGGAACAAGCCTTTCAAGTTGATGGTTCTGTGCAGAAAGATGGCAAAAATCCCATCTTAATTATTGTTCCTGGTTTGACGAGTGCATCTGATTCTGCTGTAAGTTATCTAGGTCATTTCACTATGCTTTCTCTCTCTTACTTTGTGTACCTATTATGTTCCTAGAATTGATATGGGATTTTCGTATCATTCACGATGTACTTGCACAAGCCAAAAAATAGTCTGTCCTTGTATATTAGAAGTAGATTAAAGGTTGAAATGTTTGATGACTTTATCATTGATTCTGGTCACTGCCTCCCTTCAAGTGAGAAACATAGAGGACTTCTACAACCATCTGGAAACTATGATTTTGTTTCTTTGTCACATTTCCTTATAGAATTTCTTCCAAAAGTACTATGATCAAGTGAAATGCTGGACTGTACCGGTTTGTTGGTTAGTGATGAGTTATATATTTGCAGAGCGTAGTATGGTGGCTAGTAGACTATTCCCTTTCTTGTTTTGCCCTTCTTCTTGTTTAGGATGATACGACATCTTTCTCTAAGAACTCTACTATGAAGAAATTTTTCTTCGAACTATTCTAAGAACAATCTGCATTTGTCATGTTCAATTGTGGAGAAAGATTTTCTCTTTGAGTTGTATCATTTTCATGATATATTTCAAGGAAAATCTCCATTCTCATAGCTTTTTTAACACTTCAACTCACCCTTATGCTACCATTTTTCAATCCTGACATCTGATACTTTTGTTACGCAGTATGTTAAACATCTGGCATTCAGTATTGCTAAACGAGGATGGAATGTTGTTGTTAGCAATCATCGGGGACTTGGAGGTGTATCGATTACGGTATGTATTTGAATGTTGGTAGCATCTTTCTGGGGAGGGGGGGGGGATATGAAGTTCTGCTGCTTCTTGCATTTATTAATGAATGTAGCTGTACATTTTGAATTTTATTAGTTTGAAGCACTGAAAATCTTAGGGGATATTCTGCACCACATTTTAATTTTGTTCTATAGATTATATTTAGCCTTTCCCTCAAACCTGGTAGGATGGATTATCTCTTTTAGTTAGGCAAGGTATTCACTGTGCTCGAAATTCTAGTCAAGTAAGGCATTCACTTCTGCATCTTGTAACTTCTTTTTTCTCTACTATTTCAGAATTATCTTATTTGTTAGGAGAACTTCTTGTGCCATTGTGACAAATTACTCTTAAATACACGTGAGAGACCAAATGCACAAAAATGGAGAGGAGTGGAGAGTGAGGGGAGCTTGAGTATCACAATCTTGAGAACAACATAAAATGCCCTTAACAACATCCATTCTTATCTCAGATAGCGAAAATCATTATGTCAATGTTAATTCATCTACTCTGAAAAAGAACCAGATGAAAATCAAAACATTGTGTTTCTTTTTATGTCTAGATCATATTAAAAGAAGGAGAAGTTCTTATAGTTCATTTACTTGCTAATGCTCAAAACCTCTGTGGATTACATGTCACAGTCGGACTGCTTCTACAATGGTGGATGGACAGAGGACGTAAGAAAAGTGATCGATCATATTCACTGCCAATACCCGGAGGCTCCTTTATATGCTGTTGGCACTAGTATAGGGGCCAATATTCTGGTATAAATACTTGTCCTCTATATCTTTGTCAGAATAAACATAGGTAGTATATTTTGTAGCATTGCTCTAGTTATGTTGCCTCAACAAGATTTTAGGAGACGTTGAGTCTCCGAAGAGTGTCAAAACACCCCGTGTACATATGTTTTGTCTATCAGAGTAATTAACAAGTTCTGGTTCTTAATTTTGTCTGTAGCAACCTGTTGAATGTGTGGTTTTAATGGTCCTAGCACCAATATTTTTCTGGCCAAATTTACTGACTCTTAATATCTTACTCACTTCTAATTTCAGATTAAATACCTTGCTGAGGATGGAATAAATGCTCCTATAGTTGGAGCTGCAGCAATCTGTTCTCCTTGGGATTTTTTGGTTGGTATTTGTCGTACATCCCCTGACTTGGATATGAAATTAAACTATTATGTAGCACAGATACATCAATATGTTTATCTGCCTTTTGTCATTTCCATAGCTGTTTCATTTTGCATCTCATGAAATTTTCTATAATCTGCCCTCTTTATATTTACCATGTATCTATAGGATCTTTTCAGTCTATTGATAATCCATCAGAGTTCTTCGAGAATAATTTATTTGTGCCATGCATTAATCTATATGATTATATGTGAAACGGGCATGTTTATTGGCGTTTGTAATTCTTCATTATTCTTTTCCAGATATGTGACAGATTTATGAACCGCAGACTCATACAGAGGCTTTACAATAAAGCTCTGACCATTGGCTTGAAAGACTATGCCCATATGTATGTCATTTGCTAGTTCATCTTCTTTCATGGATTTGCTTACATTTTCTGTAATTGAACATTTCACTATGTAATTTCATGTTCTGATTATTTCAGTTTTCTACTTGATTTGAATGGAACTTTGTAGGCATGAGGCTGTCCTTTCTCGAATGTCAAACTGGGAGGGCGTTAAGAAGGTAGTTTTGATTTTTTATCACTTCAGTTTGAGTTCAAAAGTCATTAAATATGAGTTTGGAGAGAGGGCTATGCTAGGGCCTGCAGAGAACAAGCTGTATGATAATCGGCCCTTTAACAAATAATCAACTCAGATAACTATACATGAGTGACATGAAAGATATGTATAATATAGCCTCTACTCAACCACGGTTGGTTGATCCAAAACCACCAACATTTCTAGTTGAAATGGTTTTACGAATATCAACCTGGTGCGCTTGATTTGTGTGGTAAAACATTAGTATTATTTTGGCACTTCTTATTATACTCAACATAGCACTGATTCTGACATCTACAGTCACGTTCAGTTCGGGACTTTGATGACTCAGCAACGCGTGTTCTCGGTAATTATGAGGTAATAAAGCTTGGAACCTTTCTCCTCCTCCTCCTACCCAATGTTGAAGGACTAATTTCATGTTTTCCTCCCAGACCGTGGATACATATTATAGGCGCTGTAGCAGTGTTAATTTTATCGGAAGTGTAAGGGTTCCCCTTCTTTGCATTAGCTCTTTAGACGATCCTATATGCACACGTGAAGCAATTCCATGGGATGAGTGCAGGTGCGTTGCCTGGTTATCAGTTTTTAGTGAAACTTGAAAGTATATTTTTATTGGTTAATGAGAAGATGAAGACTATTAGTTTGGTGTAGTTGGTGGCAATCTAGTTAGGTGCCTTGTTTTGTATTATTGTCTAAACATTTATTTATTATTTTGATTAGCTATCCATTTATGGTAATTTCAGGTTAAACAAAAATGTGGTCTTGGCTACTACAGAACATGGAGGGCATTTACCTTTTTTCGAAGGGTTAACTGCAAGAAGTGTCTGGTAAACTATAGTATTTGATATAGTATACATGGCTGTTCAAATGTTAAGTGTTTTAAATGTTAAATGTGGATGCATCATGCATATTAAGTTTAATGTTTTCAGGAAAATATTAAATCACTCCAAAAAAATTAAATTTTGAATATTAAGAGTTCCTCGTTTCAATAAAGTATAAAACACATAGAAGCATAATGTGAGGCTATGAGAAGGAGTTGGTTTAAGAAGCTGTATCTACCTATCTGAGAGGGTGAAATTTATTGTGTCGATTACTCGTTACCTATTTGTTGCCTTCTACATGATGTTTAAACTGTAATACTTGAAAATGAACCTTGCTTTTATCAAGCAAAGGGACATTATTTTTATCAGGTAAAGACTTAAGTTTGTTTTGTTTTCTTGGACTGACCTAAGTAATTTTCCCATTGTAGGTGGGTAAGGGCTGTAGATGAATTTTTCAGTGTTCTGCAATCTAGCCCCCAGAAAAAAGAGGTGGACGAGAAATTGCTTCCTCATTTATTAGTATAGAATAACTGTTCAGCTAAGTAGGAGTATTGATCAAGCAAGAGTAGATAAGCTTTAATACCTATCAACATTTTTTTTCAGATCAGCTAATTAGTTTATATATTAAGATAGTAACTGAATTCTGATATCTGCCACCAATAACATTTTCTCAATTATGGAGTATATTTCTTGTGCGATTCCCAGATTTCAGTCCCCTCCGTCAACCCTCTGGAGTCGTCCATCGATCAGGCCCCTTACGTGCAAGTCTCTGTAGATGGCATGGTGGCTGGAGTAAGCGATGAGATTGGAGCCGAGCACCAAGACAGTACAGATGAAAAGAAGGCTGGAGACAGAATCCATGTCGAACATTGTATCCAAGAAAAACAAAGCAAAAGAGAAGATCACTGCATTGAGCAAGGTATGAGGGAGATAGTTACACCTGTGGTGAAATGCCTTAATAAACTCTCTCGTGAGAATCGAATATCTGTTTGGCTGCTTGCCTACATCGCGCTCGCTACCACCTGGCCACTTGTAGGTTCTGCTGTCTCTCTATTCCTCAAGAGAAGAAGGCGTCAACCTCTTTTATCCTAACCATCAGTTACAAATTGAGATAAGCCAGCATTGTTCCTGAAACCAATTATCCTATTTCTTCATGGAAAAGGATGTCACATGTTTGAATATTAGATGTAATGCATATGTTACATATAAAACTCAAAACACATTTGGCAAGTATAATTAGTGAATTCTGTTACAATGAGTTTAAATTCTGTAATTTGCTCGAATATACTCAAATTTTGGGCTAGAATTTATCCATAGACTGATTCAAACTCAGTTTAGCTCCAAAGTCAAGCATCGCTTTAACTAGTTTCAATCCTCGAAGAGGATGACACGAAACGAAAGGGTGCATCGCTGCAAAATCATCATACCTGCATTCAGCTATTGCCCCAGTTTTGATGCCATCTTATAAGAAAAAACAAAGAATGTGAATCAAACTTATTTTTTAGTTTCTAGACTCAAAATTTGAGGCTCCATTCCTTGTACAAGTGGTATGGATCAAAACCTTAGCTCAACAAACTAAGAGAGCCCTAGCTGTTCCATCATCTTAGGACTAATGCTGCATCATAGTCCTACACCGAAGTATCACAAAAACAGTAAGGTCAAACGAAGACCAAAACGAACGTGGCATACATGTATGATCTTCGCAGTAATCCGAATGTAAACTTCAACAATTGACGAGATGGTATAAAGTCTAAAGCTGAATTAATTTAGATCTAATGAGCCTTGGTCATCTTCATTTTCGGCATTGCCTTCTTCATTTGGCGTGTACGATCCTTAGCTTCTTTCTTGCGAAGAGCCTCAGCACTTAGCTTCGCTTCAGCCTCCTCCAGCTTCTTTCTCTGCTCTGCTTTCTTCTTCTGCAAAGCATCTTGCCTCACATTCTGAAGTTCTCTGTACATCTCCTGAGCAACTTTCGCTCTAGCTGCTTCTGTTTTTGATCGAGCCTGACATACGAATCATATACTCTTACTCACTGACACCGACTTAAATACTCAACACGTTCTATATTAGGAATGTTTGTACTTACATGAGAGCTGAGCTTGTATCGCCCAATTAGGTCAATGTAGTAAGGAACGAGAGCAACCAAACGAGTCATGTCAGCCATGTGATTTTCATCAGGAAGAGCAAACTTAAACACGAGAATCTTTTTGTTCGTGCTGGGCTGTTGATCCGAGAAATGCATTGAGATGAAACCTTTTCCAGATTTTTCAAAAGCTTTGTCTCCAAAAACCTTCATTAGTTCCAAAGATAGTATATTAAATTACACTCAAGAAGAGAGGCCTTATGCATGCAACAGAATATAGATTTTTCTAGCACATGTAAAATAATAGGCACAACAAGACAATAGAGCAAAGTATTAAAAAGGAAGCATTAGCAATCCAACATATGACACCACAAATTTGGAGCAAATATTACAACTGAACAAATTTTAGGTATGGAAAACAAACAAAAATTAGGCAGATTGAACAGAAAGTTTAATATGTCTCTACTTAACTAACCCCCTCTCAAAAAGATTAGGAACCAGATCATTTCAGATTGTCCTGTATTATCAGCACTTGCAAAGATTTACAATGTTTCTTCCGACTAATACGAGCCTAGAACATTTTCTTACCACCTAAAAGGTCCAAAGGCACAAATCATTTTAGCTGAGAGTAGTCCAGAATTATCATTAAGCAAAGAAGTTATACTAATAATACGACAACCCATGAATTATAAGTAAACAAAATATGACTATTTGCAATACTTAATCACTATGAACAAAGCTCCAACGATCTAACCACAATGCAGATGAAGTAATATGATGCATAATCAAACCTTATTCTATCTAGAGATTAAAATTTCATACGCATTGTCATGAACAAAATCAGTATTGCGAAACTAATAGTAGCTCATTGTAGCAGTGCAACCGAAAAACAAGAATTCGTAAAGGCATTCTATCATCAGAGGTCATGTTCATAGATCATCAGATATCATACATATCAAAGAACTCATACATAATCGACAGTAGCAGGAGTAACCAAAATAAAACGACCACGCTTACAATGATTATGCATAGACAGATACCTGCTCAAGAACAGCATCAGTGATCAAATCAGTAGCAACTTCCTTCGACTCCGACACCACCTGCAGCTCCTCAGCCACCCATTTTCTCCCATTCGGAGGATTCACTAGACCAGCGAACCTCTGCAGATCTCTCAGCTCTTTCTGCATCGTCTTCGCCAGCTTCTTCCTCGCCAATGCAAAAACCACCTGATCCGTTGAATCGTCGTTCATGTAAACCTCAAACGTAATCTCATCCTTGCACGGAATCACCATGTTGTACAGCCTGGAGATCAAATCATGGCGGCTCTTCAGCTCCATTGTCGCAAGCAATCCCGAGCAATACCTCCTACCACTCGCGTAGAACTTGAAGACGTTCTTCCCTTCCTGCAATAGAAGTGGCGAATCTTCGGTCTCGCCTACTCCCAACAAGCTGAAATTCTTCTCGAAAATGGAGTCCTTAGTCGCGAATTTGCTAGCCCAGGCCAAAGCGAGATTCTCGTTCTCCTTTTTCCCAGTGAAATAGTTGATTGCAAACACAATCAGGAACGAGACGCACGCGATTTCAACGCTGAACGACGTAATCTTCCTCGGGAACTTCACATCGGATTTCGGATCCTTCACCAAATCCTCGGAGCTGGGGACCGGATCCGACGCAGCAGCAGCGGCGACGGATTCAGTCACCACTTCACTCGGAGGGATTCCTTCGAACTCGTCTTCATCCCAGTACTCAAACGCCGAAGTGGAAGCCGGCTTAGGGTTCTGATCGGACGGCGGAGATTGAATCTGGGGCTCATCGGTCTGAGGGGGGCCGTGGTGCGACTCGGGGGTGTGGGTCGACAGAGAAATCGGAGGCGGAGAGGAGCGAAGAGGCGTGATGAACTCGTCAGATTTGGGTTCCCCGATGGAGAAATCTTCATCTTCATCGGCGTCGAATCCCTCGAAGTCGGGCTTGGCGGCGGCGGGAGTGAGGTGGTGGAGGAGGAGGGAGAAGATGGAGAGGAGGGCGAAGAGGTAGAGAAAGGCGTCGCCTCTTGGGATAAGGAGAGAGAGAGGGGAAGTGAGGAGAGAGGAAGATCTCTTCGCCATTGTTGAGAGAGAGAGAGAGAATGATTTGATCTGTGTAGTCTCTGGACTAAGATGACCAATTAATTTATAATTTTATAAATATAAATAAATACGCACTAATAAAAAATAGGCAAAAATCATATAAATTCTTGAACTTTCATTTTTTTTAATTTTTTTTTTCGACTTTCAATTATATTTAATTTGCCCCTAAATTAGGTTTCTGGCGAAATAATAATCGACCTGTGAGCTTCAATCCATCGATTCTTCATCAAAGCATCACTAAATTAAAATTTAGAAGTGAAATGTTAAAAAAACCAAAATTAAAGTAGGATAGCTGTCTTGTCAATTTCCTCTAATTCATTCTCCTTGTTAAGTTAAATAGATAATGTAGAAAAGTCATACATAAACTTGTCTCTATAAAAAAATAATCGACAACGACTTTTAGGGCTTTTTTTTTTTTTTTTTTTTTTTTAATTATTGATTTACCCAAGTAGAAATTTATGAGTTATGAATTTATTACCCAAATATATTATGGTCCTAGACTTTAATTAAAATTTGTCCTAAAATTTGTCTCATTTATTAGTCCACATTATTTTTTCGGCATGAACGAGTTTTAAAATATAATTTTGAAGTATTTTTTCTTTTACGAGATACTATGAGTGTTATACTATCTCGTAAAAGAAAAAATACTTCAAAATTATATTTTAAAACTCGTACTAGGTTTTGGTGGAAACACGTGCTGAAAAAGTAACGTTGACTAATAAATGAGATGGAGGTCGAATTAATCTATGGATGGAAATTGTAAAATTTTGCTTATGGATATAATATAGTTTTTTTTTTTTTTTTTTCTAAAAATGAAAATCTTACAATTTTTTCAAGCAAAAATTGATAAGTTTATTTACTCAAAAAAAATGATTAATTTATAAGTATTTTGGGCACATGAAGATTATTTATAGATGCAATATGAGAAAATGGACAATGATTTAATACAGTAGATTAAGTACTATAGAAATTATTCAATTGCCTACTAATTAGTGGGCCAGGCTCAGAATTTTTAATTATTCCCTCCGTCCTCCATTTAGTGATTCTTTTTTTTTCAGCATGTGTGACACGCGTTTCCACGTTGTAGTATCCCGTAAAAAAAGAATACTTCAAAAATTCATTTTAAAACTCATCAACGATAAACGTGGAAACACGTGCCACACATGCTGAAAAAAGAGGGTCACTAAATGAAGGACGGAGGCAGTATGATATTTTCGGTTTATTTAATTTCTTGATCTGGTTTTAGTTATCACTATTATTTTATAATACTAGTAAATATTAAGGCTTCATACTTTTGTGTCCATCTAATATTAAAATTATTTTATTAATGTGCAACACATAGCTGTAGTAGTAAAGATCAGTTCAGATCTTCTATTAGTTGACATAATCAATTATTTATGATTTAAGATTTATATAAAAAAAATATACACCCTAATCTTTGAAAAATATAAACCTTTAGGATTTGCCACATATCATTAATATGCAATACAATTTAGCAATAGATGATCTCGAATGAGTAAAGATAATTAATGTCGTATGATTAGAAAAAAAAAATCTTAAGAAAAGGAAAATAAACAAACATGCATTCAACTAAACATGAACCGAAAGAATGAATTGCATGAGATACAAAGCTATATATCTAAACTCCCACACCACAAATTCAGAAAATCATACCACCATCATCATCCACTCAAGTTATCTTTTTTCATTCACGTAACTAATTAAAAATAAACACATGCATAAAATTAAATGGCGGATCTCTGCAGTCAAAGCAGGTAGAGAGGATTATGAAGAGTTGAAGAAGAAGAGGCTTTTTTCTTGGAGAAAAATTCTCCAACAAGAGGAATAATGGGCTTCTTCTTCTTATTCTTCATCTCTCTCCTCTCCTTCTTCTTCTTCCCCATCAACAAACTCAGCTTATGGTCTTCCTCAACGTTCAGCACCTGCGCCATACTCGGCGACGGCCTCCGCTCCACCACGCCCAGCTCCGCGGCTTTGGCGGCGGCGGCGTCCGCCTCGGCCCGCGCCATCTTCGACATGTTGCGGTGGAGCTCGGCGTTGAGGGAGGCGAGGGCCACCTCCGTCTCCGACTCTCGGTCCTTGAGCAGCCTCAGCTCCGCCTTCGTCTCCTCCAGCTCCGTCTCCAGCTTCTTCACGCTGTCCGCCAGCGCCGCCGCCGCCGCGCCGGAGGGCTCGGGAGGCGGCGGTTCGTGGTGCGGAGTCGGAGCGAAGAGCGGCGTCTCTTGGTCGGGGAAGGAGAAGGGCCTCGCCGAGTATACTTCTCCGACCAAGATCCGCTCCCCGAATATGGCCACCGCCTCCTTCACCGACCGGAACGGCCGCGAACTGTCCACGTTGGACCGGTGGCCCGCCTCCTTTCGCTCGTCGGCTTCCATGTGGAGAGAGAGAGAGAGAGAGAGAGAGAGAGAGAGGGAAGTTGAGAAGTTTTGCAGTTGAGAGTAGAGGAGGGAGTGTAATATAGGGTGGTGAGTGAGGTTGAGATTTCTTAGCTTACAAGTGAGAATTGGAGCGATGGTTGAGAGTTTATGTATGGAGAGAGAGAGAGAGGGGAGAATAGTAGACGGTGATTTGAAGGTTAAGACATTATATATAAAGGGCAAATTGAATCATCTATTGTATTTTCGTATTGTATTTTCTATCATACCGATAGATACATATTAAAAGTATTTTCAAAACGTCACTTTTGTTTATAAGTTTTTTAATTATCACTGATTCCGAAAATATTTTTAATATGTGACAATGATCGGTGAGTAGTACGATAAAAAAGATGCAATACGAAAATTTAACAATTCAATTTAAGGGGATATGATATTGGTGAGGTTGACTATTCAACGACTGCATATGCAGCAGCTTAACAAACTACTACTAATAAGCTGAACGTGACATGACACTTTTGCAATATTATCGTATATAATAAACTTGAATTTTCGATCATGCCTAGGATAAATGTGCTTTATCATGAAAACTGCTTTGTTCATAATTTTATTTCTCTGTGTTTACCTGATTATGCAATCGTATATCATACTCATTTTATTTAGTAATGCCGGTAATTGATTTGTTGTAGTTGGTTCGAGGGACCTATTCTTTTTAAGAAATTATTAACGCATAATGCATAAGTGAGACGTTTCATTAGTATACCTTTATATCATCATATATATTCAAAAAATATTTTACTTTTGATGGAACGGAAGGTGTGATAAAAAAGTTTAGCATATGTTTGATCAGAAATGATCCCTACCCACCGTGAGCACACTTAATGTGTCCACGGCTGACGTGTATGCACGTCATAATTTTCTCACGTTAATAATTTTTTCTTTAGGGT
Organism: Mentha longifolia; assembly: GCA_001642375.2. Taxonomy (NCBI): domain Eukaryota; kingdom Viridiplantae; phylum Streptophyta; class Magnoliopsida; order Lamiales; family Lamiaceae; genus Mentha; species Mentha longifolia. Next base: position 577,190 of record CM038117.1, read on the forward strand.
TCACTTTTTTTTAATAGGCTTTAGTTTTTTATGGTAAAATTTATTTATATAAGTTATATTAATTACTATTTTCTTAAATATAATGTCACCACCTCAGCCGTGGACATATTAAGTATGCCTACAGTGGGTAGGGGAGCATTACTTTATGTTTGATTAAAACTTTTTTTTGAGAAATATGCTGAATTTTGTATTAAAATGGTTTTGGAACATTTTTATAAGGCTGTAATTTAGATTTTTGTTTAGTTCTATTACTAATTAATTTTATTAAGTTTTACACTTTATTATTATTATTATTATTAGCTACGAATTGTTTAATGTAGATTGGTCGTAAGGTAATTAGTCAAATTAGAAAATAGAGTATTAAATTAGTATAATCAAATAGTCAAAAAAGGACAAAAGAAAAGCCCAAATAAAACACAAACACAAGGCAAGGCGAAAGAGAGAAGAGAAACGAACCAGAAATATTCGCTCATTGATTCCGATGCACGCAGCCATGGCGGTTTCTTCTCCCTATGCCTACAACTGCAGGCTCCACCAAACCCTAGAACCTTCTTGCTCTTCCTCCTCCGCCTACGCCCCTGCCCTCTCCCGCCGCCCTCTTTCACCCAAGGTATTATTCCTTCCCACTGACTGTTTTTCAATCCTTTTGTAATTGGCTATATCTGTTTGATTTTGCTGTTTGGGAGCCGCGTTTTCTATTGTTGTTGTTGGGGATTATGGTTTTCTTCTGGCTTTTCTGCAGGTCTCGAGCTTCTTCGGGTCGCAGATTTCGGTTTCCGGTAGACTCAATCGGGCGCCGCCGTCCTCGTCTCATCGGGTGCGCCGTCGGCCAGGTGAGCCGCGTTTGTTGAATGACTTAATTGTTTGAATAATTGACTCCGGAAGGGCGAATTTGATTGAGGTATCATCTAGTCTATCGAAGGATGTGTGTTTATGAATGAAATCGAGTGATGCATTTGTTATTCTGTACTTGTTGAGATGATAAAATTACTGATGACAGTCAATCGATTCCAAGCAAGGCAAAGAAATTTTTTTGGCCTTCAATTAGTAATTTATTATGAAAACGTTTGCCTATTTGTGATTCTACTATGAGAACTTGTAAATTGTAATATAAGGATCAGTTTCCCATTTTGCATGCTGCTAGATTTGTGTGTGTTTTCTGAACTACTATGCATCATAATGTACAGAAAAACTTTCTCATGACGTCATATTTAGCGCTATATTACTTTGTGACATGAACATTCATGTGTATAAAACCACCATAGCCTTACTCATGTCTAAATTTTCTAACTGTCTATGCAGGAATAAAGGCTGTGGCCACTCCTGATTCAGCTTTGGAATTGCCCCTCACAGCAGAAAATGTTGAGAGTGTTTTGGATGAAATTCGACCCTATCTAATAGCAGACGGGGGTAATGTTGCATTGCAAGAAATTGATGGAAATGTAGTGAAACTGAAATTGCAAGGAGCATGTGGATCGTGTCCTAGTTCTGTAGTGACGATGAAAATGGGTATCGAGCGTCGTCTAATGGAAAAGATCCCTGAAGTTGTTGCAGTGGAATCAATACCAGATGAAGAAACAGGGCTAGAGATGAATGAAGAGAACATAGAGAAGGTAAACGTTTTCTTACCATCATAATGCTTTATATGCTGTTTACTTGTTTTTTCTAATAGTAGCACACTGTAAAATAAATTATAGCTTATTGAAAGTGATAATGGCATTTATGGCTTAAATCTATTTCCCAAAGAAATATCTATGATTGAAGTATGTTTACAGTTATGAGTTGAGTCTTGTTATTGTTAACCTAGTCCTAGCCTTATGCTTATCATTGAATTTTATCTTGGTTTTAGTTGCTCTAGCAGCTTATAGATGATAGATAGATATGCAGTCATTAATATTCACATTAAGATCAAGTTAATTAGTCATCCCTTGTACGATTGCAACTTCATTGGAGTTCTTTCTCAATGCATCAAGTCTCTGGTAGTGGCTCTTTATCTTCTCATCTGTATCTTTTATTTTTTGGCACTCTTCAAGTTTCCATATCCCCAGGCTCTTAACTTAATATGGACATCTTCAGTAGCCTTATGATCATATCTTCCTTCTAAGTTAATAAACAATTTATATGCCACTGACACTGTTGTTCATAAAGCTCCATCCTCAATTATGAGACTTAAAATCTCTATCTCTTATCTCAGAATGAGTTTATTGTCTCTAACTCTATCTTCTTGCTCCATACCTGATTTTTGCTCATCATTAGGCAAGGTTACCTAACTTTCTGCTTGACCTTTCACTCGTATTGCATGTAATGTGCCTGCATATCTGCTGCATGGGCATTGGCTTGAGCTCTGAGATTCTTCTTCTATTCGTATATTAACTGAGCTCACTTCTATGATTTGTCCAGTTTCATGCAACTGAGTATTCTTTTACTTATTCATATAGTTGCAATTGGTGCCTACCTTTGGTTGTAGGCCTTGGATAGGGTAAACTGATTACTTTTTCAGCGCTGATGGGAAATTACATGTTTGGTTCTGTCTTGACTATGCCACCCCTGTCGCCTATACACTTCTTAGGGTGCATCCTCTTGGTTCTCAACCAATAGCATTACTCGTGTAATTAGCACCTGCACCAAAGTGGTATTCTGAGGCCACTAAGCTTAGCAGCACGGAGATCTGCCTGGCTATATATTACTTGATTGTTATATATATCCCAGGTTGTTGAATATCATTTTATATGAAATCTCGAATCATGGATGATGTTATTCTGTGGTGTATTGTATTTCTATCTAGAAACGAGCAAGCTTGTCCAAGAAGATGAGGTAAAGATGAATGTTTTGGTCTTGTTCCCTGACCACAAGATTCATCAATGAGCATGCTATGCTGGCCAGAGTTTGAATGATAGGTTTTCTGCTGGCTTAACCCCCTTGTTACCAAAAGTTTTGTATTCAGTCACCTAGAATACTGTTCTGTGCATCATGTTTATTTGAATTTTATTTTCACCATCTTATATATTACTGAAGGAGGCTTTAATGTCTGATAACTTGTCCTGTAGGTGCTTGAAGAAATAAGACCTTACCTCATCGGAGCTGCTGGTGGGGAATTGGAATTAGTAGAAATCGAGGACCCAATAGTGAAGGTGCGAATATCAGGTCCTGCAGCTGGTGTAATGACTGTTCGAGTTGCTGTAACCCAGAAACTTCGAGAGAAAATTCCAGCCATCGCAGCAGTTCAGCTTCTGTCGTAGATATAAATCTCAACATCTCAAATTTCAATTATGTCGCGAAATACAGAGTCGGAGAAGCCAACTAGGTACATGATACCTGCTGCAATAAGTTATATTAAAACATTTGAAATGTTTGTAGGATAGAGCTGCAGGGTGTTGATGTATCTTCTTATACCATGTACTGCTCTGTACATATACATTGTGCCAGTATTTAATTAATAAATTTGTGCTCGATTATATTATGCAACACGAATCGGTAATAGGTAGTAATAGAAAATACATAGAGATATCAATTGGTGTGGTTCATGATGGTGAAAAATACTTAAAAACATGAAATGTGAAAAAAGAAAAGAGAAAAAGTACCAAATAATAATACAGTTGTGATCATGCGTCTTCGGTATTCAGAAACGGTTTTTGATACAACAAGTGGTAATTTTAACTTATTCTACATACCCCAAAAACAAAAACAGAAGCGATAATGTAATCTGAATGAAACAGCTAACAAAGATCTCAAAATTTCCAAAGCTTCGGCTAATTTTCAGCCTTCGACTTTAGCAACGACTTTTGAGAGCCCGCCAAGGTATACTGTAGGGCGGAAGATATAACTAGAGCCCCAAGACTGAAAGAAGCTGGCGCCATCTTGGAGTTTCCTCATCGAAGATGTATGTCAAAGGTGAAATCAGGACTCCGCTACCTCCAATCTGAGGGGTGGCATTTCGAATGTGAGATGAGAGTATAAATTGAATCGACATAAGAGATGAGAGTATAAATTGAATCGACATAAGTCATTAAGTGAACAATATTTCATTAATAAACCTATGAAACAATATCTTTCAAATCCTCATGGCGATGGAGATTTTATGTTATGTCAAAATATGATCTCAACCAAAGGAAAGACATTCAACAACTTCTACACGCACAAGCAGAGGCATCTATATATATATTAGCATAAAAGATTATTGCTCACCATCCTAAGCTGCTGAACAGATTTGTAAAGAGCTTTCTTCGGCACACAGATCACTATAGCAAAATAATCTGCTGTAACCTTTCCATCGCGTTTGCAAAAAACTGGGCTAATAGTGGGTCCCTGGAATTTTTTTTCAAGAAAAATACTTAAAAAATCATGTATGAAGTTTCTATATGGCCATATCATTATTATGTTCACAGGAGAAGAAAGTAGGACCTCCAAACCAGATAATGAGGGCTGGCTTAAAACTCGTTCTGCTACTTCCTCTGCACTGCTTCCACGCATATTGGCTGTTACCTGCCAAGGGAATAGTATGAAAATGCCACGCAACAAACAAGTTAACATCGGTATCAAAAAAACAAACAAAAACAAATTAACATCACGAAGGGTATGTTTCGTACCGTGAACTGACCCATGGCCTTTAAATGTGCTTCCAGTCTTTCCAGCATTTCATGAGTAATATCTAGCACACCTTTTCGCTGGATCAATGACTTTCTGCTAGCAACAAGTACAGCCTGAAACGATAAACCTAGGTCAAAGGATATTGAGTGAACAGTAGCACTGAAACGATAAAGTTTTGCAGCCATATAAAATTTAAACAACTCTACGCAGCAGTTACCTGACTTTCTAAGATGACTCCACCTTGAATTTCTTTGAGATTGTTCTCTCTCAATGTGGTTCCACTACTCACAAGGTCCACAATGGCATCAGCTATCCCCATCTTGAAAGGGGTTAAAAAAAATAGAAAAGAAAGAGACCAATCAGCATTTATTAGATTACTGACATCAGAACTGCAGGAAAATGTGCTGTCATTGAAAAACTACAATCAAGCACCTTTACGAATATAGTAGCAATGTGACCTTGCAGCCAAAAACTTATTGTATACACAAATACAGGACACATATATAGTAGCAATTTTTACATATGTAGATGAATACAACTCGCTGGAGGCAGAGCAAGTACAATCAACTCATAACAAAACAAGCCACTGACAAAGATCAGCTCGATTCAGCAGTACATCACAATGAGTAAGAGAGTGCTTGAACTTTAACGAATTATTAGTGTGGCTTAGAGCAGATTACAAACAATGTTCATGACACAGTTTCTAAGGGAATACAGGCAGCAAAACTTGTCTAGACATGAAGCAGAAAGAATACATATAAATGCAAATAAAAAAGGATACAAAAAGAAAAAACCAAAAACATAGGAGAAATACAGGAAAAGCCAACAAAGATGAGGTAGCAAAATCACGCATTAACACAAAGACAAATGCTTCTCACTTACAGCAGGAGCTGCTTCCAAAGCTCCATCAGCAGTTGAGAACGTCACATGACTGAGACCGTTATCTTTCATGAACTTAGGACCCAACTGCATGTGAAATTTTTAGTCAGACATAATTGTACATGCTGAAAGAAAACTTTAAATGGGGAAAGGAGGAAAAAAGAGAGATAAAGAATGAGAATTTCTGCATGAATCATACATATGTGAAGCCAGTTGCAATTCTTAGAGGTCTTTCAGGCGTCCATTGTGGCATCTCAGCTAACTCTTTCAAGGAATTTATATTCTCAAATATGCCGTACTTCGGGATCTAACACAGAAAATGATATTTTCCATAATATAAGAGCTCAAGTGATAGTAATTTGCAGATTACTAGCAAAGTCATAAGCCATTTACTTACTGCTAGAGATAAACGGCAATCTCCATAGTCAAGAGAGTCATGGACAAGAATGAGATCTTCATTTCCCTGCAAACAGAATCTAAACGTTATGATCAAACCAAGGTATAAAAGGTGATCAGAGCAATGTCCATCGAGGCTATAAAATCCCTTTTGTAGACAACATTTTATTTCATGCATATACTGGAATCAGATCATTGTTCAATCTCAAAAGCATAAGCTAAGAAGGTTAGGACCTATACTAATTATACAAAGCACTTCATCAGATCTTGATTAATAAAGACAGTGGGCCATACCATTACTTACCTGTCCAAATTCCATAACAGTGTCCAAGCCTACAATTCCAAGGTCCAAATCTCCAGAGACCAATTTCCTTACAACATCTTTGGGGCGTTGAAACCAAACTTCTAAATTGGAAATCTGTAACATATTAGCCAAACTTGGTTACATTGCAAAACAATATTCAAGTATATCCTCATTTCTAGGTGAACGAAATGAGAATACAGAAACAAATATCTACTCAATGGGGGACAATCATTTTAAGTCAGTAACAAACTCTCACACACATAAGGAAGTTCACTGACAAGTAATATATGGCTGGGTGACTACCTGTCTCCAACAAATAAGAAAGTCTACTCATCCGATAATATGAATGCCCTTTTCAGCTACATTATTTGCTAAATGCAAGGTAATATAAAAGCTCAAAAGATTCTATAAGTGTTCTTAGCTGAAATGTCTGGTCTCAAAATCCAGACACTAGTCTGGATTTCTTTACTAACAATCAGAAATTTCATCAGTAACACCCTCTTTGCCTCTCAATCAATCTACTCAGAATGTCAAATGAAATATGAAAAGAAAGGAAGAGAGAAACAATGGAGAAATAGACTCAGACAAGGACACCCTTAAATCCATTTTTCCATCTCTCCCTAAGACTTCTTTTCCAAGGACAAAGCCTGAAATCCCCATTCAACATGATTCAACAAATTAATCTTGAATCTTGAATACCATACTTCTTCCCCCAAACACTTTGTAATCCTTCCCCACCTCATTAGCAATGAATGTCGAGTAAACAATCTATCCTTTTCAACAAAAGAGTTGTGGCCTGACTCCTAGACAGAAAGTTCTTGAGAACTAGTAATAATAATATAGCTATGATGTTATGAAACTTGTCGCCTGACTTCTAGACAGAAAGTACTTAACTTTGAAAGAGTTTTCTTTTCTGGTACTCAGACATATATAAGTTTATTCAGATTCCATTAATATTAACTCCAATCTCCATTCTCATGAAATTCTGCTAAATCATATGAAAATCATTTTAAATTTTATATAATCATTTTTGTAGCAGATTATATCCCCTCCAGAAACATTGTCACAGAAGTAAGATTCAAATCAAGAAGAAGGGCACTCAACATATCTATGTAGCTTAAGTCTCTACAAATATGTAGTTCACAAAAGACAAGTAAATGAATTCAATGTATAATCCAACTTGACTTCTAGTTTGCACCTACTCCAAGCAAACTGATCAAAATAGTGTTATATATCTCCAAAGAAGCAAATGATATTCCTTTCTCTTCCATCAAAAGAACATAGAGACGTGAGATTAACAACTGAAAATGCCTAAACCAGACAACGCTTATTAGTTCAAGTGACTACCAAAATCGCATGCTAGAAACACCAACTTCAAGCCAACATAGAAATGCCAAAGTTTGTGCATCTAAAACAACTCCCAAATAAACGAATTCATAAATTGAACATCTCCAATAGCCACGAAACACAATACATATCCGAACTAAGAAAGTAATCGCACCTGAGGAATTTCTGCCACATACTGCCGTGGATTAACCTGCCTCACCGACAATTGACAATCCTTCATGGAAAACAATACAAACAACAACAAAAAATGAGTAAATCTAATAAAATCGCCTGTGTCCACACGAATTACACAACAACACGAGCATTTGTGATTGTGCGGGAGCGAGTGTGCTGGCATTACCTTGAGAAGGTCGAGAGTGTCGGTGGCCATTCGGCCTTTACTCGGCAGGCCAAGGCGCACTTCATTCCTGTCGTGAGCCTTCCTCTCGACGTTCCCATTGACCAGGGCCGCCGGCGAGGCGAGCGAGCAGCATGAGACGGTGAATTTCACCGCCGCGGGGGTAGGCGAAGTCGATGAATTCGGAAAATGCGGAATCGATGGGCACTGCAGGAAAATCGCCCGCGCCACAGACATCTCAACCCTTTCTTTCTCTAAAACCTGTCAATGTTTTACAGTGTGAGTGTGTTTTGTGGGTAAGAGCTGTGTGTGTGTGTGAAGATGAAACGCCGCCGCATAAGATGATTGGGTGCGGAGAGGCTCACGAGTATATTCTGCGCACTTTGGTGGCGACTGCTAATCATGTGGAGGTATAAATTTAAGGAAATCTCTATAATTCATTCCATAATTGCGGATTTTTTTGACTATCAATTTTTTTTTTTTCTATTGTTGAATGCAGTGTATATTTCTATTTTTTTCCCTTAATTATCCATTTTTTTTTAACATGTACTACCTCCATCCTATTATATTACAGCTCTTTGTTTTTAATTTTTCGGCATGCCTTTTCCACCGAAATCTAGTATGAGTTTTAAAACATAATTTTGGTGTATTTATTTTTTCACGGGATACTATGACACTCATAGTATCCCGTGACAAAATGAAGACAAAAACTTGTGTCATCCGGAGGCACTGTGCGGCCGGGCCCAAAGTGCCAATCTTTATACAGAAAAGTGTCAATCTATATGAATAAAAGTGTCAATCTTTAACATAATTATTTTACGAATAAAATGACAATTTTTAAAAGTGTCAATCTATATGAATAAAAGTGTCATTGTTTTAGTCCGGCCGCACGGTGCCTCCGGCTGACCCAAGTGTGTCCCAAAAATGAATACGTCAAAATTATATTCTAAAACCCGTATTAGGTTTCGGTGGAAAAGCGTGCTGAAAAATTAAAAACAAAGAGCTCTAATATAATGAGACGGACGTACTAATTATCCATTTTCAGTTTTTGGAAAACCCAAACACAACCTTGTAATTTGCCCAAATAATCGAAAAATTATCGCGGAATTGCTTTATTGTCAAGTTTTAGCTGTCCACTTTCACTGTTTTCCTTTATCTTTTCTTTATTCCAATTTATTAACACATCAAAACCTCAGTCGGAGACAAGTCTCAAAACTTTTTACTGATAATTTCTCACCTTCTTCCCCCTTATTCCGATCTGAAATATCTCACCAAAATTCCTCCACTGCCGTCGTTGTCTCTTCGAAATTCTCCACTCATTTGCTACCGCTTTCGGCAATTTCAGATCTCCCACGCATAAATTGGAACCCTTAACCAGTAGGAAATGCACCGGGCAGCTTCAAGCTGAAGATGATTGCGTGATTTTAGGGCGAAATTGAGAAAATTAGGGAGCCCTTTCCACCTGGGCGAGTTATTGCCGGTGTATTTGAAGTGGCGAGGTAGTTGGAATTTCTGGGGTTTGCATTGACTGTCGAGTGATTGCGAGGATGGCGTCCGAGCAGGCGGCTACGGATGCCATGTCGGGTTCGTACAAGGGGATGTCGTCCGACAATATAAAGGGGTTGGTATTAGCGCTGTCTTCCAGTTTCTTCATCGGCGCCAGCTTCATTGTCAAAAAAAAGGGATTGAAGAAGGCAGGGGCGTCGGGCGTCAGAGCTGGTAACTCACTCCTCATATTAACTTTGATTGTTTCCAATGATGAACTGCGGAGTGTGGGTGGTCAGTGTGTTTTTTTCATGAGGAATCTGTATGATTTTTCTGCATACGAATTAAATATGTTCGTTGCCTTCTAATGAATGAGCTGGTGGCTCGAAGCTCAAATCACCTAAGATCTTCAGTTTTCTCAAGCTGGGCTTCTTGTGTAACGTGCATCTAGCCTCAATTAGGTATTTCTGTAGGTGATCTACATACGAGAGACGAATCTGTAGTTGATGCAGAAATAAGAATTTTGGGTCTGCGGAAATGACGTGGTTAATATTATGCTAACCTTATTATGTTTGTTTGCTAAAGCATATAATCCAGCACTTATACATGATAAACGTGCTCTTATGAACTTGGAGTTGTTAGTATGATTTTAAGTACAAGTTATTGTCTAAGTGCGTTCTTCTTGGAGGGCGGTTGAAAATTGTTCTCGAAACTCTTCTCTTTGCATATCCAGTTTTTAAGTTCTTTGGATATGTTCTTGATGGAAGCAATTTTATATGCATCAACTATCTAGTCCAACTGTACTATAACTGCTCTCTGATGTGCCGTGGGTTGTGGTCTTGTTTTCTAGAAGTTATAGCCATTGGTGAGAACAGTTATATGAAAAGTTCTAGTTATAATTGGTAACATAATCTGTTCCTTTCCTTATAGATATGGTGATAGGTCATGCTGTTTTAATGAATGAAACCTAGCAGTTGTTTCTTCAATGCAATGAATGTATGTAGCTGGCATCGTTTACAGTAAGTCCCACAGTGGCTGCTGCTTTGGTTGATAAAGAGGGTACAGTAAGAGCTTTTTGCTCAATGAGGTATTATTGAAAAAGGAAGACATGCTTATGATGCTGGGCCATTCAATATGTATATGTTACAATGCTAAGCTTGTAGTTCTTGTTTGATTGATAAGATGATTTTCGTCATAGTTAATGTGCTATTTTTGATAGTGCATTTTCTTGCAACATGACAGATTTTACTATATAACCATGCTTTTCTCTTTTTGAAATTCTTTTCTATATAGGTGTTGGAGGGTATTCATATCTATACGAGCCATTGTGGTGGATCGGCATGATAACTAGTAAGTCCTATGCACATTTATGTTGTATTATGAAGATCTTGCCTACTTTCAATTAGACAGTATATCTGTATATGTGGCCCATCCAGTTTAGGCGGATAGAAGATAAATTCTTTTCTGATGGGGGTGATCCACGTAGAGTGACTTATTGAATAAATCATTAAATGCATGGTGGTGGTTATTCTTATTGACAACTTGTATACGCAGTGTTTATTAACTTCATGGAAGCTGTACCCAAGGTTACTCTCAAAGATGAAAAAACCTAATTCTTTTACACTCTATACCATTGACTTGCATAATTTCTGATATTAGCAACTGTTGGGCTAAACTACTGAGTTTGTACCAGGTTCTTCAAGCATGATATGAATTCATTTAGACCATTATTTATTTATTCGATGACTATAACCAAGTATGAGCTATTAAGACAGATTCTCTATAGTGAAGCTAATATATGAAATACAAACATCCTACATGTTTAGGTATCCTTTGCCTAAATCTTTTTTCATGAGAACATAATAAAGAAAGCTTCTTCTTGCGGTTCATAAGCTCATTGATTGCCAGTTGATCTTGAACATGCCCTCTTCATAATTAATGTTAGGAGTCCAATTGTGTCTGGCAGGGATGTGAATGCATTAAGGGTTCAGCTGTGATCTTTGGTAAATGATGTTTTCTGACATGACGAACTTTTCAATTGTGGATTTTGTACCAAGTATTGTACATTTTGCTGGGATGAATTGTGTGGTTGACATAGTTTTGGTGGTTCAGTTTGTCCTCATTCCGAATGTTTCTATTAAATTAAGCAGATTCCACAAAAAGTTTAGTTTAGTACGGACAATACCAGTCTAATGCAAAAAAAAAAAAAAAAAAAGGTTTGAGCATTCCTCATATATAAAAGGTTCTGGAGATAAACTCTGTGCCTTGTTTAGAGCTGCTGATGTTGAAGCTTCATGCTGGATGTTTCAAATGTAGTGTGCTTCATCTCATGTTCAAGGGATCAGGTGGGCTTGGGATTTTGCCAGCTGCCTTTTTCCATGTAGATGTGATGTCAAAAGGAACAGAAGTTAGGGGTATTCAAAATTTTGGAAAGTATTTGTTAGAGACTCTTCGTCAGTCTTCTATGCTCTAGTGCCCGCCAACCCATGTAGATACCTAGTCAGATTTCTCTCAACATATTTAAGAATTTGATGTGTTTGTTCATTGAGTGTTCTTTAGCAGTTAACGATCCTTATCCAAGAAAGCAGAGGTATCATCGTAAATTTTAGGTCCTTAGGACAAATGAAGTATTGGTCCTATTGGCAAAATGTCATTGTATGTTGTTGGGGTATCTCCAGAGTTTGACCATTATGATTCTTCTGAGCTCTGTTCTCTTTTCGAGAGATAAAAATAATTATGGAGAACTTTGTTTGTAAACTCTCAGAAACAGGATTTAATTTTTTTTATACAAGACCTCTTGCTTTTCAGAGAACTGATGATACCGCATGGTTGATTCCTACATCAAAGTGCCGTATGCCTTTTCATATCTGTAGGCTGAAATATAAGAGCGGATAAGACCCAACTGCTCTTGATAAATTGTTTCGTCATCTGTGCATAACGTAGATTATTAAGTTGCACCTGCTTTCAACGTATGGTTCAACATGGCACGACCTAAAGCTACTTAGAAGTTGTGATGCTTCAAAGTTTTAAAATCTGATTGCAGGTGCAATCCTCCAGAACCTAATCATACAAAGTAAATATCATCTTGGTGGTTTACGCATATGCTTGTTCTGACTGGAAAGTTGTGGCCTGTTTTGTTAATCGATGTAGTATAATTGTATGCTGTTCTCTGTTTAGTGTTGTCCTCATTTTCTCAAATCTTTTGCCCATTAAAAACAGAAGGGTATAGTGTTAGTTTCTATTAGTTGCTACTTGAATGTAATCAAAATTTCAAGATGTCCCTTAGAGCTTACCTTTACTGTTTTACTCTGAGATATGAGGCATCCCTAAAGCTAAGTATTTTATTGGTTTGCTTACTTTCCTACAGTGATCGTCGGAGAAATTGCAAATTTTGCAGCTTATGCATTTGCACCAGCCATTCTGGTTACCCCCCTCGGTGCACTCAGCATCATTATAAGGCATGACATAATCAGCTGCCTAAATCAACAATTGGCACTTTATTTTTACTGCTGATTATTGTCCGTTTGCTGCAGTGCTGTACTTGCACATATTATTTTAAGGGAGAGGCTACACATTTTTGGTGTTCTTGGTTGTGCTTTATGTGTTGTGGGCTCCATCACAATTGTCCTACATGCTCCACAAGAACGTGAGATTGAATCTGTGAAAGAAGTGTGGGACCTTGCTACTGAGCCAGGTAACTTTCGGAGGAAGCTTCCTAACTGTTCGGTTTATTTTTCTAATGAACTTTTTTCTGTATTCTCTGCTGAGCTAAAGATTATGCGTCATTTTCGCAGCTTTCGTCTTCTATGCAGCTCTGGTCATAGCAGTTGTGGTCGTTCTAATATTCCAGTATATACCTCTATATGGCCAGACACATATATGGTTCTATATTGGTGTCTGTTCATTAGTGGGTTCATTGTCGGTATATTTCTCTTCTGAATTCTGCCTACATGAAACAATGTAATGAGATTGCTTTCAGTTCTAAATAATTGTTGAAAATATATAAAATTACCCTGGCAGGTAATGAGTGTCAAAGCACTAGGAATTGCATTGAAGCTGACTTTATCAGGAACAAATCAGCTTACATATCCCCAGACATGGGTCTTTGCTATGATAGTTCTGGTTTGCGTCCTCACTCAGATGAATTACCTAAATAAGGTATTTTACTTTATTTTTGGTGATATATCTTGGATGGCATTAATCTTACTATTGGATGATTTATTTTCTTCGGCCTTCTCTATCATGTTTCTCTATTTTCATATACTTTGATAATCTTGAATGCAGGCGCTTGACACATTCAATACTGCTGTGGTTTCACCAATTTACTATGTCATGTTCACATCTTTAACTATTGTGGCTAGTGTGATCATGTTCAAGGTAATCAGAGCTAACGTTTTATTTAGTAGCCTGATAAATTTGGACGAATTGATATCGTTAACAGATCAAGTTCACTGATTAAAGTTGTACCTGAAAAGTATTCCAGCTGTGATGAGTCAGTCTAATGAACAAATGGAATTAATGGTTAAAGAACATAGGCTATTTTCTGATTTTTAAAGGTCAAGCTGTTTGTTATATGCTGGTTTTGTTGCTGGATAATGGCGGTCTCCTTATATAGTCAGTTCCCGGAGATTTTACCTATATTATGCTTCTTAGACGCGTCCGTGCTGAATACGGATAAAGTGAATGCACCATCATATTATGTTCAATTCCAGTGTAATAAAGAGTTTTAAATTGAGGATTTTATTTCGAGCAGGACTGGGACAGGCAGAATCCAACTCAGATTGTCACAGAAATGTGCGGATTTGTAACTATTCTTTCTGGGACCTTTCTTCTCCACAAGACGAAAGACATGGTTGATGGTATGTGGCCTACTTTACTATCACTGTATTAGTTAGATATTGGATAAATTTTTTCTGCATCTTAAAACCTTATACTGCCTGCATATATAATCAGCACGTATATTTTGTATCTAGGTCCTATACCCTCGAGACTTGGTAAGCATGACAATGAGGATAATTTTGGTGAAGAAGGCATCCCTTTAAAGCGGCAGGATACATTAAGAGCATGATGTATGCTCTCTCCCTCTTTTTTCTTTCGTTTTTTCTTCTTCATCATCATCTTCTTCTTCGTTCGATTTTGTAATAGTCTGTCAAAAGGAAGCTCGGAAAAATCACTCTGCGAAGAAGATATTGATCTTGTATTTTAATAGTAGAAACTGGACAGATCCCAGTTTGCAATTTAACTCAATGTTCTCATCTTGGATGTGCATTTGTGGCGATAAGGTACAATTTTTTGTGGATAACACGGAACTGATTAGAGTCATTTAGCTGCTCAGCCATTTAATCAGAACTCTTAGTAGTCTAACGATAAAAAAAACATTATGAAATTTCTTCTATGTTATTTATTTGCCTAATGAGAGTTTTATGCATGCCGGAAATGCTCCATTGCCGTGAGCACATTTAATGTTCTCTATCGTTGATGTAATTGTGTCACCTTGGTAAAGTCTTTTATTTTAGTTGTTCGTAAGGTATATATTTCTAGTAACTTTCTTTATACTCCTTCCGTCCACCATATTAGTGTGGTTATTATCTATTTAGGACGTAGCTAAATTAGTTTGGTTTCCAAAATAAAAATATTCGTTCGCAATTTTAATATTTCTACCTTTCAAACTTTACACTTAAGACGGACCGAGGGAATAACATATTTAGTAATGTTAACAATTCCCGAATACTATAAAATATAGTAATTTCCATGGATTTCTTTCGGATTTTTATCTGTTTCAAAAGAAGGTAATTGTGGCCAATATCTACGAACACAACATTTGCTTTCTGGATCTCTGATTTGTATATACCATAACCAATCCAACAGCGGTACAATCATGCATCAACTTTACTGGATTCAATCCTGCTATCTCTGCAGCCTGCAAATATTCTCTTCTCTGTAAAGCCGTGAAGTAACATGGTATACCAATCACACAATTCGCAATCTTCATCTTGAGATTCTTCTCCGTGATTTGCTTCAGGTGTGAAAGCAGCATTGCCAAAATCTGTACAGGTGTAAATGTCTGTCTTTCATCCAAGTATTTAAAGTGAATCAAAATTCCTCCATCAGGTCCTTCAGAGGTCTTGAACGGGAGCAAGCTTAGGTCAGCTTGAACAGAAGGTTCCCTAAAATTCCTACCACTCAATCTCTTGACCTGAGATATAGTCGACTTCGGAAAAAAAGTTACAGAGGCTGCTGCAACAGAACCAAAAATCCTCTGCTTCCACCCAAACAAAACCACTGCCGGAGTTTCTCGTTCTGACATATCGTTCAACAAGACATCAGCTCCCCGTTGCTTAGCCACTGATATAACACAATTCTCATTCCCGATGTCAAACCCCACCACACTCATCTCTATCTACAGCAACCTCAAAACTTAGCTACATGGAATTTGAGAACAAACCACAGATGATGCAAACCTCACGATGCAACATAAAACCAATTACATACATAACATTTCTCATCATGTATAGATATCAATTCCAAATTCTTCAAAATAAAATCTAAAAAAACTACAGTGAGAATTTCTCCAAATACGAATTCAAAATGAGTATATAATTTACGTAATAGATATCGGTCGCGATAATCAATGTAGAATTGAAAGGGAATGAAACGCGAAACATACCTCTGCTCCGACAAAAAGAGAAAGCTAAAATCAAACCCAAAAACTCTCCCCTTAGTTTCTAGCAAATCAAAGGGCGAGGCAAAGAATATTTCGAAGATACTATCTTTATATACCTCGTAAGAATATGTGAAACATCAAAATATGAGTTTTTTATTTGATATTATGATTTTATTGTAGTAGTAGTAGTATTAATATTGATTTTGGATGAAAATTAGATGGTTGATTTTAGTTAGAAGTGAATAAAGCAAAATATATATATTTTTTAATATTTTTAAAATAATTCAGGGAAAGGTTCGGTTTTTTTTTTTTAATTCAGGTTCGGGTGTTTTTTCAAAATCTGATTTTTTTTCGGTTTTTCCAATTTTACATAAAACTCAAGCCGAAACCTGAATACTCACCCCTAACTAAAGAGAGCAAATGAATAAACTAAAAAGAAAAGAAAAGGAAAAAAAAATCAAAATTCAATTTATTTATTTATTTTTGTATTTCTTAAAGCTTAGAATATTTTTTTAATTTAGAGTCAAAGGCTTTAGAGAGAGAACCCAACTTATAAAATCCTAAATAGCCCAAGCCCATTTAATACAAACCCATAATTGGTGATTATCGTCGCCATTGCATAACCGTAAGCAACAAACTTTACCAGCTGCACAGGATGGACGCCATTGAAGATATATTTGAATCTTCCCTAAATCTCAAATTTTCCCACTTGAAAGAAGGCTACGACGAAGGCTGCGCCGATGGATTAATCTCCGGGAAGGATGAGGGCCAAGAAGTCGGGCTGAAAACCGGGTTCGAGACGGGGGAGGAGCTGGGTTTCTACAAGGGCTGCGTCGACGTCTGGAGCTCCGCGGTTCAGGCCGACCCGGGTTTCATCTCGGCCCGAATTCAGAGAACGGTTAAATAGATGGATGAATTGCTTCAGAATTACCCGATGCTCGAACTGGAGAACGAGTCCGTTTCTGATTTGATGGATGCGTTGCGCCTCAAATTTAGGGCTATTTGCGCTAGCTTGAATCTGAAACTGGAGTATGAAGGTTATCCGAAGGCGGCCGATGCTGGAACTATTGAATTTTGATGTTCGTCGCCAACTGTTTGATGTATGTCCTAAGAGAGAATTTGTGTTTATAATTCTTAGTTGAATTGTTTTTTTCTTTTCTTGCAAGTGTACTGAAATGGAAGATAAAAGCTATATATATGTTAATTAATGATAAACTCTTAGAAAACTTGGAGTTGAGTTCAGTTGTTGGTTTTATTTGTGAAGTTGAATTATATGTATAGTTATTGATTCAAAATGTTCAATTTCTTGGGCTCAATTATGCTTTTCATTCACCTTCTTTTTGTGCAAGAAGCATGCTTTCGTTTCAAGATCGATTAGATTCCAACAGGTGAGAAAGGAGAAGACAAAAGAGATTTTCAACCTTAGATGCTATCGAAGGGCTTAAAAATATTGGTATGAAACGCAATTTAGTTAAAATACTGTATTTAGTTGGATTATCTCGTCGTCGACTGATTGATCATAGTTGATGGTATTTTTGCAATTGATGATACTTGTAGGTGATCAATCTCCATGGAAATGGCTGCACTTTTGTCAATCTTGTTATGCCTTTTTCTCCCTCTTCGTTGTTGGGGTGGATAAAGGTCTTCCCTTCAAGGTGCATTCTTCTTCTTTACTGCATATAGTGATGCTATGTTCTCTTAATTGTGAATAAGATAGTAGTATTTTGAGTTGGTTGAAGAAGTCTTTTTGCATATAGTAATACTATGTTCTCTTAGTTGTGAGAGTCTTACTGCATAGTATTGCTCGATGACGACTTTAATTTCAGAAAGTAGTTCTGCACAATGTTTGTGAATATTCATAACACTAGTAAATTCGTAAGCGTATTCGATGTTCGTTGAGTAGAGAATCCTAGCTAGTTTTGAGATGAAATGATCTTGTGGAGCAGAAGCTGGTTCCATGTATCGATTGGGCCCGGCAGGCACCAGTGCACACAATCTCTATAATTATTCTCCCATCTATTTAACCTGAATACCTGAATACTCACCCCAAACTAAAGAGAGCAAATGAATAAACTAAAAAACTAGCTTCCGCTCCACAAAACCAGGTCAATTCTGATTGGACATTCTCACACTAGTTGCTAAATGAATTAGTAAAATCTACTAGTGAAAATATAAGAATACGAAACAACCAACAATGAAGAGTGCACCTCCTTTCTCGTTTCATTTACATAAGCCTCAAGTGCATTTTTCTTCTCTTTGGTCCTTTTCATCTTTTTGTCTTGCTCAGCCAACTTTAGCTCTTTTTCTTTAGCTTGGCAGAGCTCACGTCGCCCCATATTCTCATGAACAAGTATATCCAGCCGTGCTTTTAGGCGTCTGATTTCATGACCCTACAAAAGAGATTCATAGTATTTTGATAAACATATTAGATTTAGGAGTTCAAGAAAAGATTCGCTAATAAACCATGTGAACATTAACCGTGCACAAACTTTGCAGAAACTCACGAATTTCCTTTTTAATAATACTTCCGAGGTATTGATTGATAAATCTTCGGAAGAGAAACGAGAAATCAGTAGTAAGAGAGCCATTCAAAAGGGGTTCACGCACACTTACATGAGGACCATCTGCTCTTTTAGATGACTCGTGATTATCAGGTTCTACATTTGAATGGGCATCAGTGCTGTTGTTTCCAGAAGAATTGTCCACATGATCTTCTATTAGCTGCATAGAGATGTACAGTGTTTCCTTAAAATTTGGCACCCACAGTCAAAGCTCCTAAATAATACGCGAATCAACTGATGCATAGACCAACTTACAGAGGCATAATCTATGGAAACGATTCTATGCAGGTTTAGGTTAACTTTGACTTTAATCTTCGTCTTCTTCTTATTGGGAACTCTAAATGGCCCGATCTGAATAGTGGACATTTGCAGATAAAGAAAATTACAGCGCAAAATAGATTTAAGATGTCTGTTCAAATAAATTGATACAAGACACAAACAAAAGACCTCAAATGTAGAAAGGGGAAACAGAAAGATGCGAACAACCCAAACCTCTGAACAATTAGTACTCCCCTTTGCCTTTATTTTAAGTTCGAAAGCTTCATATAATAAACAATTAGTTCGGAATTCAAAGGCTCCCCTTTTTTCCTTCAAGGTTCCACTTTGTAATAATGGTTGCAATTCCGACGTCCTGTTGGCGTTAAATCAAAATTAGATTATTAAAAATCATTTTTCCATATCCATACCACAAGAAGCTGGTAGATGCGCTAGAATTTTGAAAGTCAAAACAACAAATCTCCCTCCATCCCTCCCTCTCTTGAAATTGTTGATTGATTTGAATAGAAACTACCGTATAAGAGCTTATCCTTGTTGAGACACCAGAAGGCAACTCATTCTGATTTGCATAGTAAGCCTCCATTTGAAATACGTCATTTCTATACAATGTAAGAGTCTTCGAGCTTGGAAAAGGATTGCCTTTAGGAAACAAGACTCCATCAGTTAAGGGGTTAACTGGCCCTTCAACCGATGAGAATGCAATAGAGAATGGACAACAGTCCTCTACCTGCAAGTGAGGTGCAGATATTAAGGATCCTGTCCGTCACTAGGAAACTCTCTACAAGGAATGTACTACCTCATCGAGACTCTATGGCTTACAAATATGAGATAAATACAACATCAAGTAAGGCGCCAACATTATGACAGTTGCAGAAGCAACATGGAGAGTTTTCAAGAACTGACAAACATTAAGAAGAAAGAACTTGCTGAATTTGTTTTCAAGTGGCAATTAACTTTGTGAACGCCAACCAACAGAAATTTTCTGCCTAAGGATTATAACTTCTCAGCATGTGATATTTACTTGAAAATATAGTTTTGGATTAGCTCATTATATTGCTAGCTAGTCATGCCACAAAATGATGATTAGGCAGAGTCGAACTCCGATTTCAAATGAACTAGTTCTCGCACTGCTTATAGAAACAGCGCAAAAGCAGAATCTTTTCCAAACATACAGAGTCATCATCCGTAGCATGAAATTGATTAACTATGTGGTTTGAAGGTTTTGAAGATGAAGATTCTAAATCACTGTTTCCTGATAGATTTAAAGTGGGAACTGCAGCATGATATAAATATTAATTATCAAAAGAATATTTAAATTTTAATACCAATGATAGAAAGATCATATGCTTGTGAATAACCACAACAACTCACCTCATAGTCTCTCACTCGGAGTATCGGGCTAAACATTGCGCACTGAAGGGCACAGCCATGAGCAACACACTCACTTGCATTCAGACTCCTGCTGGGCTCTTTCCTAAAAAGTGAATTCAACATCTTTGTAATGGCAGGTACCCGGGAACCTGATCCAACAAGCTCAACAGTGTGAATCATCTCAACCATTAAACCAGATTCTTGCAAAGCCTTGCAACATGGGATGCTAATCCTTTTGAGCAATGGAGAAGCCAATTTCTCAAACTCGTCTCTCTTTATGCACCCTTTGACGTTTTTCTTTTTCACCAAGGCCTCAATTTCCAGCGACGCCTCAGGTTTAGCACTCAAAACATGCTTCAACTTCTCACATACCTCTCTCAACCTAATAGAGGCCTCAGGGTTTGAATAAACATCAATATCATACTGTTCCCAAAAGAGGGCAGCAAAATGTTTGACCAAAACTTCATCAAAGTCTCTTCCTCCTAAGTTGCTGTCGAACGCATGGGCTAATACCTTCATATGTGCAGGCTCAAATGATACGACAGCAACTTGTGTATCACTGTGGCCAATATCTATGAACACAACATTTGCTTTCTGGATCTCTGATTTGTACATACCATAACCAAATCCAACAGTGGTACAATCATGCATCAACTTTACTGGATTCAATCCTGCTATCTCTGCAGCCTGCAAATATTCTCTTCTCTGTAAAGCCGTGAAGTAACATGGTATACCAATCACACAATTCGCAATCTTCATCTTGAGATTCTTCTCCGTGATTTGCTTCAGGTGTGAAAGCAGCATTGCCAAAATCTGTACAGGTGTAAATGTCTGTCTTTCATCCAAGTATTTAAAGTGAATCAAAATTCCTCCATCAGGTCCTTCAGAGGTCTTGAACGGGAGCAAGCTTAGGTCAGCTTGAACAGAAGGTTCCCTAAAATTCCTACCACTCAATCTCTTGACCTGAGATATAGTCGACTTCGGAAAAAAAGTTATAGAGGCTGCTGCAACAGAACCAAAAATCCTCTGCTTCCACCCAAACAAAACCACTGCCGGAGTTTCTCGTTCCGACATATCGTTCAACAAGACATCAGCTCCCCGTTGCTTAGCCACTGATATAACACAATTCTCATTCCCGATGTCAAACCCCACCACACTCATCTCTATCTACAGCAACCTCAAAACTTAGCTACATGGAATTTGAGAACAAACCACAGATGATGCAAACCCTACAACCAAATAATCACAAGAAAACCTCCCCACAATCAACAGATATTAATCAAACCTCACGATGCAACATAAATCCAATTACATACATAACATTTCTCATCATGTATAGATATCAATTCCAAATTCTTCAAAATAAAATCTAAAAAAACTACAGTGAGAATTTCTCCAAATACGAATTCAAAATGAGTATATAATTTACGTAATAGATATCGGTCGCGATAATCAATGTAGAATTGAAAGGGAATGAAACGCGAAACATACCTCTGCTCCGACAAAAAGAGAAAGCTAAAATCAAACCCTAACACTCTCCCCTTAGTTTCTAGCAAATCAAAGGGCGAAGAATATTTCGAAGATACTATCATTATATACCTCGTAAGAATAGTGTGAAACATCAAAATATGAGTTTTAACGTTTTCTTTTTTTTGGAGATTTTACGTTATCCTTATCTACTATTGAGTGAGTGATCTAACACAATGTCACTATTTTTATTTTAAAATAATATCATTGATTATGTATATTATGTCAAGAACAGAGCTTTCTATACTCATTCCAAAGTCAATTTTTTTTTTTTTTCGGAGGAGGAAGAGGAAACATAATTAATCACGTCACACACTTAAATCGTTATGCCAAAGAGTAATGAGTTGGAAAAAAAATGGAATGGAGCTCCATGACATTTCTTTGTAATGGGGAAATTTAATTGAAGAAACAGGTAATTTAATTAATAAGAAGAAACATACTCACCAATTTATTTGAAACGCTTCTCCCATCGCCAGCCAACATAGCTTTGATGCTCTTCATTTTCCGGTGAGCAAACGTAAAATGGAGCAAGATTAATACGAAAAAAGAAGAAAAGAGGCGCACGGCGCGGTGGTGGAGGTGGAGGTGAGAGTGAGAGTGAGAGTAGTGAGGGCGAGGTTGAGACTTGAGGGAATATCTTTATTGGGCTTTTTTGCTTTCCCTTCTTTAATTGGATGGTATGGGCCTACTATAGATTTAACCTATATACAGAGCCTCCGTATTTACTCCATTATGATATATACGTGGGACTCGTAGTAGGCCTAATAGAAAAGATAAGATAACTTTATAAAGTTTAATTAAGCCTACAAAAATTATCTTATATTGACTTATTTGGTTTACTAAACGGGTCCGTAGGGTAAATTCTAATTCGATTACACATACGGGGGAGGTTCGACCTTACGCACGGTCACATTGGCAACGGCCCATATCAGCCGTCCACTTGGCATAGGAGTAGGGCCCGAATTTTTTCTACAAAAGTTATTGTTATTATAAACATAGCAGTGCTGCAGTGGTTTCACCAGAAGTGGTTTCAACTTTCAATAGAAGTAATACTTAAAATTTATTGAAGTTGGCGGCCCAACATAATAATTACAAGGTAATATTTATTTTTTAATGTACTAGTTAACAAAGATTAGTAGTATAAATTATGTGCCATCCAAAATCTTCAAAATCTTTGTACGGAAACAATAAAATATTATTATTATAATTTTATTAATAATAAAATAAGTGATAAAGATAATTTGACTAACAAAAAAAATACAAATATAATAATCATAATCATAATATAATAATAATAATATAATAATAATAATAATAATAATAATAATAATAATAATATTATTATTATTATTATTATTATTATTATTGTTGTTGTTGGTCCCGGAAAGAGCTTATTGGTGTGTGTGGGAGAGGAATAAACTAATTTCCAACACTTTTCGAATAACACTTAAAAGGTGATCTTAGCACGAACTGACTAGCGAACTGAGTCAGACGAACTGATCAGAGTGAGTTTAGTTTATTCAACTCGGAGTGAACTGCTGAGTTTATTAAACTGAACTGCGATGCGGAAGTTGGTGGAAGTGTTGGAAAAACTCTTTTAGAAAATTATAATGTGAACTGATTGTTTATATGTGTAGCAGTTTGTGATGCAAATTAGTATGCAGATAGAGATAGTGAAATATAAAGAGCAATAAAACTGAGAGACACACGAGAGTTTTATAGTTGTTCGGAGATAACCCTCCTACGTCCATGTCAGATCTTGCGATCTGAAAATCACTTAACTTTGGATCTACTTCTCTCTTCTTTATACTGGCCGGGAAACCAGTCTCAGGCTTCGTCAGTACTTCGACAGAGACTAAGCACGATTGATGAAGTGGATTAGCGGTAATGAAGTGAAATATCACTTAATTAGCCCCTAGTCAAGCTGAATCCGTTGTAATTCTCAAAGACTTAGTGAAACTTGAAGTAATCTAGTGAAAGAGTTGATCCCACATTAAAGGATTATCGATAATGAAGTGGAGTATCACATGATTCTCCCCTAATCGACCTTAATCGGTTTAAATCATCGGATAATTTTTGAAACGTGAAGTAAACTAGTGGAATGATCGATCCTGTATTAGTGGATTAACAGTAACGAAGTGGAATTTCACTTGATTAGGCCCAAATCGAGGTGAATCTGTAGTAATTATCGAAGAATTAGTGAAAGTTGAAGTAAATTAGTCAAATGGTCGATCCCTTATTAGAGGATTAGCAGTAGCAAAGTGAATATTCACTTGAATAGGCCTAAATCAGGCATAATCAGTTATAATCATTGGATTATTAGTGACACGTGAAGTAAACTAGTGGAAAGGTCGATCCCGTATCAGTAGATTAGCATTCTCACAAATACTCCCTCCGTCCCAAACTACTTGGCTTGTTTTTTTTCGGCACGAGATTTTAGGAGATTTGTGTAGAGATAAAGTGTAATGATTAATTAATATTTTAATGTAAATTTTATTGTTTTAAAACTAGACCATCATAGATGCATAAAAACATATTGATGTATGATCTTAAATGAAAGATCGTATCAAGACCTATAAAAATTAAAAAAATCGGAGAACGAACGAGCAAGTTATGATAATTTAAACTTTTAGCATATAAATTATGTTGGGATACGTGCTGAGATATGAGTGGATGATGAGATTATTAGTGGTGCATTTAATGACTAATTATTTCCATTTTAGGAAACATGTCAATTAGTATGGGACGACCCGTTATAGTATACATGCCAAGTGGTTTGGGACGGAGGGAGAAATTGTTTGCGATTTCAAAATTTTATTTGAGTCAAATTACTAATATTCCTCGACACGGGTTTATTACGAAAATTTATTTCCAAATAAGAAATATGTGTTTGGAGAGATAAATCAATGTAATTTTATTTTCTTTTGTTAACTAAGCGAAGCTCCATATCAATGTAATTTGGTTTATTGGAATTTTATTAATTGTGCTTTTATTACGATAAAATGTGTTCCGTAAATCAATTGATTTAGGCGCATACTACCTCCATCCCATATAGTTAGTCCACTTTGCTTTATTGACTTTTTCGACACGCATTTCCACCGAAACCTAGTACGGGTTTTAAAACATAATTTTGAAGTATCGTTTTCCGTAAAAAAAACGATACTTCAAAATTATGTTTTAAAACCCGTACTAGGTTTCGGTGGAAATGCGTGTCGGAAAAGTAAATAAAGCAAAGTGGACTAACTATATGGGATGGAGGTAGTATCATTTTTTATTTAAATAATTTGTAACAAAATTTTAATAATCATGGAACAAAAGGCTAATTTTCCGGAAAAAACAATTAACCCCTCAAATTCATGTAGAAGCTCAGTTCTAATCTTATTACAATTTATTTAGACTGCTATCGACAATTTGTTCACAATTTATTTAGCCGCCTGTCTCGTTCCTTCCCAAAGAAAAGCCTTTTACCAATTCTACCTGCCATACCACCTTGAAAAACACCCAGAAACAACTTAACTGATATTACAATTTATTAATGTAAAATAAGTTTTATACACGAGTATGGTCAAGATTGCCGTTGCCAACGTCGAACCTGCCCACATCCGGTGCTATTGTAGAACTTTTATACGTAGGTGGGTCCAGATTTAGTTGAATAAATTTAAATGTTTATTCATGAAGCTGTTTTATTGGGATAGTGGTTTATGTATTGTGGTGGGGTCCACTAGTTTTGTATTTTTATTTTTTATTTTTATATACTCCGTATTTTGATTGTACTATAATACTCCTTGTACTTTATCCAAAATACTCAGTTGTGGTGGGGTAGGGTAGTTTGTTATTATATTTTTTTTTTTTTTTTTTGAAACTTTGAGACATATTGGTGGGGGTCCGTTTTGGGGTACATACATTTGTTTTAGTGTCCAATTTTTAAGTTTAAGTTTCGAAATTAATTTAACACTAATTTAGTTTTATGTTTAATAGTTTAATTTATGATACCTTAAAATGTATTATACGAAAAAGAATAATTTTATGAAACTGAATGTAATGTAATGCTGCAATCACAATGGTAGGAATAAATATTTTAAAGTGATAAAATCAGGTTTATTATTTTAATCTATTTTACGACCTGTCAATTTATTAGTATTAATTAATTTGTTGATCAAATAAAAAACCTATTAAAAATCTTATGTCATTGATTGATCACGGGACTTGCGGACTATTTTCTTAATTTATGATTATATATAAAAAATCAATCATTATGTAACCAAAATTTAACTACACTTAAAAAAAATTCAATTGTACGTTGTTCGTCTCCATCCGACGAACTACCTAACCATCATTAAAGTGGTAAAAAATCAATTGTACGTTGATAAAAGCAAACATAGAGAGACTTTATATTTTTAGCATTATGGTAATTGTTAGAATTAGTCTTCATTAATCCAACTAGTGTGAATATTTTTTTTTAATTTAATGTCGGTTACATGACAGATAAAAATGCAACTAGTGGCGCATCATTAACCAAACCAAAACCCCTTCAAGAATCAAGAACATCAACATACCAACACAATAATGTTTCGATTATGGATTGTCAGAAGACTTAATACCCCAACTTACCTATTCTCACTTAATAAAATTAAATTTTAACTCTCACATAAGAATGGACAAAATTTACCCATATTTTCCCTAATGGGACTAAATTGCCCTTGTGTATATATACTTATAATCATCTCCCTTCTTCCTCTCAATCTCAAATCACAGATTCAATTTTTTTTTTGGGAACATGCTTCTCTCTCTCTCTCTCTCTCTCTCTCTCTCTCTCTCTCTCTCTCTCCTCGCCGGCGTCGGCTCCGGCCACGAACTCTCTCTGAGATTCTTCCGTCGCCGCCATTGTTGCTGATGAAGAACTTCCGGCGCCTCTCATTGACGGTGATGGCCTTTTGATTTGAAGACGATGCAGAGCAACCGTACGGTGAAGAGCCCTCATCCCTCCATGGACTGAATCGAGATTTTTTTGGCGTGAAATTGTGAGAGATGAGGCGACGCAGTCGGCTTATGGGGCTGCGGTACTGGGCTGCGGCGGCGACGGCGTTGACGGGGCTGGACGGCCAGCTTCTGGGCGGCGGCGGTGTGACTCGTTTGTGCAACTCTCTCTCTCTCTCTATTGTTGTTGTTGCTGCTCACCGCGGCTGCCCCTGCTATGGAGGAAAATAATGTACGAGTTTTGGTTTCAATTGATGGAGAAGAGGAGGAATTAGGGCTTTTAATTGTAGGTTTGCTTATGTTTTGACCTTTTTTTTTATTTTAATAATCTGATTTTTTGCTTTGGATTGATTAAGCTTTTGCTGCAAATTATTATGTTTGGTACTCTTGATATTTGTGTGTGTGTACATTGATGTGCGTGTGTGTGTTCATGTGCGTGTGTGTTTATGTAATTTGATTATTTGCTTAATTGATAAAAATTCTTGCCACATAATTGGCAAGTGTTGTCATATCTTGCCAAATTTCTCGTAAATAGACTAGATTTAACATTATACTGCCAACTAAGAAATCATTACATTTCTTGCCTTCTGCGGGCAAGTAATTAACGATTTCTTGTCATCAGTAGCTAAGAAATGGTATAATTTCTTGCCTCATTTTTTCCGCAGTTAATGATAGTAACATTACCCCATTGTGCCTTATCAAGGCAAGAAGTTAACAATTTCTTGCCATTAGTAAGTAAGAGTTTCACCATTTTTGTCATCAATAAGTAAGAGCTATTAGTTAATATTGTGAGATGCAAGAACAAAGGAGAGGATTGTTCAAAGGAGAGGGTATTTTTTTTTTAATGGTGATTTAATTCATTTTCTTACTATTCTTGTGTTCTTTTGCATATAACTTGCAATGAATTATCAAAATTTTTGCCTTCAGTAGGTAAAAAATCAGTACGTAAGAAATCACCTCATGTCTTGCCTTCTGCGGGCAAGTAACTAACGATTTCTTACCATCAGTAAGTAAGAAATCGTATAATTTCTTGCCCCATCTTTTTGGCAAATAACTTTTGTAAGATTTCGTCAATAACTTACCAAATATTTAAATGTGAATGGTAAAAATATCTTAATTACTTGCCTTCTTTGTATTGCATTTCACACGAATGTCACACAATCTCATGGTCTTGCGTTCTTTGCATATAACTTGGCAAGACATTATTGACATCTTGCCAACTATCTTACCATGAATGGCAAGACGTTATCGACATCTTGTCAACTATTTTACAATGAATGGCAAGATTACATCAATATCTTATCAACTATGCAAAATATGATGGTTACATTCGAAACCCACTTACAATATTTTTTGGCAAGACGTTATTAACATCTTGCCAACTAGCTCACCATGAATGACAAGATTTTATCAATATCTTACCAACTATGCAAAACCTGATAGTTTCATTCCCATTTACAATAAATTCGAAACTTAAAAAAAAAAAAAAACAAACAAACGAGATAAGGAAATGAAAAAAGGAAAAAAAAAACTGAATTTTTTTTTTGATATACATAGAACAAAAAATAAAATAGAACAAATAAGAAATAAGTTAGAAAAAATAAATGAAAAATAAGAAAGAATAGAAAAAATAAAAATAAATAATGGATGTGTGTGTGAGAGAGAGAAGCGTGAGGGGGGGGGGAAGAGAGATCACGTGGTGTAAGGTGAGGTGGAGGAGAGAAGAGAGAGGAGAGAGGAGAGAGAAGGGGAAAGTAAGGGTAAAGTAGGAAGAAAATTAAAAATATGGGTATATTTTGTATAAAGTTATAGTTGTGTTAAAATTTGATTTTATTATCCTCTAATAGGAAGTTTATTTCTTCACTCTTGTCGGAATCTAGTATAATTAACCAATCAAGGGATTCAACCGAAATGAAATGAACCAAATCCTCGTATAATTAGTGAGACAGGAAGTAAATTAGTCGCAGTGTCGATCCCTGATTAGTAGGTTAGTGATAGTAAAGTGTAATATCACTTGATTATTTATTAAAATAATAATAATCACGGACAAAATTTATTAGCCTTACAATAGATCAAGTGAATAAATTTATTATTCGTTAAATATATGGTATTCACATATTATTATTATTCTTTTTATTTATTTATTTATTTATTATTATTATGAAAGAATTCGGAGGGTCGATCTCGTATTAGTGAGTTAATGATAATAAAGTGAAATATCACTTGATTAGTGACTAATCGAGTGTAATGGGTTGAAATCCTAGGATAATTAATGTAACGGGAAGTAAACTAGTCGAAAGGGTCGATCCCGGATTAATGGGTCAGTGTTAATAAAGTGGAATATCACTTGACAACTCCCTAATTGAGTTTAATCAGTTGAGATTCCAGAATAATTAGTGAAACGGGAAATGAACTTTTCGAAGGACTGGATCCGGATTAGTGGATTAGTGATAATAAAGTGGAATTCTACCGCCTTCTCGCTCCTAACCACATTGACGGATTGAGCTTGATATGGTTGCATTCCTTGAGCCGGAATCTTGTCAGTTTGTTGATTTTGTTGCATTTGGCTCGATAACTGTCCCAATGTGGATTCAATTCGTTTGAACATTGCATCATGAGCTTGTTGGGTTATGAGGATGGAGGCTAAAGGATCTTGAGCAGGAGGGGCAGGTAAGGCCAAGACAGCCGGTGGAGCAGGTAAGGGAAGGTTAGTTTGTTGTTGGCGGGAAGGTGGCGGGTTTTGTTGGGAATTTTGGGATTGGTTGCGGTTATTGGAAGGATATCTTTGAGGATGAGGGTAATATGGTGGTGGTGTATATGGTTCTTCGGGAAAAGGATAGTATGGAGGGAGTGGTGGATAGTATGGATAAGGGGGATAGTATGAGTAAGGAGGGTATGTAGTATGTTGAGGAGGTTGACGGCGAGGTTGAAAATTACCTCCGGATCCTTGCCCTTGTTGCGGTCGATTCCCCGTTCCTTGTTGATTTCTCCAAGTGGAATTTTGTTGGGGTTGAGCTTGATCTTGAGATGGATAGGTTTGAGCATAGAAGATATTGGCACCTCTGTCTTGATTGAAAGTGCCCATGTTTGGACAGTTATCAACATAGTGGCCAGGCTCTTGACAAATCTCACAAACTTCAGGCTCAGCCTCTTGAACTTGCTCTTGAGGTCGTTTGAGGATCTTTGGTGGAGGTGTAGTAGAGAGTGTCTCTTGGTTCATCTCAATGCGTTGAACCTTCCTCATCACATCGGCCAGTTGTTTCTTCATCTTCATACTAACGTTGGCCGAGCTAGCATTGACTCGACTACACCGGGACGACTTGTGTTGCGAATGTGTCGCGGCAGTCTCGAACACCACCTTGGACTCAGCTACAGTCTTTGTCCCGATGTATCCTCCAGCAGTGTTATCCACGAATGTTTGACTAGCCGAGTCGAGTCCATCATAAAAGAATTGTCAGACCATCTCATTAGGAAATTGATGGTATGGGCACTGCTGCAATAGTTCATTAAATCTTCCCCAAGCCTCATGGAAAGCCTCATTCGGTTCTTGCACAAAATTCATGATCTTTGTTCAGACCTCATTCGTCTTGTCCTTGGGGAAGTATTTGAGCATGAACTTCTCACACACTTGCTGCCATGTGGTCATTGAATTGGCAGGTAGAGAACGGTACCACAGTCTTGCTCGATCCTTCAACACAAAAGGGAAAACACTTCATCCTCAGCTGATCTTCTGTGATATTCCCTAACGGGAAAGTCTGGACTATCGAACAAAACTCTCGGACAAAGCCGAGGGGATCCTCATTCGTCATGCCATGGTAAGCGGGCAGCAGTTGTTGATGTTGCGATTTGAGCTCATGTTCCCTAACTTCTCTTGCTAGGGTGATCGCCGAGGAAGACTCCGCGATGGTGGGACGGCCAAAATCAGTCAGTACTTGAGCGGCCATTGTCTCGATCTCCTCGGCTTCAGATTCGTCAGACGATTCTGTATGCTCTTCTGCAGCAAACTCTGGATTAATCGGGTTTGAACCGTCTAGTGGGTTCTCGAACTCTCCTTCCTTAGCTATGGTTGCTAACATTGCTTTCCTCCGGTTGATGTTGTCAATGAATGGTGCCAATGGTCTCCCTTGACTCCGAATATCTCGCATGCACAACACTCAACAAACAGATTAAACGCACCGATGGGAGGAGAGAAAAAATTGAGAACAAAAAATATTTATAATTTTTTATTTTTGATTTTTTAATTAAATAGTATTAAATTTAATATTATTTTAATCAATTTGGAGGGCTCCCATTTTTGTTGCAGGGAGCCCTCCTAGGGCTCTAATATTATATATAATTATATTATTTTTTAATTTTTTTTATTTTTAATCTAAATAACAATGAATTTTTTTTAATTCAATTGTATTACACATTTAGAAAATTACAATACAATGAAAGAAAACTAGAAAAAAAATACATAACGATAAAATGAAGTAGGAAAAAATTAGTGATGACCGAAACGTGCCCAAATTTCCTCGATCATATCCGTTTCGAGCTTTTCATGAGCGGTTGCATCGCGGAGGGAGGCATTCCTTTGCATATAACGTGCGAAAGAGACATCAACACCTTGACGCGCTTGCAACGGAGTCCTTGTAGAGCTCGATCCCTCGTCGTCCTCCCAATTTTCTGCTGCTTCTCCTTCATCTTCAATTATCATGTTGTGCATGATAACACATGCATACATGATTTCTGTTAAATTGGCCGTGAAATTTACGGCCGGCGCAACACCCCTCAGATAATCGCTGAATACGTCAGATTGATTCAGCACGTTGATGTTGTTGTTCGATTCGGCGACGCCATAAAATGCATGCCAAATTTACAGGTCTGTTGAGGCCACTGCTTCAAGAATTACTGTTGGAGTTCTCTTCTTGAAATGGGTGTATGCAGCCTTCCACGCCAATGGACAATTCTTCCATGGCCAATGCATGCAGTCGATACTCCCGAGCATGCCGGGAAAACCGTGCTTCGCTTCGTGCATTTGGACGAGGCGTTGGACGTCACGCGAATGAGGTCTCCTTAGGTACTCCTCTCCAAAAGCGGCAACGACGGCGCGGCAGAAATGCTTTAGGCATTCTCGCCCGGTTGAATCGGCGATGCGCAGATACTCGTCGTACTCATCAGACGGACCACCATATGCAAGTTGACGCAACACCATTGTGCATTTTTGAAGGGGATTAAGAGAATTTCGTCCCGTTGCGTCTGGGCGTTATTGGAAATATGGATCACGCATCGTCACGCTCGAGACGATGCGCAAGAAGAGATCTCGTCGCA
Source organism: Mentha longifolia (assembly GCA_001642375.2). Taxonomy (NCBI): domain Eukaryota; kingdom Viridiplantae; phylum Streptophyta; class Magnoliopsida; order Lamiales; family Lamiaceae; genus Mentha; species Mentha longifolia. The sequence continues at coordinate 609,211 of CM038117.1, forward strand.
TGCGGAATTGGCCGCGGAACATGGTGTCTGTATACGTCGGATTTTCGGCGAAGTAGTCGTTGTAGAGTTGCTACTTTTTTTTTTACGATTGGTGTTCTTCACGTCGCCGGTTTTCAGCATTTTCCTCCTCCTTTATTTGTCGATAAAGCTCGATAGCTTGACGTGCTAGCCTCTCTCGTTCCTCACGATTCATTTTTTTGGAATGTTGAATGTAGAATTTTGAGAAAAAAAGATGGAAATTGATGAAAGAAGATAGAGTTTGATGAAAAAATTAGCATGAAAATGTGAGGAATGGAGTGGGGTATTTATAGGAAAAAATTATATATATAAAAAATATGTATATATATATATATTTCGGCCAGTCAACGGTCAAAGACCGTTGACCAACCAGGCGACGACACGTGGCGGGTGCGGAGGGAGCTGAAACGGGCTTATTTCCGCCCGTTGGGCCGCGCCCTCCGAGGGCTGCAGCGCCAGAGCCCGGGTGTGAAGGCGGGCGGGAGGGCGCAATCCTCCCCGCTGTGAATGCTCTAAGAGAAAATAAAATCACACAATCAACTACCTAAAGCCTTCCCCGGCAACGGCGCCAAATTTGTTTCACCTAAAGTGCTAGCAATAAACTAGGTCTATCGTAGTACGAATAAACAAACCCGAATGTCGAATCTCAAGAAAGACTTAGCAGGGTATTTGATCATGCAACTAACAGAAAGCAAATAAAACATAATCTATGAAAGCAAGTAAAAGAGAATTTGAGGGGTTTTGATATCTAAATCCTATGCTTGAAAATAAAGAGAGCAATTAAAAGAAAGCAATAAATCTACCTAAGTATGAATCGAAAGAGAAAGCAATTAAATCTAGACTAGAGCAAATTAAATTAAACATACTTTGTGACTTAAACAAATAAAGTAGATCTAAAAAACAAATAAGAGAAACAAAACACAAAGCATGCGAAGAATGAATCTACGAAAATAAATTGAACTTACGAAGATTAAAGACAAAGAACGAATGAATGAAGAAAAACGGAAAGCTTGAATTAAACTTGAGAAAACTTGAATCCGGTATCACAAATCTCCCATTAACTATTCAAAACTAATACTAGGGTTTTAGATACAGAAAATAAAGTGAAAAGCAAAAGTATTTTCGTTCTAGGGCTATTACATATATATAGGTATTGGAAAACCTATTCAAATTAGGAAACAAATAACAAGCCCTATGCCAAAGCTCGCGGCCGCGTCGACCCTCGCGGTCGCGAGGCATGAGGATCAGAAACTCCTCGGGGAAGATGGGTCGCGGCCGCGACCCCCCTCGCTGTCGCGAGGTGTGTGGCAGGAAGGATTTCTAGATCAAGGGGTACACGGTCGCGAGCCCCTTCGCGGCCGCGTCCCCTGCCCGGCAGAATGACACTTGATCTTGTTTTCTTCTCCTCCTTCTCTCGATTCTCAATTCTTCTTGATTCTCGCACTTCCTCGGCCTGAAACTTCTTCTTTTGAATGTTTCCTCCTCTCCAAACCATGTGTTCCCCATTTCACCTAAACACAAGAAACAAACGACAAAAGACACGAAAAACGAGACAAACATAACAAAAACAACACACACAAAACACACAAAACGACACTAAACACCAAGATTAGTAAATTTATCTCGGTTTTGCAAGCGTTTGGTAACCTACCATGATTTTCTGGGCGGCCCGAGAAAAAATACGGGCCCGACATAAAAACACTGTTGTAGCTCTCTTTATTTTCTCGGCTCGAGGGAGGGATAATATTTTCTCTGTTAAACAGTAAATACACAGAAGAATTGGGTTCCTCTTTTGCCCTTTCTTCCTCCCTCCCTCCCTCCCTCACAGAACAGCGGTGCACTTGCACGACCCCTTCTCCCTCCCTCCACCGCTGGCCACCACCGCCAGCCACCACCATCGCCTCCCAAAATATAGAAAGAGAATATCCATTTCAAAAATATAGAAAAATGATATCTAAAATCAGTAAAATCTTTGCCGGCGGGGGAGATACGGCTAAGACGATGGGGGGAAATGCCGGCTGGGGAAGATGAGAGCGAATCCGCCGGCGGTGAACATGGCAATGACGGTGGAACTGATACGTGTTCTCCGCCTTCCATTTTGAATATTGTGTTTAGGGTTGTGACGAACTCAATTACACATAATTGCAGAAGCAAATTCTTGGGGATAGCTAGTCGGCGGAGATTTTGAAGCAAAAAAACTAATTTAAAGCAGAAGCAAGAGAGAGAAAGGTGGGGGAGAGAGAACCATTTTTTTTTCTCTATAAATTTCAATTTTGTTTTTTATATTTTTTTTCAAAGATTAAATAAGTAATTTTACAATTTTATCACTAAACACACAAATCAATATATCAAACACTCAAATATATTTATTATCTCAATTTATCTCATATTTTTTTATCTGTCTTTTTCTCTCTCTTGCTACCAAATGGACCCAGGGGTATCATAGTAAATTGCAAAACCTTTCCCCAGGTTAGGGTTTAGCCCGTCCCCTCAAACTGTATAAATCACCACAGCACTTCACCATCCCCACCACTTCAGCTGATTGCATCCGTAGCGCCGTCGTCACTCCGCCACCAGGTATTAGAACATTCAGCTGCAGTTTTGGTGTTGTACTGCTCTGTATTTGCTAAATGCTAGTATTATTCACAGTATGTTTACTCGTTTTGAATTCAACTTGACATTGCTACATTATTCAATAATTGCTGGTTTCGAGATCATTCAGTTATTAATCTAGTATTGTTGAATTTTTCGATAGAAACGGTCTCTGTTGCAATAGTTGAAGTTGTAGATTATTGTTTGTTGCCCTAATTTTGATGGTTATTATCTGGAGTTAGTATCTGGAGGCAAGATGTCAGGGTAATATGATTGCTTCTGATTATAGTTATTACTTCGAACAAATATTACAGTATAATGCTTATTTGGGCTCTGCATTTGTATCATGTATTAGGATTATGCTGTGTGAAACTTGCACTATCTATTGCGATTTTGTATTTGTATTAGATACGACTCGTGTTCTTTATCTACTATCCCGTGTAGCCTCCAGCATTTAACTTTAGTCTCTGATAATGTATATAATTTGCGTGCTGGATTGCTCATGAAGCACCACCGCTACATGATAGTTGAATGTGGGATGTCTAAAAAATTCGATTGAGATAATGAATGTATGGCTACTTTCATGTACTTGTTTTTTGCCTAACATTATCCAATTGGTCATTTAACAGTGAGGATGCTGTTGTTGTAGAGGCTCCATCTCCAGTGGCAGCTTCAGCTCTTGGGGAGCCCATGGATATCATGACTGCTTTGCAGCTGGTTCTGAAGAAGTCGAAAGCTCATGGTGGCCTTTCTCGGGGTCTACACGAAGCTGCGAAGGTCATTGAGAAGCATGCTGCTCAGCTTTGTGTCTTGGCAGAGGATTGCGACCAGTTGGATTACGTCAAATTAGTGAAAGCTCTTTGTGTGCTGATCATAATATAATGTCAGCTTGATAACTGTGCCTAGTGCTAAAACTCTCGGAGAGTGGGTTGGAGTAAGTCACCGTACTGCATTTTATATTATTTTATTCGCTCTTATTGTGTTTTTACGTTCTTCCATTTTTGTTGCACATGGGTCTGAAGTTTGACTCTTTGGCGCACTAACCATGCCTTAGGGATGAATGCAGCACCCAATATCAACTTATTCCTTCAGTTGAAATTAGATAGGTCTCTCTTATATCTACCTGAACATCTGAGGGAGTAACATTGTTTTTTAACCTTTTTCATACATACCTAAACCTTTTACATGAAATCTGAATTAAGGAAACATATGGTTTTCACTTCTCTTACCTTTCTGAAGTTAGATTTAGCTTCAGTAAACACTTTCGACTTGGCAGTCATAGCTTGTACATTTTAGTGGTTCCATTGTGTGAGTGCAACCAAAGGATGATTTTGGATTACTTTCTCACGACGGTCGTCTGAGAGACACTTTGTGTGTCCATTGATGAGATAATCCATTTGTCTGATGGTTTAAAATAAGACTCATGTACATGCATTTCTTTTATCAAGTGTATATAGTGGTAATTCTGATTGAGTAAAACCCGATCCCCTAAAATCCACTTCTTTGTTGATTCATTTTTCTGCTGTTTGTGTGACATTACAAACATGTTGATGCATCCGTTAAGGAGCTATCTAGTTTTCACATGTTTTTGTCTTTGTTCAGCTGTGCCAGATCGACTCTGAAGGAAAAGCAAGGAAGGTAGTTGGTTGCGGCTGCTGTGTTGTCAAGGTTCGAGCTTTGAACTTATATGACATCTGAACCTTGTTGATTGACAAGCCAATTCTTTTCCTAATTTGAACAGCATGGAAACAAATTAACCTTACTAATAAATTATATTCCTAACAATTTGCAGGATTTTGGAGAAGAAAGTGAGGGTCTGCATATTGTACAGGAGTATGTAAAATCTCACTAGCCAAATTTCAGGATTTTTGAACCCTCAGACATGGAAAAGAGCATTTCTGGTGGTGATATTAGATTTCTGGACTGTCAGTCTCTTTTTTCTTTCCAAGTCATTGAGGGGACCTCATAGTTAGTTAGAGATTGAATCTTGATTTTTATGTAGGGATGTTTGATTATTTAATTTCTCATAAATTAGTACATAACTATTAAATTGTGTTGATCAAGGTATCATTATGTTTCTCAAGGCTCTTTATCTCTTTATTATTTCAAATTCTATTGTAAAACAAAAGGAAGTTAATTAAGAATTCGATTGCAACTGAAAATTTACCTACTGGCTACTACAGAGTACTAAGCTGACTATAAAGAATAAAACCTTGGTCTATAATTGAGATGTAATTTAACATCTCTTTTAGACCCAAAGCTAATGAGGAAGATCTGAACAAAACAACAAAAATTGCACTGTTTTCGTTCATTTTAAACCCAAAAAAGTTTTAACTTAATCCTCATATTCTGTCTCTTCATCATCGTCCTCATTGTTATCACCATATCTCCATCCATCTGCAACTATGTTCTCTCGTTCCTCCTCCGTCTCTTCACTATCTTCTTCTTCGTATATTTCCTCTTTGAGGGGCCGATGTTTCTTCACCAAATTCAAGTTGACAGTATTTACAGTGGAAACAACGGAGTTCTTACGGTGAGAAACTTTCGAAGGTGGCATCTTCAAGCTGGGCTTTGGCCTACTCTGTTTGTGGAGTTTACCATTGTTTCGCTTCCCAGCATATGCATCATGATCACTGCCTTCATCCATCTCGTTATCATTATTTAGTTGGTTGTTCTTTGCATTCTCATCCGGAAAATGGCCCGTATGCATCATGATCACTGCCTTCATCCATCTCGTTATCATTATTTAGTTGGTTGTTCTTTGCATTCTCATCCGGAAAATGGCCCGGATGCTCTCTCCTCAGATGAAGATTCAGCTTGTATTCGTGGAAGTACGCCTTCTCACACCCTTCGTAGGGACAGGCGTACGGCCGGTCAGATGATGCGGGGCCCGTCGCTCCTGTCGTGGACCTCGGATTTTTCACGGGTTTTTCTTGAGGTATAATATATTTAGGTACATCCGCCACATTCTGCATGATTTAGGATTAGTTAGAGATTGTGCAGTAAGAAGAATAATAATATGGAAAGGAGTAATCATTGCTCTAAAAAAAAGGGCTAATCATGCTTTAGTCCTCGACATTCCAACCCACCCTAAGAATCAAACAAGTGAATAAAAGGGAAAAAATAACTAATGGTTTGATTAGCGCAATGAACCACTTCCAACATTGGTCTAAACAGAGCCCTAAGAACAAATCTCATAGTTCCACACCTAAGAGCAAAACTAGTTGTAGCCCACTAGCCTTTGCAAGAACACTGAGTGGCCGTTTACTTTGAGTTATGTGTTAGATTGCATAGTCCGAGCAATAAAATAAAATAACCGGAATATGTGATGTGAGCAAAATAATAAAGCATGCAAAGAGAGTAAATATGTCCTCAACAACCTTTTCATGATGAGATGAAATGTGATTCTTTAGCTTGTACTCATGTGCATATCAGGATATGGGCAAATATGATAGTTCTCCTGGGCATGTGTTTTCATATGCGACCTGAGATTGAAGTCCAGAGAGAATGCCTGCTTTACAAAAGATTATAGGATGAGATGAGAGTCTACATAGGTAGCAACTGGAAGTAAGCAATTTGTGCAGATTTTGCATAGTATTTCAGAATCTAGCAGGTAGCAATTCCGACTGTGTTTTTTCACCTTACATGTGAAGAATTAGCACCAACTCATTAAGAATACGACCACTAGAAAGAATGATGGCTCGTAGAGAAAAATGATTCAATGAAACTTTTGTGTAGGATGGCTATGACACAAACTCGTTTGAGAAGGCTAGTTTACTAACCTTGCCACCGCCTTCATGCGGGCACACAAAGTCTCTCTCCCCAGTATGAATTAAAAAGTGCCTCTTTAGTTTTGAACTGTCCAAAAATTTCTGCAAGGGACACAAGAACATAATTAAGATGAGAAAGAGCAATAATTTGTCAACATTGTATATGATAAAGAGGCACATAACTCTCGTCAAATAATTCATTGACTACAAACAACTAATTTAAGAACAATTTGCTTTTCCATTCAAAAAAGGCCCATACGACGCACTTCAGTCGCAATGCTAATAAAAATGCCACTTGTTATTAGAAATATGTGCAAGAAAGAACTCTCTCACGATACCTATGAAATGTGCTGAATAAACAGATTCAGATTACTATTGTCCAGATTTGCTTAAAATTAGTAGCAAGTAGCAACTCAATCGTACCAATTATAATTAATATCTCCTTCACTTACAATTCTTTAAGTGTACTAGCCCCAAAAACCTCCATATGATCTAAATAATAGAACAAAACCAGAACCAGAACAAAATTTCTGCCAGACATGATTAAAAACAGAAAGCGAATGAATAGGACGAAAGTGACAGATAAATTGAACTTATAGAATTCTTTCTAATTGCTCAGTCTACTTTTCTTCATGTTCTAAGAGAGATTGAATGATTGATAACATAACTGAATTTTAAAATAACACGTTACAAGTTCCTTAGTCTGTTAAGAACTGAGCAACTCGTACTACGCAATCCTTACTCTTCATTTCCGTAATCTATTGTCTGTTGGTGGAGAGCAATCAGCAAATTCAGGGAAATCAGTAAGACGGTAACCTTAAGGGGCTTATAAAGTAGATTCACCTAGATAATTATACACTGATTCCCTCCACACACATCCAAAAATTAGGATAACATCAAGGTGTAAGTTGCCACTATCTTAAAATCCACAGCATTAAGAGGTTTAAACAGTTTTCCTCTTATTTCTTAGTAAAGTATATAGAGCTGGAGCATATTATACTTCTCTTGAACCAAAAAGTATCTGTTTCTAAGGTGCTTTAATTCTCTACTACATATATCATGGTAAAATAGGACAAGTTAACCTACTCTTACAGTCACGCTATTCATCTCCACAAGATCATTTCATCTCAAAATTAGCTAGGATTCTCTACTCAACGAACATCGAATACACTTACGAGTTTACTAGTGTGATGAATATTCACAAACATTGTGCAGAACTACTTTCTGAAATTAAAATCGTCATTGAGCAATACTATGCAATAAGACTCTCACAACTAAGAGAACATAGTATCACTATATGCAAAAAGACTTCTTCAACCAACTCAAAGTACTACTATCTTATTCACAATTAAGAGAACATAGCATCACTATATGCAGTAAAGAAGAAAGAATGCACCTTGAAGGGAAGACCTTTATCCACCCCAACAACGAAAAGGGAGAAAAAGGCATAACAATATTGACAAAAGTGCAGCCATTTCCATGGAGACTGATCACCTACGAGTATCATCAACTGCAAAAATACCATCAACTAAGGTTGAAAATCTCTTTTGTCTTCTCCTTTCTCACCTGTTGGAATCTAATCAATCTTGAAACGAAAGCATGCTTCTTGCAGAGAAAGAAGGTGAATGAAAAGCATAATTGAGCCCAAAAAATTGAACATTTTGAATCAATAACTATAGATATAATTCAACTTCACAAATAAAACCAACAACTGAACTCAACTCCAAGTTTTCTAAGAGTTTATCATCAATTAACATATATATAGCTTTTATCTTCCATTTCAGTACACTTGCAAGAAAAAAAAAAAAAAAAAACAATTCAACTAAGAATTATAAACACAAATTCTCTCTTAGGACATACATCAAACAGTTGGCGACGAACATCAAAATTCAATAGATCCAGCATCGGCCGCCTTCGGATAACCTTCATACTCCAGTTTCAGATTCAAGCTAGCGCAAATAGCCCTAAATTTGAGACGCAACGCATCCATCAAATCGGAAACGGACTCATTCTCCGGTTCGAGCATCGGGTAATTCTGAAGCAATTCATCCATCTGTTTAATCATTCTCTGAATTCGGGCCGAGATGAAACCCGGGTCGGCCTGAACCGCGGAGCTCCAGACGTCGACGCAGCCCTTGTAGAAACCCAGCTCCTCCCCCGTCTCGAACCCGGTTTTCAGCCCGACTTCTTGGCCCTCATCCTTCCCGGAGATTAATCCATCGGCGTAGCCTTCATCGTAGCCTTCTTTTAAGTGGGATTCTTCGAGATTTAGGGAAGATTCAAATATATCTTCAATGGCGTCCATCCTGTGCAGCTGGTAAAGTTTGTTGCTTACGGTTATGCAATGTCGACGATAATCACCAATTATGAGTTTGTATTAAATGGGCTTGAGCTATTTAGGATTTTATAAGTTGGGTTCTCTCTCGAAAGCCTTTGACTCTAAATTAAAAAAATATTCTAAGCTTTAAGAAATACAAAAATAAATAAATAAATTGAATTTTGATTTTTTTTTCTTTTCTTTTTAGTTTATTCATTTGCTCTTCAGTTAGGAGTGAGTATTCATGTTTCGGCTTGGGTTTTTTGTAAAATTGGAAAAACCGAAAAAAAAATCGGATTTTGAAAAAAACACCTGAACCTGAATTAAAAAAAAAACCGAACCTTTCCCTGAATTCTTTTTAAAATATTAAAATATATTTTTTTTTTGCTTTATTCACTGCTAACTAAAATCAACCATCTAATTTTCATCCAAAATCAATATTAATACTAGTACTACAATAAAATCATAATATCAAATACTACTGTATCAAATACTCATTTGGTAGTACATCTGAAGCTCAAGTTCGACTGAGTATTTAAGCATTAATATGGGCTTCAAGATCTTAATTTGTTGTTACAGTCTAGAGCATAAAATTTTGATTTTTATTCAGAATGAGAAATGGTTGGTCAAATGCAATAAGCACAGAACAGAAATCAAGGCAATAATCAAATACTAATAATTAAGGTCTGCTTACTTATTCACACACAGAACAAGAAATGAAGGCAACAATCAAACAAAATGAATTCTTCAATTTCTCTTAGGTAGTTGAACTGAATTGAATCTTCAGATTCTGAATGACAGACTATGAAAAAACAGCAATAATATCAAGCATCGATCGAGGGTTTCCGAATTAAGTTGGATTAAGCTTCTTTCAATTATAATTACAATTACTATTACTAGAGGATATTATGTCAAGAACAGAGCTTTCTATACTCATTCCAAAGTCTTTTTTTTTTATTTTTTATTTTTCGGAGGAGGAAGAGGAAACATAATTAATCACGTCACACACTTAAATCGTTATGCCAAAGAGTAATGAGTTGGAAAAAAATGGAATGGAGCTCCATTACATTTCTTTGTAATGGGGAAATTTAATTGAAGAAACAGGTAATTCAATTAATAAGAAGAAACATACTCACCAATTTATTTGAAACGCTTCTCCCATCGCCAGCCAACATAGCTTTGATGCTCTTCATTTTCCGGTGAGCAAACGTAAAATGGAGCAAGATTAATACGAAAAAAGAATAAAAGAGGCGCGCGACGCGGTGGTGGAGCCGGAGGTGGAGGTGGAGGTGAGAGTGAGAATAGTTAGGGCGAGGTTGGGACTTGAGGGAATATCTTTATTGGGCTTTTTTGCTTTCCCTTCTTTAATTGGATGGTATGGGCCTACTATAGATTTAACCTATATACAGAGCCTCCGTTTTACTCCATTATGATATATACACACGACTCGTTTAGTATGCCCAATAGAAAAGATAAGATAACTTTTTTAGGTTTAATTAAGTCTATAAAAATTATCTTATATTGACTTATTTGGCTTACTAAACGGGCCTGTAGGGTAAATTCTTATTCGATTACACATCCGGTGCTATTGTAGAACTTTTATACGTAGGTGGGTCCAGATTTAGTTGAATAAATTTAAATGTTTATTCATGAAGCTGTTTTATTGGGATAGTGGTTTTACATGTGGTATTGTGGTGGGGTCCACTAGTTTTGTTATTTTATTTTTTATTTTTATATACTCCGTATTTTGATTGTACTATAATATATACTCCTTGTATTTTATCCAAAATACTCAGTTGTGGTGGGGTAGGGTAGTTTGTTATTATATTTTTATTTTTTTTTTGAAACTTTGAGACATATTGGTGGGGGTCCGTTTTGGGGTACATACATTTGTTTTAGTGTCCAATTTTTAAGTTTAAGTTTCGAAATTAATTTAACACTAATTTAGTTTTATGTTTAATAGTTTAATTTATGATACCTTAAAATGTATTATACGAAAAAGAATAATTTTATGAAACTGAATGTAATGTAATGCTGCAATCACAATGGTAGGAATAAATATTTTAAAGTGATAAAATCAGGTTTATTATTTTAATCTATTTTACGACCTGTCAATTTATTAGTATTTAATTTGTTGATCAAATAAAAAACCTATTAAAAATCTTATGTCATTGATTGATCACGGGACTTGCGGACTATTTTCTTAATTTATGATTATATATAAAAAATCAATCATTATGTAACCAAAATTTAACTACACTTAAAAAAAAATTCAATTGTACGTTGTTCGTCTCCATCCGACGAACTACCTAACCATCATTAAAGTGGTAAAAAAAATCAATTGTACGTTGATAAAAGCAAACATAGAGAGACTTTATATTTTTAGCATTATGGTAATTGTTAGAATTAGCCTTCATTAATCCAACTAGTTGTGAATAATTTTTTTTAATTTAATGTCGGTTACATGACAGATAAAAATGCAACTAGTGGCGCATCATTAACCAAACCAAAACCCCTTCAAGAATCAAGAACATCAACATACGAACACAATAATATTTCGATTATGGATTGTCGGAATCTAGTATAATTAACCAATCAAAGGATTCAACCGAAATGAAATGAACCAAATCCTCGTATAATTAGTGAGACAGGAAGTAAATTAGTCGCAGTGTCGATCCCTGATTAGTAGGTTAGTGATAGTAAAGTGTAATATCACTTGATTATTTATTAAAATAATAATAATCACGGACAAAATTTATTAGCCTTACAATAGATCAAGTGAATAAATTTATTATTCGTTAAATATATGGTATTCACATATTATTATTATTCTTTTTATTTATTTATTTATTTATTATTATTATGAAACTATTCGGAGGGTCGATCTCGTATTAGTGAGTTAATGATAATAAAGTGAAATATCACTTGATTAGTGACTAATCGAGTGTAATGGGTTGAAATCCTAGGATAATTAATGTAACGGGAAGTAAACTAGTCGAAAGGGTCGATCCCGGATTAATGGGTCAGTGTTAATAAAGTGGAATATCACTTGACAACTCCCTAATTGAGTTTAATCAGTTGAGATTCCAGAATATTTAGTGAAACGAGAAATGAACTTTTCGAAGGACTGGATCCGGATTAGTGGATTAGTGATAATAAAGTGGAATTCTACCGCCTTCTCGCTCCTAACCACATTGACGGATTGAGCTTGATATGGTTGCATTCCTTGAGCCGGAATCTTGTCAGTTTGTTGATTTTGTTGCATTTGGCTCGATAACTGTCCCAATGTGGATTCAATTCGTTTGAACATTGCATCATGAGCTTGTTGGGTTATGAGGATGGAGGCTAAAGGATCTTGAGCAGGAGGGGCAGGTAAGGCCAAGACAGCAGGTGGATCAGGTAAGGGAAGGTTAGTTTGTTGTTGGCGGGAAGGTGGCGGGTTTTGTTGGGAATTTTGGGATTGGTTGCGGTTATTGGAAGGATATCTTTGTGGATGAGGGTAATATGGTGGTGGTGTATATGGTTCTTCGGGAAAAGGATAGTATGGAGGGAGTGGTGGATAGTATGGATAAGGGGGATAGTATGAGTAAGGAGGGTATGTAGTATGTTGAGGAGGTTGACGACGAGGTTGAAAATCACCTCTGGATCCTTGCCCTTGTTGCGGTCGATTCCCCGTTCCTTGTTGATTTCTCCAAGTGGAATTTTATTAGGGTTGAGCTTGACCTTGAGACAGATAGGTTTGAGCATAGAAGATATTGGCACCTCTGTCTTGATTGAAAGTGCCCATGTTTGGACAGTTATCAGCATAGTGGCCAGGCTCTTGACAAATCTCACAAACTTCAGGCTCAGCCTCTTGAACTTGCTCTTGAGGTCGTTTGAGGATATTTGGTGGAGGTGTAGTAGAGAGTGTCTCTTGGTTCATCTCAATGCGTTGAACCTTCCTCATCACATCGGCCAGTTGTTTCTTCATCTTCATACTAACGTTGGCCGAGCTAGCATTGACTCGACTACACCGGGACGACTTGTGTTGCGAATGTGTCGCGGCAGTCTCGAACACCACCTTGGACTCAGCTACAGTCTTTGTCCCGATGTATCCTCCAGCAGTGTTATCCACGAATGTTTGACTAGCCGAGTCGAGTCCATCATAAAAGAATTGTCAGACCATCTCATTAGGAAATTGATGGTATGGGCACTGCTGCAATAGTTCATTAAATCTTCCCCAAGCCTCATGGAAAGCCTCATTCGGTTCTTGCACAAAATTCATGATCTTTGTTCAGACCTCATTCGTCTTGTCCTTGGGGAAGTATTTGAGCATGAACTTCTCACACACTTGCTGCCATGTGGTCATTGAATTGGCAGGTAGAGAACGGTACCACAGTCTTGCTCGATCCTTCAACACAAAAGGGAAAACACTTCATCCTCAGCTGATCTTCTGTGATATTCCCTAACGGGAAAGTCTGGACTATCGAACAAAACTCTCGGACAAAGCCGAGGGGATCCTCATTCGTCATGCCATGGTAAGAGGGCAGCAGTTGTTGATGTTGCGATTTGGGCTCATGTTCCCTAACTTCTCTTGCTAGGGTGATCGCCGAGGAAGACTCCGCGATGGTGGGACGGCCAAAATCAGTCAGTACTTGAGCGGCCATTGTCTCGTTCTCCTCGGCTTCAGATTCGTCAGACGATTCTGTATGCTCTTCTGCAGCAAACTCTGGATTAATCGGGTTTGAACCGTCTAGTGGGTTCTCGAACTCTCCTTCCTTAGCTATGGTTGCTAATATTGCTTTCCTCCAGTTTATGTTGTCAATGAATGGTGCCAATGGTCTCCCTTGACTCCGAATATCTCGCATGCGCAACACTCAACAAACAGATTAAACGCACCGATGGGAGGAGAGAAAGAATTGAGAACAAAAAAATATTTATAATTTTTTATTTTTGATTTTTTAATTAAATAGTATTAAATTTAATATTATTTTAATCAATTTGGAGGGCTCCCATTTTTGTTGCAGGGAGCCCTCCAAGGGCTCTAATATTATATATAATTATATTATTTTTTAATTTTTTTTATTTTTAATCTAAATAACAATGAAATTTTTTTAATTCAATTGTATTACACATTTAGAAAATTACAATACAATGAAAGAAAACTAGAAAAAAAAAAATACATAACGATAAAATGAAGTAGGAAAAAATTAGTGATGACCGAAACGTGCCCAAATTTCCTCGATCATATCCGTTTCGAGCTTTTCATGAGCGGTTGCATCGCGGAGGGAGGCATTCCTTTGCATATAACGTGCGAAAGAGACATCAACACCTTGACGCGCTTGCAACGGAGTCCTTGTAGAGCTCGATCCCTCGTCGTCCTCCCAATTTTCTGCTGCTTCTCCTTCATCTTCAATTATCATGTTGTGCATGATAACACATGCATACATGATTTCTGTTAAATTTTTGATATAATGCAAGCGGGCCGGGCCTCGTACAATCGCCCATCGTCCTTGCAGAACGCCGAATGCACGCTCGATGTCCTTCCTCACAGCTTCTTGTTTCATGGCGAATAGAGCTCTTTGTGGATCGGTCGGACATGGCACCGTCTTCACGAAAGTTGGCCATCTTGGATAGATGCCGTCGGCAAGATAATAGCCCATGTTGTACTACTTGTTATTGGCCGTGAAATTTACGGCCGGCGCAACACCCCTCAGATAATCGCTGAATACGTCAGATTGATTCAGCACGTTGATGTTGTTGTTCGATTCGGCAACGCCATAAAATGCATGCCAAATCCACAGGTCTGTTGAGGCCACTGCTTCAAGAATTACTGTTGGAGTTCTCTTCTTGAAATGGGTGTATGCAGCCTTCCACGCCGATGGACAATTCTTCCTTGGCCAATGCATGCAGTCGATACTCCCGAGCATGCCGGGAAAACCGTGCTTCGCTTCGTGCATTTGGACGAGGCGTTGGACGTCACGCGAATGAGGTCTCCTTAGGTACTCCTCTCCAAAAGCGGCAACGACGGCGCGGCAGAAATGCTTTAGGCATTCTCGCCCGGTTGAATCGGCGATGCGCAGATACTCGTCGTACTCATCAGACGGACCACCATATGCAAGTTGACGCAACACCATTGTGCATTTTTGAAGGGGATTAAGAGAATTTCGTCTCGTTGCGTCTGGGCGTTATTGGAAATATGGATCACGCATCGTCACGCTCGAGACGATGCGCAAGAAGAGATCTCGTCGCATGCGGAATTGGCGCCGGAACATGGTGTCTGTATACGTCGAATTTTCGGCGAAGTAGTCGTTGTAGAGTTGCTCGTACCCCGATTCACGATCACGCTCGACGTATTGCTTCTTTTTTTTTGACGATTGGTGTTCTTCACGTCGCCGGTTTTCAGCATTTTCCTCCTCCTCTATTTGTCAATAAAGCTCGATAGCTTGACGTGCTAGCCTCTCTCGTTCCTCACGATTCATTTTTTTGGAATGTTGAATGTAGAATTTTGAGAAAAAAAGATGGAAATTGATGAAAGAAGATAGAGTTTGATGAAAAAATTAGCGTGAAAATGTGAGGAATGGAGTGGGGTATTTATAGGAAAAAATTATATATATAAAAAATATGTATATATATATATATATTTCGGCCAGTCAACGGTCAAAGACCGTTGACCAACCAGGCGACGACACGTGGCGGGTGCGGAGGGAGCTGAAACGGGCTTATTTCCGCCCGTTGGGCCGCGCCCTCCGAGGGCTGCAGCGCCAGAGCCCGGGTGTGAAGGCGGGCGGGAGGGCGCAATCCTCCCCGCTGTGAATGCTCTAAGAGAAAATAAAATCACACAATCAACTACCTAAAGCCTTCCCCGGCAACGGCGCCAAATTTGTTTCACCTAAAGTGCTAGCAATAAACTAGGTCTATCGTAGTACGAATAAACAAACCCGAATGTCGAATCTCAAGAAAGACTTAGCAGGGTATTTGATCATGCAACTAACAGAAAGCAAATAAAACATAATCTATGAAAGCAAGTAAAAGAGAATTTGAGGGGTTTTGATATCTAAATCCTATGCTTGAAAATAAAGAGAGCAATTAAAAGAAAGCAATAAATCTACCTAAGTATGAATCGAAAGAGAAAGCAATTAAATCTAGACTAGAGCAAATTAAATTAAACATACTTTGTGACTTAAACAAATAAAGTAGATCTAAAAAACAAATAAGAGAAACAAAACACAAAGCATGCGAAGAATGAATCTACGAAAATAAATTGAACTTACGAAGATTAAAGACAAAGAACGAATGAATGAAGAAAAACGAAAGCTTGAATTAAACTTGAGAAAACTTGAATCCGGTATCACAAATCTCCCATTAACTATTCAAAACTAATACTAGGGTTTTAGATACAGAAAATAAAGTGAAAAGCAAAAGTATTTTCGTTCTAGGGCTATTACATATATATAGGTATTGGAAAACCTATTCAAATTAGGAAACAAATAACAAGCCCTATGCCAAAGCTCGCGGCCGCGTCGACCCTCGCGGTCGCGAGGCATGAGGATCAGAAACTCCTCGGGGAAGATGGGTCGCGGCCGCGACCCCCCTCGCTGTCGCGAGGTGTGTGGCAGGAAGGATTTCTAGATCAAGGGGTACACGGTCGCGAGCCCCTTCGCGGCCGCGTCCCCTGCCCGGCAGAATGACACTTGATCTTGTTTTCTTCTCCTCCTTCTCTCGATTCTCAATTCTTCTTGATTCTCGCACTTCCTCGGCCTGAAACTTCTTCTTTTGAATGTTTCCTCCTCTCCAAACCATGTGTTCCCCATTTCACCTAAACACAAGAAACAAACGACAAAAGACACGAAAAACGAGACAAACATAACAAAAACAACACACACAAAACGCACAAAACGACACTAAACACCAAGATTAGTAAATTTATCTCGGTTTTGCAAGCGTTTGGTAACCTACCATGATTTTCTGGGCGGCCCGAGAAAAAATACGGGCCCGACATAAAAACACTGTTGTAGCTCTCTTTATTTTCTCGGCTCGAGGGAGGGATAATATTTTCTCTGTTAAACAGTAAATACACAGAAGAATTGGGTTCCTCTTTTGCCCTTTCTTCCTCCCTCCCTCCCTCCCTCACAGAACAGCGGTGCACTTGCACGACCCCTTCTCCCTCCCTCCACCGCTGGCCACCATCGCCAGCCACCACCATCGCCTCCCAAAATATAGAAAGAGAATATCCATTTCAAAAATATAGAAAAATGATATCTAAAATCAGTAAAATCTTTACCGGCGGGGGAGATACGGCTAAGACGATGGGGGGAAATGCCGGCTGGGGAAGATGAGAGCGAATCCGCCGGCGGTGAACATGGCAATGACGGTGGAACTGATGCGTGTTCTCCGCCTTCCGTTTTGAATATTGTGTTTAGGGTTGTGACGAACTCAATTACACATAATTGCAGAAGCAAATTCTTGGGGATAGCTAGTCGGCGGAGATTTTGAAGCAAAAAAACTAATTTAAAGCAGAAGCAAGAGAGAGAAAGGTGGGGGAGAGAGAACCATTTTTTTTTCTCTATAAATTTCAATTTTATTTTTTATATTTTTTTTTCAAAGAGTAAATAAGTAATTTTACAATTTTATCACTAAAACACAAATCAATATATCAAACACTCAAATATATTTATTATCTCAATTTATCTCATATTTTTTTATCTGTCTTTTTCTCTCTCTTGCTACCAAATGGACCCAGGGGTATCATAGTAAATTGCAAAACCTTTCCCCAGGTTAGGGTTTAGCCCGTCCCCTCAAACTGTATAAATCACCACAGCACTTCACCATCCCCACCACTTCAGCTGATTGCATCCGTAGCGCCGTCGTCACTCCGCCACCAGGTATTTGAACATTCAGCTGCAGTTTTGGTGTTGTACTGCTCTGTATTTGCTAAATGCCAGTATTATTCACAGTATGTTTTGAATTCAACTTGACGTTGCTACATTATTCAATAATTGCTGGTTTCGAGATCATTCAGTTATTAATCTAGTATTGTTGAATTTTTCGATAGAAACAGTCTCTGTTGCAATAGTTGAAGTTGTAGATTATTGTTTGTTGCCCTAATTTTGATGGTTGTTTACTGTTGACAACAGGTTTAACATCTTCGGAAGTTAGTATCTGGAGGCAAGATGTCAGGGTAATATGATTGCTTCTGATTATAGTTATTACTTCGAACAAATATTACAGTATAATGCTTATTTGGGCTCTGCATTTGTATCATGCATGTGTTATGTATTAGGATTATGCTGTGTGAAACTTGAACTATCTATTGCGATTTTGTATTTGTATTACATACGACTCGTGTTCTTTATCTACTATCCCGTGTAGCCTCCAGCATTTAACTTTAGTCTCTGATAATGTATATAATTTGCGTGCTGGATTGCTCATGAACCACCACCGCTACATGATAGTTGAATGTGGGATGTTTAAATATTCGATTGAGATAATGAATGTATGGCTACTTTCATGTACTTGTTTTTTGCCTAACATTATCCAATTGGCCAGTGGCAGCTTCAGCTCTTGGGGAGCCCATGGATATCATGACTGCTTTGCAGCTGGTTCTGAAGAAGTCGAAAGCTCATGGTGGCCTTTCTCGGGGTCTCCACGAAGCTGCGAAGGTCATTGAGAAGCATGCTGCTCAGCTTTGTGTCTTGGCAGAGGATTGCGACCAGTTGGATTACGTCAACTTAGTGAAAGCTCTTTGTGTGCTGATCATAATATAATGTCAGCTTGATAACTGTGCCTAGTGCTAAAACTCTCGGAGAGTGGGTTGGAGTAAGTCACCGTACTGCATTTTTTTTATTTTATTCGCTCTTATTGTGTTTTTATGTTCTTCCATTTTTGTTGCACATGGGTCTGAAGTTTGACTCTTTGGCGCACTAACCATGCCTTAGGGATGAATGCAGTACCCAATATCAACTTATTCCTTCAGTTGAAATTAGATAGGTCTCTCTTATATCTACCTGAACATCTGAGGGAGTAACATTGTTTTTTAACCTTTTTCATACATACCTAAACCTTTTACATGAAATCTGAATTAAGGAAACATATGGTTCTCACTTCTCTTACCTTTCTGAAGTTAGATTTAGCTTCAGTAAACACTTTCGACTTGGCAGTCATAGCTTGTCCATTTTAGTGGTTCTATTGTGTGAGTGCAACCAAAGGATGATTTTGGATTACTTTCTCACGACGGTCGTCTGAGAGACACTTTGTGTGTCCATTGATGAGATAATCCATTTGTCTGATGGTTTAAAATAAAACTCATGTACATGCATTTCTTTTATCAAGTGTATATAGTGGTAATTCTGATTGAGTAAAACCCGATCCCCTAAAATCCACTTCTTTGTCGATTCATTTTTCTGCTGTTTGTGTGACATTACAAACATGTTGATGCATCCGTTAAGGAGCTATCTAGTTTTCACATGTTTTTGTCTTTGTTCAGCTGTGCCAGATCGACTCTGAAGGAAAAGCAAGGAAGGTAGTTGGTTGCGGCTGCTGTGTTATCAAGGTTCGAGCTTTGAACTTATATGGCATCTGAACCTTGTTGATTGACAAGCCAATTCTTTTCCTAATTTGAACAGCATGGAAACAAATTAACCTTGCTAATAAATTATATTCTTAACAATTTGCAGGATTTTGGAGAAGAAAGTGAGGGTCTGCATATTGTACAGGAGTATGTAAAATCTCACTAGCCAAATTTCAGGATTTTTGAACCCTCAGACATGGAAAAGAGCATTTCTGGTGGTGATATTAGATTTCTGGACTGTCAAGTCTCTTTTTTCTTTCCAAGTCATTGAGGGGACCTCATAGTTAGTTAGAGATTGAATCTTGATTTTTATGTAGGGATGTTCGAATATTTAATTTCTCTTAAATTGTGTTGATCAAGGTATCATTATGTTTCTCAGGGCTCTTAATCTCTTTATTATTTCAAATTCTATTGTAAAACAAAAGGAAGTTAATTAAGAATTCGATTGCAACTGAAAATTTACCTACTGGCTACTACAGAGTACTAAGCTGACTATAAAGAATAAAACCTTGGTCTATAATTGAGATGTAATTTAACATCTCTTTTAGACCCAAAGCTAATGAGGAAGATCTGAACAAAACAACAAAAATTGCACTGTTTTCGTTCATTTTAAACCCAAAAAAGTTTTAACTTAATCCTCATATTCTGTCTCTTCATCATCGTCCTCATTGTTATCACCATATCTCCATCCATCTGCAACTATGTTCTCTCGTTCCTCCTCCGTCTCTTCACTATCTTCTTCTTCGTATATTTCCTCTTTGAGGGGCCGATGCTTCTTCACCAAATTCAAGTTGACAGTATTTACAGTGGAAACAACGGAGTTCTTACGGTGAGAAACTTTCGAAGGTGGCATCTTCAAGCTGGGCTTTGGCCTACTCTGTTTGTGGAGTTTACCATTGTTTCGCTTCCCAGCATATGCATCATGATCACTGCCTTCATCCATCTCATTATCATTAGTTCTGTTGGTTGTTCTTCGCATTCTCATCCGGAAAATGGCCCGGATGCTCTCTCCTCAGATGAAGATTCAGCTTGTATTCGTGGATGTACGCCTTCTCACACCCTTCGTAGGGACAGGCATACGGCCGGTCAGATGATGCGGGCCCTGTTGCTCCTGTCGTGGACCTCGGAGTTTTCACGGGTTTTTCTTGAGGTATAATATATTTAGGTACATCCGCCACATTCTGCATGATTTAGGATTAGTTAGAGATTATGCAGTAAGGAGAAGAATAAGAATATGGCAAGGGGTAATAATCATTGCTCTAAAAAAAGGGCTAATCATGCTTTAGTCCTCGACATTCCAACCCACCCTAAGAATCAAACAAGAGAATAAAAGGGAAAAAATAACTAATGGTTTGATTAGTGCAATGAACCACTTCCAACATTGGTCTAAACAGAGCCCTAAGAACAAATCTCATAGTTCCACACCTAAGAGCAAAACTAGTTTGAACATCAAGTGGCCGTTTACTTTGAGTTATGTGTTAGATTGCATAGTCCCAGCAATAAAATAAAATAACCGGAAAATGTGATGTGAGCAATATTAACCAGAAAGGGAGCAAGATAATAAAGCATGCAAAGAGAGTAAATATGTCCTCAACAACCTTTTCATGATGAGATGAAATGTGATTCTTTAGCTTGTACTCATGTGCATATCGTTTTCCACAATCAGGATATGGGCAAATATGGTAGTTCTCCTGGGCATGTGTTTTCATATGCGACCTGAGATTGAAGTCCAGAGAGAATGCCTGCTTTACAAAAGATTATAGGATGAGATGAGAGTCTACATAGGTAGCAACTAGAAGTAAGCAATTTGGGCAGATTTTGCATAGTATTTCAGAATCTAGCAGGTAGCAATTCCGACTGTGTTTTTTCACCTTACATGTGAAGAATTAGCACCAACTCATTAAGAATACGACCACTAGAAAGAATGATGGCTCGTAGAGAAAAATGATTCAATGAAACTTTTGTGTAGGATGGCTATGGCACAAACTCGTTTGAGAAGACTAGTTTACTAACCTTGCCACAGCCTTCATGCGGGCACACAAAGTCTCTCTCCCCAGTATGAATTAAAAAGTGCCTCTTTAGTTTTGAACTGTCCAAAAATTTCTGCAAGGGACACAAGAACATAATTAAGATGAGAAAGAGCAATAATTTGTCAACATTGTATATGATAAAGAGGCACATAACTCTCTTCAACTAATTCATTGACTACAACTAATTTAAGAACAATTTGCTTTTCCATTCGAAAAAGGCCATACGATGCACTTCAGTCACAATGCTAATAAAAATGCCACTTGTTATGAGAAATATGTGCAAGAAAAAACTCACTCACGATACCTATGAAATGTGCTGAATAAACAGAATCAGATTACTATTGTCCAGATTTGCTTAAAATTAGTAGCAAGTAGCAACTCAATCGTACCAATTATAATTAATATCTCCTTCACTTACAATTCTTTAAGTGTACTAGCCCCAAAAACCTCCATATGAACTAAATAATAGAACAAAACCAGAACCAGAACAAAATTTCTGCCAGACATGATTAAAAACAGAAAGCGAATGAATAGGATGAAAGTGACAGATAAATTGAACTTATAGAATTCTTTCTAATTGCTCAGTCTACTTTTCTTCATGTTCTAAGAGAGATTGAATGATTGATAACATAACTGAATTTTAAAATAACACGTTACAAGTTCCTTAGTCTGTTAAGAACTGAGCAACTCGTACTACGCAATCCTTACTCTTCATTTCCGTAATCTATTGTCTGTTGGTGGAGAGCAATCAGCAAATTCAGGGAAATCAGTAAGACGGTAACCTTAAGGGGCTTATAAAGTAGATTCACCTAGATAATTATACACTGATTCCCTCCACACACATCCAAAAATTAGGATAACATCAAGGTGTAAGTTGCCACTATCTTAAAATCCACAGCATTAAGAGGTTTAAACAGTTTTCCTCTTATTTCTTAGTAAAGTATATAGAGTTGGAGCATATACTTCTCTTGAACCAAAAAGTATCTGTTTCTAAGGTGCTTTAATTCTCTACTACATATATCATGGTAAAATAGGACAAGTTAACCTACTCTTACAGTCACGCTATTCATGTTAGAGCATATTACCTTCCCACAATTCTCATAATGGCAAACATATTGTCTCTCCCCATGAATATGAGAGTGCTTCCTCAAAGCTCCTGCATCTATAAATGTCTTTCCACACCCTTCATAACTGCACAAGAAGAGAACTTCCGTAGTCGGTTCTGGCTCCGGCTCTACCATCTCCGGTTCTCTCGTCGACCTCTCCTTCATGGCCTTCGCCGTAGCCTCTAGTAAACGAATGCAAAAAAAATATTTATTTCATGCTCTTCTTACGCCAATTTCTACAACAATTATGACATGCACGAGAAATTAACAACTCAGAGTTAAATTGTTCAAGAACATGACATAATCAAAACACACACACACACACATACTAACCATTAACCCATTTCAAGACAAGGCACTTCCCACCGGTTGAGACAAGATCTTGTGGCACCCTGAGAACAAACAGAAAATCAGAAATTTTCACAAATTACATAAAAATCAAAGTGTTTCTTCACTTGGGGAGAAGAGAATCCTGCGCCGATGAACTCATCATCTAACTTACAACTGAATATGCGCAGAAAGACAAAATTTTCCTAAAAAAAAGACTGGAAATTTGAGTAGAAAGAATCGAAGTTATCTTCTTTTACCATTCTTTGATCCATTTAACGGCGGGGCCTCTAGAGCGGGCTATGGGCCGCCTATCGAACAGACTATGGGGGATGTGAGTCTCCATGGCTTCCCTCCCTCTCGCCCTCTGTGCCGGACACTCAATTGCTTCAATTCAATAGGAGAAGAACTTCGGCAGCTAAAACTAGGGTTAGGGTAGGAAGGGCTGAGCGAGAAAGTAAATTTCTATCAGAATAGAGTGAGCGCTGTGCGATGGTGTGGAAGATTTTAGAGAGAGAAAGTAATGGTGGTGTTTTAATCCGCCATTGTTCCACTTCACAGTCCGGTTCGGGCTTTGGATGGTGACAATCGGTCCGACCCGTTTTTATTAGTTTACTTTTTTTTCTTTTTTTTTAGTACAACAGAACATATTCAGACACACGCACCCGATTGACTCGGACCCCCACTATCTTAGTTAAAGGCAAAACATCTTAATAGTTGAGTTGAGTTTCGTTGTCGACCCGTTTTTATTAGTTGAATGTAGATCCTTTAGTAAATTTATGTATATATGTATGTATAAGTTCGTTCAATATATCACATTAGCTGCGAACATTTGGAGATGGATAAGAATGCATGCTCTGATAGATAATTATTTACTAGACCATAAAATTTATCTTAACAAAATTAATACTCTCTTCGTCTCACAATTTAGTCTCTATTACTAAATCAGGTTGTCCAACAAATTTAGTTTAGTACTCAAAATGAAAACATAATCAAAATTTTAATACCATAATAATAGTAGTACTAGGTTATTATGGCCCCAAAAATCTCTCTTATTACAACCTTTGCAATGAGACTAGCTTATTGGGCCTATAACTGTGCTTTGCGACATATATTTAGGCCCGTAGTTGATTAAGTAGTTATTTTAGTGGGCTCTCACATTACCATGCAACAATAATTATGTGATGATTAATTTTTCAAAATTACTTCCCGCATAATCATAATCATTAGCATAATCATATTGAATAGATAAAAACTTGTGTCAGCCGGAGGCACCGTGCGGCCGGGCCCAAAGTGCCAATCTTTATACAGAAAAATGTCAATCTATATAATTAAAAGTGTCAATCTTTAACATAATTATTTTACGAATAAAATGACAATTTTTAAAAGTGTCAATCTTTATACAGAAAAGTGCCAATTTATATGAATAAAAGTGCCATTATTTTAGCCCGGCCGCACGGTGCCTCCGGCTGACCCAAGTGTGTAAAAACTTGTGTCAGCCGGAGGCACCGTGCGGCCGGGCCCAAAGTGCCAATCTTTATACAGAAAAATGTCAATCTATATAATTAAAAGTGTCAATCTTTAACATAATTATTTTACGAATAAAATGACAATTTTTAAAAGTGTCAATCTTTATACAGAAAAGTGTCAATTTATATGAATAAAAGTGCCATTATTTTAGCCCGGCCGCACGGTGCCTCCGGCTGACCCAAGTGTGTCCCTATTGAATATTGAGAACGCAATAAATTCTATTTATTACAGTATCATTCGCCTCCTTTATGAACTGAGTGAAAGTTAACCTTTTGTACTTTTGCATGGCTTAAAATCAAACTTTTACTCCTATTATTCAAAAGAATTCTAGTGAGTTGTAAATACTATATCATCATGGAAAATCCATTGTGTTTAATTGATGTTTTGTTTAAAAAAACATTCGTTAATAAAATAAAATAAAAACTCTTAGCAACAGTCAACAGACATAAATATCCATAAAAATTCCACTATTTGTCACTTCTCATGCCTCTTTAATGATATGAATCGTGCTGATTAAAATAATAAAGTTTGGATATGTGAAATATTTCTCAAGATCAAGTGTTTACTTTATTTTCTGTAGAATATAATTAATACGTTTATAGAAATTTAAAATAGGGCTTCCTTTTTTTTTTCTTTTTCAACTGCCTCCTAATCCTATCTTTATTTTGTCAAAGTTATATAGTTTAACATTATCCCTTGTTACTATTAAAATATGATTTGAGGCTAATCTCCTTCTTGATTTTTTTAATATTATTTTTTTGCTTGCTAATTATCCTTTTTAGGTGGCCTGTTGCAGTTGGTGAATTTGTAGTAAAATATATAGCGAATTTAGAGCTCCACTTACATCTGAATAAAACCTGACAATTGTTTTTTTTTTTTCTTTCTAGAAAAAATTTCTTTTGCTAACTACTCCACTCTAGGTTAATTAAGTTTTTTTAAATTCAAAAATTAGTTGAAGAAATGAATCAGTAACGTTTTTTTTAATTGTTTACATTGGGTGCCCAATGAATTTAATATAACCATATGATCAGAATATTAAATATCCTAAAATTTGTTAGGTGGATTGTTAAAAAAATTGTGTATATATTTTCTTCCTTATTACAGTTTAAAGAAAACTAGAGATGTCTCAATCAATTAGTTCTCATCATATTAATCTAAAAATAAAATCTTATTGTGTTTTTAGAACTCCTTTTTTTATAGTATTTTTTTAGTTAAATTATTTGTTCGACTGCAAGCAATCGCTATACATTGAAGGGACACACTTGGGTCAGCTGGAGGCACCGTGCGGCCGGGCTAAAACAATGGCACTTTTATTCATATAGATTGACACTTTTCTGTATACAGATTGACACTTTTAAAAATTATCATTTTATTCGTAAAATAATTATGTAAAAAATTGACACTTTTATTCATATAGATTGACACTTTTCTGTATAAAGATTGACACTTGGGGCCCGGCCGCACAGTGCCTCCGGCTGACACAAGTTTTTGTCTACATTGAAACATAGAATAAACAAATTAGTTGTTTTATTGGTATATAAATATATTTTTGCGGCCTTTTTTTTGTTAGTTGATTATAGATATGGAATAAATGGGTAGCACTTATGTGTTGTACTAAAAAAAAGTGACACATATTGTCCATCATATCCGAATATAAAAATTAATTTTTTTAGTAGGAATAATCAATATTAGCAAAATTATCCTTCTCCCTTCAAAAATAGATTTTATTTTTAAAAGTCAATTCGTTTTAAAGGATCAAAATTTTGAATATGTATAAATCCAAACGGAATCAGGTCAAAATCTCTGAAAGTAGGTAATCAAGACTCAGGTTAAGTGTATGCTAATCTTGAAATATTTTTGTAATTTTCTCAACTTTGATTATATACAAGTAGTAGTTGGTCATGATAGGTAAGACAGAAAAGTCTCCATTAAAAATGGGTAAGAAAAATAGTGAAGTGTAAACATCAGGGAAGAATTCAAGATTTAAGACTCCCATTTTTAAATTATGGTTTGTTACATTCCCATTGTCACCTTTTTTCTCTATATTTTTGGGACTAACACATTTCATTTTCTTCAACTAATTGGTTGACATTCCTTGCTCCAAACTAGCCATATTCATATACATATGGAGACCTTCTGATCCCATTTTTAATAATTAGTAAGACGTTTTTCTTCCAATCACTAAATCGGGAGTTCGAATCATCTTAAATGCATGTATGTGCGATTGTCGTACTATATTGATATACATAGAAATGAGCTAATAATAAAAAATAAAAAAAAAATACAAAAGTGAAAAAGGAAAACTGAAGAACTATCATTTCAACGTAATATCAGCCAAGATTTCCCTAACGAGCAATCTCCCTTTGGAGAAATTATTATTACCACTATCACCAATTAATTCATCATCTCCACACGCACCACTAGTCACTATCACCCCACATTGCCCACTAACCCTAGTTTTTTTCCGCCTCATCATCGATCGAACCATATCTGATATAGACGGCCACGGATACCGACGAGTCGGATCCATGTGCCAAGTCTCCAAATTCTCCACCACCTCCTTCATCGACGGGCGCTCGCTTTCCTTGGGCGACACACAACGAGCCGCCACTTCCAGCAGCTTCGAAATCGCGCGTCTCGTGTGTAGCGACGAACGGATCCTTCCGTTGCAAACTTCTAACCCCCAACCCTCCTTGATTAATGGGACCGCCCACTCGACGATCGAGGCCGGGGACTTAGTCACATCGATCGCCCTTCGGGCGGACACGAGCTCCAACAACACCACCCCGTAGCTAAACACATCGATCTTCGCGCTGAGTTTGCACGGGGTGGTGTATCCGGGGTCGATGTACCCCATGGTGCCAGCTGGCAGCTTGGACTCCGCCACGTCACCGTCACCGTCGCCATGTAAGCGTGCCGCGAGCCCGAAATCGGCCAACCTAGCGTTCCAGTCTCCGTCGAACAGTATGTTGGCCGATTTTACGTCTCGGTGCACGATGCACGGGCTCAACTCGTGCAGGTGGCGGAGGGCGCGGGCGAGCTGGAGGGCGGTCCGGAGGCGGTGGGGCCACGGCGGCGGCGCCGCCGTGGAGTGGTGGAGGAGGTGGTGGAGGGTGCCGTTGGGCATGAGTTCGGTGACGATGGCGGCGGCGGGGCGGCGGCCGACGCCGAGGAAGTTGATGGTGCATGGGTTGGGGGGGATGGAGGAGAGGATGAGGGCTTCGTTCAGGAGCTTGGAGCTGTCGTTTAGGTTTTGGAGAGCTAATGATTCCTTCTTGACGGCGACGCGGTGGCCGTCCTTGAGGACGCCGCTGTACACGCTGCCGTGGCTGCCCTTTCCGATCAGCCGCGACGGCGAGAAGCCGTCGGTGGCGTCTGCAATTTCTTGAGCTTCGAACTCGTACATTATTCTTGATTTTTCTCTTTGCTTTTCGGCACCTTGAGTTGAGTTCATACTATTGTTATTAGTAATATAAAGAAGAGTGAGAGAGAGAGAGAAGGAATCAAAATCTCAGTTATTTTATAAGAACAATTAAAGATATAAAGGAGGAAGGAAGAAGAGGAATCAAAATCTTTAGTTTTTTAAAAAATTAAAAGGAATAATTAAGAGAAAAAGCAAAAGGCAAAGGTGGCTGACGAAGTCAGAATATTGCTATATTAGCTGTTCTTTTGAGACCCCATTTTCTTTAGCTTTTTCTTCTTCGCCTTTTCGAGGCAAATGTTTCAACTATTATATACTATCTCCATCCCATTTATTAGGCCACTTTCACTTTATTGACTTTTCGAGCACGTAGTATCCCGTAAAAGAAAAGATACTTCAAAATTATATTTTAAAACCCATATTAGGTTTCGGTGGAAATACGTGCTCGAAAAGTCAATAAAGTGAAAGTGGCCTAATAAATGGGATGGATGTAGTACTTCTATCAATTTTTTTAAATTAATCAATACCTGCTTTTCTTACTAAATTATATAGTATTTGAAGGTATTCTTTGTCTATTTATGTTGTCTAATCGATGAAATTAAGCATTTCTTTGTAACTGGGGCTTTTGTTTTTACATTACATGAGAAATAATTTATAATTAATTCCCCAAAAGAAAAATCAATATAAATTGTATAAGTATTCAATCTTCTAAATGGCAAATGAAATGCGTAAAATGTTGCAAGTACACCTAATGTGTTAATTAAAGTATAACAAAATATATATTATACATGTATTTTGTTGGATTGTATCAAAAGTGTTTAGAGTATTTAGTCCTAATATAACCAACAAAATATTTCCTACTAAGCAAAATCACACACTTGAAATTGACGACGAGATCTTTAAATTTCATGTTTTATTGTTTAAGAACTCTTGGGCCATGGCATGCAATTTTAGGATTGCAAAAGTTATAATTTCAAAATAACAAATCTAAAATAACACTCACCAAAAAAGGAAAGCAGAATAGCAAAAGTAGTAATAATAATTTCAAAACACAGATCTTCATCTAAATAACATAGAAAGGCATCTTTCCCTCCACACACACACACACACACACATACACACAAACTTTCTCTCCATGGCACAGTCAGCAGCAGCAGCAAATGAAACTGAGATCTACACATCGCCGGTAATTATATAAACGAAGATTTATTCATAGCGTCTGCAAATTTCTAGCAAGTTACAACCAACTTGTAGGTGACGACAGAAGTTGGAAAACAAAGATTAATCACTCGACATACAATAATTCTAGCATTTTCGGGTGATAACACACCTCAGGTGAGTCCTAATTTCGGGCAAGGACTACCAGGCGCACATGCCACTAACCAACTTAGGACAGACGATGGTCACTTACAATTGAAAAAACAGCATAAGAACAAGGAAAAGAAAAAGAAAAAGAAAGAAAGGAACAGAAACACAAGCAACGCAAACAAAATGCGTTCCAGCACAGGACTGCATTTGACCAGTCTGGCTTTCTTCCCGGTTAAGGGGAGAGTGATTTTGATCATCAGCATGCATGGTCAGTTGAGAGGACTGGTTAGCACTTGGAAGTTGGAACACAAATAAGACGAAGTCGAGAAATATTACTCTACATATGCAGCTGGCTAGAGAGAGAATCCTGGGAAGAAGTTGTTTCCTTGAGTTTGAGGGAAAGATTAGCCAATTGTTGATCAAGATCTCTGCTCTTGGCACGTCGATGGCTAGAAGATATCTGCTGCTGTGGTTTCTGCGGCTGCTGCTGCTGCTGATATAGGCCTCGAAGTCTTCCTGCTTCTCTCTCCAATACCTCATGCTCGACTGCATAAGCATCCAACAAGAAGCGCATAATTTCAGTTAGAATATCTTCCTATACATTTTATAAATTCTTTTTGAACTTCTAAACCAGAGAAGTGACCTTATGGTCTAAGAAGCATGCTGCCTACAATAGAAACAGCACTACTATATACCTAGCATAAAATCAAGACCATTTTGCAAAAAGGACCAACAGAACATCAATCTCTTAAGTGAAAATACAATGATATGAACCCATTTACTTTCTTTTTACATAACCGGATCACCACATCAGTAAAAAATGGTATTCAACAATACTTAAACATGATTAGCTATAGAACTTTTGAATAAAGCAAGAAAATCTTGATAAAAAGAAGCACGTCTATCCATGCAATTATGAACCGGTAAGCAAATACTCACAATACTTAATTAGCTGCTCCTGAGATAAACTTTCTAAGCGTTGCTTCAGGGCCTTATTTTCCATGTTCAGAATGAGGTTTTGCTGGTTGAGAAATTCAAGCTCGGCAGAAATTTCAGACCCTTCTGCCTGCAATAATGAAAGAATAGTTATATCCCGAACCTGGAATAGTGAGCAGATCACACACCATTCTAAGACTGGTTAAGACTGTAATACTTGCCTGTAGAACTTGAACATGTCTTTCGAGTTCAGCTATGTATTGAAGCTTCCGAACACGTGAACGTTGAGCAAATTGCCTGCATTAGGTATGATTTCAGTTATTGACAAATCCGTAGGACAGTTGTAGAGTATATTGACAGTAAAAGAGAATCGTCTGAAAATAGATGACAGTAACAGAGAATTGTCTGAACATTTAGTAACCGACAAGGCCCCATATTTGCAATGATTGAGCTCCCTAATAACCATAGGCATCACCCCGAAACTTGTCCTCAAATTCATGCCCTTAAATTTGAGTTGTGTATTTGACAACATAACTATGATTGGAAAAGCTAAAAACAACAAGAGTGCACGCAACATATAAAGGATCGCAAGGAAACAGACAAATATAACTTGAAGATCAATACTCTGTTGAGGTTAAAAGCCACTCATAAATTATATGAAATTAAAAGAGGTGCACTTACTGCTTTGCTCGTTTTGTGTCTGTTTCTGATGCAAGATTCTTGACATGAGTGTCTTTTTTCTCAGTAGAGCCTTTTGGATCTTGAGGAACAGATTCAACATCTGACTTTTGAGCACAGGAAGTTGGATTTCTATCAACATCTAGTGAGGAGTTCACTGATCCTGCATTTTGGATGGCGGCCACATCCCTAGCAGGAAGGCCACGAGGAGGTGCAATAGAGTTTACAGGTGCATCCCATGTCTTGTTCTTGGTTCTTACAGAAGGGTTTGGGTCCAAATAGAAAGAGCTTTGCCGCATATCCCTATGAAAATCAATGTCTTGAGATCCCCATGAAGGCAATGGCATCATATTCTTGAATTTGTTATCATCTTGAGCAGCATAATTCATGCTCCCGGCAGTAGCTGTGTCAATATATGCAAAAGAATCACTTGATGAGCGACGATGACCTCCTTTACGCACTGGAGTTTCTGGTTCATCAAGGAGTTCATCCAGCCAAGACGGTTGTTCCTCAATTAAAAAACTTTCAGAAGAAGTACGTTGATGATGTGGATTTCCATCTCTGGGCCTTGGAAGAGCTTTTGGACCAATTGCTGAAGTCGGAATGTATTCAGCATAGGATGGAGAAATACTAGGAAATGGACTTTTAGGAGGCAGTAATGGATTCTTCCCATTGTACATCATGTTTCTAATGGTAGATGGTCCCTTGGAATTTGCCATAACTGAGG
Source organism: Mentha longifolia (assembly GCA_001642375.2). Classification (NCBI taxonomy): domain Eukaryota; kingdom Viridiplantae; phylum Streptophyta; class Magnoliopsida; order Lamiales; family Lamiaceae; genus Mentha; species Mentha longifolia. Next base: position 640,520 of record CM038117.1, read on the forward strand.
AATCCAGTACCTATCATAACAATTAACATATAACATGAGATATGTCCTTTTTGGAACTGAACACCAAAGCAGGAAGCCATATCAAAACAACGCGGAAGCAAGGTAATCTGAGAATTAAGATAAATAAAAGATAAGAATAATCAATGAAGTAAATGACCAAATAACAGCCTATTTTCTATAAACTGAATCCCTTTTTTTACATACTATAGAAGTTCATATCAAGAAACTGAATGATTTTTTCACAATCCACCGCCACAAATCGCGACTGGTCACACAAAGAATATCACATTCTACCATCTTAAATAGATCAGAGGATCATAATCACAAGTTCACGACCTCTCCTTCTGCATGCCATTCCCACCAACCTAAACTGCCTCCTTTCCACCCATATCCCTCAATCTTGCATGATAAGAGTACACACCTAATGAAAATACCATCAATTAACTAAAACTTAAGCTCATGGAATAATATTTAAACAAAATGAAGGTCAAGTTACTGCTGTTGAATCCCGAAGCACCTAAATGAACCAAAAAGAATGAGTTTCAGACAAATACATAAAACCTAAAAGGCCTTAGACTCTTTTAAAGAATATTAGTGTATGAGGACATTTTGTCACCAGCATTCGTCATGCACTCACCACCTATCTCTCTGCTAGAATCACTAGAATTCAAATTAATGAATTTCTCCACATAACTTGGTTTTTTCAAAAATTTCTTAAAAATACCAGCATTACTAAAAGATTCCATAAGGCTATTATTATTCTGGAAATTCAATTGATGCAAGAAAGATCCAGTTTTGTAAATTTAAATTATCTCGGAAATTCCTAACTCCTAACAAATATATTAATGTTCAGCACTTCATCTCATATTTTTGGTAATGAAGACCAAACCAAGGACAATAACAACTCTACAAAAGGAAATTTCTACACCTTACACCATCAAAACCATGAGATCTAATCCTAACCTTCAATAGTTATGGATGCATTGCAATCTCAAAATCCAACAATAGAAAAAAGATTGAATTCCATAGAGTTTCTGCTTTCTTTTATTGCTTACTCGTCACTATCTTTTCAAACTATAACTATTGTGGTTAGCTGTACACTTCTGTGAAAATAACCAGCTCAGCTCCACCAAAAAGAGTTTTTGACAACTCAACATGAGATGTTATATTTGCTGCTTTCTACCAGTTTTATACAGTTCCGGCACATAGCCATAAACCAGTTTTCCATCATTTCGAGCATGAGGTGTCTACACGTGTATCCTTCATTCCACAGACACAACTTTGCAAAAAAAGAAAAAAGGTGCACCAACTGCAGTACACCTGGTGGACACAGACTTTTATCCAGCAGAAAATCCAACAGGCTAAAACTACTGTGAGTTTTTTTTGGAGGGAATTCGGACATAGATAAATGTGTATAGGGAAGTTTTATTTATCAGACAAGTAGGGAAAACGTCCAAAAATTATATTCATATATATGGTAAATAATCCAGATATTAAATTGATGCAATCAATTCGAGTCATATATAAGGTAAATAATCCAGATATTAAATTGATATAATCAATTCGAAATATGCATCCACATGGGAAATAATCAAATAAAAGACTTATTAACAAGCCCAACTAGGAAAAGCAAGGGGTTGTTCATCACTATGAACCATGAAGGTCAGGAAATAACTATGCGCAACCCAAACTCGCAGACCCCTCTCTGTACCATGTTTCCTTAACGATATATTATCGATAGAATACATCATCAGTTCATGCATTCTTGAATGGGGAGAAGCTAATTATCATCACCCATCTTTATGTTCCAGATTCACCAATTCCTCTATAAAAGAATAATTCAAGTTGCCTACATAGACGACACTTATTTATTATCAACATTATAAATATATACTCCTTCCGTCCCGCCGAAATGGCTTGATTTCTTTTCGGCAGGGATTTAAGGAAGGAGTGTTTAATTCGTAAAGTGTGTTTGATAATTAAAGTTTTAAATTTTTTTATAAATATATTTAATCTTAAATAAGTATTTCAAGAAAAATAAAGTCATTAATTAAAATTTTTATTCATTAATTAATTTTTTTTATTCACTAATTATTTCCTTTTTAGGAAACAAGGCCATTTCGGTGGGACGGCCCAAAAAGAAAAATAAGGCCATTTCGGTAGGACGAAGGGAGTATAAAAATGATCAATCCTCTACAGTAGTTAGAAGCACTAAAATCTAGATAGCACCATTTCCAGATAATCAAGATAACTATGGATACCAAACCATATGTTGCAGCCTAACGATAATAAATCCATCACAAAAGAAGTTGCACATTCCTTTTCCATGCCTCAACATTAACTGGAGAATGTGATTCAGAAAACTACATCTACAACCAAGCTCCAAACTCGATAGCATAGTTACAATAAACATCTCAGTCTAAAAAATAAAAAAATTATCCACCACATTTTTCTGATATGAATCGCTCCAAGAATCTGGGAAGCTAAGGAGTTCTAGAAGAATATCACCATCCTTTCCAGTTCACACGCTACAATTATGTCAATACGACAGTATTCAACTAATTGAAAAGCCTCTGCCTTTTAAAGTATCCAGTAACAATCCTTTCATACGAACAGTAACGAAAAATTTATAATCTTGATTCAACCCCCTAAAACTAATCCTCTATTATATATTTATCAGTCCCAATAATTCTACTTAAAAAACACATAATTAGTTCCAAATTTTGCTCATACGCATTGTTTTGAAGCTTCACGAGCTAAAATCAGCATCGGACCAGACAGAGAAATGAAACCCCCATAGAATCAAACTCGGAGCGAGCAATTAATCGAGAATTGATTGATAGATTCGGGTAAAATGAATGCTTACCTTGGATAATTACGAAGTAAGATCTTGACAATGTGAGATATAATCAGCCGAAAATTGAAAATAATTGAGACACAAAAATAATTAATCCTAGGGTTTCTTGTTCTTGGGAAGCCTTCTGTTGGATGGTTTTTGGCTTCTTATAACTGTAAATTTCTCTCTCCACACTAGTTGCAGATGGTTGACGCCTTATGGTGAAAAGGAAACAGGTAAAATATTGCATTCAACCCCTTCTACTTTTCAAAAATTTCCCCAAGACCCCTACTGTTAGTAAAAGCTAGGTGTGAGCAAAAGATGGTTCGGGGTCAAAACTGATCCGAAACTACAAAACCAATTAAATCGATGCTTCTAAAATATACAACTGATCCAAACCAAATTATCTCAAGAACCGATCCGAACAAACCGAAAATTTTGGTTCGGGTTTAATTTCGGTTCGGTTGGCCTAAACTTTTATTAGTAGCAAAATCATGTAGCAACAAATACTTCAACAAGATTTCAACAAAATTCAAACTGTTTAAATTATCCAATATCTAACAAATTAATAACTCAAAAATCAACAAATTCAAAAGCAACAAGTGCAAGTCACATTAAAAACGGCCCATCGGAGTTGCAGCGGCGCAAGAGAGAGGGCCGTAGAATTATTGATTTGAGGAATTTGCATAATTGAAATTGAGTATAAGGTTTTAATAAAATATTGATATTATATAAATATTAAATATATTATAAATATAAAATAGGTTTGGTTTGGATGAAACCAAAAATCAAAGATTTGGAATCTAAACCGAAAATAGTTTGGTTTTGCTTTAAAAAAACCGATATGAACCATTGTACAAAAAAACCCGATCCAAATTGACCGAACTATAATGGTTCAATTTGAATTTTGGATCTGGTTCGGATTTGCTCACCCCTAGTAAAAGCCTACAAACTTCATTTAGCATGTTATTTAATTTTGGATTAATTGCAAAATCATCCAAATCAACCAAACTTGCATATTTTTCTCTTATTTTACAAAATAAAAGGAAATTATATTATCTTAAAAAATCGCAAATGGAATTTCAATAACAAAATTAATGAGCGTTTTAGTAGTTGATTAGTAGGACAGCTGGTGCGCTGCACCCATGTGCTATGTAAGTTGATTAGTAGTAGCTCATAGCTTTCATTATATTGAATCACTATACTACATTTAATAATATCTATATATGTTCAATTTCTTGAAAATGAAAAAAAAAAAAAAAAAGAAGAAGAAGAAGCTACGCATGGATTTGAGATTTTTATAAACTAGTTATTTGTTAGGTAATCAATACAAATATATTAACTATAATAATCAATTTCCTATTCCTAACACACTAATTAACTATAATTCACGAATTAAAGTTTTATAGGATTAATTATAAGGGAAAGTCTATTAATAAACGAAAGTGGATATCGTGTTTTTATTTTTACCACTGTTCCATTTTAATGTGCATGAATAATTTAACAAATCCAAGGGACCAAGTAATAAAAAAAAGAAAGGAGAAAAATAAATTGTTAATTACGTTTCCACCGTAATGCTCACTGTTGCTAGGCTGGCTTGAATGTGCAACTTGCGTGGGAGAGGCAGAGAGAGATCATAGGTTTACTGTTTACACAATTTTTATGTTTTTTTTTTACTCGCTATTAACTAGTTTTGATTACTGTGACTTGCAAATAATACACGTCACTTATTACAAACAAAGGTAACTAAAATCACATTTTAGATGGCGACTTATAAAGTCAAAATAGTAAGAACAGTAGGTGAAAGTTGATATGCCCATTACAAGTTGACTATGGCCATATAATACTATGAAGTAATATTGAATAATTTTTTTTTTACTACAATTGCAATATGAAAATAATACATGGATATTTATGCGAATTTTAAAAATCATATGGTTATTTTGTGCAGAATTAGAGAACATACAAATTTTTCGTGTAGAATTTATTAAAATACATGCACAATTTAAAAATAAACTAGTAGGAGTTTTGAGCAACTGAAGACAAAAACTTGGGTGAGGTCGGCCATATAGTGTGGCCGGGTCAAAGTGTCAATCTTTATATAAAAAAATGTTAATCTATATGAATAAAAGTGTCAATTTTTAACAATAAAATGCCAATTTTTAAAAGTGACAATCTTTATACAGAAAAATGTTAATCTATACGAATAAAAGTGTCAATATTTTAGCCGTCTGCACGGTGCCTCTAGCTGACCCAAGTGTATCCCTGGATAAAATACAAGGGGTTTTAGACGGCCGTTAGTGGAGTGACGTCGTTTCACTAACTCACATAGATTTTAGTATTATTACAGTATTATATATCTCCTCGGGTGAGTAATTTTCTTTTTCTTATTTCTTGTAGTTAAAAATAGTTGACTAGATTACATGTAAACAAAAAAGAAGTTGACTATAGAGAAGTATTTTTCTGTTGCAACCGCCTCCGACATTCAGCCTCGCCACCTCAGCAATGGTGGAGCTGTTCCACGCTCTTTGCTTCGCTACCTTTCCTTTTTTCTACGTTTTCAGAAATGATTTCCATGGCTGATCCCTACCTTCGTAGTGGCTAACATAGTGACGTTCGTGATTTCTATGTATGTGAATAACTGCCCCAAGAATTCCATTTCCTGCGTCGCTCGATTTCTCGGAAGGTTTTCCTTTCAGCCATTCAAGGAAAATCCTCTTCTTGGGCCTTCTTCTTCGGCGTAAGCACTCTATTTTTAGTTGTTTTGCTTTAGTTTTAGCTTTGCTGAAGTTGGATTGCTAGTTCTTGGTGAAAAATATTATAACTTTGTTTTCTTGTTTAATCATGGTTGATTTGGGTGAGAAAATTAGGTTAAAATTGTGTCATTGATTGTAGAAAATTTGTTGATTATGCCCTAATCTATCACCTTACTTAGCTTGCATAATCTATGATCTATCATGAGACATTGATGTTTGAACACCATTATTTCATTGTCTTTAGATTGTTGAAGATGGGAGCCTGAGATGTGAGTAAAGTTGTCGATGAACACGAAGGATGGCGCCTTATCACTTGTATGTGGTTGATGGTGGACTTTTTTCATTTACTTGCTAAATGTTGAGCTTGTTAGCTATTGGCATTCGGCTTGAGCAAGAATTTGGATTTGGTAAGCTTCAGCACTGCATAATCGCCCTCTTTAATGATGTCGTTTTGATAATGTTGCTCGTGTTAATTTAGTTCATACTTGATAAAGACAGGGGCTTAATGTGATCTTTGTGTAAGGACACATTTTTTGCATCTATGGTGTCTATGAATTGGCATATGATGCATCTATTAAATCGTGTCCTCGAGCTATGTCACTCAAGAATATAGATACATCGCCTTATACTTTCGTGGAGTGAGTTTAGAAGTAAAGAGGTGTTGCAAACTCTAGGATGCCATAGCATTTCGTGTAATTTTTTTGCTTTTTTTCTTTTTTGCCCCCTAAAAAATGAGGTTGGCTCGTTAATGATTTTATCACCAATGCTTTCGAAGTATTTATTTAACAGCTGTCATTATGTTGCTTATTAAGATGCTGTATAATTGTAGTTTACATAGCTTTCACCAATCGAATATGACTCTTCACTATAGCATGTGTTGTAGTTGTGTACTCGTGCCTCGTTTTAGGCCTACACATCTAGATAGTCATGTGCTACTGCTGTCTCATGCATTCCATTGATGACTGTCTCTCTCTCACACAGACAGCTGATTTGTTCGAGCATTGTTTGTTATTGTGAAAGGGATAGAATAGCTCCATGCTCTTGAGTTATTTAAACATTCATTGTATTTTTTATAAGCACTAATTATAAGAGTGATATTTACAGTGCGTGTTGGTTTGCTTTATCTCATCTCGGGATTCAGAGGAAGTCTGCTCTCTGCTCTCTTCATTCAGATATCAGTTGGTGCCTCCGGTGCTCTGTTAGGTTTAAAAATTGATCGTGTTAATAGAATCTATCTCGTCAGAGTCGGAGTCATGGCAGAAGGCAACGGAGAATATTGGGTGGCTGAGTATGGTAATTTATTAATTTCTATGAAAAACAATTTTATTTAATTTTAATCTTCCGAATTCTTCACTAATTAAATTTATTGTCTTAGATTTTTAGATGCATCACAGTGATGGGAATTGAGTTTGCTGAATTCATTAGGGAACAAGGAGACAAGATTGCCCTGATGACTATTTTGGTTTTTGAGATATGTTGAAAGATTTACTCATTCGATGGAATGGTTTGTCTGATGTCGAAAGATTGCATCTGTTTTCATATACTATACAACAGTGATGCCTTCCATTCCATTCCATTCCACATTAATTTGGTTTTGTTTTTGACGAATCCTGCAGGATGCTATCATTCAAGACACTGCTAGCAAGACGTTCTTTCTGTATTTTCTTTCTTTCTTTCTTTGGTTTTTTTCTTAAGCTCAACAGAGCCATACTTGAGCAAGTATTTGATGGCATGTTTGCTAATGATGATGCTGATTCTGAGGGGTAAGATTGATCGATGTTGTTTTGGTTTTCTAATTCTACACGGTCACGGCCGGCCATATATGTTAATTTTCGCATTGTTCTAGTTTTATCATCTAGTTGATGCTTATGTTGTACTTGCTGCGCTGCACTCATAGTATTAGTATAATAATCTCATGGTTTTAGATTACTTCAATGCTTTCTTTTTACATCAAGGAAAGGAAAGGAAAGGATAATTTGTTTGGCGGTTTTTAAAATCTGCAAATAAATCACGTTTCCCTCCTTAATACATACAGTACTTGATTGATGTATATGCATGAATCTCATTCTTTCTTTTTCTAAGTGAATCTAGCTCTTTCTCTTTCTTACAATTAATGCATTGTATTATTAGATGCTTAGTTTTATTGAGGTGGTTTAATTTTCTTGTGGCTAGGCTAACTTGTTGTATTGTAATTGTAATTGTAATTGTAATTGTAATTGTAATTGTAATTGTAATTGATACAGAGAAACATGAGCCAAGAGATGATAGAAGTTGTTGAGGAAGGCTTTGCGGATATGTGCTGTGCTGATAATGCTTATTATGCTTATATAGGTAGAGTTGTTGTTGCCAGGCCAGCTGGGTGATTAAGGGAGAAGGAGACTCGCTGCACATTTATTTTATTTTCTCGACGTTTGCTTGCTTAATTAGTAGATCATGTGAATCTGTATGTATCCATTCCTGATGGATGTTTCATGTTTGGGATTAACATCTATCTCTATATCATATTATTCTGTGGGCCCTTGCTTTATCCTTTTTTTCCCATGTGTTCTGTAGTAAGCGTGTGAATTTGTATTTGGGATGAACATCTAGGTGACGTGGATTCCTAACTGTTCCTTGCTTTATCTTTTTTCCGAAACAAAATAATAAAAGATTAAAAAAGGCAAGTCTTTTTTTTATTTTTATTTTATTTTTTATAAGAATTTATGGTGCCTATTACAGAATCTTTGGTACTTTATGGACTAATTAAATGGAATGGAGGGAGTATCTTGTTACATTAAGAAGGTTCGAAAAATTAGCACGAGTTGAATATCTCTCTAGGAGAGAACTTTTAAATTAGCACGAGTTGAATATGCTAAATTAATCTTTTATACCTTATTATAAAAGTGTCTTGTTTTACAAAATTTGGTTTGCCTATTATATCCTTATTATAATTCTATATTTTAAGGGCTATAGTGTAAATATATATACACACATATGATTTATTAAAATATTAATTGCATTATCATCATTAGATACGTATTAAAATTAAAATTTCTATAATTTAAGGGCTATAGTGCTGTGTTTTGTTTGGATGCATATATTTTTTTCCTATTTTTTTTTTCTTCACATTAACTTTTATTCGTGTTCTTTCGTCATTAGCTTTCTCAATAGATTATAATCATATATTATATTGTTTCACGTCTATGATGCACGAATTCTTCTAAAAATATCATATTGCAGTATCGCACCCGCACCGGATACACGTGAGGGTGCGATTCTCGTGGGATACGCACCGAATACGCCACATGGCAAATCCTAAAAATAAAGAATAAAAAATAAATAGGATACGCGTATCGAGTGCGTTTGCCTCACGAATCCTATGCGTTTGGGGTTTATTTTAAATATTTTTATATTTTAGGTTTTTTTATATATATTGTCAAAAATTTAAATTACTACAAAATCAATATAGTATTTTATTTATATGTATTGATTGAAAATATTATTTTTAATTAACATTTATAATGTAATATTTAATTTATGAATTTTATTTTTAGAAAATCAGTCATATATTTAATAAAATATATAAATATATTGACGTATCCTTGACGAATCGCACCATAAATTTTTTGAAAATCCGTATTCCCGTATCCGAATCGTATCGCCCCCGCACCCGCACCCCGCACCCATGCAACATAGTTTCACGTGATTTTATCATATTTTATTGTAGAGATGAGAAAAATAATCTATGGTACTTAGTTTTATACCATTATGAGGTTCAAAAAAAATATCTAACTCATAATTAGACCTATGATAAAATAAATTTGGATTGCGAACTATGCTAATTAACGTAATAAGTTGTTTAATGTAGAAGATTAGTTTAGTTTTTAGTTGGATTGTTATTTGAGAATATATACATACTAATATTTTGTTGAAGTGAGAAATTAAGTAATAATCGAATGTCTTTAACGAGAAATTATATGTGCAACGCACGTAATAACTGCTAATTTTTACAAATGGCATCAAAGTCACTCTATGCATCATTCTATGACAATCTAGAGTAGTCCAACCCTCGTTGATTTTTTTTTTTTTCTTCTAACTCTACCACTGCTAAGCAGTATATTTTTTGCATAGCTCAAACAAGTGTAATTATTTTATATAAAAATATTATACTCCATATTCGATAAAATTCTACTATTAATATAAGCAAAACGCTTTTGTTTTATCATTTTTTTTCCTATGTCATGTGTGATGAACATATAAAGTGTATTGAGCTCTTTTTGATATGTTATATATTGTATTTTATTTTTAAATATTGTGCGGCTTAATCTTTGTCTATGGAGGGGGCACGAATTTCAATAATTATTTGGTTGTAATGTTAGTGAAATATGAGTTCCACATTCAAGTGTAATTCTAAATTGTTAATTCTAATTTTTAAATTGTCATAGTGAGTGGAAGAGTCTCACAATAAACATATGTGGTCCTGATAAAAAAAAAAAGAAAAAAAAGAATATGTGGTGTATATGGATAATGAGGTTTAAATGTTTAATGAAATTGTGTGTATAGAAAGAAACGGTGGACGGACAGGACTTCAATACTATTATGTTCAAGCAAATATTTTGTTCATTTTGAAAATACTAGTATCTATTTTTTTAGTTTTGATGATATGATATGTAGATTGTCAATTGCGGGATTTAATTTAATTTTGTTATGATTGTATAAATAAATTGATTAATTTATATGTTATGTAATTAAACATGATAGTATTTTTTTTTTTCATTTCAGATATTTGAGTTGTTTCACGGGAATGCAAAGATAACCAAATGAAAGGAGAATAAGATTTAAGATAGAAAAGGAAATGAAGGTATAAGGCATTGTAAAATGCTTTTGAGATATCATGTTTTTGGCCTGTCTCGAATCAAGACAAACACCAGCTTTAATAATATGGTCAAATTAAAAGACTAAATCGTAAAGTTCGTCTTGAAATATTATTATTATTATTATTATTATTATTATTATTATTATTATTATTATTATTATTATTATTATTATTATTATTATTATTATTATTATTATTATTATTATTATTATGTGGACAATAACGATGATATAGTATAATATTTGAATCTTGAAAAGAAAAAATGAATCATGTTTTTTCTTTATTAAAAAAACAAAGAGAGTGGTTTGAGTATTTGTTTATGGAATTTTTAAATAATTAATGCTTTTAATGTTTCTAACAAATAAACACCAACATTAGAAATAAACAGCCTTTTCACTCACGCAGTACGTACAAATGACAGCTTCTATTTCTTGCATGTCAACACTCATCTTCTCTTCCCTCCATTCTCCGGCGAAGACTCAGCGAACGCCTCTCCTAAACCCTAAATCTTAGCCTCGTGGTCACACTTGGTCAGCGACAGATCGCCGGCGGCCGCAGACTAAGAACGTAGTTCCTTATTCCGAGATCAGCTAGCAATTGGAGAAGGTTTTTTTTTTTGCTACTCTTTGCCTAGTACTCTATTTTGTACTATTCAAGAGTTTTGGATGTTGGAAGTAAAAAGTCTTTTCTCGTTTGGGTTTTGGACTTAAGTTCTATTTCTAGTTGCTTCCGTTACATATTAGATGGAAGCCCCATTATTTTTCTGTCTGTTTGTGGGATGAGTTCATATGTCTCTTATACCATATATCATCATTGAATGTTTCAGGGCCTAAAAATGGGTGTTCAAGGTTTACATGGTGTTCTTGACGCATATATGAAGGAAACTAATCTAAAAGACATTGAATACTTTAAGGGTGAACGTAAACGAGTCGGCTTTGATGCATACACTTGGTTGTTCAAATGCCAAGGGGAGATGAAGAAACACAAGGAATACACGTATGTTTTTTTTTTATTGATATTGTTGCAAATATGTTTTTTATTATTATTGATTGATTAATTGATTACAATTTCATTTACAGGTATATCGACTATGTAGATTATATGTGTAATTCTTTGAATGAAATAGGAATCGATCTAGTTTTAGTATTCGATGGTAGTGTTCCATCGATAAAACGTGATGAAGATCAAACATGGTATATCTTTCTTTGTTGTTCTATTTCTGGTTATTTAAAAAAAATGTTTAGTGATTGTTTTTTACCATTGATGTTTTAGGCCTCCACTTCCAAATCGTGATAGCGATTTCGATAGGTCAACATATATCTCAACAGAAGTTATTCACAATGTAGTGTTGGTAAGTAATTACAGTATCTGTTTTAAATATTTATCTTATATACATTATATCTTTAAATAATATTTTATAAATTTTAAAGAACATGAAGCATAGAAAGATTGATGTCATAGTGGCTCTGTATGAGGCGGATGCCCAGTTGGCTTATATGGCGATCAATAATCACATACAAGCTATCATAAGTGAGGATTCAGATTTCTTTCCATATATGTGTCCAAGAGTAAGTTCTCTGTTTGCTTATCATTATTATTATGTTCTCCTATTCCTATTGATTCTGATTTATATTTAATTTTTATTTCAAAGGTTATTTACAAATTGATTGTAAAGTTTTAGGAATGCAAATATTTTGAATATAAATGGAATGATCATCAAAGAGCAGTATGCGAGGAAGGATTTTAACTTGCTCCCCAAAATCATGTTTGTCCCGTACTGCATAATATGCGGAACTGACTATATGAGAGGCATATTAGATCGAATCCCCATTCTTTTCGTCTGTTGCAGAGCTTAGATTGTTAGCAGCAGTTCAAAACAGTGTGCTGAGAATGTTAAGGTGCCCTCTTGTGGGATTTGACACTAGTTTTCATTTTTGTTAGCAATATATTTAGACACTTTGAATTTTGGTCTCTTCTTGCTCCTTTAAAGATGGAGAAATTGAATATTTTTGTAATGTATATATATTTGGTAGTTAGTGTTAGGTTTAATTTTTTCCATAATGTAGAATATAGATTTTTACCCCACTTTTATGTTCCTTTTTTACCCCACTTTCATATTCCTTTACGGTTCATAACAAATATTCTTGTGTTTCAATACTTGTAGCAACAGTGGATGAGTGAGTTTTGCAGAGGATTTTTAATTCCTTTTCTGTTAATTACTCTCCAAATCCAAATCATATATTTCAATACTAGAAGAATCCTTGTTGCTCATTGTCCTTTTTTTAGTGTTGTGGTTTTTGTTTATATGTTTATAACAGAAAAACATCTTCTGGTCAATTTGCCCATCTCAAGATAGTGGCAACTCATCTCTTTCGATATTAATGTCCCGTTGAGTTCATATGTCTCTTATACCATATATGCCAAAGAAAATTAGCAGAAGGAAATCTCATTAACTTATCATCATTGAATGTTTCAGGGCCTAAAAATGGGTGTTCGAGGTTTACATGATGTTCTTGACGCACATATAAAGGAAACTAATCTAAAAGACATTGAATACTTTAAGGGTGAGCGTAAGCGAGTTGGTGTTGATGCATACGGCTGGTTGTTCAAATGCAACGGGGAGATGGAGAAACACAAGGAATACACGTATGTTGTTTTTGTTGATGTTGTTGCAAACATGTTTTTTATTATTGATTGATTAATTGATTACAATTTCATTTACAGGTATACCGACTATGTAGAATATATGTGTAACTCTTTGAATGAGATAGGAATCGATCCGGTTTTAGTATTTGATGGTAGTGTTCCATGGATAAAACGTAGAGAAGATCGAACATGGTATATCTTTCTTTGTTGTTCTATTTCTGGTTATTTTTAAAAAAAGGTTTAGTGATTGTTTTGACAATTGATGTTTTAGGCCACCACCTCGAAATCATGATAACGACTTTGATAAGTCAACATATATCTCAACAGAAGTTATTCCCTTACCAAGTAGTGGTGGTAAGTAGTTACAGTATCTATTTTAAATATTTATCTTATATACATTATATCTTTAAATAACATTTCATAAATTTTAAAGAACATGAAGCACATAAAGATTGATGTCATAGTGGCTCCGTACGAGGCGGATGCCCAGTTGGCTTATATGGCGATCAATAATCACATACAAGCTATCATAACTGAGGATTCGGATTGCTTTCCATATATGTGTCCAAGAGTAAGTTCTCTGTTTGCTTATCATTATTATTATGTTCTCCTATTCCTATTGATTCTGATTTATATTTAATTTTTATTTCAAAGGTTATTTACAAATTGAAAGTGCCATCCATGTAATGCAAATATTTTGAATATAAATGGAATGATCGGCTGTGCAAGTTTCCCTTGTATAGCATCAAATTGCAGTATGCGAAGATGGGTTTTAACTTGCTTACCAAAAACATGTTTGTCCCGTTCTGCATAATATGTTGAACTAACTATTTGAGAGGCATACATGGCGTGGGACCAGTAAAGGCTTTTGAATTGATTAAAGGTTGTCGAGATCTCGAACAACTATTTATGAAGTTGAAGAAGTCATACAAAGATGGAGTTCCGATTGCGAAAGATAAGTATGTGGATTTTGAAGGCTACAAGTCTGACTTCAAGAATGTCATCGACACATACGAACATCAACGAGTATATTGTCCAACGACAAAGGAAATCAGATTTCTACCGGATTATAGCTCGAGCTCGAGTGAGGATGGTGAGGACAAAGACTACTTAGGAGCTCACATTGAGAAGCATAAAGCTATAAAAATTACAGAGGGGGTGAACAATCCAATTACGGGTGATTCCTTTCTCAATGATGTGAGATATAAGGTATTACATTGTAATTTTCATATATATATATATATATATATATATATATATATATATATATATATATATATATATACACATATTTGATTTGTATAATTATATTTGTGAAATAATTATTGTGAAAATAGGTAAGAGATGTCAATATGAAAAATGTGGAGCACATAAAAAAGACTCGAGAAGAAGAGTTTAAGGATGATCCAACGACGAGTGAACCCAAGAAGAAAAAATATAAATTTGTGGATATAAAAGATATGGTAAATTTTTTTACATGACTTCTTGATATTCAATAACTTTTTTTCTTTGGTTTGTTAAGTTTTTGACTTGTTTTGTTAAAGTTTAAGGGAAGGTGAAGATTTAGTGGAAGGATGGAATGGTTTGTTTGATGTCAAAAGAAACAAAGCTAAGGTAATTCATTTTATTGCATCTGTCTTCACATACTATACTATACTATACAACAGTGATGCCTTCCATTCCATTCCATTCCGTTCCACATTAAAATGGTTTTGTTTTATGACGAATCCTGCACGATGCTATCATTCAAGACACTGCTAGCAAGATGTTTTGTCTGTATTTTCTTTCTTTCTTTCTTTGGTTTTTTTCTTAAGCTCAACAGAGCCATACTTGAGCAAGTATTTGATGACATGTTTGCTGATGATGTTGCTGATTCTGAGGGATAAGATTGATCGATGGTGTTTTGGCTTTCTAATTCTACACGGCCACGGCCATGGCCGGCCATATATGTTAATTTTCGCATTGTTCTAGTTTTATCATCTAGTTGATGCTTATGCTAATTTGACTTGATTAAAAAAACTATATAAAATTTAAAGAAACAGAGGAGGAATAACCTGATGTGCCACAAAATCTGCTAAATGAAATCTTACTGTACTTGCTAAGAACATACATAGAGAGAAATATTCCATTCTTCATTATCGAGTAAGCTGCTACAGTACATTCGTACATACAGAAGAAGACTCCAAACCAAACCTACACGTGACAAACACAACTAACTCATCAATCAAGCTAACTAACTATTACTGTTATGTATTACCCAGCTGGCTTAACTGACTTGCTAATCAAGCCAACTAACTATTATATACCCCTGCTGAATTCTAGCCGGGATCACTTTCACCATGCAAAGCAAAATCAAAACTAGAATCGTGCAACACACAGCTTGCTTCGAAACCAATCACCATCAAGCAGTTTTAAATGTGAATATATCAGCGAAATTCTGAAGCCACCTTTTCACAAACAAAGTGCACATATCTACTACCTCAATGTGTTTGATTAGAGGCCAAAGCTACAAGCACTACAATAGTCAGTCCAGATTTGAAGAGGAGTAGTGACAACAATTCCAAGTCCATATCACATCTGTAGTAGCATTAGCAAGGGACTTGTACTGTTGCGAGAAACAACCTCCTGTTTCTTGGAACTCCAAACAACTAGCTTCGACCCAAAATATACACAATGACCACCGGTTGATCGATGCCCAGTCAGCATCAGAAAAGGCTTCCAAACATAATGTTCAAGGAATGAACTTACTTGAGTGCAAAGGAGGAAGTGCCTATGAGATAACGAAGCAACCTCTTACAGCTGCTCCAGTGATCACAAGTAGAATTATGGAAGAATTGACTAAGTTTGTTGACACGGAAGGTAATGTCTGGCTTTGTCAAAGTGAGATATTGAAGTGCTCCCACTGTACTTCGATAGAGCAAAGGGTTGGAGAAACTAGTACCATCATATTTTGAGAGCTTGGTATTAGCTGCCATAGGAGAAGAACATGGCTTGCAATTTCAACAAATTTTATGGGTATTTATGTTAGCAATTCAGAATTAGAGCTGGACTTAGTAACTTCAATCCCAAGAAAACAGCTAACTGGCCCTGAATATTTACGCTTGAACTCTTGTTTAAGAAGAGAGATAACACTCATCACTTCACTAGCACTGTCCCCAGTAGTGGCTGAATTTTTTAAGAAAAGAGAGAAATCTAATGTGCATCTCTGAAAACCCATACCAATCAAAGCTCCTCTTAAAGTATCATACCAAGCATGAGGTGGCTTTTTTCAATCCATACAAATATCTTTCCAATTTGCAAACATAATCTAGATGATCGACATCCTCAAAACCATTAGCTTTTTTCGCAAATTACTCAGGCTACTACTGAAAGATGATCGTGTGGGTGTTATAGCCCCCAATCTCTGCATTGGTCTTGCACTAGGAACTGAAATTCTGGAATCCCTGGCAGGGGAACTCATGCTAATAGCAATAGCTATAGTAGCATATGGAAGTATCACATTATTGTATCTCGGCAGAGGAAACTCTTTAAGAATCTACACCGACTGCCTTTGGTGAAATTTTTGCCGCTTCCTGGGACCTCCTAGATCCCTCTGAACGTGGGAAGGTAGAAGGCTTGCACAAGACATTGAGGTAGGAATCAGGAGAAAGAGGATCATCTAACACTGCCGGTGCACTTTTGCCAAATGTTCATATCCATAGAATAGTGAACGGACACCAGAAATATCTAGTTAATATTATCCACAAAACTGAGTGTTAATAAAAGACCACCATTTCTCATTGATGCTTTTGAACTCAGATGTTGGCGAATATCACACTTATGCAATAAGCCTTCCAAAACAAATTTCTCTAAATGCATATAGAAGACTCGCACACAAAAAGGTTTTGAGCACTTCCCACCATATGGTATCGCCAAACCAAATTAAATGGATAAAATAACCATTTCTTAAAGAATATACGAGATGTGCTCCTGAATGAAACTCTTAGAGACTCAGGTTATAATGAAAGACAAACAAGAGATACACTGTAGTAGGAATCCATGCCAGAACATGTATCTTTTGGAGTTGCATCCAACGTGATCGTTTTCTCGGAGTTTGACGTCCCATTTGCAACTGAGATAGATGTTTCTCTGTCTTGATATTCATAGAAAATTGCAGGGTTCAGGATTTACCTTCTTCTCTGCACTAAATCATACTATTATTTTTCACATATTTTTGGTATTCTGCCTATCTACCTTCACAATGATCCAACTCAAATGAACTACAGTGGTAGGGAATCGATACAAAGGCAGGTGTCACTTTTCTCTTAAGAAGTTGCCCTCTCTAATATAATATATGAAGACCATATACTGCATCCCGAAGTCTCATCCAATGTGTAAGAACAAAAAACACAGATCATATAGGACAGATAAGTTAAAAATTCTCATGTCACCAAGTGTGACTCTTACATGGATTGGACGGATGTGACATCAACTGGAGGGCCTCCTTCAATAGTAATGACGATCTCTAGGATTACCAGCGCAGAACCCCCCTTGTCAGCGGAAAGTGCACGCCTGTACCATTTTAACAACTTACAAGCCTAGAAGAATAGCAAAAACATCGTCCCACTAACCATGACAGAAAAGTAGAGAGCAGAATTACTAACAACAGAACGTCATTTATGCATTCCCCCTTGAAATTGTTGACTTACTTGAATTTTATACGAGCTTGTGCATAGTGCTCCATTCGGATCGGATCAGGGCATGGCCCTATGCATTCCAAACAGGAAAGGCTCAATCTGAAGAATAAGAGTAACATGTTAGTTATTGAAGGTTATCAGAGTACTCAACCATAAAGACAACACAATATTCATACCTAACACTTCTTGCAAGTGTATACATCTATACTATATCGTTCCTCTTGGACCAATTGGTCCCTAAGACATCCAGAGGACTCTTTATAAGCAATATCATCATGCCTGATTCCAAAAGACATTGCCAGCACGTCCAAGCCATATATCAACCTGTGATAGTGCTTCCGAGAGTTCATCAGTCGATTGGCTACCCACACTAGAGCTGCCAGCATCAGAAGATGCATCGTCAGCATCCCTACTCTTATGGAACGAGGGCAGATACTTGTCTTTTACTTTGTGTTTCATTTCATCCCATAGAGTTTTTGGTGGTCCATCATCCAGCTCAATCGACATGCCACGAAATTCAAAGTAATCCTCCAGACGATCTAACCAGTCAAGGAGGGCATTAGGATAATGGGTTCCGTCAAAATCAGGGACCTCTACCTTCCCATTCACAAAGATATCGTAATAAGCTAGAGATAACAAGACAAGCAAATACAAATACTTATTCAAAAATAGTTTTCATTTTTTTTTTCCTAATGCAGAATAATTGAACAAACCAACTAATAAGTGAAAAGTCCAAAAAACAATTTATTGTGTACCAAAGTGATTTTGAGACGGCCAAATGTGTTCGAGCAGAGGTTGGCATCTTAGAAACTTCCACCTCTCAGATAGGCCACAGGGTTTGACCCTACTGAAAATCTTCACAAAACGGTGGGCTAAGAACAAAAGATCCTTGAAACTGCACTACATGAACATCACCTTTGGGATGAAACTCTTAGATTTGCATACTCTATGAGGATTTTCTTCCATTGGGGTGAGGTAGTATTTGCATGTATCCCTTGTTAAGTAGAACCACTTTTCATCTATATGAATTGTGTTCTCCATGGCCTTGAATTTAAGTGCCTGTGACTGAACATCATAGTGTATAGATTGAAGATTGAAACTTAACCTCACTAACTTATTTGAAGCTGTCAATAGAGATCTGATGTTACTTGTGTGTGGTCTGAGCAAATGTGTTGTATTCCATCTTCCCACAGTACTCTTTGAAATACCTAATGCATCTGATAAAGCTTGGATTGTTTGTCTTTCTTCAACTAGAATTTGTTGAATTGCTTCATAATTTATCTCATGTTTCTTCTTTCTTATTACCTTTGATCTGATGCTTGAAACATTGATTGCTTCACCACTGTTTCTTTGTTGTTTTGCAGTTGCCCAGATTCTTTGGACACTCCTCATGGAGACATGGAACCTCACAGCTGCCTCAGTGATCTTCCCATACTCGGCCTTGCCATTTCTGCAGCTGGCCAACAAAAAGTGCATTATCTGCATTCGCACACCATCGCTGAAGAGATGAAGTTGCATAGCATATTTGGTAAAAAAGGATGGGATTTGATGTTGTTTATACCTTTTTATAAGTCTTTGTACTAGTTTAGGGGGCAAAATTTGAATTTAGGGAGCCAAGTTGAAATCTTGGCTCCAAATTTGTAAATTTTTTATTTTCAATTTTTTGTTTTGTTTTTTTTTAATGAATAGTTAAATGAGCTACAGTGTTTTCCGCTACAGTGTTATGCTTAATGAACAGTAATAATCCTGCCTAATTACTTCCGCAAATTGTACTTTTTTTTGCTTTATTGACCTTGCATTGGTCTGTGTAATTTCCAAAGTAGGACTAATGTAGTATATTTGTAAATAAGCAAAATAGAGAGGAAAATGTTAAATAAAAAATGAACTATTACGGTATATAAAAGAGAAAATAGTTGCAAGGAATTATTATAAGGAATTATTATAATAGCTACTTTCCCTTAAAAAATATATATATGAATTGTTTAATAAATTCATAAACATGATTTATTCTAAAGACTTGTGTATTGACCGATGGATTTAATAAATGTGTTTTAAATTTTAAATAATATTTAATTATTGGCTAATATATCTATTTTTGTATTAAATTATTTTAATAAATTTCTTTATTTTGTTATATTCTTATGTTATTTATTTACTTTTCCAATTCAATCTTTTGTTGATAATTTGTGTAAGATTTTTAATTTGTTGTGACAATTAGAGATTTTAGATACATAATCACAAACAAAATTAATTATTAATTAGATTTTATATATAAAAAAATATTTTATATAAAAGAATATTCAAAATGTATATTATATTATAAGAAATGCTTAAATGCCCACTATGTATTGTTGATGTATATTATATATGTTTATGCATTATAAAAACAAAAATAAATTTTACTAACAAACATTATTTATATCGGATTGCTACAACCGCGATGAATATATAAAATGTGTTCAAAACTTGTAATGAAACATTTATGCAAATACTCATTTTCTCGCATTCAATATGGCCTGTTATTTACCCTAATCGTCGTCTCAATTGAAATCGCCCCTCCCTCGATCTCCCTCGAAGCAGAGCAAAGCAAGAAGATGGAATATGGGCCTGTTCATCTGGACTATGCTCATTACTTGGCAACAGATGCGGATGGGGATTACGCTCTCAGCCGTGTACTTTCTCAAAAGTTCAGAGGCAAAAGTATTACGGCGAAACGATGCAATGATCGGTATGCTAGGTATGTAAAAATTGACCTTGGTGATAAAATCCATCTCCTCGGAGTCGGAGTCATGGCAGAAGTCAAAGGAAAATACGTCGACGACGGAGAATATTGGGTGGCTGACTATGGTAGTTATTTTTCTACTCCATTAGTTAAAAAACAAAAAAGTTTATTTCTTTCGAATTCTTCACTAATTAATCTTCTCTGATTTTGATTTTGGTGTATCACAGTGATGGGAATGGACATTTCTGAATTCTGTAGGAAATATGGAGACAAGATACTCCGTACGAGTATTTTGGTTTTTGAGATGTCCAAATATTTAGTGGAAGGATGAATGCTTTGTCTGATGTCGAAAGAAACAAAGCTAAGGTAAAATTCATTTTATTACATCTGTTTTCACATACTATACTATACAACAGTGATGCTTTCCATTCCATTCCATTCCATTCCACATTAATTTGGTTTTGTTTTTTGACGAATATTGCAGGATGCTATCATTCAAGACACTCTAATTAACAAGATGTTCTTTCTGTATTTTCTTTCTTTCTTTCTTTGGTCTTTTTTGAATTTACTACTACCTACTGCTGCACTTTGATTTCACTAATAATAATTAGGGTTTGGTTTGGTTTGTGAATTAATATATACAGTGAGTGGGATAACTGCGAAAGGTTTAAGTTTGACGAAGCCTTACTTGAGCAAGTATTTGATGACATGCTTGCTGACATGTTTGATGATGATGCTCACGTTGATTCTGATGCTGATTCTGAGGGGTAAGATCGATTGATTGATCGTTAATTGTTTGTTCGATGTTGCTTAATTTTGATTTTTTTAATTCTACGTTAATTGTTCTACTACTTTTATGATCTAGTTGATGCTTAGGTAACAAGTATATTAGATTAATTTACATCAAGGAAAGGAGAGGAAATAGGAAATGATAATTTGTTTGCTTGGTTTTCAAAATCTGCAAATAAATCACATTTCCCTCCTTCAAATTAATATATATGCGAATCTCATCTCTTTCTCTTACCCTTTCATAGAATTAATGGATTGTGTTAGATGCTTAGTTTGTATTGATGTGGTTTAATTTTGTTGTGGCTAGGCTAACTTTGTTTGTAATTGTGGTATATATGTGGACTATTTAATGCAGAAACATGAGCCTAGAGATTGAAGCTCTTGAGGAAAGGATTGCGGATATGTGATGTGCTGACTCACGAGATTTGTTTATTCAGATAATGCTTATGCTTAGTAGTATTATATGGTATGGTATGGACTTCTTGTTGCCAAGGGTAATTGAATTAAGCAGTGACTTTTTCTTCATTTGAATTTGTAGAAATATTAATCAACCATGTGGATTTGTATGTATCTTGATGGATGTTTGGGATGAACATCTATATCTAGTTATGATATTATTGTTATGTGGCAGGAAATTATTTTCTTCGTATTCATAACACGTGACGTGGTGATCATCTGACATTGCAATCGGATATGCAATGAGGAATACAATTGGATATGCAAATCGTATAACATCATAAATTGATATCACGTAAAAAAGAAACAAAAAAAGTTGATAATGATATAATAACTGCAAGAATAACAATTGTAAATAGGAATCATATAACCATTTCGTCTTTATTTTGTTTTTCTATGCTCTTTATATTTTGATAATAATTTGTGTCTCCTCTCTTTTATTATTTTTAAGTGATACCAATTTTTATAATAAGCACACCACCTCAATATTTATTGAGAACGGACTTGGATACAACACGAGTGTTTTACATGATTTGGACGGCTCTTAGTTGAATGACGTCGTTTCATTAAGGGGCGTTTCTCTTTATTTTATTTCTTCTTGTAGTTAAAAATAGTTGACTAGATTACATCTAAACAAAAAAAGAAGAGAAGTTGACTAAAGAGAAGTATTTTTCTGTTGCAACCGCCTCCGACATTCAGCCTCGCCACCTCAGCAATGCTGGACCTGTTCCACACTCTTTGCTTCGCTACCTTTCCTTTTTTTTTTTTTTTTTGGTACGTTTTCGGTATGCATAATGTCACCTTTTGAATCAAGCAGATAAATTAAATTTTATAACAACCTCAAACAAAAAAAAAGTAAAATTAAATCTAAAAAAATGAAAAAAAAAAATAATAATTTTGAAATCCATAATTTTATAAAAATCAAATGGAAGTATTATACTAAAAATATAAAAATAAAATAGAGATATATATTGAAAAGGTATGATTTTGAAAAGATAAGCTTATTTTTTGGAGAGCTCATAAATTGTTAGGGGCCATTTGTTTCGGAGTAATCAGGAAAGAGAAAAGGAATCAGGAATCCTGATCCTCTTAGTTGATATTTGGTTTACAATTTTGGTTCATTCCCTTTCCTCACTTTTGGGTTTTTGATTCCCCCATACCCCCCATTTTGATTCTCCTCTTAAGACAAGGGAATGGGATTCCCTTTTCTTTCTATTACCTTCTTTCTTTAATTTTATATAATAATAACACATTATATTATTATTATTATTATTATTATTATTATTTTAAATATATGATATTTAAATAAAATTATAATTAATGTAATAAATATTATATTTAATAATATTATGTATATACTCCCTCTATTTCACTTAACTTGGCTCATTTGAATAGTGACTTTTCTGGCATGCTTTTTCACGCTTCTTGATGATGAGTTTTAAAATGGATTTTTGAAGAATTATTTTTTTTACGGGATACTACGACGTAAAAAAAATAATTCTTCAAAAATTCATTTTAAAACCCATCATCAAGAAGCGTGGAAAAGCGTGCCAGCACAAGCCAAAAAGTTTTGAGTCAAGTTAAGTGAAATGGAGGGAGTATTATATTAAAATAAATTATAGCATAATTAAACAAATATTAGTATTATATTTACCTAAATATTATATTTATATTTAAAATATAGAATAATTAAATAAATACCGTATATTACAATATAATAATAATAATAATACTAAATTAATATATTATATATATATAATATTTATACTATATTAATAATAATCATTATTTTATATAATAATAATAGAGATATTATTATTATTATTATTATTATTATTATTATTATTATTAATATATGACATATTTTAATAATATAAACTTATATTCAAAAATTATTAACATATGCTATTATTTTCATATTAAAAATATTATAATATAATATTGTTATTTTATGCAATTTTTATTATATTTAAAATAATAATAATAATAATAATAATAATAATAATGATAATAATATTTTAAATTAATATTATATTATATTATTTAAATAATGATAATTCCTGCAAATATATATTGTGTTACTTTTATATATATATATTGTAAATATATTATCCTATTTAGATAGATATGAATATATATAATAGAATTTTGATTCTTTTTCCTGTCCCAACCAAACGAATTGAAAAATAGGAAATCATTCCCATTCATTTTCTTTCCTTTCCCTTTTCTATTCCCTTTCCCTTTCCTTACACAAAACAAATGGCCCCTTAAAGCTTATAAGATAGTGTCAACGAGGAAATCCAAGGCATCTAATGGCCATAAAAATACCACAAATGACTTAAAAACATTTGGGAGAGTTTTGCTTCATATAATAAAACACATGAACAGGCCACAAAATTGCTAAAACTAATTTATGAGAGAAGAAACTGAAACTAATTCATCAATGCCACATGCATTAAATTTTTACCAATTCAAATTATTTTGGACAAGTTTGTAAACTACCTCTCAAGAGCCAAGAAGCTTCTTCCATCGAGCGTAGCCCAAAACAACAAGGAACAGCACCACGCTCACAGCTGTCATAACTGCAACCGCTGGCCAGAAAACCCCGCCCGTGTGGTCCCACGTATAAGGAATATTCATGCCGAAAACCCCAGCTACACCAGTTTCCACTGCAATCGCGAATGATGCGCTAGTCAGTGTCAGCTGCAGCTGAATCAGTTCGTTTCGCTGATTGTCAAGTTGGATATTCACATAATCTTCTGTGTCATCGATGTATTCTCGTACCTGCACGTTTAAAGTAAGTATACAGGAGCACAACATAATATCAGTACACAATTCCTAGTAATACAGTAGCTGAAAAAAATCTCTGAATCACAAACATTTTCTCTTAAACTAAGATTTTCCACAGAAATTCTAGCAACTTCAACAATGAGGATGCTTAAAAACTCTTTGGCTGGCACGGATCAGAGGTTTAATAACCAAAATTAGCCCAACAAACTAAGTTTAGTACTACTGATGCTTCAGAATTACAACATTGCACTTGTCCTACCAGGTTGACTACAAAGTTTAATTATAAAAGATGACGAAACAAAAAGTAAAGGGGGAAGGAATAAACTCACAGATAGAATTTTATTGCGAGTGCCATCCAATTGCATGAAGTATGCCTCGAGCAACATTTCAAGATCCTCGACATCCTGGTCATAGAGATAATTGCTCGCAAGACTGCCACTTCTGGCAGAGTTGAGTCGACGGAGATGAGGTGCAGTAGGGACAATGCTATTAGATGCAGGACCAAAGGACTCAGCTTGTTGATTATTATATATCCATTTCCGAGTCAGGTATAGTTGGGCCATATCTTCATTGTCATCTAAAAGATGTTCGATTTCATCCCTCACCTATCAGCATGAGGCATGATTTAGTAAAAGGATCCATCCCTAACAAAACCTTGAACAAGAAACTCGACATGCCATCACCTCAAAACGACTATCTGTAACACACTAAAGCCTCATTTAAAAACCAGATGATGTTTTGACATAGATAGCATGTGATCACACATAGAATAGGTAATGTAAATGGAAACAGTGAAAGGAGAATCTACACAATTTCCACATAATGATCGCCTAACACTGAAATCTGATGACGGATATATTACAGCACATAATACCACTTTTCCACGGTTGAGACTTGAGATAGACTGTGAAAAGGAGAAGCTACGCAATTGCCAAACGAAACTCGGCTAACACAACACCTAATACCACTTCTTCTCGGTTGAGATCGTAATGGAAAGAACATTTTGGACTGCTAGTGACAGAGTATTTGGAACTGAGATTGAAAAAGTTCATGCAGATTAACATAATTTGCAGCACCATAATACTTACTTAAGACATGATGAAAAGGTTCATAAACCTGACTGAAATTTCATACTGTTATCCAGCTACAAAATATAGGTTTTTTTGTCAAACAAAATAAAAAAGAATGATACCTTCTGCACCCGTGCAAGCAAACGAGTGAGATTGCTTTTCAAACTGCGCACGTGCTCCAGATTCTTGGTGCTAACACTAATGGCCAGTTCGTCCAAAGCAGGGTAAGCATCCCTCTCAAGTTCAGCCACACTCGAGTCTAAATACGTGCATACCACCTCTAATGCTATTTCAAGGACCTGAAACTCAAAAGGAAGTTCATCTTGGAAACCTTCAGCAGCTTCTGGAGCATTTAACCATTTTCCCGCAGAGGCAGATTGCGTTTCATTATCTTGAGAAGAGCTTTTCCGAGGTAATTGCCTCTTCAGCTGATCCACAAATGGCAGAACCTCCTGCTGAAGAGGATCGAGTAACAATACTTCTTCTGCTGTCACTATTGCTCTTATGAATTCCAGATTAACAATCATGGCCTTTTCCCTAGCTGCAAAAGGATGCAAGGCACCTAAGTATTAGTATAAGTTACTGAAACTGTGGTTTAGCCATGGACAATACAGGCATTACACTCGATTATAGCTAATAAATAAATTCTTCAAACACGAAAACTCCAGTTCAAAAGTATATCTTCTAGCAAGAATTACTACCCATAACAAGTAAACACAAATCAGTTGCATAAAGAGGAGACACGGAATTCGAGTCATAAGCATAACAAAATAAAAATAAAAATAAAAATAAAAAAATCAAGAGGCAGAGAGCAAAGTAGAAAAGCAAGATTGGAGAAAATTAGACCTAGAATGCTGGAGGAATTAGAGAAGATGGGGCCGAGAATCCTCAAATCCCTAGTGGGGATGGAGACGCGCTTGATGATGACGCTCTTATCGCAGTCGATCAATTCGGACTGGCCGAGGCGATCCATCCGCATCCAGAGGCGCGAGCCCACCGCCTTCTTCTTCGCCGACGCCTTGCTCGTAGTGGCAGCCGGTTCGATCG
Organism: Mentha longifolia; assembly: GCA_001642375.2. Taxonomy (NCBI): domain Eukaryota; kingdom Viridiplantae; phylum Streptophyta; class Magnoliopsida; order Lamiales; family Lamiaceae; genus Mentha; species Mentha longifolia. The sequence continues at coordinate 667,163 of CM038117.1, forward strand.
CCGGAGGAGGGGGAGGCAGCGTGGGCGGCGCCGACTTCTTCTTCCGGCGTAAGCGTTGCATTAGCTTGCCCATCTTCTCTCACCACCGCAATCTCAACGAATTCTACCTAGAGAATCTAGGGTAAAGGTAGAATTTCCTCTTCCGAATTTCAGTTTCTTCCATATACAGTAATTGACGTCTTAGGTTTGGTTACTCTTCTCTTCTTCTCCCACACTCAGACTCAGCCTCAGCCTCAGCCTCGGCCTCTTTAATCACTTTTCTCCTCTATATAGTTTTGCCACATTCAAAATTAATCTTTAATTAAACCAATTTATTAACTTAATCCATCACTCATCATGCATTCTAATCTATATCTATAAATCTTATGTGAATTTTCTCTATTTTCTAAGTATTATCTTTTCTTCTTTAAATTCTCACAATTTAATCTTATTAGTCAATTAATTTATTATTAATTGATATAATATTGGTTCAATGTATATCTACTCTATGAAAAAATTTCTCAATCCCCTTAAAATTATAGTTCGAGTAGGAAATGAGAATGAAAATTTTCTATGAGTTCATATAGTAGTGTATTTTTAATATTCTTTTACATAACAAATAAAATTCGCAATTGTTATATTTACATGATGAAAATTTTAATCTTTTAGCGGGTATTTCGCTAAGCTTATTCGAAAGAGTTTATAAGAATAATTGTTATATATTTACATTATGGAATTTTTTATTTTAGGGGTTGATGTGGCAGTATCACATAATATTTCTATTTAGAATTTAGTTTTTTTTTATAATGTTTAATTTTTTTTTATAAAGTTTATTTTTTAGATTGTATTCATAATAATTTTCCTTATGCTATATTTCAAATTTTCGATAAGTGCACGTACAAGTGGAGCATTTCTCAATGTTGCTTGCTCTCTTATGCTTAATAAAATTTTCTTTCAAAATAAAAATAAAAATAATAAGATACTATCCTATATGTTTTTCAGAATTGCTTCTTTAGGTGCTAAACAGAATTATACCTTCATCATTTTATTTATTTATTTATTTTAATTTACTTTTAAAACATTCCATGCTGTAAAGTTTTATCTACACATGTTGTCTAGATAAGCCAAATTTGTAATTCAAATTTGTGAGTCCACATACTCTGTAACATCCCAACACATTCATTTACAATTACCAAAAATAAAAATTTAATATTGTGCAATTTCCAGAGTAAAATTTGAAACTGAAATGGCTTGATCAAGCAAAGATAGAATCATACAAATGACTGAAGCATTCATGATTGCTTCAAATGAGCCTTTTTCTTTTAAACAAAAAGAAATGGAACACAAATTCATCATCATCACTCGTCTATTCCAGTTATTTTGGAAAATTCTGTAGACTATCTTACCATAGTTAAAGATCAAAGAAGCTTCTTGTATCGAGCATATCAGAAAATAAGAATTATCTTCAGTGCCATCGATGTATTCTCGTACCTGCGTATTTTATGATACAAGAGATAGTGAAACTGGAATTATCTCATGAGGCTGACTACGTACGAGTTTAAATGAAAAATAGCTACTACTAAAAGATGAAGAAATATTGGGAAGAGATGAACTCACAGATAGAATTTTATTGCGGGTGCTGTCCAATTGCGAGAAGTAGGACTCGAGCAACATTTCTAGGTCCTCTACATCTTGATTGCTACCTTTTGGAACAATGCTATTTGATGTAGCACCCGAGGGATCATTTTCGTGTTTCTGTATCCACTTTTGAGTTAAGTGTAGTCGGGCCATATCTTCATTGTCGTCTAGAAGATGTTCGATTTCATACGAGCCACGTTCAGTAAAGGATCCATCATCCTTGAACAAGAAAAATGACGAGCAAAATACCTCAAAATGGACATCAGTAACACACTAAAGCCTCATTTACCAACCATGTGATGTTTTAACATAGATGGCATTTGATCTCATATGGAATAGGTAACATAGATAGTTATAACATACTAACACCTAATGCCACTTCTTTTGGACTACTAATGACAGGGTACTCGAAACGAGATTGAAAGAAAATACACATGCTCCATACTTGCAGATATATGTAAATTTCTTGCCAAACATAATACAGAGTAATTTTTTTTTACCTTTTGCACCCGTCCAAGCAAACGAGTGAGGTTGCACTTCAAACTCCGCACACGATCCAGATTCTTGGTGCTAACTCTTATCACCATTTCATCCAAATATGTGCTTACAGCCTCTAATGCTATTTCAAGGACCTCGAACTCAAAAGGGAGTTCATCAATGGCAGGTGGCATCGTATTATCTTGAGAAGAGTTTTTCTGCAGTAGGTGCTGCCTCAGCTGATCCACAAATGGCAGAAACTCCTGTTGAAGAGGATTAAGAAGCAAAAGTTCTTCCTTTGTAACTATTGCTCTTATGAATTCCAAATTAACGATCATGGCGTTCTTCCTCGCTGCAAAATCAAATAGTGGGAAGATAATCAACACTCATATTATATTCAAAAGAACTCTCAGTATATTCAAAAGAACTCTCAGTATATTAGGAATTTCATCTTCTCGCCGCAATCTCACTCTCGACGTAGTAGTATTCTACTTCCTCTCTCTAGGGCATGGCATTGGCATGGGGAGAATTTGCTCTTCCGATTCTCGTTTTCTTCCATATAATCTTCACGTTCAAATTTGCGGGCATTGGCATGGGGAGTATGATTTTCATGTGATGGCGCAGCCCTATTTTATTTTACAAATTTTGAATACTAAAATATACTCATGAACATGCAGCTAATATTCTATGCTATGCTAAGTATATTTATTATTTATGGGATTGGAAATTGCTCGATTAAAACTAAATAAATAATGATCTAAATAAAAACTCAATCTCGAAAAAATAGCCACATTTTGCTCAAATTTAACCAAAATATGGCGTATTTATCCTCACTTGCTGCCAAAAAGCTATCCAAATTATTCAATTATTATATTTTCTATTCTTTCCGTCCCATTTTACTTAACTTATAAATTGAATATATATAATATAAAATATATGTAAAATGGGATAGAGGGAGTAGTGTTTAATTTTGAATCAAGAACCGACTTTTTTTGGGTGTAGTTAGAAAATACCTCAACCTTGTTTGATTTGAGATGACCATATTGAAGAAGGAACGGCGGAACGCCTGATGAATTTTAAATTTATGATGATAGCAATTTCCTTTATGATTTTTTATTTATTTATGAATTTTAAATTTATGATAGCAATTTCCTTTATGAACTTTTTTTAGGATACTGATATGAAGTCGAGAAAATACTCCCTTTGGAATTAATTTGAAGACAAGACTCGTTGGTTGGTTTCATGTCACAGATCACATTGAACTTACATCTTTTTTTCTTTTCTTTTTTTAAATTAAAACTACAAAAACTGTTATTTAATAAATATATTGAAGCCTCTCCAAAAAAAAATATATATGTATATTGAAAATTCATCAACTAACATTCCCCCCGCAATATCAACTACCTTTAGTAGGTCATTCACAAAAAGTATGATATTTTTATCATTTTTGTCAATCCACAAAAGGCGCAATGTCTATATTTTAGTCCATGTCTCCAAACATTCATTTCATTTATACTTTTATACCCTTCTTTTCTCATAAATTACAACAAAAGAAATAATAATAATCAATACTTTATAACTTAATTTTCTCTACTTAATTATGTGGCCATAAGGTTAAAAAGGTACTAATATAATATTGATTCATAAAACTGAAAAGGGGGGAGGATATGGAGGTTATGCATAGAATATCCCCTTCATATGCATAGGATATAGAGATCTATTTTCTGTAAATATAAAAATTGTGCAAGAGAAGTTTCATAGCATTACACAAATTGAATAAGCAGATATACAAGAAGGAAAACAGAAGATAGCCAAACAAAACGATTGTACTTCGTTTGATCCGCACTAAGTATTTCTACCGAATTTCATCCAAGTAGCAAAAGATATATTGCAGGAGAAAATATTTTTTCAAACAAACACATGCCGCAAGAAGTTCATACCTTCCCCGAAAGAAAACAACTGAAGTATGAAGAAGGTCGTGAGCTGCATTCCGTAATAACTGACAATCTTCCATATGTACATAGTCGCAATCAGAACACCTTTTAGCAAAAAATCTGATGCCAGTTACGCATCCACCTCTTCCTTGAAATCAACCAAAAACTATAAGCAGCAAAATCACTATTCGCAGGTGCGTTCAACGGTCTTGATCACTTTCTTTAGCTGAATATCTTTGCCTCTCAGCCACCAATATGATCTTTATATCCACAAACTATCTAAATGAATAGAAACCAAGTCGAAACTTCTAGTCTCAGTAAATCTACCATATTGATCATACAAACCTGAGCCGATGTTTGTAACGTATGTCAGTAACCACCAAGAAAATCAGCAATGAAGGCATTACTCGTAATAGATTTGATAAGTAGATAGAAATCACAAGAGACGGGTGCATCTTCCTACCTATATCTACAAGAAACGACCCTATAGTTCAGGAACAGAGAAAATCAAGTATCCATTATCCCATCGTACTCTGATCTCTCTCCCTACTTGCAGTCTCTTCTCTCTTATGATCTTACCCCATTTACCAATCAAATTGTAATAACTTCCACGCCATTTCAACTTCATCACGTACACATCACCCATATCATAATCTCGAGCATTGATACCAACTTGATGTTCATTCCTCAATTGCTCCCGAGCCTGGTGTGTCCAGTAGAAGAGGATGTGATCTTCCACTGCTTTGCCAGGCAAAGTAAGGAAAGGATGATTCGTATCCACGTCAGATAATGTAAGAGCTTTCTTAATAGGCCAATTATCAGGCCCAGGTGCTGCAGTGACAAAACGCTCCTCTGGAATTGAGAAGTATAAGCAATTATTCACCCAACGTAGTCTGATCTCTTGCCCAACACCAAGTCCTTTATTTCTGATCACATTCGCCCATTTTGCCACCAGATTATAGTAATTTCCACGCCACCTTAATTTCAAACCATAAATTTCACCTGTATCATAGTCTCGAACATTAATAGGCACTTGCTCTTCTTTCCTCAATTTCTCCCTTTCTTGAGGGCTCCACTGTGCAAGAATATGCTCTTCAACCAACTTACGAGGCAATGGAAGGAAGGGATGAGTGGTGTCAACATCAGATGACGTCAAGATCTTTCTAATAGGCCAGTGATCATGCACCATTGGTGGTGCTGTAACTACACGAACTGGTGGTGGAACTGCATTAACAATCTGCTGCTGCGGCACTGAGAAATGCAAGCAGCCATTAAACCACCTCAGTCTAATTTCCTGCCCAACATCGAGTCCCTTTCCACGAACAACTTTTCCCCATTTCCCAATGAGATTATAATAGCTACCACGCCACTTTAATCTCATCGTGTACAGCTCGCCATTATCATCATCTTGAGCATTGAAGCCTACCTGTCCTTCAGCTCTTAGGATTTCCTGCTCTTGAGGTGTCATGTACACTACGATATTAGTTTCAACTTGTTGCCTCGACAGTGTTAGGAAAGGATGGGTGATATCTATATCGGAGAGGGTGAGCGCTTTTTTGATAGGCCACTGATCTGCCACCTGAGGTACCGCATTATAGTATGCCGACCTCTTCATTCCTACAGTCGAAGAAAAAGTAAACACCATTAAATTATCCCTGAACTGCAAATATTAACTTTGTCTTAAATAAACAACTTGTTATGATGAACTATCCTAGCAGAACAAAATTTCCAGAGTTGCTTCATACGGTGCTACACAACATCAAATCACCTAGGACCCTCACTGTTCCAAGCAAATATAGTGCTAAATTTAGCAAAACACAGCTGAAAAGCCAAATCTTCAACTGTGGCATATAACTTTGGGCAACTATGAAATCCTCTTTATTTGAGAAGTCTACTAATAGATGAACGAACAACTTCCATCACATTCACATGTGTTTGAGCTCCATTGTTTACAGAGTTGAGAAGAAATCTATATTTATTGATAGAAAAAAGCCTGACATAGAAATAATATTGAAAGGAATTAAGAATCCAGCAAAAACACAACAGTACAAAATCACCTTCACATGAAGGAAACCTAGAAAGTTTCCAATTTTCGTCTGATTAAATGATAAATAAAATCCGATAACACAAAACGTATTAAACAAATCCTGAAAAGGCAAATAACGTGATTATCGCGAATGATAAAACAACAACGAAATCATCAAGCAAAATAAGAATACACAGATTGTCGAATCATATCCAAAATCTGAAATTTCAACCCTAATCTGGTTACCAGGTCAAAATCGAAGAAATTTCTTACTTGTGTATGAAAATATCCACTTGATTAAAGAGGCAAAAGCACTAGATCCAGACGAGAGTAAAAGCAAGGAACCGAACACAGCGAATCCGATCGGAAGAAAATAGATAAGGAGATAATCGGATAAGATTTGTAAATTAACGAGGTCGAAAATGGCTAATGAAAAGGTGTTGTTATTCCAAGAGAGAACAAAAGGGGAGCGGCGGCGGCGGCGGCGGCTGAGGTGGCGGTTGAGTAGGTGAAGGGGGAGGTCGAGGCCCCGTTTGAAGAAGAGAGCTTGAGAAATGTGAGATGGGGAAGGTGGAGAAGTGGGTGTGAATTGGGGTAGACAACAAATTACATTTCACGCACTATTTTGACTGTTTTGGTTTGGAGCAATTTTTGTATATTACTAATATTTATAATTAGTGAAGAGTATCTTTATTTTTATTTTATTTTTAAGAGGAAAATAGAAAACCAACAATTTATTGAATAGTTTTAAGAAGGGACAGAATTCATAATAGCCATTATATTTAAGTAAAAAATAAAAAGTAGGCACTAACTTAAAAACATATAAATACTAGCAACTTTTAATGTATTGAGACAAAATTACCTTATTAATAATTAATATCTAATATTTTAAATAGCAAAACACTAAATTAAAATACAAAATCAAAACTGCACGCGTCAAATTCATCTATAGCCAAATCTGCAGCCCAATCTCTCGAGCCACATCCGCCGCCATCGGTCGGGAAATCGAGCCACCGGCGTTCGTGCCTAAGTCGTTGTCGATCGAGATGCAATCGTTACAGAACGAGGAAGCTTTTCCGGCGCGATTCTGTAAACCTAACTGTCCAAACGAAGGAGAAAGCCACCGCGCCGCCCTTCTCGCCATCAACGTAATTCCCGCCGCCGCCGTATACTCGTTTTTGACTGCCGCTCGCCAGTATGCCGCAAAAAATATCTGATTCCGGCGGAGAAGATGAGGAGGAGATTCCGGTGCAGTGCTCGATTGGATCAATTCAGATATGTTCTAGCCTTATCTAATGCGTTAATTTCATTTTTGCAATTTGTTTGATTTGTGGTTGGTGAAGATGATCGATCGAGCATCGATGGGCGCGATCGAGAATATTGATTTCGTTTTTTGAATTGTGTTTGTTTTGTGATTCACGAAATGGCTCGACGACATAATAAATTGCGTTCGACCACTGTATTTTTGTTTTTGCAATATGTTTCTTTTGTGGTTGATGAATTAGATCGACTGAGGATGATAAATTGCAACCGAGCACCTCCATTTCGATACATTCGATATGTGTTTGTACTGTGTTTGATGAGTTGGCTCGATCGAGCATAGCTAGTCTCGATCGAGCATAGCTAGTCACGATCGAGCATCTACTTCATTACATTGCTCGATCGAGCAATTACAGGATGTACTGGATCGATCGAGCATCTAGTAGCCGATTGAGCCCGCATATGATAGCCATTCAAAAAATATTTTGATTTGTTATTTACCGTAATTTTAATATGTGTTTTCTGTTGTGTTTGATGAATTGCCCGATCGAGCCATTCGAACCACATTCGGCCCCAACAAAAAGAGGCTCGATCGAGCTTAAGAGGCTCATTCGAGCCCAAAAGGCTTGATTGAGCCATTCGAGCCCCTTAGCATCCAACATAATGAGGCTCGATTGATCGAGCCATTCAAGCTTGATTCCATGGCGCTTATGTTGAACATCTTCATGACAACAATGGCGGGGATTCCTACGCAACTCATGGGGCTCTCGTTGAGAATAAATAAGCGCCGGAGATGTAGACTTAGAGATATTGCCAGAGTGGATGTTCCGGTTGAACCAAAGGGTGCGAACCTAGAAGTCAAAGCCCGAGCCAAGTCGATGATAGTGACGGGAAATTAAAAGGCTCGGTGGAGGCATATGTGCGGATGATATTTTTTTAGATGCATCCCAAAGGTGGGAAAAATTTGTAATAAGAGAGAGAGAAAGATATGCATGGGGATGGTGAAAAGTGAAGAAGACCGATTGTAGTTGGCAGAGAGAGAGAGGGAGAGAAAAGGTGGGGTGAGAGAGATTGAAAATGACGGTTATTTAGAAGAAAAAAAATTAATTAGTTTTATTTTAATATCATTAAGGGTATTTTGTCTAAATAACTTAAAAGTGATTATAATTTATGGGACACACTTGGGTCAGCTGGAGGCACCGTGCGGCCGGGCTAAAACAATAGCACTTTTATTCATATAGATTGACACTTTTCTGTATAAAGATTGACACTTTTCAAAATTGTCATTTTATTCGTAAAATAATTATGTTAAAGATTGACACTTTTATTCATATAGATTGACACTTTTCTGTATAAAGATTGGCACTTTGGCCCGGCCGCACGGTGCCTCCGGCTGACACAAGTTTTTGTCATAATTTATATGTTTTTAAGTTTGTGGCTACTATTTAAGTTTTGTTAAGTTTAGTGGCTAGTTTCGACCATTAGCACTTTTGGGAAATTGTCCTTTATCAATTTGAGTATTTATTAACGTAAAATAGTAATTTATTTATTTATTAATTAAAATTCAAGAGTTCAAAAAAACTACTCCTTCCATTTCACTTAACTTGTCTTATTTGAATAGTGGCTTTTCTGGCACGTTTTTCCACGCTTCTTGATGACAGTCGTAGTATCCCGTAAAAAAAATAATTCTTCAAAAATCCATTTTAAAACCCATCATCAAGAAGCGTGGAAAAGCGTGCCAGCACAAGCCAAAAAGTTTTGAGCCAAGTTAAGTGAAATGGAGAGAGTATTTGTTTAATGAACCTTGCCTATATCTCTCATGTATAAATTGCAACTTAAGAGTGAACAATATTATTGGTTAAACAATTTTATATTACTTAATTTGAAAGTTTATTTATTAGTTGAAATTTTATAAAGCATATTCTTTCATGTGGATTATGATCTCACAAAATCTCTTTTTGAAACTAAGTCATCATAAGACTTGTTACGCGCATTATACTCCATTCGTCATTCAAATATACGCACTTAATTTCTTAATTTCATTTTGGGTCGTCTCTAAAATTCATGTATCTTTGATTTTAGGAATGTGGACTCACTGTAATAATATTCTTTTACGGAGTATATTCTTAATACCTTCACTCATAATATGCAAAACTCAATCTCCACTCACAATAAACAACACATGTTAATTATATTCATTTAAAACTTGTGTCAGTTAAATCGGACATGAATATTAGACAATAGTTGTTTTTGCAACTAGTAGCAAACCAATGATCCAATTGTTCACCAATAATCACGATCCCTTGAAATTAGACCAATCACAATCCTATAGACATGGAGACATATGTTTAAACACTCTATAATCAGTAAAGTACATGAAAAAAAGCTTAGAACCCCCCCCCCCCCCCCCCCACAAAAAAAAGAAAAAGAAATCATCATATCAATAATTAGGCTGCATGCATGGTGGAGAGCAAACACATTAATAAAATAAGGAAGCAAAGAAATTGTAGGTTTGATCATCTCCTCTAAATCTGGGGTAGAGAGTGTGACGCACGTGACAGGTTGGAGGCCTCAAAACAAATTTAGATCTTCCCAATACAAATGGCACATGCACCCTGCTTCATTTTCTTTTTTTTTAATGCTCCCTCACATTCTTAATACTTTTATTACTCATCAGTCATATGCATATGTAAGCAAGATTTAGTACATCATTGCACTATCATCACTCTCTGATTGGGTGTTTGTGTTTCTGATTTAATCTGTCTTTTTCTTTTCTTTTTTTGAAAAAAAAGATTTCCACATGAGCCCCCCATTTCCTGGATCTTTTGCTGCCTAGCTCACTAATATTTTTTCCAGGAAAGAAAGTCACCTGTATTTACTTGGAGAGAGAGAGAGAGAGAGAGAGAGAGAGAGTTGCATTAGCCATTAGTGCAGGTGGGAAGAATTAATCTTCTTGTTGTGTAGGAAAGGAAAGGAAGAAGATGGTGGAAGGAATAATAAGGGAAGGGAGATCTTTGGAGGTAACTCCTACTTGGTCTGTTGCAACTGTCACCACTGTCATGGTTTTTGTCTGTTTATTTGCTGAAAGATCCATTTACAGATTTGGAAAGGTCAGTTTTTCTTCTTCTCTATCTCTCCCTCTCCCTCTCCCTCTCTCACACACACACACATACACACACACACACGACTTCTAATTTCTTACTTGTTTTCATGTTTCTTGGGTGTTTTGCAGTGGTTGAAGAAGACAAAGAGGAAAGCCCTATCTGCCTCCTTGGACAAAATCAAAGAAGGTGCACTAATTTATTTACATTTCTTGAGTAGAGAATACTACAGTAGAATTTTATTTTTTCTAAATCAATGCTCTGTAAAAACAGAGCTGATGCTACTTGGGCTCATCTCTTTACTGCTGGGGCAATGGGCTAACTGGATTTCCAAGATTTGTGTCAACTCATCTCTCTTCAACAGCAAGTTCTTCATCTGCTCGGAGGAAGACTTCGCTGAGAAGACGAAGATATCCATCTCCGTCTCCGTCTCCTCCAACGAATCCCACATTCCCCCCGAAGGAGTAACTTACACCCCATCTCATGTCTGCGGCTTGGTATACTACACACACCATCCATTTCAAGAAATCTAATTTATTTGATAATTAATCACTCTTCTTGTTATTTTGATGGTTTTAATGTTTAGGGGCGCGAGCCCTTCGTCTCTGCGGAAGGGCTCGAGCAGCTTCACCGTTTCTTGTTTGTTCTTGGCATTGCTCATGTTCTCTACAGTTGCATCACAGTAGGCCTAGCTATGAGCAAGGTTTCATATTTCTAATAAATGTCTCTGTCTTGTATTTATTTATTGAGTTGTGAAATTAGTTTCCGCTAATTATTAATTAATTGTTTTGTAGATATATAGCTGGAGGAAATGGGAATTTCATGCCGGTGTCATCGCTGAGGCGCAGGCACGAGGTGTTTATTTACGATTCAGATCCTCTATTGCATTTTCGTTTCGTTTCGTTTCGTTTCGTGTGATAAACGAAAACAAGTACTGAGATAGTGTTGTTGGTTGGTAGCAAAGAGCAAGATTATGAGAAGGCAGTCCACTTTCGCATTTCACCATGCTTCTCATCCATGGAGCAGGAGTCGGATCCTAATCTGGATGGTAATTTATTACGTACTTCATATATATAGTAGTATTGTTTTTTTATATATTATTATTTAATTTCATATATATAGTAGTATTAATTAAAATAAGTATGGTTTGGTGCAGCTTTGCTTTCTCAAACAGTTTAGGAGTTCAGTGAGGAAATCAGATTACATGGCGCTAAGATTGGGTTTCATCACCGTGGGTATTCTTCATCTTAATATCACAATTTAATCATTATGTAAATTTCAACATTACTACTCTTTGAGAAAGAAAAAAAATCTAGATAAATATAAAAGTTAAACTAAAATTAATTCTATGAAATTTGCAGAATCACAAGCTGCCACTGACTTACAATTTCCACAAATATATGGTACGAAGTATGGAAGATGAGTTCGCAGGCATTGTCGGTATCAGGTATACATATAGTAAGATTTTATGGTTTATAAAAATCCTTTAAATACATTATTAATTATTTCAAGTTTAAATATAATGTTTTGGATTAATAATTTTGCAGTTGGCCACTATGGGGTTATGCCATTCTATGCATCTTCATTAATATCCACGGTATGATAAAGTCGAATCCGGATCTTTTATTGCATTTTCGCGTGATTTATACCTGATTAAAAAAAATTATCTTAATTAGCATATGACCATATATGTCTGAATTTGATGAATATGATCGATGATATATATTCTCATGCAGGTCTCAACATTTACTTCTGGCTTTCTTTTATACCTGCCATTGTAAGTCCTTCCTTATAAATATATAACTAGCTTAATTAATTATTAATTAAGTTTGTGACTAATATAGTAGTATATACATGCATGTGATATTAGCTTGTACTACTAGTAGGCACAAAACTACAGCACGTAGTGTCCTTGCTAGCGCTCGAAATCGCAGAGCCCCGAGGGCCCGTCGCGGCTCAAGTGAAGCCCAGCGACGAGCTCTTTTGGTTCGGGAAACCCGAAATCCTGTCACACTTGATTCAGTTCATTTCGTTCCAGGTCAAGATCAATAATTAATTTATTCCTATATATATCATTAATTAAATTAAATTAATTACCAGTAAGTTGTTTGACTTATTATTTGCAGAATGCTTTCGAGATGGCAACCTTTATCTGGTCCCTGGTAAGATCAACTTAATTAGTTTGATCACAAATAGTAAATTCTGATTAATTTGTAAATTAATTAATAATAATATTGATTCATTCATGCAGTGGGGATTCCAGCAGCGTTGTTTCATGAAAAATCACGCTATGATCATCATTCGTCTCATTTCAGGGTACATTATATTTTATATATATTTGAATTATTATTATTATTATTTTGTTGAAAGTATATTTGAATTAAATAATTCTTCAACTAATTAACATAAGTTATATACTACTAATTAAGATAATAAAATGTAGAGTGGTTGTCCAGTTCTGGTGCAGCTACAGCACCGTCGCTTTGAACGTCCTGGTTTCAACTGTGAGTTGCAAAATTAATTTGCATATTTTTTTATTTTCCCTAAGTAAAATTTTTATAATTCGTATATATTGCTCTAATTAAGTTTGTGTTTTTTCTTAAAAAAAAATTAATAAAGATGGGATCGAGTTGCAAGAAAGCGATAATTGCGGAGAGTGTGAGGGAGTCGCTGCATAGCTGGTGCAAGAGAGTGAAGGCAAGGTCCAAGGCTACCAACTCAATAACCACGAGGTCCACGTGTTCCCTCGAATCGATAATCGACGAGGAGGGAGACGAGATCGTCACCGTCGGATCGCCCACCTTATCTCGCTCCTCCTCCTTCGATGATGATCATCGAGAGTGTGATCTCGAGAGCTCCATTGGCGAAATCAGCCGTGAATTCTCGTTCCGACGAACACCAAACGACGTCGCTCGGGACGAGGTGGGGGCCGCGGAGAGCAAGACCGAGACTCTCTTCGATCTGCTCCGGAAGACGTGAAACCCTTGTGTGAAAATTGTGTTCGGATGAATCCGAACACAACGAGTATCTTTGTGGTGCGACGAATTCATGATTATTTCACACGTAGTGGAAATATGTCTCCATTTCATGTTACATTTTCAGCTTATGAAAATATCCACTATTGAGCGGCTTATGTTGATTTTTGTAGTACAATTATATATTTTGAGATTTTACTTTATCATCACAAACACTAAAATTAAGCCGTGATAGAGAGAGTATTTAATATAGTAAAAGATAAATCTACCGAAATAATTATAGTGGAAAATTTGTAAGTTCAAAAATTATCTGAAAAAAATGACATAAAAAGTAACAAGAAGCTGATGATTAGGTGCTATACGTATGAATAAAAATTACAAAACAATGATATTTTGGTAATTCTACCACACTTACTATCCTCACTTCTTCAACATTAAACTCACGAGATCTAGAGAGAGAGAGGAGAGAGAGAGATCTAGACCTAAACAGAAGATCGATCGGTGAAAAATAAGCAGAGACGGCGGCGGCGCAAATGATCGAAGAGCGATCGATTCGATTAATCAAGCAATGTCATCCTCCTTGTGCGTCTCGATGACGACGTCGGAGGTGGGGTAGGCGACGCACGTCAGCACCCAGCCTTCGGCGACCTGGCCGTCGTCGAGGAAGCTGCCGTCGGACTGGTCGACGGAGCCGCTGACGACCTTGCCGGCGCAGGAGGAGCAGGATCCGGCGCGGCAAGAGTAGGGCAGATCCACCCCTTCCTCCTCCGCCTGGTCCACGATGTAGACGTCGTCGGGGCACTCGAACTCCACCGGCCCGTCCGGAGTCACCAGCTTCACCTTGTAGCTCGCCATACACGTCACTCTGCCGCCGGCGTTCGAGGATTTCAGCCCGAACAGCGCCGCCTGATTCACCGGCCGGAGGCTTGTGGCGCCGGCCAGCGGCTTGCGGGTGAGCAAGGCGCTGTTGAACATGGTGCTGGAGAGACTCGCCATTGTGTGTGTGGGTATGTGTGTGAGAGAGAGGAGAGAGAGAGAGAGTGTGTGTGTGCGTGAATCGTGTGAGAGGATAATGAATGAGAAAGGGAGGGAGGGGAGGCTTGTGGAAATAGTGTGCTCTGCGCCGGGATGATCTGCCACGTGGCGGGTTTTTGTGGTTCGCTTTATCATTTTTGTTATCTCTTGTTTTTCGCCTTCCTTGGCTAATTTTCTCGGCCTTCCAATTTTTATTCGTATATTTAATTTTTTTTTTGTTCTTTAATAAACTAGTAGGTGCATGGCTATGAAATGTTCGAGCACAAGAGGGCACTAATTAATTCTGGTTATAGTGAAACATAATTTCAGTCGAATTTGACCGACTGAAGAAGAATTGACTAAGGTCAGGATAATGAACTCTAAAAGAGAGGAGGGGATAAGAATGTTAAAAAGGGCCAATGAAAGAAGAGAAAAAATCTGCCACGTGGCGGATCAGCTTGTGGCAACCACAGCTTCACCACCACACCATCTCCCTCCCTTCCTCCACAATTAATCACATACAACAATAACAATGGCGACCCTTCTTCCAAGCGCCACCTTCAGCGCCGCCATGGTCCCTCTAAAGGCGGTGGCCGCCGCCAGCCTCCCGAAATTCAAGCAAGCGGCGCTGTTCGGCCTGAAATCTGGTGGCCGTGGCCGGGGCGGAGCGACGTGCATGGCGAGCTACAAGGTGAAGCTGGTTCTTCCGAAAGGAGAGGTGGAGTTCGAGTGCCCCGACGACGTATACATCGTAGACCGTGCGGAGGATGAGGGGTTGGAAGTGCCCTACTCGTGCCGCGCCGGCGCCTGCTCCTCCTGCGCCGGCAAGGTCGTCAGCGGCTCCGTCGACCAGTCCGACGGCAGCTTCCTCGACGACGATCAGGTCGCCGAAGGCTGGGTGCTGACGTGTGTCGCCTACCCCACCTCCGACGTCGTCATCCAGACTCATAAGGAGGCTGACCTCACTTTCTGATTTTTTTTTTATTATTTTTTTTATTATTCATTCGTATTTTAAATTCACTAGTTCACTTCCACTCTATTTTTTTTGTTCAACTCTCTATCTAATTAAATTAGGTAGAGTACATTGTTTAATTTTTTGTTTCCAGAAAAAAAGAAAAGAAAAGAAAGGATCGTGATGTTGAAGTCAATAAATGCAGTTAGTATTATATATTCTGCTCAACCATAGTCCATGGAAGGAAGCAAATCATCCCTAAATGCTACACTAACAGGGCCTTTCAAAAAGGAATAAGTCCTTTATATTAATCTCATATTGTCAAGTTTCAATTGGGCCTATATGTAAATGAAGAAACTAGAACTTGATGTTATATATACCGACCCAAAATCCATTCCGCTTATATTGATCTTATTTATTGAAGTTGAGTCCATTAAAATAACCAGTAAACTCATCTATCCATACACAATGTGTACTTGTTAAGATCCATTTAAAGATTGTTTGTTATATTAATATTTAAGGGTCGCATTATCAAACAACAATTGCAAATATAGATACGCTTTAATTATTGGGATAATCTTAATCTAACTTCGCTAAGTATGATATATTATTATTGTTATTATAGCTAATAATTTAATAACTTAGACAAAAATTATTCTTTTTATAGGAAAAAATTGGAAGGCAAATGAAATAAGAGAAAGGAAAGAGATAATGAAAATGATAGAACGCGCCACGAAATTCTGCCACGTGGCGGATGAGCCACACGCAAATTCGCAAACCACAGTATTTCTACAACCTCCTCTTTTCCTTTATCACTAGGAAATCACATATTTCCTTCACAATTTCCCCCCACACACGCACAACACACACATCCTCCTCTTTCTCTCTCTATCTCTAAAAATTCAGCAATGGCGAGTCTCTCAAGCACAATGTTCAGCGCCGCCGTGGTCCCCCGCAAGCCAATCTTCAGCACCACAACCCTCCGCGCCATCCCGAACTTGAAGCAAGCTGCTCTGTTCGGGCTGAAATCCGGCGGCGGCCGCAGAGGCGGAGCGACGTGCATGGCTAGCTACAAGGTGAAGCTGGTGACTCCGGACGGGCCGGTGGAGTTCGAGTGCCCCGACGACGTCTACATCGTGGACCAGGCGGAGGAGGAAGGGGTGGATCTGCCCTACTCTTGCCGCGCCGGATCCTGCTCCTCCTGCGCCGGCAAGGTCGTCAGCGGCTCCGTCGACCAGTCCGACGGCAGCTTCCTCGACGACGGCCAGGTCGCCGAAGGCTGGGTGCTGACCTGCGTCGCCTACCCCACCTCCGACGTCGTCATCGAGACGCACAAGGAGGATGACATTGCTTGATCTCGATTTTGCGTCTAATTTTCATGTTTGTTTCCTCTCTCTCTCTCTCTCTCTCTCTCGCTCTTGAGCGCAGGGGAAATGAGGAATACAGAGTAAAAAGGTTGAATAATAAGTAAGCTATAAACTCTTTGTCGTAAATTTGATTTAATCCTATTAATTTGCAACTCTCGGCACTTGTTTTTACTGTCTTCTTCTCCTCCTCCTACCTTTTTATTTACTTCAGTTATTACTGTTAATTCACAATGTTTAGTGGAATCGGATTGTAGTACTTAATTAATTAATGGTTGCTTTAATCGATACATTCTAACTAAACACGAAAAGAAAAAGGTAATATACTATTGTAGCATTTCTATATGTAGATGATTCATGTGTAATAATGTGGTAATATTGATTTTATTTGTATTATCTGTGACTTTCAATCTTCTTTCATTTTGATTATTTTGCACCATTAGTATCTTACATCTATTTAAGTTATTTGCTCATGGTTTTATACGTTTGTAGTATAACCATGAAATTTCCTCGTGTTTTGCATAACTCGATTACCGAAAAGTCGAAAACAATATAGAGTAATTCATCCGGTCTCATTTTTCTTAATACGTTTACATTATTTTACACTCACATATATTCTAAAAACGCGTCAAGAGGAGGGCACATGTATTGGCCTAACAATAGAGAGCTTAATTCTTGAGACTAGAGGTCTCAAATTTCGAATATTAAATTATTTTAAACAAGAAGCAATGGGAAAATTTACAGCAAACCGCCATAGAGAAATCATAGAAAATATAAACTAAAGCAACAGCATAAACAAATCATATATTACAGAAACATGTTACAACACTGCAGCTTTGTCCAGGAAAAGCCTTAGGGCACAGAATTCAGTTCAGTTGTGGCAAGAAACGAGAATAAATAATTGGGCATCAGTTGCAACCAACATTTTGTTAAATAAATTACCTTCCTATCCATAGTTGACATAGTTTTGAAGCTTAAATGGACGAGGAGTTAAATGAAGCAGCGATCATCACTTGCCCGGTTTTGCCCCATTAATAGTTGGAGCAGCACCTCTAGTCGTCTTCACATAGGCAACGTATTCGCTGTAATGCATGGTGAATAGCGTGCTTTGGTAACGAGTAAGCTGGATGCTCTTTCGCAGTTGCATGGTTATAGTGCCACTGTAGCCTGCTTTTCTAATCAGTGAATCAATTGCTTCAACGATTGTCCACCCTTGGCATGACAGAAGAAATGAGATATATCAGAAATTGAAAAAGAAAGCAGATCATTATTTCTTAAGGCCCTTTAAATGTGTTGGGAAACTAATTAATATTGTCAATTGAATATTACTAATAAAAGTTACCTTCATGACCGGCAACCTCAGGCAAGTAGGTTGCGCTCCGCCTTGTATTGTAGTCAGGATCAGTAAATTCAATAATTATTCCATGCTTTCCAACCTGTATGAATATAAATTTGATATAAATAGCCTTCAGGTTCAGAATCGAGGGAATTGAACAAGAAATTCATTGATCACATTAATAGGAAATTTCAGAAGGTAACAATGTAAATAACCATCAAAAAGGGTCATATCCTGCATTTTAGACTCAAAATTCAAAAAAAGGCAACTAAAGATGCATCCGTCCAGATGAACAAACATATATGATGCAATTTCAAGCAAATAGGAGTCTCAAATAACCACAGGAAAAGAGCAAACAAATATTTGATATCAGTTGAACATTCATTAACGAACTGACCTCCCAGTCAAGGTAGTCACGAGCAGTTTCATAATTAGTCAGAATGGAAACTGTACATTCTAAGGTTGGCAGTTCTTTAGCTTGTATAGGGGGGAATCTCCGGTCCCTGAGGGCACTAAAATATAGACAACAACAAATCAAAAAACAATGCTCCTAGATTGTATACAAATCTAGATATGGACACGATATGGACAATATAGATACTCGAAATTAACATGTGAATGTGACATCAAAAATTGAAACTTAGATAACAAGAGATGCTAATATCCAATCAGATAGGCGTGTCAGAGAAGAAACCAATACAACGAGAACAAGTTGAGCATCAATGTGTGTAATAGAACTAAAACTAACAAAAAAACAAAAGAGTGAAGGAAGAATCCTACACAAAGTGCATAACAGAATTATCTAGCTCATATATTGTTCATAGAATTGTTAACAGTGGAAAGTAGGAAATACACTATAGTTAAGCTACTAAACACAACGCCTGAACATTAAAGAGCTCATGGATGATGCCTACTCTTTCTTGGTACTAAAGTTCGAATATTGTTCTAAGTACCTTGTTAAAGCATAGTCCTTGAAACCATTAACTATGCCACGAGCTTCCAAAGTCCCTATGCATCCACACAAACGAGGTTCCCCACCATTGATCACTTTCTTCCAGGTCACGAACAGTGGGCTGCGAGCAGAGTTAATGTTTACAAATACAATTCATAAACTATAATGAAATAAAAAATTTATGGTTATTTCATTCAAGACGCAAAGCAAGTCAGTGGAAAGCACTCAACATTCTTTTAAGGATTTCAACTTCAAAACCCCAGAAATATACTCCGTACTTCTGAAAGTATTAGCTAGTGCATTCTTAATTGATCTCTACTCCAGGCAAGCACATGCTGAATTTTAACCCCAAAAAAAAGGAGAAACAACAGAAAGAAGGCAAGAATAATTGCTGCAAAGAAGCTGAATAAGTACTCAAATAAAGCATCACTCATTCATCAATGAAATTAATAATAATAATAATAATAATAATTAAAAAAAAAACTAAAAACCAATCCAATTGTGAAATTCAAACTCAAACATCAGGTTGAATCCGAAATAGCGCATACGCCAAGAGCAGCGCCGATGCCATTAACCCTAAACCCAAACAACACGCCCTACTATATATACATAAACGCAATCACAATCCAAAGCGACAACGAAAAATGTGCTCAAATTAAGCAAATTTCACAACCTCGGAGAATATTGCACATGAAAACGCATAATAACGTACGATTCACAAAACAAGAGCAGAAATTAGATGAAATCCGTACTGCTGGCCCTCATCGAAGGCGGGAGGAGGAGGGTCCTCGTTGTTGTAGTGCGCCATTAGTGTGTCGAAGCAGTAAGCCACCATCTCTCTATTTGCCGACACCATTTTCTTATGAATTTTGAATTAAATATGTGAAACAATGGAAAGGAATATGAATTGAATTTGATCGGTGGATTAACAATCGGAGTTGGAGAATAGAGAGATGGAATTTTAGGGTGTGGAAATAGGAGATGGATGGAGTGAGGGACTCTCTTTCTTCCTTTTGAGGCTGGGTTCCGGGAATAATTGAGCTTTTCTCAAAAAGAATAGTACATTAATTAATAATAACGCTCACGCAGCATATAATATAAATATTACTATTATTAGGTACTCCAAGTTACTCCAAGTTACTTCGTATTAGGTTTTCTATCTATTTGATATTTCAAATAAGTTATCTTGAGAATTTGCGTGATAAAATCATTATTTCTTTTAGATATAAATTATAAATTATTCAATCTTCCCACTCGGATAAAATTATCTTGATTGAACAGTACCTCATAGATATAACTTTTCACTGTTTTTATCTTATCAAACATTATCTAGCATTTTCCTATAAAAGCTACTAAATGTGCCCTAAGTTTTTATCCTCTGATTTAGTTTTCGCCACCATCTCTCCATCGCCGCAACAACACCTCCACGATCTCGACAATTAGGGTAAAATTTAACTATTTTCTTGGTATGTGTAATTTAACTATTAGTAAACACTTAAAGAAAATGATACTCATGAGAAAAACTTATAAAAAAAAAAAACAAGATTATGAACTTAACAAAATTTATGAAAGAAAAAGGAGGGAGTATGTGTTTGTATGTCTCTAATTAATACTACAAGAAAAGGAAAAAATAGACAAATGAAAACATCACATAGGGAGATTACTTGCTTAGATGGCAGAATATTAGAGGACTCAATCTCAACAAATCTTGTTATATTTGGTTGCGTGAGATTCATTCTATTCAGACGATTACAAGAATACTTTGTTTCTATTTTCTCATCAAATAAAAATCACTACATAAACGCTACTAGTAGAAGCAGAATACAGTAGAGTGCACTCTTCATATTCCAAATGCGAGTCTAAAAGTATAGAAATATGAAATCATCTCACACCTTTTCTCACCACTTAATAGTTTAAACACAGTAGCAAAACATGGATGCAGAGCTGATACCTACATTCAACTTCTGCACTGGGGCCGTATATGAAGAATTAGCAACATTTCTCGTAGCCGTATTTTTTTATTTTTTTTTAAGTTCAAGTTTACGCAAAGCTCTTCTCCTCTCTTGTTTCGGAGTTTTCCATTCTCAATTGTCTCAGTCTCTCTTTCTGTAATTTGCTTTTCTCAAAATTCGCCTTCCTCTTCACGGCTTTCTGCAAAGAAGGGGTGGGTGTTAGGTGATATCAATCTATCATTACATAATTAGACACGATCCCATCATCATCATACCTCTTGCCGGAAACATTTATCAAGCTTAATTTTTAGATCAGTGCATTCACCAAAAAACTTCCCAAGAGGATGATCCGTATGGCACTTCTGGAAAAGCTCAATGATCTGCAACAATCAAATCACATTTGTAAACTCCAATTGCAAAGGACATCATGCATTAAGATAGTTGAGAAAGATAAACGGACTCCCAAATTCTTGCTTGCTACTGAATCTAATCCAAACAGTTCTTTTAAGATGGCGAGGAGAAAAGAGAAGAAAAAAAGAAAATAAAGAAGGACAACAAGTGAGACTCTTCTGCAGAAAACACAAGTTGAGATCTCAAGGATAAGCACTTCTCAATCCCTAGAACCATCACTCAACTTCACTAACTCCAAAACATTCGATCAACAAAGACTTTCCAAGAGTGACAGCATTGCAACCAGCAGGTGGAAAGATATCAAGAATTGTTCAAAGTTAAACCAAATTTGCAACGAAAAGGCCCAAAATAATAAGCTTAGAATAGGAGTACCAGACCAAATTCAAGAATATTCTTTCAGCAGCATTCACCATTCGTATAACAAAAATAAGACAACCAGACATCAGCGACGTGCTCACACTTAATATATGAATAGAGTTTGCATTACACAGGAACTAAACTAAGCCTAGTAAAGATGTTTGGTGTTGATCATCAAACAGCACACTTTTAGAAAGTTATCTTCCTTCCGTAACTCACCTCGGCACACATTGGATGCCTGTGGATTGTTAGAGGAGGATGCATTCTGCTCCGTTCGACTATTCTCGTATCTCGCAAGGCCGCAAATAACTGTAAGGCATAGGCGGATTAAAAGGAATGTGCAGATGATATCATCGTACTACAATATCAGTTAAATTTGATTGTTTCATAAGCATATCTCCAAATTCTTTGTCGCCATCTATGAATTGGGCTTATCTTCTCATAACAGCAAAAAAATTCACTACCATACTGGTAGGGAAAGCACAAAATTTCCTAACCCTAAAATGTAACCATCACTGCACGGTTAAACAATTTTCTTTCCGATTAAGACTCGACTGTCTTAGAAATATGGGGATTCAATTTCGACCAACATCAAACCTAATCCAATCGATTTAATCAGCTCGCAAATTTAGGCTAGCATCGTAATTCTGAATTCGATGAAAGTATCACAGCAGCTCACAACAGAAACCACATAAAACACACATACGGAATCTATCGGCGATTCAATTAAAGCTCATTTCCCTAACAAAGTTTCATCAATTGAACATCGCTTACCTCGAGAAAATCCGGTTTCCGCCTACAGGATTGTTAGAATGGAGTAGGAGACAATCCTTTCTCCGGTGGAAGACAGCGGCAACGCAATGGGATCCAGCGATTTGAGAATTTTAATACCAGTTGTGCGAACTCTTCTTTCGGTGTTGTGTGGAGAAAAGAAACAGCTTGTGGTGTACCCAAAAAATGGTAGTAATATTTTTTTTAAGAAAAAGAGAAAAAAGTAATAATAGTATTTCTGAAAATAATACGTCTGGTATTCTAAATTGGATTTTGTTATTTTGGTCTTCGATTAAATTTAGTTATTTTGAGTTTAATTTTTAAGAGATTATATTTTGAGTTTTAGGAGAGTATATCTTGTTAGGAAGTGAAGATCCACTAGAGTTTAATGCATATAGATTGACATAATTCTTTCCCTTCTTAAAAAATAAGATTACTAGTACAAAGACTAGGGATGGAGAGAGTGAAAGGTTTATGATTAGTAATCGCAAAGCAATACTTTCATATACTTCTATAAGAATTTAGTAAGTAATAAAGACTGAATCATGTTAATTTTAGTACACCATACAATACAACCCCTCCGTAGAGAAACGACACCGTATCGTTCAATCCCAAATCGCTTACACAAAACGACATTAATGTTTTTGAGAAACAGCAATGTGCCCTGCATCTGCATATATTATCCTTCAACTGGTAGTCTTAGTCGACTCAATCTGAATCGTATCTTTTCTTTTCTTTGTGCTTCTTGTGCTTCCTCTTGTCATCCGAATCTCGTGAATGTCTCTTCTCCCGCCTTTCATGTCTATCACGCCTCTTCTCCTCATGCTTCCTTTTCTTTCTGCTCGATTCATCTTCCACCTCTTTACTACCATGCCTTGCAGATGTGGTTGGGACAGAGACCTCCATCTTTTCCACAGCTTCGGACTTCTTCTCAACCGGTTCTGACTTCATACTGGAAGGCAAGCTTGATTCTTCCGGCAGACCTGAAGGCCCCCTGCACATGTTACAAAAACGTATTTCATTGAATTTTTGAATGACCTCCAAAATTTTATCCAACAAATTTACATCAGTATCTCTCTTTTCCCAAGTTTAAACAATTAAGCATGGGGGTGGGTTCAATTAGAATATAATTAAGAACGGGAGACATTGAGGTGCAAGATATGAGGGCATGCATACTCCGCAACAACACAAATACAGCCAATATTGACATTTCAGTTTCATGGGACTGATAAGTAGTAACATTATGAAAACTCAGTAAGAAGTGTCAGTTCATACCTTGCAAAACCAAGACCTTGAACTTGAGCTGCTTCCGCATGTCCAGCTCCCAAGTCCTCTGCCGTAGAACCTCGCTTCACGAGTTCAGCAAATTCATGTTTATCTAGTCGAGTTCCTTGGGATTTCCCAGAACGTTTCGGAGCTAAACCTAGAGCTTCTCGCATGGCTTGCTCCTCTTCCTCCTTTATTCTTCGAATCTCTTCTTTCATAGCCTCAGAATTCAAAGCATCGGATTTCTTATCACGAGCATACCAGTGGAGATCTTTCCCTGGAAGAAGATCAATGCAAGAATGATTCAATAACAATGCAAGAAGTTAATGATAAGAGAATCACATAGAAGGTTTCTCAGACAATACTGTAGTGCCATTATAACATTAAGGAGGATTCACTCAATATGATCAGCTTCGAAAATTAAATTCACTTCCATAATCCACAGGTCATGAATACTAGCAATTGGTTTTAATGCATTTTCTTAGGGGAACCTATAATGCTTTTATGAGCATGCAAACTTAACAAATAATTACTGTGGTTACTAAAGTGTAAAGCTGATCGTTTCTCTTGTGTATAAATGCATCATATGGCCAAGGTCAATCATCCAACTTAGTAATAGAGGCTACACTAGACGGGCCAAGTAGAATATGATTCCACTAGTGACTGCTGAAATAAGTGATGATCGATAAAGAGTTTACAGCAGGAATTGTATCAACTTATATAACTGGATGGAAAGATGCAGATGAATGATACAAAGTGGAAGGGGGAAGAATTCAACCTTTCTGCCATCTTCCGACAGGAGCCTTTAGACTGTGACCTATATAGTTTTCTCGGTGTTTATCAACTTTCACCTCATCCCAAGTAAACTCTGCATCAGTCAAAGAAAATGATGTCATATATTAATGATGATTACTACGAACTGAAAAGACACACCATTAGACAAAAACATCAGATATAAAAAACTGTAATGGAGATTATAATAATATTGATATCAGTAATAAAGTCTTCAAAAAACAACCTTGAATCGGGCTTATCATTAACTTAGCATCTGTTTGGTGCTTCTCCATTCAAATAAGATGATGCAGAAAAGACTACATTTGAATCATAACATTGCAGTCTGTGCTGAGTCGGAAGCAAGTAAAACCATATTGCTTGCCATAACTTCATCGACTACCAAACACATTTCAAAAGCATAATCATCAGCCCAAAAGACACGAATGTTTGCCACTCGTTGTAAATCTACTTACTACCAACCTCCCACCAACTGCCCGAGAGTCCATCAGTCGTGTAAGCGAAACTGCCTAGATCTCACATCGTCCCTAACCTAATGAATTTAGTTAAATTTACATAAACTAACCTAGAAGATGCCCAGACCAAGCACAAAAATGTATAGATTCAACAAATACCGTAAGAGCATCACTAAAATTGTTCTTGCTCCGACAGCCGGATTAGTAACTAACCTAATCACCATATTTCAAAAGGCACGTATCCCTAAATCATAAAACTGGGCAAAGATAAAATCGAAGAATTTCCCAAAGAAATCGATGGCATAAGTCAGTGCATATAACAAATTTATTTCCTCCATACAAAATAATGGTGCCCACGTACATGATTTATCACGACAACAATAAGACGATCAATGTTTTCGAATAATTGTGCAAAATTCACAAGAAAGAGAAAAAATATTTCCAAATTTCTCAGAGGAAACTACAAATCTCACAACTAAAAGCGTGGATGGCAGTACTAAACAACCAATTGTAAGTTTAAATCCGAAGTCAGCAGCGACTGATTGAAAACCTAAAATTGGGGGGCGAGAGGGAGGGAAAGGAAGAGAAGACTTACGATCACGACCGCCGCGAACTCCACCTCTTGTGGGATGATACATAATTCTTCACTGGATTGTTGATTGCAGCAAAATTCGATGTGCAGATGATGATTGTGGGAGTCGAATTAAGGGTTTGTAGGGCTCAGATGAGATATTAATGGAAACGAAGAGGATGTTTCTGAGAATTTGCAGAATAGCCCTTGATTTTTAAGATATTATGAAACTGGTCCATTTATTTTTTGGAAAAGGGCGAAAATAGCCCACAGGCCACAGTTTCACCCAATTTAACCCGACCCGAATGCAAAACCCGCACCGGCATACATATATGTATAAATACTAAGCGTGATTGCTAGGGCTTACTCTGTAAAAATTCACCTGATCGGATTTTAACCTCCAGCAACGACAACAATGGCGATGAGAGTCATTTCGCGCTGCGCTGGTTTGATGGAGGGAAACTTGCGATCGTCTGCTTACAGCCTTCGCCACTTCAGCGATGATAAAGGCCGTGTCCTCAGTGAAGAAGAGCGTGCAAAGGAAACCGTTTACATTCAGGTTTTCCTCTCTCTCTCTCTCTCTCTTCAAATTGGACTGAGCTATTTTCTGAAAGTGATGATTGATATTTGTTGTTTTTGTTTTCGATTGGATTGAAGAAAATGGAGAGGGAAAAGTTGGAGAAGCAGAAGAAGAAGAAGGCGGAGCTGGAGAAAGCCGAGAAGGACAAATCCGACAAGGTGAAATTGTTTCCTTCGCCTCATATGTTTGTTCCTCGAATATGAATGAAAGATTATACCTTATTCCATCTTCCAATTTCTCCCCAATTCCATATGCCGCTAAACAAATGTGAATTTGTATAACTGTGATAAAACCAGCTTATCATCGAAATCGTGCCTCTGTATATCCTTTATGCTAATCATATGGAAATGGATAGGAATCAATTTAATAGTGCCCCTGCATATTCAAGTGTTTACATTTGCGTTGTGATCTACCTTTTCAGCATAAACCTTCCATTTCTCTGACTAAGATGAACCCTAAATTTAACTTAAAATAAAATGAACCTTGAATGTTAGGCATATACCTTCGAGGTTGAAATGTACAGAACGTATTGGTTTATTTGGGCACTATAACTCAAAACGATAGTCACTTATTTTTGTTCTTTTTTTCTTTTACTGAAGGCTTCCGAAGGCACCAGTAAGAGTTGAAGTGGGATGTCAGTTCTTGAGGACTAGTGAGAATCCTGGCTTTCTGCCTCAAGAGAAAATAAATAAAATAAATGTCGTTGTTCGCTTGGATCTTTTTGAAGCTGTGGTTCTTTTGTTTTGTTCCAGTGTGGTTGTATATTCGAAACTGTTTCCGGTTTAACTTCAGACTTATTTTCGGTTAAGTATCAGAGTTTGCAAGTAAATCGTATTTTCTGTTTCCTGTCATATTATCTCATACTTTGCTTCAGCAGTTAAGTCTCGTCTCCTCGAACCTTGCACTTATGTAATGGAGCATGAGGTAGAAACATGATTCAAAACAAAGGATCCAGACAGCAGGTAACAAGCTTGGATTCTGAATCTCAAATGTACATATGTGAAAGAAACAACTGAAATCTTGACATGAAATTAGAGTTGAAATGTGATAGGGCATGTTTGGTTTCGGATTTGATGAAAAGTGGCCTCCTCGACTAGCTTTCTCTATCGGAAAATGAATGGATGGTGTGGGAGCTTCCTCGGTGGAACTGGCAGTGGCTGGCCATACCCAAACTGTGGTTGCTCATGTCCGGACCACCCTGGACTCCCCATTGGGTACTGGTAAGGACCTCCACCATAACTGCCATAGCCGCCATAAAAGGGCAAACCTCCCATGCCAAAGAAGGCACCGGAACTCTCCGCAGGCACCCGATCAACAATTGTGCGGCCTCGCGGATGGGTTTTGCAAAAGAAATCTCTACACACTCTTGGATCAACTGAGGGGGGCACATAGGCTTCGCATTTGTGCTCTTCTTTTTCTTCGACCTTCTTCTGGCTGCTGTGGCGACTGTCTTCGCAGCAGCAGTTCTGGTGAGGCTTTCGATTTTCAGGAGGTGCAAAGTAGCTGCCTCTGCCTTTGTTCCTCGAGTGGCGGTGTTTCCCATCGACATGGTTTCCGGGCTGCTTTTCTTCTGGTAGTAGCTGCACTGCTTTGCCTAGCTTCGCGACTTTGGTAACCAGAGTCGTGGCGTCAATTTTCCCTGCGACGTAGACGAGATTGTTCTCTGTATCTATTGCAACCGAGTCCACACCTTGAGTTCAGCCAAAGGAAAATGAAGAGGGTTATATAGGAAATTGAGGAGGGCTTCAAGCGAACGAATCTATGCTTGAGAAATTTTCAAAATAAGCAAAAATCATTGAGAATCCTTTCTTGCAGTCTATTCGCAATTATATCTCAAAATCTAAATGATTATGGCAAGATGAATATTAATAGGTTATAATATAGAATAAAGGATAGTAACAATTACAGTATTTACTCAAAATTATACTAATAAACAATAAACTACAAGAGTTTTATCAAAACTCGCCGAAACAACAATAATGGTGGTGATATAAATAATAGGGAAAAAAAGGATAGATTTCTACCAGGCATCTTCAGTAATTTTTTCTTGAGAACAACTGGACATCTTTCACAGCAACTGATCCTCATGGACAAAACCTTGGTCTGCATCATGCAAGATTAACTCGTTAAATAAAAAAAAGGCGAAGAAAATCAATGAATCTTGTTTATATGCTTACGTTATGAGGGATGTGGATTTCCATCGGAAAAGGGTTAAATGAAAAAATGACCTATGGAGAGGATAGCGCTGTCTCTGCAGCAAGAAATCTAATCTTTTATATAGAAAAAGAGAAGTAGGTTATTTTATCATAAAAAAGGAAGGTTCTTTCTTTTCCTTATTTGCAGTAGATTTTTATGATCGCTTTCCTTATATTCTTCACACGATTTTAGCTTCAAAATTTAAAAAATTATTCTGCTAATGGATTCGGATCACATGTACCAATATGTAAACTCTCATATTATTGTGTTGATAAATTAATCAAAAAATTCTGCCACTTTTGAATTATTCTTTACTGAATATACATGTTCAAAAGCAAATTAAACAGCAAGACAAATCAAATGCAAAAACCCCCTTGCTCAAATTATTTTCACCAATCTAATAATCAACCAAAAAAAAAAAAAAACAAGACAAAGCAAAGCAAAGCAAAGAAAAGAATATCATCACTACTTAGGCAGCCAATCCAGCCTTAATCTTCTCAATAGTGTCCACATCAGTCTTGAACGCCTTAGCCAGAATGACATCATCGATCCCGGTGGCGAACACAGAGTTCGGCACCGAGACAGTCCCTGCGTTCACGCTCCCGAACGCAGAGACTGCATACGCCATGTCCTTGTGGTTCCTGTTGTACTGGAGATGCACCAGCCCTTTTGGAAACACGAACATGTCCCCCGTCTCGAGTATCTGCGTGTAAGCCACGTTCTTCGTGTCCACCACCGTCACCTCCAACTTACCGTACACAAGGTACAGCAGCTCCGACCCCCGGGGGTGCGTGTGGGGCGGGTTGATCGCCCCGGGGGGAAACTCGAGGTAGGCCAACGACACGCTCTGCCCCTCGAGGGCCGGGAATTCGGAGACGGTCGCCTTCGTCACCTTTAGAGCCGCCGCGGCCGGCTGCGTGGGGAGGTTTCGGAATCCAGCGAAGGTGAAGAACGTCCCGTTGACTGCGGGGTCCGCGGGGGTGACGAAGTCGGTGATGATGTCGGGATCGCCTGCTGTTGCCAGAGCCGCGCATGCAGCGAGCAGAAGCGCAGCGAGGAGGCTGTTTGAGTCCATTGAATCAAAGCTTAAATAATATAGTTCGTTCGTGTAAAACATTGCATGAATGCAAGGGTTTTATAGTGGGGGAGATGGTGGGGGTTACGATGGTGGTGGTGTGTTTTGAGTGGTGGAGACAGATATGTAGGGTTAGATTATAGCTAGCTACTGTTTGTGTGGAGTTTTTGAAAATGAAGTAGCATGCATGAGGACAGTATAAGGCCATGCATGCACAACAAGGGTTCTGCTTCGGTGTTGTCGTTGACGTGGAATTTAGATAGGATTATTCTTGTGTGCCTTCTTGTTTTACTCATGAAATTTGAGGTGTTTGAGAGCTGTTTTTTTTTTTGTTTTAATTTAGAAGGTTCAACTTTTGGCTTATAGACGCCACTAAGGCTTAGTTTGACAGGCAAATAAACGAAAATGGGCAATTTTGCATATATTGTAAACATGTCACCATCATCTATATCATATATCGATGAAATAGAAGACGTCACATCAAAATGCAATAGATTATCCAAATTGCCTCTTCGAGGTGGGTTTGACATAGAGTAGTATGCCTATGGTACGGTCTAAAAGATCACATGTTCGAAACTCATTTAATACATCTTTAGGTTTGAGTATGTCATGCTCATCGGATCCTCTCAAGCGTGATTTATATAGTAGTTTGTTGAGTGATTTAGATATTTCTCATGTGTACTACTATCCAATAAACATCGAAAGTAGTGGATGCGAATTATCAGGACACATTGATTGTATATGTACAGTGCCGTGCGTTAGATATAGAGAGACTGTATTCAAACAAAAAATCTACACAAAGGAAAGAGAAAAACCTCTTCTACTATAGATATGGTTATTTTTATCGCAAACATTCAAAGAAAAGAATCAATAATCAACCCAAACGGCTCTTCTTTTCACTTCGGCAACATCAAGAAATAAACATTGTAGACCAACCATCACCTCAAAACCATCCAAAACCTTCACCTCCTCTATATATAACTTAAATTTCCATCCACTTCACAAATCACAACATAAAAATAAACAAGAAAAATGGCCTTCTCATCTCCAAAACTCACCCTCCTCCTCCTCCCTCTCCTCCTCCTCCTCACCATCCACACGGCCACCGCCGGAGACGCGGACATCCTCACCGATTTCCAACTCCCATTCCCCCTAGGCGCCATCAACGTCACCGGAGACTCCTTCACCTACACCGGCCTCCGTTCCTTCATCGGGGCCAACCCTCCGTCCTTCACGGTCTTCAAAGCTTCCATGGCCGAGCTCCCTGCCCTCAACGGGCAGAGCGTCTCCTGCGCCGCCCTCTACTACCCTCCCACCACCGTGAACCCTCCCCACACCCACCCCCGGGCGTCGGAGCTCCTCTTCCTCGTGATGGGGTCCCTCGAGGTGGGGTTCGTCAACACCTCCAACTTCCTTTTCAACCAGACGCTCCAAGCCGGCGACATGTTCGTCTTCCCCAAGGGCCTCCTCCACTACCAGTACAACGCCGACGCCACAACTCCGGCCATCGCCATCTCCGCCTTCGGCAGCGCCAGCGCCGGCACCGTCTCCATACCTACCGCTGTGTTCAACACCAGTATCTATGATCCTATACTCGCCGCCTCCTTCAAGACCGACGTCGACACCATCGAGAAGCTCAAGGCTGGGCTCTCGCATTAGAAACTAATTTCATCTATAGTGAATAATTCATATATGTGTCACGTTTTTCTTGAGAATAATAATAAAATCATTATATAATCATCATCATCATCTCAATGCAGAATTTCTTAAACACGATTAATTTTATAAACAGCTTGTGGTGTGATGAGTCCAAAAAAAAAAACAAAAAACAAAAAACTGCACATGAATGGAACTTATTCCCTTACTAACCAAACCTAGATCATAATTAACCTAACCTAGATCATAGATATATACATAAATTAAATTAAATAATATATTTACATCTGAAAGTGGCGGAAGGATTGGTGCGTGTAGGGAAGAGGAGCAGGTAGTGCAGGAATTAGGGCATCCGTTTCGAAGCAATCCACCTTAATCGGCTGCTCGGTTGGGACGTACGGCGACTCCACGGCGGCGGCGGCGGTGTTGTTAAAATAGGGCAACTCGATGTCGGTGAAGCTTTCACTGGTTATGTCGTGAATGCTCGATCTTTTCCTCTCCTTCTTGGCCGATTTGAGACGATTGAAGAATTTCTGAGCATGGCTGGCCACTTGAGAAGGCAGCCTCGTCGTCACCACGTTCCTCGATATACTCCTCCAATCGCTCTTCCCGTACATTTTCAGCCCCAAAAGAAACAGCCTAATTCAAATATTCATTAATTAATTAATCAGTACTAAATCTGATGATCGGAATTGAAAAGGAGATCATATCAGAGATAGAGAGAGTACTGTACCTGTGTTCTTCGATGGTCCAGGGCTTGCCCTTCTTCCTCTCGCACTGGCTCTTCCGATCGCCGGAGCTGAGTGGAGGAGACGAGGTCCTCCGGCGAGCTTCGGAGTAATTGGGGAGTTGGACGCGGCCGGCTTCTATGTCGGCGACGTCGAGCATAAGGGTTTCGTAGTGTTGCATTGCGTCGTGGGGAGATTTTCCGGGCAAATAGCCGGCGATTCTCTGGAACCGATTGGGAAATTCCTCCGGGAACTTCACCAGAGCGTCCTCGAAGATCTTGTTGTCCGCCCAGCTCCACTCCACCGCGGCCGCCATGTTGACTCCGCGGCCGTTGAGGGCCGCCGCCATCGTCATGTTGGCTCCGTCGCCGTTGAGGGCGGAGTTGGGGTGTTGGTAGGGATGATACATTGGTTAATTTGATGGGGGAGGAAGAAGTTTGTTGGAGATATTTTAGGGGGAGAGATATATACATTATATAGAGTTCTAATACAACACAATTACCTTATTAATTACTTATGATCGGCCAAGTTTGCAACCCAATATGATACAAGTTCAAAACTTTAGTTTTTGTTAAGTTACGCACTTCATTATTCAACTTTTTATTTATTTAATATATGTGCTGATTTATTCACTTCTTATTATTTAATAATTACGTTATAATTATGTTTTACGATTTGAAAAGAAAAAAAAAAAAAAAAAAGCAACTAATTATTTATCATCATTTTACGCCAAAGTCGATGAATATGTCGGAAGAACTAGTTTGTATCCTGTCGAAAATTCGACGAAATATCTTGTCAGAATACTTAATTTGTGGTGTTTTGAATCTGCGGAATATATTATAGATTAATTAATTAAAATTGATTTGTAGAAGAGATACTTTGAATAAATTAATAGTGAGAATTCTAGAAGTGAAAAAAAAGAAAATGGAAGACAAATTTTAGAATAAAAAGTCTAGATGAATAGATGTACTTGTATTCATTGCGACTTAACATAGTTAAGAACATTTCGTACTAAACAAAATAAACACACGCTCACGTACTCTATCTTATATTCCAACAAAATATAGCTCCTATGAGCCTCACATAATTTCTTTCAATTTATTTGTTACGTTCTCCATACAAATATTCTTATGTTCCAACATAATATAGCTCATCTGAATTCAGATTTCACCCATGTCAAATCCTCCACCACCGGACTCATACAAGAAATCAATTACCGGCGGAGGAAACTCCAACTGAAGAAGAAGTTTCAATATTGTAGGGAGAGAGATATACATGATAGAGTTCGAATACAAACAAAATTACCGATTAATATAGTTCAAAACTCATAAGTAATTTTTTTTTTAACGCGGAATAAAAATAGTTTTGAATCAAGAAAAAATTTAGCCCGATAAGACTAGAATGAGAAGGATAAGACTAGAATGAGAAGCGTATGGATTTGTCCTATATATATATGTCAAACTATCATTTTCAATTCTATATATTTTTGCCCAAACACTTAATGAAAAGTATGATAAATATATCGTTTGATGAATTCTCAAGATTTATGAAGTTATTTATTGAGTTTTCTACACATAAGTGTTAAAACGATACTTATTTTTGTGTCCAATATGAGATCAAATGTATTGGTAAAAAAATATAAGATAGTTTTTGATACAACAATATGACAGTCATCAAAATTTATACAATTTGCTATTTTTTGTCTTTCAAAAATCATTATGGCGGGCTACTCCAAAATCGAAGAGTTAGGATTAGGGCCGAAAATTTGTAGGCCGAAAAGAAAAATTATCCTAACTAGTCTGGATCAAAAATAACCCGAGCCCGATAGCATTTGCCCGATCGAATGTTTATCGAGCCGATATCATATAACTAGAGAAAGAATGAAAAGAAAAACATAAATAAATATAATTACACTGGTGAATCGTTGCTTGGTTCTGAACCAGATAAAAATTGGTCCGCCCATCCTCTAATGTACAGACAGAACCCCTACAACTTTCTCTTTAATTAATTTTAATTATTTTTGGGCCTTCTACAGTATATATATAAAAGTATTTTGTCCTAATGTTTTAACTACAAAACATGAAACAACCAGAGTCAAAGTTCTTGGTTCGACTACGAATTTCCAAAATCAGTTTTTGGTAATTTATTCATAAAGTTATCTAAAACTGAATTAATAATCGAGTTAAGCCATAATATTTTTT
Organism: Mentha longifolia; assembly: GCA_001642375.2. Taxonomy (NCBI): domain Eukaryota; kingdom Viridiplantae; phylum Streptophyta; class Magnoliopsida; order Lamiales; family Lamiaceae; genus Mentha; species Mentha longifolia. Next base: position 701,182 of record CM038117.1, read on the forward strand.
TAGTATATGAAAGTTTTCTTTCTTGCTCCAAAAAAACTGAGAAAGAAAGAAAAAAATATTGATGTAATAATAGATTGTTATTGTTATGTGTAGTCAAAAAATAGTAAGGTGTGTTATAACTTATAGATATGGATAGCCATTATTTTGAAGCAGTCTGATAAAATGCAGAGTTATTGCTGGCAAATAGGAGAAGATATAAAATCAAATTTTTCTTTTTTGAGACCACTCACTAAATCATAAGTATATAGGGGCTCCATAAATGAGCCATTTATGAATATCAACCATATTGTTTTAATATTTTTTAAAAAATCCACAATAAAAAAAAGAATTTCAACAATATCTTTCGATTTTATATATTTATAAACTTTTGCGATGCTTATTCCGTTAAAAATTGAATCGAAACCGAATTTTAAAAACCAAATACATTATCATTAAACAACTAACCATTTTGCGAATGATATTTGTTGCTATTATGAATTTATAGATAAGAAGTTAAAGAAAAAAAAAAGTAAACTCTTGATTGGTTCGGTTTACACCGAAAATTTGAATTATAAAACCGCCAAATAACGTCCAAAAATGTTAACCAAATCAAACGCATAAACAACAAATAAAATATAATCATCTACATTAGTAAACATAAGAACTCTCTCTCTCGTATATTTCTTTTTTCTTTTTCTTTTTGATAAAATAAGATAAGATCATTTAGGTCTCCATCTTTTTCTTAGAGTCGAGCAAGACTATTTACGCAAAGTAGCAATTTTATCTTTTGTTCTTTTTTCTTTTATAATGACCCAATTTCCATTTTGAGATATTTCATTAATGATGACATATTTCCGAAACTCTTAATATGTATTTTTGCCCATTTTGAAGATGCATCTTCAAAATATACCCATTTTGAAGATACATCTTCAAAAAATGTCCACTTTTATTATAATAGCATTAAAAATGGGCCCCACCTTTACCACTTACATCAATAAATTTGTCATTTTGTGCCTTAATTTTTATTTTTTAAAATTTTTCATATGTATATTTTTTTCTTTATTAAATATTTTCATATGTATATATATTTTTTCTTTATATTTTATGAACTAAATAATATTGTTCAGTACCAAATAATTATGTTCGAAAAAGTAATTCAACGTACAGTATGAAATAATTCAAAACTTTTCATTAAATAAAAAAAAAGATAAAAACGCAACGAGCGCTTTTGATGAAACATCGAGCGCTTTTGATGAAACATCGAGCGCTTTTCAAAAATTACAGGCACTTTTCATGAAATTAAAAAAAATGGAAAATCACATTATGGAGCGTTTTTCAAACACCGTTGAGCGCTTTTCAGAAAGCATGGGGCGCTTTTCACAAATTATCAGACGTTTTTCATTGATTTGTAAAATCTTCAAAAAAAATAAAATTGAGAAAAGTCAAAAACTCCCGGGAGTTTTTCCTCATGGAGAGTTATTGATATTCATGGAGAGATATTGAGGCTCATGCAGAGATATTGGTGAAGTGGAGCCCATTTTTATTGTATTTTAATAAAATGGGCATTTTTTGAACATATAATTTCAAAATGAGTATATTTTAAATCTACATTTCAAAAATGGGTATTTATAGATTTGACCCTTTCCGAAATTGGTAAATATAAATCTTATCTACCCACTTATAAAAGAAAAATCTACCAATTCCAATCCAAATTCTACTAGTGTGTAGTGACCTCATATAGTACAGTATAACAATATAACATACTATTTGTACGTGTTTTATACTTCCTCCGTCCTCCATTTCTTGACCCTTATACTATTCGGCACGCTTTTCCACCGAAATCTAGTACGAGTTTTAAAATATTTTTTCTTTTAAGGGATAGTACGACACTCGTAGTATCCCGTAAAAAAAATAATACTTTAAAATTATATTTTAAAACCCGTACTAAATTTCGGTGAAAATGCGTGCCGAAAAATTTTGGATCAAAAAATGGAGGACGTAGAGAGTATCATACTTGATCAAAAGCATTGAATTTAGGCGATCACGATTTAATTATATATAAATGTCCATTAACACATAGTAATGAGGTCATCCCTTAATGTAAAGAATACTTTTAGTTGAAAATCTCCCTTTTAAGCTTCATTGCTAGCTTTATTAACAATTAACAAAAATGTAGTGAAGTACAGTATAGAAAGATTATAGTACTAATAACTTTGTAAAATCTTTTATCAAAAATCAACTTTTAATAACCTTTTAGTTAGGACAAAGCACATACAAAATCACAAACCATAATTTTTTGGGGTACACTTGCTGCTCGGACTCACGTTGCGGTCCATTGAATATTTAAGGTCTTCTAATTTTAGATTGTGGGCCAAGTGAATTAATTGGGTCAGATGATTTATTTTGCTTTTAAGGCTTGACCACACTATGAGCCGTACCGATACAAGATATTTCCTCTGTCCCCCTTCAATTGTCCAGTTTGACTTATTGACTTTTTGGCACGCATTTCCACCGAGCCGGGAAACGAGTTATAAAATATAATTTTGAAGTATTGTTTCTTTTACGGGATACTATGACACTCATAGTATCCCGTAAAAGAAACAATACTTCAAAATTATATTTTATAACTCGTTTCCCGACTCGGTGGAAATACGTGCCAAAAAGTTAATAAGTCAAACTGGACAATTGAAGGGGGACGGAGGGAGTACAAGTCTTTGTCTAATTTTTTAGTACAAAAATCTTGAAAATTTAAAGAAACTGAAAGTGAATTATCCAATTAATATACTCCCTCTATTTTTTTTGTTGAATATGCTACATTTCCGTTTGGTAAATTTTAACACATTTTTCCACGCTTCTTGATTATGGGTTTTAAAATAGACTTTTGAAATTTTTTTTCTTTTATGAGATACAACGATTGTCAGAGTATCCTGTAAAAGAAAAAAATCTTCAAAAATTCATTTCAAAACCCATTATCGAGAAGTGTAGAAAAACATGCCAGAATTTGTAAATAGACGGTCTATTGAGTGAAATGGAGGGAGTAGTATATTTTTAAATCTCTTAATGTCTATTTTTGCCCGTTTTCAAAGTGGGTATTCAAAAAATACCCACTTTAAAAAAACACATTCCAAAAATGCCCGTTTTACTTAAAATATAATAAAATGGGCCCCACTTCACATATTAATTTCCGCGCTTCACGTGTTATGGGTACGATTTTGTCGTTTTACAAATAGCGAATATCGCTGGCCCACATTTTCGTGCGCTTTTGAAGGAACTTAGAGCGCTTTTCAAAAATAGATAAAAACGCATCGAGCGCTTTTGATGAAACATCGAGCGCTTTTGAAGGAACATCGAGCGCTTTTCAAAAATTACGGGCACTTTTCATGAAATTAAAAAAAAATGGAAAATCACATTATGGAGCGCTTTTCAAACACCGTCGAGCGCTTTTCAGAAAGCATGGGGCGCTTTTCACAAATTATCGGGCGTTTTTCATTGATTTGTAAAATCTTCAATTTTTTTTTTTTTGAGAAAAGTCAAAAACTCCCGGAAGTTTTTCCTCATGGAGAGTTATTGATATTCATGGAGAGATATTGAGGCTCATGGAGAGATATTGGTGAAGTGGGGCCCATTTTTATTGTATTTTAATAAAACGGGCATTTTTTGAATGTGTATTTTCAAAATGGGTATATTTTAAATCTATATTTTCAAAATGGGTATTTATAGATTTGGCCCTTTTTAAATCTCTCTCTCTCTAAATACTAAAAAGTGTAATAATGGGGGAAGGGAAAGAAAGCTGCCCCCTCAGAGTTTCGGTTCTTCCCATAAACCAAGTGGCCGTTTGTTCTTCTCTTTGTGCGAGTGTCTCTTCTTTGTCCCATTTCTTTCGCACTTTTTACATCCCCCACTTCTCTCTCTCTCTCTCTATATATATATACACACACACGCATTCTCTCATCTTCATCTTCATCATCAAAGAAATTACTAGGCGTTTAGAGTAGAAAGAGAGAGAGACTGACAAATGGGAACCCGTTCTCACTCCTTTTCCAGCTTCAACTCCTACCTCCGGGCACTTTCCGACACCCCAAACCGCCTGCGCCGCCGCGCCTGCTCGGTTTCAACATGTTTGGAAGAGACGAACCGGGTCCGGGCCAGGTCCGGCTCCGAGATGAAGCGGACGCTCGGCTGGCACGACCTCATCGGCTTCGGAGTCGGCGGGATGGTCGGCGCCGGCGTCTTCGTCACCACCGGCCGCGCCAGCCACCTCTGCGCCGGCCCTGCCGTCGTCCTCTCCTACGCCATTGCCGGCTTGTGCGCCCTGCTGTCCGCCTTCTGTTACACCGAGTTCGCCGTCGACATGCCGGTCGCCGGCGGCTCCTTCAGCTACATCCGCGTCACCTTCGGCGAGTTCCTAGCCTTCGTGACCGGGGCGAATCTGATCGTCGACTACGTGCTGTCGAATGCGGCGGTGGCGCGTGGTTTCACTTCCTATTTAGGCACCGCTTTAGGCCTCCCGGCAAACGCACAGCTGAGATTCACCGTTCATGGCCTCCCGAAAGGCTACAACGAGATCGACCTGATCGCCGTCGTGCTGGTGCTGCTTATCACCCTCGTAATCTGCTACAGGTATTTTTTCCCCTCCTCCGACGAAATGCACATTCAGATTTCAAGCGAGATTCGCCGCATTTTCTGCACTCAATATAACAATTTTTTGTTTCTCCATTTAACAGTACGAAGGAGAGTTCATGGCTGAACATGTCGCTTACGGCGCTGCACATTCTGTTCCTAGTATTCGTGATAGCGGTGGGGTTTTGGAGAGGGAAACTGATTAACTTCATCGAACCCGCCAACCCGGAAAATGCGAGCGGATTCCTCCCTTTCGGAGCCTCCGGCGTGTTCAACGGGGCAGCGCTCGTATACGTGAGCTACATCGGGTACGACGCCGTCTCCACCATGGCAGAGGAGGTCGAGAATCCGGAGAAGAACATCCCGATCGGAGTGACCGGCTCCGTCATCATCGTCACCGTCCTGTACTGCTTGATGGCGGCTTCAATGTCCGCCCTCCTCCCCTACGATTTGGTAATTGAAATTCTGTAACCAGCATATTCTTAATTATAGTGCATTTTGCGACGATGGGTGTTGATCTTGATGAGTTTGTGTGGTGCAGATCGATGCAGATGCGCCGTTTTCTGGGGCGTTCAAGGATGGGCCGTCGGGGGTGAGGTGGGTGTCCAACGTGATCGGCGTGGGGGCCAGTTTCGGGATCGTGACGTCGCTGTTGGTGGCGATGCTGGGCCAGGCACGCTACATGTGTGTCATCGGGCGGTCCTGCGTGGTCCCCACCTGGTTCGCCCAGGTCCACCCCTCCACCTCTACCCCTGTCAACGCCTCCTCCTTCCTCGGTATCCCTCTCTCTCTCTCTCTCTCTCCCTCTCCATTTTTGACTGTGTTTGTTTAGTGGATGTCGCGTGTGGTTCACGCGGTGATTCTCTCTAGGTGCTTTGATTTGCCTTTGTTTTGTTGCGCTTTGAGCCCATGCCTACTGCCTACTGAGATAAGAAAAAGTGCATTCATTTTAGGTGGAAAAAGGTTTTATGGGCCTTAATTGAACTGCTTTTTGGATGCTTTCCTGCGGTTTTAACCATTTCTGATTCATATGGTTCGTGAGGCAAAGGTTTCTCAACTAGGAATTAGTATTAAGACTTGAAGCGTGAGGAACCGAGGATGTTAGAATTGTGGATAAAGATTAGAGGTGGTGGTCACCATGTGATCTTTGATACTACCTCCATCGTACCCCGTGAAAAAATGAATACGTCAAAATTATATTTTAAAACTCATACTAGGTTTCGGTGGAAAAGCGTGCCGAACAATCAAAAAGCAAAGAGGACTAATGTAATGGGATGGAGGTACTATGTGATAGCGATTAGCAAAGATGAAGTTTTATTTTCAGTCAAGATTTAGGTAGCTTTTTCAAGATTTGGAGACCTTATGTCGTCCTCAATTATGTTGATGGAAATCATGGAATGGGATTTGATGGGGTTACATTTTCTCATTTTTCTTGTTTGTTTATCAATTCAAGAATGGTCGTTATCAATAGGGTCCACTTCGAAACCTTTCGGTTGAGAGAGAGAGAGCTTCACGCGATATTCCTTCTTATACACACCATGGTGAAACTTTGCTTTCAACTGTGCTCTTGGTGTGATAATAGCAAAGTAAACGCCAGTTTTGGTTGAATTTGAAACTTGATCACGGTAAAAACGTTGACATCGGCAGATCTTTGCGATTGGGAAATATAACTTGCTTTTTTTTAGTAGATTTCCTTTTGGAGCAAGTGGATTAAACTATTGCTTTGGGCATATACTTGACACTGACATGATCATCTAACTGAAAGTCGAAGTGATTGGTGCTACATTATATGATCATTATCTTGTGAGATTGAAAAAGATGTGGGTTCCAAAGGATCCTATTAGAAGTGGCTTTTTTTGACTTTCTTGAGGAAACTCAAACGATTCTTGATTCTACATGGTCATTTTGGGATAGTTATGAAGATCACGAATTCAATGCCCAGAATTTATTCGTTCAAACTCATCACTACTTGACTTTTCAAGATTTTGTGAAGCTAAGAATCCCCAGATTCTTGCAAGATAATGAAAAAATGACCCATTCGTTCAGGGAAGAGTCACACTCCACTCTCTGGCAAAGGCCCTTTACAAGTTTCTTGTTAGTTAATCGCTTTACATAATCGTTTCTGATGTCGCTGTTGAACTTCTTTTTTCAGGAATCTTCACAGCAGCTATCGCTCTGTTTACCGATTTAGATATCCTGCTGGATTTAGTATCAATAGGAACTCTATTCGTCTTCTACATGGTGGCGAATGCAGTTATATACCGACGCTATGTTTCCATTGGGACGACGAATCCATGGCCAACTCTCTCCTTCTTGTTCTGCTTCTCACTCACTTGTGTGATGTTCACTCTTTTCTGGCACTTTGCACCAGCTGGAAAGCCCAAGGCCGTCTTGCTCGGAGCATGTGTAGCTGCTGCCATTGCTCTTCTGCAGGTGTTCCTTTTCATGGTGCCTCAGGCCCGAAAGCCCGAGAACTGGGGGGTCCCATTCATGCCATGGATCCCTTCCATTTCCATCTTCCTCAACATATTCTTGTTGGGCGCTCTGAACAAAGGATCCTACGTCAGATTCGGGTTCTTCTCAGGCCTCACGGTGCTGGTGTATGTCGCATACAGTGTGCATTCGAGCTTCGACGCGGAGGAAGATGGCATTCTTTGTGAAAAGGATGGAGAAAGTTTGAAGGAACCTGCACAGAGGGAGGTACATATTCTGTAGAAGTGGGAAAGCATATTCCCCCCTCTTTTGCCTGCTGTGACAGGTAGTTTTAGAGTAGAGGTGAAGGAAAAGAGTAGGGAAAGATATGTGTGCTGCAGTTTTTGTCTTTTTGAAGCGTAAGAAATGAAGATGCTGTATAGTTTGATACTATGAATTAGGGATTATAGGCTAAAGAATTGTACATCTAATAGTACACTATTAATCAACTATGCAACTTGAACTGTAAAGTTCTCACAAGTATAAAGAAGAGACAACTAGTAAAATAGTCATTTTGTGATAGCAAAAATAAAAATTTGACACTTGAATATAAAAGATAAAAACTAGTCACTTTTAATAGTAAAGTACATTATTATCCTTAATGAAATTTATTTATCTCCTTCTTTCTCAAAACTCACTCACCCAAACACACTCACTCACACACAGAAACACACATAGAAATACATTTTGTACGAATTTCCTACGCTCAACCTCTCCTCACCTCCAGCCAATTTACTTGCTGCAGCATTGCACCCTCTTCAAATCCTGCTACCCTACACACATGCACGCACGCGCACACACACAGCCACAGCAACACACACACACACACAAACACACACGCACACAGCACACAAACACACACATCACTTATTTATTTTTATTTTTTTTTAGCGTTTGTTGTTCAATTCACGAATTGAAGTTCATAAATTCACGAAATCTGTTGAATACATGAAAATTTTTTTTGTGAATTGCTTCTTTTTTGGGCACTAATTGACGAATTGGATTCGTGATTTCACGCTTTTTTTTTTTTTAGTGAATTCACGAATTGAACCAAAAATTCGTGAATTCAAGCAATTTTTGTGAGCAATTCACGAATCGAACCAAAAATTTATGAATTCAGACATTTTTTATGAGTAACTCACGAATTGAATCAAAAATTCGTGAATTCCATACAAGTGGGAGTATTATAGTAAGAGTGACTATTTTTAATCTTTTTTATCCAAGTAACTATTATTTATCTTAACTATCTCAAAATGGCTATTTTTGCCTATTTTCCCTATAAAGAAACTATATACTACCTCCATCTCATTGACTTAATCTCATTTGTCGTTTTGGTCTGTCTCACTTATTAGTCTCATTTCCTAAAATGACAAAGAATATTTGGCTACAATTAACTCTCTCTCCTTTCTCCTCAGATTTAATTATATCCGCATTCTCCCTTTTCCTTGGTTTCTTGTGTCATTTGAAAATAAGACTAAGTGGGTGAGATGGAGGTAGAATATTAGTATTATATAATTTTTGTTTATATGGCAGGAGTTTATATAGATAAAACAAGAAAACAATAGAAGAAACCTATTGATTTAGATCTCTTTGTTATTGATGTATAATTTGCATAACTATTAAAATTAGAGAGATTGATTTTGTTTTGTTTTACAATTAAGTCCTAAAAAGGAAGATTGGGAAGCATCGTCAATCTTGCTTTCGGCTTTGATTAGGAGAATTATTAAGTCAGAATATTCCAATTATCCATGAAGAATCTCATCTTAAACCCTGGATTCTAGGGTTAAAGGAAAAGAACCTGATTGTGAATATTTGAATGAAAGTCACAAGTAGATGCCATCCAATATGTTATCTTCTTTTTTTTTTTGTTAACCAAGAATTAATTATTAATGATTACATTTCAATGAATTCTTGCAACCTTCATAAGAAAGATAAATACATGCATTGATATTTTATATTTGGATACGAATAGGATCGTTCTTGTTGAGTTGACTGTGGTTAAAATTTCCTAAGTATTGGATTTTCGTTACTGATATGATTGTAATTGGGACCTAATTAAATTAAGAAACCTTGATGTAAATAATCAGCAATTATGATAGTATGAGAATGGGGTGTGTAATTGATTTTGTATCTAAGTGGAGGGTAGTAGGCACTAGGCCTTACATCAATCAAATAAATAATATATTCATAGCTAAATTCCTGTTTATTTTATTAATTTAATTTGTAGACTTAGAGCATCCACAGCGCGCCGGACTCGGGGGGCTCGAGCCCGGTCGCAAGCCCCTCTGCCGGCGTGCCGGGAGCGCGAATGCGAGGCGGGCTCGATGCCGCTTGTACCGCCTGGGCTGACGTCATTATGACGTCAGCCAGACATTTTTTTTTAATAAAAAAATCGATTTTCTGCCAAAAAATTAAAAAAAAAAAAAATTAACGTTGGAGAGCAACGGCTATGAACTCATCCCCCTATAAATTCCCACACACACATACACAATTTCTACACCATTCATCCACATTTTTTACACAATTTGCACACAAATCCATCCCAAAAAAAAATTATTTCCTATTTTTGCAATTCATCAATATGTCGAGCTCCTCCAAAATTGAATCTGATTCCTCGTCATCCTCCAGCAAACTCGAAGAGATGTACCAACAAATCAAGAAGACTGCCGAAATACCTCAGAAATTAAAAGAAGCCAAGAAGAAGAAGAAGGAAAAAGCCAGTGAGGCTCCAAAACGCCGAAGGTTTCCCATTCGGCGAATGATCGAACGAGATCGAGCCACAGGAGCGGCCTAACTTTTCTCCGACTATTTTGCTGAGAGGCCAACTTACCCCGACAATTTGTTCCGTCGACGTTTCCGAATGTCGAAACATCTGTTCTTGCACATCGTGCAAGTATTGGAGAATCGCGTCGCGTATTTCCAACAACGAGATGATGCAATAGGCAGGCCGGGTTTCACAACGATCCAAAAGTGCACCGCCTCCCGGCGACCTATTTGACGAGTACTTGTGGATGTCGGAGACTACCGCTTTAGAATCGTTGAAGAACTTTGCAGCGGCGATTCGAACCATCTTCGGTGGTCACTACTTGAGGAAGCCACAAGGAGATGATGTTGAACGAATTCTGGCAATGCACGAGACTCGCCACGGCTTTCCAGGGATGCTCGGTTCGATCGACTGCATGCACTGGGCATGAAAGAACTGTCCAGTGGCGTGGAGGGCCCAGTACACACGTGGGGATAAAGGCTACCCTACCATCATCCTTGAGGCCGTTGCATCTCACGATCTTTGGATATGGCATGCCTTTTTCGGAGTTGCTGGAGCGCTCAACGACATCAACGTTCTCAATCAATCGCCGATGTTTAGCGACGTCGTGAAAGGAATAGCGCCTCCGGTTCATTTTCTCGCCAACAGAAGACAATACAACATGGGCTACTACCTCGCTGACGGAATTTACCCAAAGTGGCCCGTTTTTATTGCAGCCCCACCACACGCCACTGACGAAAAAGTAGAGCATTTCAAAATTCTGCAAGAGGCGGCGCGCAAAGATGTGGAATGCGCTTTTGGCGTTTTATAAATCCGTTGGGGCATGGTTACTGGCCCATCACGACTCTGGTATCGTGATTGTATTCAAGATATCATGTATGCTTGTATTATCTTGCATAACATGATAATCGAGGATGAAGGAGCAAACGCGACAAATTGGGCTCCACCTGACGAGGATGCCTCTACTTCTGCTAATGCTGGAGTGCGTCGAGGAGCTACCGGTTCATTTCAGGAGTACTTGGAGCGGAACGCGACGATACGCGATAGGACCAAACACAGCTATCTTTACAAGGATTTGGTCGAAGAGATGTGAGTGCGTAGAGGCCCAAATTAGCTATGCGTATTTTTTTAATTATTTCTCTTTATGTTGTATTTTATTTGTTTAAATCAATGATCGTTTCCATTTTAATAAAAAAAAAATTCAAAAAATACATTGTTACGATTTTAATTTGAACTTAAAATAAATAAATAAATAAAATCGAAAATAAAACTAATAAAAAACGAATCAAAAATTAAATAATTAATTAATTAAAAATAAGTGAGAGCCCGGGGGAGGGGCTTGCGGCTGTGGACGAAAATAGGATAGAGTCCCTCCCTGCCGGAATAGTGCCGAGAGCCCCGAAAATGGGTTCTTGGTTGTGGATGCTCTTAGTAATGGAAGATTTGTCATTCATAATTTTTTTTTTATCAAGAATAAACCCTAAACTCTAAATAAATCATTCATGTGTATATTTCCAAAACATATAGTATATCATTTCCCAATTTTTTTCTTCGGAAAATCCATTCGGTATATAATCTCTCACTTATATCTTCACTGCAGTGATTTTAAGTTAAAATCCTATGACAAATTGATAATTCTACTTTCAAGAACTATTCCAACGATGAAAAACAGTGCAAAGTGTATGATTTTGAAATCTCATTTTGAGTCAACATTTTATTTATTTATCAAATAGTATATTGCAGTTCTCCTGAAAGACAAATTCAATTGCATGGGCCATTTTCTATGAGTTTCCAAGCCAATTTTCTAAAAAGCAATAATCCGTTTTTGTCTCATGTCCAAAAAGCAATAATAATCAATTTTAATATCAGCCAATTTGGATTATTCAGCAGTTAATTAATTATGGTGGGTGGGACGTACTATATAAATGGGTCCCAAAAATATTTAATCAGTCACAATCACACACCACTTTTGCTACAGTACTACTTAATACTTATGGTGATTTATTTAATTATGCTAATGTTTATTATTAATTGGTATAATTAACTTATCGCATAGGATTCTAATCATCTGCACAAACGAATTCTTGAATTCTTGATTGAATTCTATAGGTTCCTCTTAATCCCACCAAAATTTTCTAATGATTCCTAAAACTATTGGGATTTTTGCGTCACGTTATCATATTAAATTATTGTATTGTTTATTTTAGAAAAACCTACTATTGTACCATCCACGTGGAAGTGGAGTTGCTATTTGCCATTAGTGACATATTTTATTTTATTGGATAAAAAATGATCTATAATAATTCATGATTTTATCCTAAGTTATCTCTCATAACAAGAGTTTTTCCTTTTTTTAATTTTTTGTTTTCAAATTAAGTATTAAATTTCAATATTAATTTTTTGTTTTCAAATTAAGTATTAAATTTCAATATTGATATATTTTTATTTTTATTTTGCAAAAAAGCGTGTATGTAAATTTGTTGTATTGTTCCATTACGCATGTCAATTGATGGATTCTGTTATCTGTTGTTTTCAGTTGTATTAGTTTCACTCTTTTAAAAACCTTCCTCTCTATTTTTTAAAGAAAAAAACAACCATAAGAAGTTGAGGAAAAATTGAATTTTGTTTTAAAACATAATTAGCAAATTCTTTAACATGTTCTTCCAAAAAAAAAAAAGAAAAAAAGTAAAACGTCTCAATCTAAACCACCATGCACATAAGCGACACAAAAAGTAGCATAAGCATTATGGATTTTGTTGTTATGTGTGTGTGTGTCTTTTGTGATTATTATAAAAATAATAAAATAAAATAAAAAGGAAAAAAAGTTCCCCAACTAAATCACCTTAGCAAAGAAAGATTTTGGCAGCTAGTTTACCTTCACACATGCTTTTATTTATTATAAATTATTATTCACTTCTAGTATCCTGTAAAAGAAAAAAATCTTTAAGAAGATATTTTAAAACTCATCATCGAGACGCTCGAAAATGTTTACCACAAATGCTGAAAAAAGTGTATCAACTTGAAAAGACCGGAGAGAGTATTATTTTGACTTCCCTCCGCTAAGTTAACCTTAGTGGTTGAAAAACACACATTTCCACAAGAATAGGTTCTGCACTAGTGAATGATATTATTGATGGTTGGAATGCAAATTTGTTAATCAAATTCCAATTAATTACATTCCATCATCCACTAATTGAAATTTCTTCAAATTATATGACGTTTTATTTTAGATTAATTACTATTTAGCCGATACTTCAGTATTAGAAGGAATCTACGTGTATCTTGCATATAGGGAAAGATTCGATGATATCTTTCTATTTCATTATTTTATGGATATTATTTCTAATTTTAAATTTCATCGTTAAAGTAACCACGGCCACCGAATAGGTCCCGTGACCGGTTCCCTATCTGACTGATTGAACCGGCCAGTCTGATCCAGTTTTTAAAACATTAATTTAGCATAAATTGAAATAAAGAAAAGAAAGAGGAAAATGAACCTCTCCCCTCCCTTTTGAGTTTTAACATTGCATATATAGTGGCTCAGAAAAATAAATAAAGAACCACTGGTACCTTGTGAACGACAATTTGAAGTTGCAATCTACTCTGACTTTAGGAAAAAATTAAAAGGTTTTTTTTTTTCCCCTTTTTTTTTTCTTCCTGAAAAGTGTTGCATCGAAATGGATTAATTGATGTCATGACAATCCATGAGTGGGTTTAATTTGTTATGTCTTTGTCACTTTCTTCCAAAATATAATATAGCCCAGTTATTAAAATCATAATTCAAATAAACTAAAACAAACGCAATCCTCCATTAGTCCATTTCATTTTCATCCATGATGACAATTATAAATATCTCTAAAATCCTAATTCAAAATAATTAAGAATTCTTACTCCAAGTTCAAAACTAATTATGAATCGAATTTAAAATTGTTAATAAGCATTTCTATAAAATACGAGAGGTCCAATAAATGAAGATAGACATTTTTACGTGCCTCTCTCAATCAATGATTTGGTGGTTGGATTTGTTGCTAGAATTTAGGCTTTTCTTAATCTATTCCTAAGTTTATCCATGATAAATTACTAAAATAAGTTAATGGGCTATGTTTGATTTTCATTTTTGGTAATTTTTTGGTAAAATAAAATCTAACTCGAAATAGAGCCTACATATGCACACACATAGCACACACTAATTAATTAAGTGGGGGGTTTTGGTTAATGGGGTGATTGTGAAATGATGGATGTGAAATTGGTGAAGGAAGATGTGATATCACACGTTGAATAAGCAATGGATGTCAATACAATATAGTATGAGACCAATAGACTTTCTAGCAACTTGGGTTAACTATTTTGATAACGCAATGACGAACGCAAGCTAGTTGCTAGCGGGCCCATTGTGTCATCGTAGCGTAATGAGTTCCTACTCCGTGGGCCCAGGGCGTTACACAAGATGCAAGGTTAGTTGGATATTGTAATGATAGAGAATAATTAATGGGTTATTATGCACATATGGATTATCCACTTGTTTTGTTTTATAGTATATAGTTGTTAGTGTGTGAAATCAAATGATTTGCATTGTGATTGTGAGCTATATGTATATCCTAAAAGTTATCACCATTGTCCCTTTTCTTTCCTTGGTAAAGCTTCTTTGCTATTATCTTTTAATTCAATTTCAAGAATGCAAAAAGGGCAAGCAAATTGGGTGAAATCAATTGGTTTTTAGAAAGAGATGATAATGGGAATCCAGCTAAGGCCATTTGATTCTTGAGGGTTTTTGGTTTTGAGGATTGGTGTTAAAAATATCTCTTGTTATGTGAGGTTGATATACACATATCTCTCATAACCTCAAAATTTGAATAGGAAATATGTATAGGATTTATTTTCTCTTCTGATGATTTACTTAAGAGACACTTCTTTTTATTGGTTACTTGATTTTCGGTGCATAATAATTAATATTTCATTCGTTCCGTTTATAAAAATTTCTTCGAATAGTATAATAGATTCAACTTTATTAAAATATTATTCTTTATAAACGGGAAGGAGAAAAGTAATTTTTTATGAACTTAAAAGAAACGGTTGAAACACAGGAGGTCCCGATAATTTTCAAGCTGATCACCTTTGTTATTCTCTTTGCACTTTGCAAAGCTCATATTGTATATTACACACTACCTTACTTATAAAAACATTAATCATCTCCATATACATACAAAATATGAATTAATAAATTATCTATCAGACTTCAAAACTTATTTTGATCCAGCTCAGATGTGAAACAAGGTCGGTTTGTTAAGTCTGAGTTAAACATGTCATGAAATGAATTTATAGAGTTAACATTTTATTATATTTCCAATAAATTAAATAAGAAGTGTAATGATCAAATTAACATAATCAGTGTTGATAAAAAATTATAAACTGTTGTAAAGTAATATTGTAGAGCAGAATAAAGAACACAAGAGAAGAGAGAAAGAAGAAAGACGGTGGAAGAGAGAAACGGTATTCTCATTTATTCTTTGTATTACAAGTAGGGATGGGAATTCGGGACGGGTCGGTAATTCTCGGGTACCCGAACCCGAAAACCCATAAATTTACTACCCGATCCCGAACCTGAAATTATTTTTGGGTACCCGAATACCTGTGAAAATCCCAATTTTTTTAAATAAAAAATTCCAAAATAAAAGTTGCACAATAAGAATTATTATTATTATTATTAATAATTTAAATACAAATTCGGGAATTCGGGTAATATTATTCGGGTTCGGGTATACCCGCAGGGACGAAGCCAGGGGGCAAGGGGGTCCATGGGCCTCACTCCAAGAAAAAAACAGGGGTATATTAGTAATTTCATGTTTTATCTATAAATTTGTATGAAGATATATAGTGTTATAGTTAAAAAAAGCTTATCTAATTGAAGTAGATAGCGAAGTTGGGCTACATGTTTGGCTCAAGAATTCTTCACTTTCTAATGTCAGGAGTTCGATCCTCAAGGACCTCACTTATTTTTTTACTATTTTCATTTTATTGTTTACTCCTTACTGCATTTCTCTCTCTTTTTTTCCCCTTCAATAATCATATACATCTTTCATTTTTTTTTCTTTTCCTTTCATCTACACCTTTTGCACATTTTTAATCTCTTTCATCTACTCCTTATGCTTCTGCAAAAAAAAAAAAAAAAAAAAAAAAAAAAACTTTATTTTCCTTTTTATTTTTTAATAATCAAATTCTTTAACTTTTTCCTAATATTCTTCTATTCAAAAGAGAATAGATTTTTTTCCCTTTCATTTTTATGATTGATCCAAAGGATATTTTCTTTCATTTTTAATAATTCAAAAGGATTTTTTTATTCCTTTTAAATTTAAATAATTATTAAAAGTACTAGTATTAAAAAGAATGTAAAAGGAATATCTTCAATTTTTTTCTAAAATTAATTTTAAACTATATAAGATATTTTTTTTTATGTTATTATAAGTTGGACCCCCTGAACGAGATTCCTGGCTTCGTCACTGTATACCCGAAACCCGAAGTTTGTAAAACTCTAATCCCGACCCCGAATCCGAACTCCAGTTTTCGGGTTTCGGGTACCCGAAAACCCGATCAGGTTCTGGTATTTTTGTACCTACCCGAAATTCCCATCCCTAATTAGTAGGGTATATATATATATATATATATATATATATGTATAGGGAAGGGTTCACATGCGAATAAATCCTTGTGTGCGAAGTGCGAATTATGTTTAAAGCTATACAAAATCATGCTTATAGCTATACAAACTTATGCTTAGCACAAAATGCACCATAAGCATAATTTTGTATAGCTATAAGCATGATTTTGTATAGCTTTAAGCATAATTCGCACTTCGCATAGTAGGATTTAAATCTATATGAACCAAACTCTCTCTATACATATATATAAGAAGGGAAAAAACCCTAACTGAGTAATGTCCACAATAAATAAATATTTATAATACTCCCCCTTGGACATTACGGTGTGATGTTCATGCCTCATTAAAAATCTCTCCGTAAAAACCCTGTGGAAAAAATTCGGCAGAGGAAAAGAGTACATAGCATACACTTTTTCATGTGTTGCATTAGTAGCCTCATTAAAAACTTTGACTAAGAAAACACAATGGGAAAAACTTAGTAAGGGAAAAAGAGTACAACTATTTTGCCTTCAGGGCATAATCTTCAGGAATATCTTCACTACAAGAAAAACTGCATTTAGTGACGACAATATGAGTGACGGTCATATTTTTGTCACTACAAACATACATATAGAGACGATATTGCATTTTGTCACAAAAAGTTACAGTAGTCACAACTTGTATTGTTGTCGATGATTATCGTCACTATATGTTAGTGACAATTGCATTTTTATCACTACAAATGAACATACAGTGATAATATTTTCTCTTGTCACAAAAAGTTGTATTAGTCATAAGTTTTCTTGTTGGCGGTGATTGTCGTTACTATATGTTAGTGACAATTGCATTTTTATCACTACAAATAAACATACAGTGACAAGATTTTCTCTTGTCAAAAAAATTTGGAACAGTCACAAATTTTTGCGTTTGTTAGTATTTATCGTCACTATATGTTAGAGAATAAAGATATTGTATTGTTGTCACTACAAACATATGCTTTGTGACAATAAAATTATGCTGTAATAGAAAAATGTAGCAATAATAACTTTAATGAGAATGAATCTGTATGCAAAAAAAAAAAAAAAAAAAAAAAAAAAATATTTAATTCTTTCATACCTAACATATATTTAACAAACAAGCCAAATAAAATAAGATGGAGAGGTAAATAGAAAGAGATCAAGTAGTCTTTGCAGGTATCCACCGCCCGGGCAGGTTAAGCAACGAATACTGTCCTCGAAGCAGCAAGGAAGGAACAGTCTATCGACCGCTGCGAGCACCCCCGCAAAGCATGGAAGGATCAACAAGAATTCATCCTCACCAAAGTGAGTCGATCACTTCCGTGTTCCGCTAAGTCCTTCTATCTATAGACTCTTTGGAAGCAGACGTGGTGGCTTGTGATATATGCGAGAAGTGGCAGCACACGTTTTGTTGTGGAATCACATAAGCTGAAGCTGTTCGTGTGTGAAACTTGCTGTAATTCACTTGTAACGATGCAGAGATCGTGTGGTTTGACCTATAACTATGAGTCCTCCTTTTCTGCAGATTAAAGGCATGTTGGAACAAGGAAATAGTGGGAGGGGGCCTCCCCGCAGGTGCATCCTGGCTCCCGAGACTCTTTCATAGAATTCCAACAATTTCTCCCGCTCCTCAAAAGCCTATAGGAACGGAGTTGATGCTCCCAATGACAGCAACAATACAACACATACATTTTCACGAGCCGTCAACATATATTTTTTTTTATACGAAACACTAGAAAATCCTTAATTAAAATATTTAGTTGGCCTTTTCATGGCTTTTTAGGATTACGAAACAGCCCATAAGGATATTATAAATTCAACCGTTTAAAAATTAATAAACGAGAAACATGTCGATAAAGAAAATGGATCAAAAATCAAAATCATCATAAGATTCATCTATTCTATCTTCATCATCATCATCGTCTTCTTGCTCTTCGTCTTCCTCTTCATCTTCATCTTCATCTTCATCTGGATTTTCTCTTCCTGATGATGTTGTAGTTGAATCAACAATTGATGATGGAACTCCATTTCTAGACCATTCGATGAAATCACTGGGAAGTTGAATTATGTCATCTGTCAAGTGTGATTCATTCTGCTGAGTAGACTCATTAATAATTATAAACTCACCCTCTTTATTTTCTACCACATTCCACAAACCGCGAGCTTGAGCATGGATAACAACTTTCCAATCGTTGGCTAATTTCATGTCTTTAACATAATATACTTGTTCTGCTTGAGTAGCCAACACAATCGGTTCACTAGTCTTCCACGGTTTTGACATATTTACACTAGTATAATGGAATTTGTCTTTCTGCACTGATCTACCTTCATACCAATCACACTTGAACAACATTACTTGATGATCCCCCAAATAATTCAGCTGAATTATATCTACCAACACACCATAGTAATAATGGGTTCCAGATACCTCGTTAGCTTTCACAACCACGCCATAGTTTTGGGTTTTCTTATCTGAATCATGACGCTTTGTGTGAAATCGCAACCCATTCACAGTGCAACAATTATAATGAATTACTATTTGATCAGGCCCGTACGCTAAGTATATTGGATCAGGATGAAGTTGGCCTTCAACCTCCGCCGATATAATCTATCAGAGAATCAAAATTTTATAAAAATTAATATCTTCAACATAAATAACGTTTAATGAACAAACAATAACATACTTAAAAGAAAAAATGTATATGAGAACATTAGTTTTATATAACAAACAAATTATCAATATACAACATTAGTTTTTATTTTTTTATTTTTTAAGAATCTCTAATTACTTTACTTTTCCCTTCATACTGCAAAAACGATTTTTTTTATCATTTTTATGTATTTATTCTTATCATGTGGGATCTTTATTTAGCTGGAAAAAACAATAGTAATTAATTTTGTCTGGTTGGAAAATTATTAGAATAATTATATAAAATTAATTTTTTCATGCGTTTTTAGCGTTTTGATAATGAGTTTTAAATAATTTTTTACAGATTTTTTTTCTTTTACGGGATACTAAAACACTTATAGTATCCCGTAACATAAAAAAATCTTTTAAATTATACTATTAATTAAATTAAAAACTTACCCTTTTCTCAAACCATTTGGCAAAAGAAGACTCGTGCTCTTTTTCCACATTGGCACATCCATTCTGTGTTAACATGTCTTTATGCTCGCTAAAAATATTGCAAAATACTCCCTCCATTTCGTTCAATAGGCTACATTTTATTTTGACAATTTTGACACGTTTTTTCACGCTTCTTGATGATGGGTTTTAAAATAGATTATTGAAGATTTTTTTTCTTTTACGGGATACTCTGACAGTCGTAGTATCCCGTAAAAGAAAAAAATTTCAAAAATCCATTTTAAAACCTATCATCAAGAAGCGTGAAAAAACGTGACAGAATTGTCAAAATGAAATGTAGCCTATTGAACGAAATGGAGGGAGTAAATAGTTTCAATCAAGTGTGAAACAAATAGTAATACAAATTTTATTCTAAAACTTTATTCAATACGAAATAGAGAATAAAATTAGCAAAGTACCTCGTATATTCCAGTACTTCGTCGCAATTCTTCAGAACATAAGAGTGCATATGTTTTATGGAAGTGGCATCAGCAGTCACATAATTACCCGCGATTGTTAGAGGACGAGCATTCTCAGAGAAAACAAACAAGTTCTTTTGCTTTGTGTCTTTTTGCTTGTCA
Organism: Mentha longifolia; assembly: GCA_001642375.2. NCBI lineage: Eukaryota > Viridiplantae > Streptophyta > Magnoliopsida > Lamiales > Lamiaceae > Mentha > Mentha longifolia. The sequence goes on from CM038117.1 coordinate 721,373, forward strand.
TAGTTACGTTCTGCTTTGTTGAATTGAGTTTCAATATCATTCATATACATAGAGCAAAACGTCATGCATTCTTGAGCAATATAGCCTTTTGCCATAGATCCTTCTGGATGTGCTTTGTTAGTAACATACTGTTTTAATCTATATAAGTACCTACAAAAAAATGCATGTAAAATATGTAAGATATCGTATTTGAATGAAAACAAGAAAAAGAAAAAGGATAGCTAACCTCTCGATAGGATACATCCATCGATACTGAACATGCCCTCCCAAGACAGCTTCTCGAACAAGATGAACTGGTAGATGCATCATGATATCAAAAAATGACGGTGGAAAAATCCGTTCCAACTTGCACAAGGTCAGACCAATTTGACTATCCATACGTTCCAAGTCCGATCCTTTCAAACTTGTTGAACAAATTTGTCTAAAAAAATAACTAATCTCATGCAAACCTTCACATACATTGTCATCTAACAATCCACGCACCGAAATTGGCAACAATTGCTGTAAAATGATATGGCAGTCATGAGTTTTCAATCCTGAAATGTGACATGTCGTAGAGTTAACACGTTTAGACAAACTTGAAGCATATGCATCCGGATACTTCACCGAGGCTAAGAAATCACACATTTGTCTCTTTTCAAGCTTACTCATTGTATGGCATGCTGGAGGCATCAAATAATGATTTCCACTCAACTTTGGATGCAATTGATGCCTTATACCCATTTCTTGCAAATCAAGTCGGGCGATAATGTTATCCTTCGTTTTACCATTGATGTCTAACAACGTACCTAGAATGTTGTCGCACACATTTTTCTCAATGTGCATAACATCTAAGTTATGTCGTAAGTTTAGAATTTTCCAAATATGGCAATTTGAAACCTTTCCGAATGCATTCGGCTGAACATTACGTAATTGCTCTATGATATCTTCTCCGGTTAAAGGAATTGGTTTAGCCCTATGTTCCCTTTTTCCGTCAAAAGATATCTTGTTATCACGCCATTTATGATCAGCAGACAAGAAACGACGATGACACATATAACACACATTTTTCCCATGAGGTAACCACTCGCTGCAGGTGTCTTTATTACAAACCGGACATGCTAGATAGCCTTTTGTACTCCATCCAGATAGATTTCCATATGCTGGGAAATCATTTATAGTCCACAACAGTGCTGCACGCAAGTTGAACGTATCATCGGTAGTAGAGGCATCATATGTCACAACTCCTTTAATTCGTCAACTAGTGGTGCAAGAAAGACATCAATGTCATTTCCTGGAGATTTTGGACCTGGAATAAGCATCGATAGAATGAAGAAAGGGGCTTTCAAACACTTCCAAGGGGGAAGGTTGTATGGCAAAAGTATCACGGGCCATGTGCTATGTGTCAAGCTCGTGTTTGAGAATGGATTAAAACCATTACGCGGATCTTGTCCGAATGTTTCATACTTATTGTCGAAGTCCTTCCATTCTTGGGCATCAGCAGGATGTCTTAGATCTCCATCCTCTTTGCGTTTTTCCTTGTGCCATCTCATATCTTGTGCAGTCTTTTTGAACATAAATAACTTCTGCAATCTAGGCTTTAATGGAAAGTATCGTAAAATTTTTTGAGCAACCCTTTTACGATTCTTTCCATCATCTTTATCCTTATCAACCTCAGAAAATTTATAGCGAGGTGCTAAACAATTTGGACACTCTTCAGCCTTTTCATACTCCTTCCTGAATAAGATGCAATCATTTAGACAAGCATGAATGTTCTCATAATCCAATCCAAGACCTCGAATCATCTTTTTAACTTCGTAGTATGAGCTAGGGAGTGAATCACCATCAGGTAGTGCCTTCTTTAACACTTCTAGCAACATGTTAAATGATTTGTTGCTCCACTTACTGATAACTTTTATATGCATCAACGTGACAACAAATGATAGCTTGCTGAAGTTTTTACAACCCGGATATAACTCCTGTTCAGATGCTGTTTTGCTTAAAATAATTTAGGTAGTTGTATAATCGGCAGATGCAATACGGTCCAAGCTATATTCCTTCTTATACACACCATGGTGAAACTTTGCTTTCAACTGTGTTCTTGGTGTGATAATAGCAAACGCCAGTTCTGGTTGAATTTGAAACTTGATCACGGTAAGAACGTTGACATCGGCAGATCTTTGCGATTAGGAAATATAACTTGCTTTGGAGCAAGTGGATTAAAGTATTGCTTTGGGCATATACTTGACACTGACATGATCATTTAACTGAAAGTCGAAGTGATTGGTGCTACATTATATGATCATTATCTTGTGAGATTGAAAAAGATGTGGGTTCCAAAGGATCCTATTAGAAGTGGCTTTTTTTGACTTTCTTGAGGAAACTCAAACGATTCTTGATTCTACATGGTCATTTTGGGATAGTTATGAAGATCACGAATTCAATGCCCAGAATTTATTCGTTCAAACTCATCACTACTTGACTTTTCAAGATTTTGTGAAGCTAAGAATCCCCAGATTCTTGCAAGATAATGAAAAAATGACCCATTCGTTCAGGGAAGAGTCACACTCCACTCTCTGGCAAAGGCCCTTTACAAGTTTCTTGTTAGTTAATCGCTTTACATAACCGTTTCTGATGTCGCTGTTGAACTTCTTTTTTCAGGAATCTTCACAGCAGCTATCGCTCTGTTTACCGATTTAGATATCCTGCTGGATTTAGTATCAATAGGAACTCTATTCGTCTTCTACATGGTGGCGAATGCAGTTATATACTGACGCTATGTTTCCATTGGGACGACGAATCCATGGCCAACTCTCTCCTTCTTGTTCTGCTTCTCACTCACTTGTGTGATGTCCACTCTTTTCTGGCACTTTGCACCAGCTGGAAAGCCCAAGGCCGTCTTGCTCGGAGCATGTGTAGCTGCTGCCATTGCTCTTCTGCAGGTGTTCCTTTTCATGGTGCCTCAGGCCCGAAAGCCCGAGAACTGGGGGGTCCCATTCATGCCATGGATCCCTTCCATTTCCATCTTCCTCAACATATTCTTGTTGGGTGCTCTGAACAAAGGATCCTACGTCAGATTCGGGTTCTTCTCGGGCCTCACGGTGCTGGTGTACGTCGTGTACAGTGTGCACTCGAGCTTCGATGCGGAGGAAGATGTCATTCTTTGTGAAAAGGATGGAGAAAGTTTGAAGGAACCTGCACAGAGGGAGGTACATATTCTGTAGAAGTGGGAAAGCATATTCCCTCCTCTTTTGCCTGCTGTGACAAGTAGAGTTTTAGTTGGTTGAAAGTTTAGAGTAGAGGTGAAGGAAAAGAGTACGGAAAAGATATCAAGTTGGTGTATAGTTTGATGTGAATTAGGGATTTTAGGCTATAGAACTGTATATCTAATCTAATACTATTAATCATGTATGCAACTTGAACTGTAAAGTTATCAAAGAAACTATATAATAGTATTAGTAATATATACTAATTATATATAGGGTTATTGGCGCGTAAATACACGAACTTTATGGGATGTTTGTTTTTTTTCATGACTTTTCAATTTTGGCATAAAAATACACAAACTTTCGATTAGTAGCAATTTTTCTACAAAGCCCAATTTCCCCCAAATGAAAATCTGACGTGGCGAATTGAATCTTATGTGGCAATCCGGTTGGCAACATTTCGATGGAAACGACGTCGTTTCGATTAAAATTAAAAAAAAATTAAAATTAATTTACACATCATCATCATCATCTCCTACATCCATCTCTCTCTAATTTTTTTTATCTCACCAGTCACCATCGCCATCGTTCTTGTTGAGTTGAGTGTGGTTGAAATTTCCTAAGTATTGGGTATTCATTAGTGACATGATTGTAATTGATCGAGACCTATTTAAATTAAGCAACCTAAAGAATGTGCAATTATGAATTATGAGAGAATGAGAATGAGGTGTATAGTTAAGTGGAGGGTAGGCACTAGGCCTTGCATCAATCAAACTATGCATACTCATAGCTAAATTCCTGTTTATTTTATTAAATTTTATTTGTGCCACAATAGCAATGGAATATTTGTCATTCATGTCATTTTTTTATTATTATTATTTTTTTTATGTTAATCTGGAATAAACCCTAAACTCTAAATAAATCATTCATATATGTGTATATTTCCAAACATATACTATATTATTCCCATTTTTTTCTTCAGAAAAAAAACTATTGGTATATAATCTCTCACTTATATCTTCAGTGTAGGGATTTTATGTTAAAATCCTACGATAAATTGATAATACTACTTTCAAGAACGATTCCAATGATGAAAAACAGTGTAATTTTGTGAATAATTAAAGTGTGTGATTGTGAAATCTCACTTGGAGCCAACATTTTATTAATTTATCAAATACTACTATAGTAGTTCTCTTGAAAGACAAATTCTATTGCATGGGCCATTTTCTATGAGTTTCCAAGCCTATTTTCTAAAAAGTAATAATCCCTTTTTGTCTCATGCCCAAAAAGCAATAATAATCACTTTTAATATCAGCCAATTTGTAATTTGAATTATTCAGTCCCCACTTAATTAATAATACTGATTAATTATGGTGGGACTATAATGGGTCCCAAAAATATTTAATCAGTCACTATCACACAACACTTTTGCTTATAGTACTACTTAATACTTATGGTGATTATTTAATTATGCTAATGTTTATTATTAATTGGTATAATTAACTTATCAAACGAATAAGCTTTTAGCTCTTAAATTCTTGATTGTATTCTATAGGTTCTTAATCCCACCAAAATTTTCTAATGATTTCTAAAACTATTGGGATTTTTGCGTCACGTTATCGAATTAAATTATTGTATTGTGTATAAAATCCTACTAATGTACCGTCCAAGTGGAAGTGGAGTTGCTATTTGCCATTAGTGATATGTTTTATTTTATTTTATCTCGGATAAAAAAGGATCTAAACAAGAGTTTTTTTTTTTTTGTTTTAAACTTAAGTATTAAAATTCAATATTGATATTTATTTATTTTATTTTTTTTGGCAAAAGCGTGTATGTAAATTTGTTGTATTGTTCCATTACGCATCTCAATTGATGGATTCTGTTATCAGTTATTTTCAGTTGTATTAGTATCACTCTTTTAAAAACCATCATCTCTATTTTTTAAAGAAAAATCAATCATAAGAAGATGAGGAAAAATTGAATTTTGTTTTAAACTTAATTAGCAAATTCTTTAACATGTTCTTCCAAAAAATAAAATAAAAAAAGTAAAACGTCTCAATCTAAACCACCATGCACATAAGCGACACATAAAGTAGCATAAGCATTATGGATTATGTTGTTTTGTGTGTGTGTGTCTTTTGTGATTATTAAAATTAAAAATAAAAAAAAAGTTCCCTAACTAAATGCACCTTTAGCAAAGGAAAGATTTTGGCAGCTAGTTAATTTCACATATGCTTTTATTTATTAAATTATTATAGGTATTTGGAGGAAGTACTACCTTCAACTACTACTATTAAGGAAATTATTACGTACTTGTTATCAATAAATCCACATGATTTATATAATAAAGATTATAGCATAATACTCTTTCCGTCCTCTATATATGTGTGCAAAGAGAAATGGCACGCAAATTAAGACAAAGTTGGTGTAAAATGGAAAAAGTAAGATAAAATATGGAGAAAGTGCGAAATATAGGTAAAAAGTAAGAAAAATAGGAATAAAGTGATGGTGAATAAGTCATTTTGATAAGAAAATCTTTCTATTTATGAAATGCACATGTAGACCTGCCCACGGGCCGAGCTCGCCGGTTTCGGGTTCGGCCCGGCAGGCCAACGGGCCTGAAACATGTGAACCGAACCCGGCCCTTGATTTTATAATACGGTTTAGGGCCAGGACCGAGGCCCGGCGGTCCCGGGCTGGGCCCGAACCGGCGGGCCAAGGGCCGGCCCTAAACCGCCGAAAATTGCATGCTGCATTGCTATTTGCTGCTGCTGCTTCCCAAAACAGGGCAAAAATAGAGCATTTGTGCATTTGCTCTCGGCATTTTGCCGATTTTATTTTTATTTTATTTTATTTTTTTTTACAACGTTGATTGGTTTTTATTTTTTATTCTTTTATATATATTTTTTTTATGAATACTAAATGATAATTTGGTAAGTTTTGATGATATTTTTTTATTTTAAAAATATTTTTAAATAACTCATCAAAGTGTTAAAAATGAATAACAATTTTTCAATTTTGCATTAATAATGAGGAAAATTACAACAATAACTTAATCTCAATTTAAGTACTTTCAGAATTGAATAAGAACTTTTACATTTGAAATGGAAAATACTAATAATAATAATAAGGGACTTGAACTCAATTTAATTTCTAAAATCGAGTTGCCTACGTATCCTCATAATTTTAGAGGAATCAAAGTCGACGTAGTTCTTTTTACATTACAATGTTTCCTACTCCGCACCCGATGCCGATGCCGATCGATCCGTCTCGGTGAAGGCTTCATCTTCGATCTCATTTCGATCATCCCATTCCGGTTCTTGAGCTCTAAGGCCGGTCCTACACCAATCATCAAGCAACATGGTAGCTTCAATGTTCGCCGGCTTCATTGTTGATCTTCTTTGATCTAGTATAAGACCTCCGGTGCTAAAGGCTTGTTCAACGGATACGGTGGATGCCGGGACAACAAATAACTCCTTCGCCATCATGGAGAGTATTGGGTACTCCACTCTCTTCGACCATCATTTCAACACGTCGATCGACGGACCACTATCTTCAACACCAAAGACAAAACGAGTTTGTAAAAATATATCCAATTCACTATTACCTTGGCTCCTTGGATTATCATAGGTTCTATTTTGGTACATTCCTTGCATTTGTCTAACTAAAGGATCCATTGAGTCCATAGCAAAGGGAAAATCAAATGAAGACATCATAGTAGAAGAAGAAGAAATATTGGTATTATCTTCATTACCACCATACTTTCTCCTATATTCATCAAAAAGTTCTATCAAAGTTATATGTAGATCATCCTTCATATCTTGCACATTAGGAATATCAAAAAATATTTGTTCACCATCAATTACAACATTACTAAAGTCCATTTGCAAAAAAACATCATAATAAATCCCAAGCATTTGACAAACACCTTCATATCTCTATTTAGGATCCAAACATTTAGCAATCAAGAAATTTTTTGGAATCTCCCTAAAATACTTTAGCCATTTTTGAACCATAAAATAAATCACATCTTGCAAGTTTGGCCTATTAAAACAAGCCTTCAAAGACATGACAATATACATGCAATGTTCCAACACTTTCACGGAAGTACAATAATAAACACCCGATAATTGTTTAGTAGCCATATGAAAAACCTTCAATAATCCATATAAATCATAACATGCATCCCAATGACTCTCATTAAGAACTAATTGAGCCGTGGAAAATTCTTTCCTAAAAAAATCACATAAATGACCCTTATACTCCATGGTACTATTAAGCATCTCATAAGTAGAATTCCAACGATGAGATACATCGGCTTTGAAACACGTATAAACAATATTCTTTAAACGACAATATTTTTGCCATTTTTTCCCCAAAGTTTTTGATTTATGCAAATATTTAACGGCATTTTTAATAGGAACAACGGACTCTTGAAAAATATCAAGCGCATTTTGGACACATAAATTCAAAATATGACAAATGCATCTAGAATGAAAGTATTTTCCATCAAAAGATGGTGCACATGCTTCAATGAGTTGAGGAATACTAGTTGTGTTCGCCGTTGCATTATCAAAACCAACCGAAAAAGCCTTATTAATCAAACCATATTCATTTAAAACGGTGATAATAATCAAAGCAATATTTTGAGCCGTGTGAGGCTCTTCAAACTCCCTAAATGCAATCAAACGTTTTTGCAAAGTCCATTTTGCATCAATCCAATGACATGTAATTCCCATATAACTAGCCTTATTATATGCATCGGTCCAAACATCGGCACAAATAGAAACTTTATGACCCAAACGTTGCAAATATTTCATCAAATCTTTTTGTTTTTCCATGCATTGACGCCTAATCCTCTTAAGCATTTGAGTTCTAGCAACTTTACTAGCATTGTGACCTAAACCTTCTTTATAGGATGCTTCATACGTTATTCTATCGGCATAATTAAAAGGTTGTTTCTCCATAGCACAATATCTAGCACATGCATCTTTGTATTTACCTTTATCAAATTTAAATAAAGAGTGTGTACCCGTCTCCGAAGATGAAGTGATAACTCGAATTTGAGTTTGAGAAGTCGACATTCCGAACTCCGTCGGATGAGTGCTCTCCATGTGCCTAGTCATAGTGTCGTAGCCTCCTCCTCCGATCCATTTGTAACGTGTTGTGCAATAGTTGCAATACGCAAAGTATCTCTTTCGACCATCGGCTAGAAGAAGTTGGCCTTCGACCTCCGGAGTATCAACAAGTCGAAAGTGTTTCTTGAAGATGTCGGACTGCGGTTCTTTCTTGGATTTTGATGGAGGAGGAGGAGGAGGTTGATCGTCTTCGTCGTCGTCGTGCTCTTCATCTCCTACGTTGGTGGAGCCATGAAAATTGAATCCTTGGTTGTCCATCGTATTGACCATCTCCTCAAAGGCTTTATCTTCTTGCTCTTGGGCTTGAAGTCTCGCATACTCTTCGGCTTGTAGTCATTCGGCTACTTGCCTTGAGATTTCCTCCGCTATTTCCATCCTTCTTGACCTTTGAGTTTGTCGGCCTCTTTCGCTTTGGGATTCACCGACCACCTTGCCCTTACTCTTGTTTCCTTTGGAAGAAGACATTGTGTATGTGCATGTAGTTATGAAAGTGAGAGTGAAAGCTTGAGAGTTGAGAGTTGAAACTTGAAACTTGAAACTTGAAAGTTATAATGGAGATTGAGAGAATGAGAGTGAGAGCTTGAGTGCTTGAAACTTGAGAAGAATTAGACTTGTGAGTTGTGAGTTGTGAGTGAAAGCTTTAGAGAATTAGAGTGAATATGAGAGTTTGAGAGTTGAGAGATTGTGTGGTGAATTAGTATTTGAATGAGGTTTAAATTTATATTAGGGGATGAGAGATGGATGATTAGATGAGAAGTGGAGAGGAGGAGGGGGAGGAGCATCCCAAGCCAACGGCTAGGAGCCCCACCCGGCAGGCTGCAGCTGCAGCTCTGTTTCTGTTGCCAACAATCCCGTTGGGCCCGCCGGTCCGGGCTCGGCCCGTCAGGTCCCAACAGCTAGTAAAGCCTGGCGGTTCGTTTTCGTAGCCCGGCGGGCCAGCACGCCGGTTAACCGCCAGTCGCGGGTCGGAACTTTTTCGAACCAAGCCCAACCCTTCGTTCGGGGTCCCGGTTCCGGGTCTGGCCCGTTGAACGGCGGTCCCGGGCCAAAACCGTTGACGGCGGGCCGGTTCAGGGCTGAGCCCGGCGGGCCATGAAGCCCAGGCAGGTCTATACACATGTATATGAGGGACGTCCCAAACGAATAATATACATATATATGGGGGCGGATGGAATATTATTTTGACTTCCCTCCACTAAGTTAACCTTAGTGGTTGAAAAATACACATTTCCACAAGAATAGGTTTTGCACTAGGGAATGATAGTATTATTGATGGTTGGAATGCAAATTTGTTAATCTAATTCCAGTTAATTACATTCCATCATCCATTAATTGAAACTTCTTCAAATTATTTTATTTTAAATATAACCATATATCAACGTGGATTTTATAATAATAATAATAATAATAATAATAATAATAATTATTATTATTATTATTATTATTATTATTATTATTATTATTATTTAGCCGGAACTTTAGTACTACCTCTGTCTCATTTAAGTAGACTTGTATTCCGTTTTGGTCCGTCTCAACTAATAGATCTGTTTCCTTAAATGGCAAAGAATACTTGGCTACAATTAACTCTCTCTCCTCAGAATTAATTATGACCACACAATCTCCACTCTCTTGATTCTTGTATCTACAGGAGTCGTCCCTACTTAAATGAGACGGAGGTAGTATTAGAAGGAATCTACTATCTACATGTATGTTGCATATAGGGAAAGATTCGATGATACTCCCTCCGTCCCAATTCAATAGTCCTGTTATTTTTCGGCACGAGATTTTATGAGAGTGTGTTTAGAGATAAAGTGTATTGATTGATATGTTAATGCAAATTTCATTATTTTAAAAACTGAGCATCATAGATGCATAAAAACATATTGATGTCGGCTCTTAAATGAAAGATCGTATCAAGACCTTTAATTTGGTATAAATATCATAAAAATCGGAGAACAAACAAGCAAGTTACGATAGTTTAAACTTTTAGAATTTAAATTATATTGAGATACGAGTGAAAGGTGAGTGGATGATGAGATAATTAATGTACTAATTTCTTTTTATTTTAGGAAACATGACTTGGGAAAGAGAGAGTATCTTTTTATTTCACTATTTTATGGATATTATTTCTTATTTTAAATCTAATCGTTAAAGTAACCACAGCCATTGAATCCGTCCCATACCCAATTTTCTGTCCGACCGGTTGAACCAGTCAATCCAGTTCGATTTTTAAAACATCAATTCAGCCATAAATTGAAATAAAGAAAAGGAAATGGATTAAAAAATAAATAAAAAATAAAACATAATTAAAAAAAAAACAAACAACTTTGTACACGACAATTTGAAGTTGCAATCTATTCTGACTTTAGGAAAAAAATTAAAAGTTGTTTTTTTTTTCCCTGAAAAGTGTTGCAACGAAAGGAATTAATTGATGTCATGACAATCCATGAGTGGGTTTAATTTGTTATGTCTTTGTCACTTTCTTCCAATATATAATATCTCATAAATTAAAATCATAGTTTAAATAAACTAAAATAAACGACACCATGCATTAGTCCATTTCATTTTCATCTATGATGACAATTGTAAATCTCTCTAAAATCCTAATTCAAAATAATTAGGAATTCTTACTCCAACTTCAAAACTAATTATGAATCAAATTTAAAATTAATAATAAGCATTTCTGTAAAATACGAGTGGTCCAATAAATGAAGATAGACATTTTTACGTGCCCCTCTCAATCAATGATTTGGTGGTTGGATTTGTTGCAAGAATTTAGGCTTTTCTTAGTCTATTCGTTATAAGTTTATCCATGATAGATTACTAAAAATTAAGTTAATGGGGTTTGTTTGATTTTCATTTTTGGTAATTTTTTGGTAAAATAAAATCAAACTCGAAATAGAGCCTACATATGCACACACATAGCACACACTAATTAATTAAGTGGGGGGTTTTTGGTTAGTGGGGTGATTGTGAAATGGTGGATGTGAAATTGGTGAAGGAAGATGATAGGTTAGTTGGATTTTGTGATGATAGAGCATAATTAATGGGTTATTATGCATATAGATTATCCATTTGTTTTGTTTTACATATAGTTGTTAGTGTGTGGAATCAATTGATTTGTATTGTGATTGCGAGCTATATGTATATCATAAAAGTTATCACCATTGTCCCTTTTCTTTCCTTGGTAAAGCTTCTTTGCAATTATCTTTTAATTCAGTTTCAAGAATGCAAAAAAGGGCAAGCAAATTGGGTGAAACCAATTGGTTTTTAGAAAGAGATGATAATTGGAATCCAGCTAAGGCCATTTGAGTTTTGAGGGTTTGGTTTTGAGGATTGGTGTTAAAAATATCTCTTGTTATGTGTGAGGTTGACATTGATACACACATCTCTTATAACCTCAAAATTAGAATGGGAAATATGTATAGGATTTATGATTTACTTAGGAGACTCCTCTTTTATTGGTTACTAACTTTTCAGTGCATAATAATCAATACTCTCTATGTCCCGATTATAAAGAGTTTTTCGAATATTATAATAGAGTCAACTTTATTAAATCGGAGTTTTTTTATGAACATGATGGAGAAAAATAGTATTTTTAAGAACTTAAAGAAACAGCTGAAACTTACGAGGTCCATTTAATTTTCGAATAGATCACTTCTGGTTATATTGTTTATATTGTTTAAAAAAGCTCATATTGTTTATACAAAGTATTACACACTACCCTACTTATAAGAACATTAATCATCTCGATATACATACAAAATACGAATTAATAGATCATTTATCAGACTTCAGACCTTATTTTGATCCAACTCAGATGTGAAACAACGTCGTATTGTTATTTCTGATTCCGAATTAGACTTCCCCCGTACTAAGAAAATAAAATACTTGGAGAACGACAAGATTATTTATTTAATATTTTGTATTAAATTAACTCTGAGTTAAACATGTCGCAAAATGAATTTTATAGAGCTAACATTTTATTATACTTCCAATAAATTAAATAAGAATTGTAATGATCAAATTAACATAATCAGTGTTGATGAAAAAATTAGGGAAAAGTAGCAAATACACCCTTCACGTTACCACAGTGGAGCAAATACACCCCTAACGAAACGTTCGGCGCAAAAACACCCTCAACGTATGCATAACTGATGCAAAAAGGCCCCTCCTTTCACAGAAATATAAACGCCGTCAATTAATCAGCTAAATTGACGTTAGTTGCTACATGAACACTGAAATTTCAAACAAAAAGTATAAAAAAATTACATCAAACTACAGCTGCCGAAGCTCAAGCAATATCCACTTCGGAGCACTGATCCAAAGACAAATAATAAGCTACAAAATACATCAGCAAAAATCAGACCTTGTACAAAGATTAGCAAACTCTGTAATGGACATCAGAAGTACATATTACAATCTATTTTCATATTCATCCTTGAAGGTTAGTCTCAAGAAATAGGACACACCTCTTCCCTACTTTAAATAAATAGAAACTGAACGACAATAGTAGCTTCAAGCAATAAAAACTTAAACTCAATCACAATAAAAGCTAGAAAAAAGCTTGGCGTGAATTAATAGTCTAATTTTGTGTTTTAATTGATATATGATTTTGGTTTCATACGATCGAAATCTAGTTAAGAAATCTCATGAAATACTTGGTGTTTTGGGGGATTTCTCATTGAAATAATCCGTCGAACATTTTCTGAGCGCCATTCTGCACAAGCTTGGGGCAGCCACATTTTGTCCTTTCTTCGAGCATACTGGAAATAGAGAGACTTCGACTCATTGTGCGCACGAGAGAGACGTCTAATTTGTGGTCCTCTTGCTTGGGTTCTTCTTCTTACTATGTACTGTGAAACCTTCAATCTGCAATTTTTCTCGTTTGTGACCAATTGGTGTAAATCCCACAAGGAAAACAATAAAAATTACAGAAACTGAACTCATTGACGGCGTTTATATTTCTGTGAAAGGAGGGGCCTTTTTGCACCAGTTATGCATACGTTGAGGGTGTTTTTGCGCCAAACGTTTCGTTAGGGGGTGTATTTGCTCCGCAGTGGTAACGTGAAGGTGTATTTGCTACTTTTTCCAAAAAAATTATAAAGAATTAAACTGATTCTAAAGCAATAAAAACACGGACGGGCCCATATTGAATTGGGCTTATAAAACCACTGTTTTGTTAGAGATTCGATAAAATTGGGCCATTTGCAAATGACTTCTAAATTCTAAGATTTTGAGATTTTTTCTTTAAACACAAGATTTAAGAATAGGATACATAGCTTTCGATATTCGGATGCAACAAGTTTCTGGGAAGAATTACGTTTAATTTATGAACAAAAGCTTGACGAAGATTGTGATTTGTAAGATTAATTTAAAAAGGTTGTGTTTGGTAGGTAAATTTATGGTATACTTTCCGTTAATAATCTCCCACTTTTATACTTCCTCCGTTAGCAATTTACGCGCATTTATACCATATTCGGCCATCCATTATTTATGTACTTCGTTTATTTTTTGACGTGGACCCTACATCTATTAATTCATTTTTACTTTAAATATTCTCTTACATCACTTTAACACTACTCATTACAAAAATTAAAAATCATATCAAAATATTCCAAATACATATTTGGTGCACGGAGAAAGTATATATGCCTCTAATCTGACAAGTAAGACTTGCTTATTAATACGAGAAATGAGTATATATACTCTATTCGTCTCATTTCATTACTCATAATTTCCTTTTTTGTTTGTCTTATTTATTAGTTTCCGGTATCATAAACTGAAAAGAATTAGTGGAGGGCAAAATCATTTAAAATTATTTATTTTACATGTATTGTCATTAATTATTATGCCAAAAGCAAACGAGACTAATTAAGTAAAGTGAGACGAGAGTATACAATAGTACTAAAAGAAATGAGAAGTACATTGGTGTATGTGAAGCATTTATTTTTCTTACTTCTCCTTACAAATTACTACAGTTTTACTAATTTACAAAGGTTTTACTTTTACTGTATTTATAAGAGATAAAGATTTGTATTAACCCGACGAAATAAATCAAAATAAATTAATTGACCCAATTAATCCACTTAGTTCATAATAAGGTCTTATAAAAATATTCAATATCGTCTCTCTAAAACCCTGGTCTCTCCAAAACCCTGCTTCCTATCTCCGTCTTCGTCTTCCCAACCTACATTCAAATCCTCGCCTTCACCCCTTCATACTCTGCACCAAACTTGCTGATTTCAAGCAGATGTTGGACATTAATCTCTTTCGCGGGAGAAGGGCGACGACCCCGAGAAATTCAGGGAGTCGCAGCGCCGACGTTTCAAGGACGTCGCTGTTGTTGATCAGGTGATTGCGCTCGACAAGGCTTGGAGGCAGCGTGAGTTTCTAATCTAGAATTTTCTGATGTTGGGGTTTGTACTTTTTACTATTTTTTCTGTGGATTCATAAAACTCTGTTGGTGGTTGTGTGGATTTAGGGAAATTTGAGTTGGATGGCTTGAGGAACTCGAAGAACAAAGATAATCAAAGAAATTTCAAGCCTCAAAAACGTGAGTCTCCTGTTGCGTTTTATTTCTCTTTCGATTGATATCTATCGCAATTTGTTGTTGGAAAGAATGTGATGCTCCCGGGGTAGTAAAGATGAGTTGATTTGTGATGGCAGTGTTGTATTTTTTTGGAATAAGTAAACATAATGTCGATAAATATCAGATTGGGATGGTTTTCTAATTGCATTGCTACTCTGTTTCCCTTTTTAATAGTTGCTTATGAGTCCAATTTGTGTTTTGTTCTATAGTAGAGAATATCTGTATTGCAGTATGATAGATCTGGTGCTCGATCATCATATTCATCAGTAGCAAAAGAGAAAAGACAACGGAATTTTAGTATGGGTACAACTTAACAACATTAAGAATTGATGTATCCTATTAATCATGGAGTTGAGTTTATGTGTTTTCTTTTGTTTGACTTAAGTGTCTTACTGTTATTTTGGAAGTCTGGAGGAGATGCAAGTCCTTTGAATAAAAGTACAGAAGAAAACAAAGATCTGACTGGACAGAAGGAGGCCGAGAAGGAGGCCGAGTTGCAGGCTGCTCTAGTAGCATTCAAAGAACTGACTGGACTGACTGGACAGAAGGAGGCCGAGGTGCAGGCTGCTCTAGTAGCACTACAGTCTAAAATAGGAGAAATTGGAAATCTAGTGCATGATTCTGTCCCTGTCGACAATAACGAGGTGTGTTGAGGTCTTCTAATTCATCAGAACTCGCATACTCCCATGCTGGATAATATTTTAAAATAAAATGTGACATATCTCAGGACAACAATCTTGTTATACGATCATGGGGAGAGAAGAGGATGGAGCCAAAGCTGAAGAATCATGTGGAGCTTGTTGAGCTTCTTGGAATTGCGGATTTAAAGAAAGGTTCTCACTCTACATAAAAAAAACATTTACGAGGAATTGAAGTTGGTTCTTTATAAGTTTTCTATGTATGCATTACTTGATGAGGTTGACATTTTGTCGCTCACCTGTTCGCTTATGTTTCTTATAGTGTTTTAGTTTTAGTATCTTGAATATGCACCACTTAATAGATGTTCCTTTCCATTTTTTGCTTTTCAATATTTAAAAAAATAGTACTAGAAAAGAATATGGACTACTTGTTCGAATAAGATTTCGCTAGTGAAAATGGTAGATGATGTTTGCTTGCCACAACACAAGCCATAAACATTGTGAGTATGTTGGTGAATATTAGTTTATCTGTAGGGCCTTTGAGGTGCTTTCATTGTCCTTTAGTCGCTATAGTATTACATTCATTTTATTAGGATTAGCTTATATACATTATTTTTACTCGTCGTGTTGGTTGATAATATAGTGGTATTCAATGTTTTAGGTGCAAATGTTGCGGGAGATAGAGGCTTCTATCTCAAAGGGGATGGAGTACGGCTTAATCAAGCTTTAATCAACTTTGGGCTCAACTTTCTAAAGAAGAGGGGATATATGGCGTTGCAGACTCCTTTCTTCATGAGGAAAGATATTATGGCTGAATGTGCCCATTGGCTCTGATTGATGAAGAACTTTACAAGGTAACCTCATCTTGAATAGCTTAAGAAATGTGTTCAGTGTTTTGAGACTAATACTGGTTGATTGAACCATTGTGGTACAACATGCAAGTCTACTGGTTACCTTTCAAAATTATGGTCAAAATTCAGGGGAAGACATTTAAGAGATGAATTATGTAGTTCATATTGTCTAGATCTAGAATCAAAGTTTAATGCTGATAAGTATGTCTAGACTCTAGTAGCTTGGTATTCTTAAAAGTTCATTTATCTGTTTAA
This sequence comes from Mentha longifolia, assembly GCA_001642375.2. Taxonomy (NCBI): domain Eukaryota; kingdom Viridiplantae; phylum Streptophyta; class Magnoliopsida; order Lamiales; family Lamiaceae; genus Mentha; species Mentha longifolia. The sequence goes on from CM038117.1 coordinate 738,032, forward strand.
TTTTATTTCAATCAAGTAAGACCCTTATCATGCTTATGCTGCCTTGAAAGAGTTTGCCATTGATTCAAGGCTGTATTTATGCAATTTATTGTTCACAAATCAACGTGTACAGTATGTGTCGTGCGAGTGGATCCCATGTTTGAAGTATTAAACTTATATATAAAAACAATTTGGCCTTTTTTTGTCTAACAGGTTACTGGGGAAGGAGACGACAAATATCTGATAGCTACTGCTGAACAGCCTCTTTGTGCATAGCACATTGATGATTGGATTCATCCTACCCAACTGCCTTTGAGGTGTGATCTATGTAACAGAAAGCCTTAATCTGATCGTCTTATCTTGATTTAATCATATGTAAGCTTATGCTCTTCCTTTCTGCTACCTCATTTTATAATCTGATCGACCTTTTGGTTTCCTTTAGATATGCAGGATATTCTTCCTGCTTCAGGAAAGAAGCTGGTTTGCATGGTCGAGATACTTTGGGTATTTTCCGTGTTCATCAGTTTGAAAAGATTGAACAATTCTGTATGACTAGTCCAAATGCAAATGATTCGTGGGAAATCCATGAAGAAATGCTGAAAAATTATGAGGAATTTTACAAGCTGGTATCTTTTTTTGGCCCCTCAGCCCAATAAAGTTGGTTCCCTTATCGTTGTCCTTTAAGATTGTATGCTTCTACGTTCTAACTGAAGTTTGTGAAATTGTTGCTGTGTGCTCACAGCTAAATATTCCCTATCAAGTTGTTTCCATCGTCTCTGGTGCACTGAATGATGCTGCTGCAAAGAAGTATGACTTGGAAGGGTGGTTTCCAGCATCAAAGACTCATAGAGAACTCGTTTCCTGTTCAAATTGCACTGATTATCAGTCCAGAAAATTAGGAATCCGATTACAAGAAAAGGTAGACATAGCTCGTTTGTGCTATCTGTTGCGTTGCTGCAGAGAATGTTATCCACTTGAGAGGAACTGACTCTATGAAATTGTTGCAGAGTAATGATAAGGCTAAAGAGTATGTGCACTTGTTGAACTCTACACTGACAGCAACTGAGAGGACTGTGTGCGCCATCCTTGAGAACAACCAGAAGGAGGATGGGGTCGACATTCCAGAGGTTCTTCGTCCATTCATGGATGGGAAATCCTTCATTCCTTTCACCCCACCTGCCAAAGGTAAGGCCAAATGGAAGGCCAAATGGAAGGCCAAAGGGAAGTAGTAGATTGTTTGTGGGCAATTCATACCAATTGCTCCTATTTTACAGAAACTGTCTTGAAAGGTTTTAAGACGCATTCTTAGTGATATTAATTAAAACTACTGAATACTTGGACTACTTTTCTTTCTGAATGGACAGGCTTGTATTTGTGAATCCCATAAATCTTGTCACAACCAAACAAAACACATTTTCTAATGGATTAAATTTTAAAAAAAATTGTCAAGCTATTATGTTTCAACAGCAAACTGAACTAAGTAGTACCGAGTATAAAACAATACTCCGTAGAACCTAGCATGGAATGGAGAGCAAACATTTTCAGCGCGGTCTTATTTCGATTTTTTGGTTGAAAACAAAATACCTCATAAAAATCATTAACCACTAAATAGTCAGATATAAGCAAACGGATTGGACCAACATACATGTCTTGTCTTTAAGAGAAAAGGAAAGTAGTATTCCCTCCGTCCCACTTATATAGGGATAGTTGACTGTTTTTTTGTGAGACAAAAGTGCAGTCAACTATCCCTACATAAGTGGAACGGAGGGAGTAATAGTTAAGCCCCTTCTGCCAGAGTTCCCTTGGATGTGCTGATGTAGAGTAGGTACTGCAAACGAAGCAATACTTGGCATCCCCATATTTTGTTCTTCAGTTGGCCATTCCATTCGCATAGCATACTCCTCTTTTTGTTCCATTGCAATATTCATGTATCCATCCATCCAGACATGCAAGGATACCTGAATGATAAAAATTAAAGAGGAAAAAGAAACAATACTTGTGATGGCTTCAGTGTAGTATTATGGTATTCTCATATATATTCAGGTTAGATTCGTTAAATATCCGTCTCACTATCATATTACTACTATCTTGCCGATTAGCGTATGACAATCAAATCAAATCGGCGACTCTTCACTGATCAACGTATTATAGACTTGATAGATTGTCTTCATACCAAAGTTTTTATAGTATGTAAAGTTAAAATCAATCCTTACCAGAGTTTTTTTTTTTATTTAGTCTGTAAAGTTAAAATCAATCCTAGGCTCTTAATATGTGAGTTTCTAACATATGCAGGGGCAGACTCAGGATCAAATCACCGAGGGGGCTAATCTATAAAAAAAATTCTTCGACGTGGTACGAACATAAAATTTTGACGAAATATACACATAATACATAGAGATTTCGTCGACCACCGTGGGGGCTTCAACCTGCGCTCGCCCCCACGTAGGTCCGCCGCTGAACATATGTCAACTAGTTTTGACTTACATAATTTTAGGATCCAATTAAAACATATGAATTCATCCTACTATTAAATAGTATTTTTAATAAGTTTCCCTTCATATTATATCCGAACATTTAATATCTATCAAAAATAATACTAAATTTTATGATCGAAATTTACGGCTTTACATTTTCTTTTAAGGTATGTTCACTATTACGAAAAAAGAGGAAAAATAAATATTTTTTCACTATAATAAAAGATTGTACTCCGTACTACTCTTTCCGATACGAGACATTTACTAATTACAGTTTTACTAATTTACTACAAAGGTTTTGCCGTATTTATTTATAAAGAGGAAGATCGTGTCTCTAAACTAAAACCCTGCTGCCTGTCTCCGTCTTCGCCGTCTCAACCTACATTCAATTCCTCCCTCTCACCCCTTCATACTCTGCACTAAACTTGCTCATTTCAAAGCAGAAGATATGTTGGACATCAATCTCTTTCGCGAGGAGAAGGGCGGCGACCCTGAGAAAATCAGGGAGTCGCAGCGCCGTCGTTTTAAGGACGTCGCTGTTGTTGATCAGGTGATTGAGCTCGACAAGGCTTGGAGGCAGCGTGAGTTTCTAATCCAGAATTTTATGAAGTTGAGGTCTGTACTTCTACTATTTTTCTGTGGATTAATTAAACTCTGGTGGTGGTTGTGTGGTTTTAGGGCAATTTGAGTTGGATGGCTTGAGGACCTCCAAGAACAAGATAAGCAAAGAAATTTCTCGCCTCAAAATCGTGAGCCTCCTGTTGCGTTTTAATTCGGTTTTACATCTCTTTCGATTGTTATCTATCGCAATTTGTTGTTGGAAAGAATAAAGAGTTGATTTTTGATGGCTGTTTTGTATTTTTCTGGGATAAGTAAATGTCGATGGATATCAAATTGGGATGGCTTTCTAATTTGCATTGCTATTCTGTTTCCCTTTTAATATTTGCTTATGAGTGCAATTTGTGTTTTGTACTACAGTAGAGAATATTTGTATTGCATTATGATAAATCTGGTGCTCGATCATCATATACATCAGTAGCAAAAGTGAAAAGAAGGAATTTTTAGCATGGATACAACTTAACAGCATTAAGAAGTGATGTATCTTGTTAATCATGGAGTTGAGTTTATGTGTTTTCTTTTGTTTTGACTTAAGTGTCTTACTGTTATTTTCGAAGTCTGGAGGAGATGCAAGTCCTTTGATTAAAAGTACAGAAGAAAACAAAGAACTGACCGGACAGAAGGAGGCCGAGGTGCAGGCTGCTCTAGTAGCACTGCAGTCTAAAATAGGAGAAATTGGAAATCTAGTGCATGATTCTGTCCCTGTCGACAATAACGAGGTGTGTTTGAGGTCTTCTAATTCATCAGAACTCGCATACTCCCATGCTGGATAATATTTTAAAATAAAATGTGACATATCTCAGGACAACAATCTTGTTATACGATCATGGGGAGAGAAGAGGATGGAGCCAAAGCTGAAGAATCATGTGGAGCTTGTTGAGCTTCTTGGAATTGCGGATTTAAAGAAAGGTTCTCACTCTACATAAAAAACATTTAAGAGGAAATTCCTTGAACCGTTGAAGTTGGTTCTTTATGAGTTTCTTGTTTATGCATTACTTGATGAGGTTGACATTTTGTTGCTCACCAGTCACCTGATCGCTTATGTTCTTATAGCGTTTTAGTTTAGTATCTTGAATTATGTTCCACTTAATAAGTGCTCCTTTCCATTTTTTTTGCTTTTCAATTTCAATATTAAAAAAAAAAAAAAGAACAGGAAAAGAATATTAACTGTTTGTTAGAATAAGATTTTGCTAGTGAAAATGGTAGAGGTTGTGTGCTTGCCACAGCAGCACAAGCCATAAACATTGTGAGTATGTTGGTGAATATTAGTTTATCCTTTAAGGTTCTCCTTTGAGTTGCTTCCATTGTCCTTTAGTCTCTATAGTATTACTTTCATTTTATTATCAATTGCGGAGTTGAGAAGAAGGGCAGAAAAATAAATAAATTAAACATATTCCTGCTGCAGCATTTATTAGGCTTAGCTTATATACATTTTTTTTTTACTCGTCGTGATAATTAATTGATAATATAGTGGTATTCAATCTTTTAGGTGCAAATGTTGCGGGAGGTAGAGGCTTCTATCTCAAAGGGGATGGAGTGCTGCTTAATCAAGCTTTAATCAACTTTGGGCTCAACTTTTTAAAGAAGAGGGGATATATGGCGTTGCAGACTCCTTTCTTCATGAGGAAAGATATTATGGCTAAATGTGCCCAGTTGACTCAGTTTGATGAAGAACTTTACAAGGTAACCTTATATTGAATAGCGTAAGAAATTTGTTCAATGTTTTGAGCCTAAATAAATACTGGTTGATTGAACCATTCTGGCACAACATGCAAGTCTAATGGCTACCTTTCATAATTATGGTCAAAATTCAGGAGAAGATATTTCAGAGATGAAACATGTAGTTCATATTGTCTAGAATCGAAGTTTAATGCTGATACGTATGGTATTCTTAAAAGTTTATTTATTTGTGTAATTTTGTTTCAGTCAAGTAAGACCCTATATTTGCTGTCTTGAAAGAGTTTGACATTGATTCAAGGCTGTATTTATGCAATTTATTGTTCACAAATCAAAGTGTACACTATGTGTCGTGCAAGTGGATCCCATGTTTGAAATTAAACTTATACATTAAAACAATTTGGCCTTTTTTGGTCTAACAGGTTACTGGGGAAGGAGACGACAAATATCTGATAGCTACGGCTGAACAGCCTCTTTGTGCATATCATATTGATGATTGGATTCATCCTACCCAACTGCCTTTGAGGTGTGATCTATGTAACAGAAAGCCCTAATCTTATCGTCTTATCTTGACTTAATCTTATGTAAGCTTATACTCTTCCTTTCTGCTACTTCATTTTATAATCTGATCGACCTTTTGGTTTCCTTTAGATATGCAGGATATTCTTCCTGCTTCAGGAAAGAAGCTGGTTCGCATGGTCGAGATACTTTGGGTATTTTCCGTGTTCATCAGTTTGAAAAGGTTGAACAATTCTGTATGACTAGTCCAAATGCAAATGATTCGTGGGAAATGCATGAAGAAATGCTGAAAAATTCTGAGGAATTTTACAAGCTGGTATCTTTTTTTGGCCCTTCTTCCGATTTATTTATTATTTCAATCCAACACAATAAATTTGGTCACATTATGGTTGTCCCTTAAGATTCTATGCTTGTAAGTTCTGACTGAAGTCTGAAATTATTGCTGAGCAGCTAAATATTCCCTACCAAGTTGTTTCCATCGTCTCTGGTGCACTGAATGATGCTGCTGCAAAGAAGTATGACTTGGAAGGGTGGTTTCCAGCATCAAAGACTTATAGAGAACTCGTTTCCTGTTCAAATTGCACTGATTATCAGTCCAGAAAATTAGAAATCCGATTTGGACAAAAAAAGGTAGACGTAGCTCGTTTGCACTCTCTGTTGCATTGCTGCCGAGAATATTACCCATTTGAAAGGAACTGACTCTATGAAATTTATTGCAGAGTAATGATAAGACTAAAGAGTATGTGCACTTGTTGAACTCTACACTGACAGCAACTGAGAGGACTATGTGCGCCATCCTTGAGAACTACCAGAAGGAGGATGGGGTCGACATTCCAGAGGTTCTTCGTCCATTCATGGATGGGATATCCTTCATTCCTTTTGTTCCCCCTGCCAAAGGGAAGTAGTAGGTTGTTTGTGGTCAACTCATTTTCCTTCCTTTTGATCTCTTTGGTCTAGGTTTATTCATACCGACTGCTCCTATTTTAGAGAAACCTCGTTGTCTTGAAAGTTTTTTTTCTTCATGGCGATTCAAACTAGTTATGCTTTTGATAGACTGAATAGTTGGACTACTTTTCTGTCTGAATCGATAGGCTTGTATTTGTGAATCGCATAGGTCTTTGCTAAAACCAAAACAATACACATTTTCTAATTGTGAATCTTTAAAAAAATTGTCAAGCTTGTATGCTTCAACAGCAGACCGGGGTAGGTTCTATAAAACGATAAAACCTAGCATGTGAGAGCAAGCATTATACATTTGTTTTCGATTTTTTGGTTGAAAACAAAATTCCTCATAAAAATCAGTAACCACTAAATAGTCAAGATAAGCAAACGGATTAACCAACATCCAAGTCTCTGTCTTTAATAGAAAAGGGAAGTAATAGATATGTATACATAATACAAATGCAACAGCAAGCTGCAGAAAATAATTCTTTTTAGAATGTAAGTTAAGCCCCTTCTGCCAGAGTTCCCTTGGATGTGCTGATGTAGAGTACTGCAAACGAAGCGATACTTAAGGATCAACAAAAAGTTGAAAGCAGAAAAACATCAGATACGAAGAATATACGTGCTAGTAGAGTTTGCATACCATTATTTCCTCGAATGAAGGCGTCCCATATAGTTAGCCTTTTTATCAAGTAAAATTGCTCGTATCCTTCCCATTTTACCCAGAACCCATTTAACATTTTATTATATTTCCAATAAATTAAATAAAAAATTTAATGATCAGATTAACATAATCAGTGTTGATGAAAAATTATAAACATAATAATAGGATATATTACTACTGTGAAAAACATGAAATGATGAAAGCGAGTTATCACGATTTTGATAAATACAAGAGTTCTCATAATCATAAGGGAGAAAATAATCTAAGGTGTAAAAAATTTAAATCATAATGCATGAGTGATGACTAATAAATAAAACTTGGACAATTTTTTTTTTTACCCAACGTGAACACGGGCCCATATTGAATTGGGCTGCTTAGTTAGAGATTCTAAAACTAGTATTGCAGCCCGTGCTATGCACGGGATGTCACAAATGTTAGTAAATTAAAACTATTAAAAAAGAAATTGAATAAATAAAATATAAAGATAATTTTAATAATTTATTATATTTAAAAGAAATCTAAAAATAATAAAGAAATAAAACACATCAACAACAATAAACAATGATGTGGGTAAATTGTTATTCTTAGTAAAGCTCTCTCGAAAATAACTTTAATCGATTACATCATTTAGATAAGAAAAAAATAATTAATATAAATAAATTAAAATATAAACACAAGCACATGAAATTAAATAAACTAAATCAAACAAAACCTTGCTTACCTTTGACAATTTCACTAAATTAATGTAGTCGAAAATATCTATTAGAATTACCGTAAGATAACCATGACCCCAAGATTGAGTATTTGTACTTTCAATATAGGGCAACAATTCAACATAACTTTTCTATCTAATTTGTTTGGGTTCAATTTCGCTATTGACGTGTGAAGTATTTTTTTTCTATATTTATGTATGATAGAATTTCACCTTAGTGTCAATCCCCGAAAATAGTCATTCTCATAAGTAAAAGGATTAAAATAGCCACTAATAAATAAAAAGTATAATAATAGCCATATTTTGTATTTAGTGTCAAATTTGCCCTTATATTCTATTAACTAATTAAAATTGATTTATACAGTTGGAACAATGTGTGTATATATATATATATATAGGGAAGGGTTCGCGTGCAAATAAATCCTAGCGTGAGAAAATGAGAACAATGCTTAAAACTTTATAAAATCATGCTTAAGTATGCATAAAATCATGCTTATGGTATAACTATGCTTGTGACTGTACAAATTGATGCTTAAACAGAATCATGCTTATGGTGCCTTGTAATCATGCTTAAATCAATGACAACCATAGATCTAACTAAGATCAATGGTCCAGATTCATTCCTATTTCTCATACCAGAATTTATTCTCGTATGAACCAAACTCTCTTTCTCTCTCTATATATATATATGTATTTCAATAATTTTTATTTATAATGATTTAATTTATTTTAATAATTATTTTTTAGGGTTCACACATCCAATTAGGGGTTATAATTATTTTTTAGTATTTAATTATATATTCCAATAATTTTAATTTATAATAATTTAATTTAATTTAATAATTATTTTCTAGGGTTCGCTCATCCAATTAGGGTTTATAACTATTTTTTTAGCATTTAATTGAACTTTTGTTAGTTAAAAAAATAAAAATAATACGGAGTATAAAAAAAAATCAAAAATTTAATTTATAAATATCTATTGTAATTTATAGTAGTATAATATTTTTTAAACTTTATAAAAAACCATATAATTAAAATTAATGGTCTATAGAAATTAAATTAATTTGTTCTTGTTCTATTTTATAGATTACTGAATATACTAATATGAGGACAAATTTGGTACTAAATGCAAAATATGACTATTATTATACCTTTTATTTATCAGTGACTATTTTAATCATTTTATTTATTAGAATGACTATTTTGGTCACTCTTTCTTTCACCTTATTTGTAAAGTTGAATATGTTATATATATATATATATATGATGATGATGATGATCTAATATATTTTTCATAAATAAAAAAATGTGAAACGTATGAAATACCAATAAAATTTATATCTAAATAATATTTAATCCCAAATTCTACACCAAATATTAGACACTAATCTATGAATATAATCTTAATATAAGAAAACAGAGTAGTCTAATTCTTTTTTTTCCAGCTCAAATGCACAGTTGATGTGAAATAAAAAAATATATAAAAGTTCTTATGCAATCAATTGCAGACTTGCAGTATTGTCCTTACTCCTTATTGGCTGTTTACCCTTCAAGAGTAATTACATTACTTTCTCAGTTTCTTGCGTAATATGGTTTCATATATTTTTTTTTAATTTGTATATTTAAAATATTTGTTTGAGATAGACTTTATAATATTAATTAAATTGTTGGTAAGTAGTAGCATATGCTATATTAAGTTATTTATGTTACTTCGTATTTTCTTTTGAGTTAGAAATCGACTTTGTATTAGTAAAATCACATAGATGTATAAATTTGAAAATATGAATTAACATAATTTTTTTTTATTAAAAATGAGAATATAGTTAAGATACATAAAAATTTTGTATTTATATACCACACCTAATAATGATAAATATCATTACATGTTCGATCTACAAAACTATAGTATAACATGTATAAATTAATATAGTTGGGACCGGAAAAAAAATATTAATTTTAGAGAGGTACTACCTCCATCCCATTACATTAGTCACATTTACCTTTTTGCACGTATTTCCACCGAAACCTAGTACGGGTTTTAAAATATAATTTTGACGTATTCATTTTTTCACGGGATACTATGAGTGTCATAGTATCCCGTGAAAAAATGAATACGTCAAAAATATATTTTAAAACTCGTACTAGGTTTCGGTGGAAAAACGTGCCGCAATAGTGAATGTGACTAATGTAATGGGATGAAGGTAGTATTAATTAATCGATAAATTAATAATTTATTAATTTAAAGAGGTATTTTATATTCATTTAATTTAAATTAATTACATCAGAATTCATGAATTTAAATTCAATTTATAGAGATATTAATGAGTATTAAATGTTACAAGCAAGGAAATTTTTGATATACCAAAATAAAATGAAATAGCCAAAGAATTAGACAAATGAAGTATTTATTTAGTGAGTAATGTAGTACTTCTTATAGATACTAGTAATACACCCGTGCGACGCACGGGGTAAAATGAGTTGTATTTTTGTAATTTAATATGTATGATTTTGTTTTCATTATTTGAGTGTACGAAAATTAAATATTTTTGAAGTAATTAAAAAAAAGAGAGATCAAATTAAATAATTCTGCACCTCCAATTGAATCTTGCTTATAGTTAGATCGAAAAGCTTTTTATTTGAAACTTATAAACTCTTGGATCTCTCAAAATTGAAAGTTGTATCGATGAATTATGGTATTCAGTTGCTTTATTGTATGGTGTGCCATTTTTATGAAAACTATAGAACCGTCGTAAACCCATTTAATTTCATTATTTGGTTTCAAATTCTCATTTTCTCATGTCCATTTTCAAGTATACAAAGAGCTTAAAAGTCCAAAAGGTACGCCGGAAGAAGTTGGATGACCATGGTAGGACATGGAATTGGCCAACATAGGTGAGGCAACCACAGGCCCGATCACCATCGACAACCATTGCTGACCTCTGCCTATTTCTTAAATTTCTCTATTTTCAATTTCATGTCCATGCATGCTTCACTTATTATTCTATAACTTTTCCATTTTTTTTTGCTTGGTAAACCGTGGCAAAATTATGAGCTTCTTCATTTTAATTTTCATCCTAATTTTGAAATTAATCACGGATCTATAGTCAGCCATTTCTATGAAATGACCATTTTTTTTTCTTCCGTATACATTATTATGTTCGCCGGCTCGAAGTTGTCGAAAATCATCACTACCACGCGATCACTGCCGCCTATTTTTCACCGGCTCCGCTTCATAGGCTGCCATATGCTTCCACTCACTTTAGAAATCTTGTTTGAGGCCTAGTGTTCTACCTTTAAATTGAACTAATTTTCTCATTACACTCATTTTTCATGATACCTGAATGTATGTCAACTTAAATTTGCATGAAAGCTGAGGTGTCTGAATATTACAATAACATTCATACAATGTCAGTATATTATATAGCATGTGCTAAAATACCGTGTAATCAAAGTTGTAATTTTCTTCAGTTTTAAAAAATCATGTCCAAATACCATTACAAAAATAAAATCAATTGTCTTGCATTTGCATGCATGTCTAATATCTCAATATGGCACCTCTAAAAAAAAAAAAATTGAGATAATTTTTCCTTGTGCGTTGACTCCATGAAAAGATCCAAAATTTTATAAAAGACACCTATAATTATTAGGATTGATAGTCTTTGATATATGAAAATTGATAAATTATTGATATTACATAGTTTTGTTATATTACACACACGTTTGTCTGATGCATGTTCGAATATCGAATGGGTTTAACCAAATAATTATTTTAATAAATTATTTATATACAAAAAAGTGTTGGATTTTTAGTTTAGATTTATCTACCTTTTAATTTTAGTAAATATTAAATTGTAACATTCAACTGCTAAGTGATTGACTGTTGATATGAATAAGTTATTGCATTAGGCGCAATTTTTTTAATATATAATTATGACATACCATTTATATATATTATTGTTAGAAGTGAAGAAAATGAATAATAGAAATTGCTAAAAAAAAAGATATCCATAGCTGTTATAAATTATATAAATTATTTTGATTTTTAGAATTTCAAGAAATAACAAAAAGTATGTTTAATTAATTTTTAGACTAAGAAAGTATTTAGTTAATTTTGTACTTCCCATAAAAATTTACAATTTATGTCCACCAATGCCTTATCCAATTGTATTTATATTCCCCTTATATATACTCCAAGAACAATTTAATTAACTAGCAATGAATTATTAAATTTGAAATCTACTTGCTTCTAAGTTATATATTAAATTCATTAAATTATCTGGATTAAATTTTTAGAAGCAAGTAGAACTTAGAAGCAAGTAGATTTCAAATTTTTTTCTTCTTATTTTTAGAAGCAAGTAGAACTTAGAAGCAATGAATTTATTATATATATTTCAAATTCATTAAATTATCTGGATAAGGCTTATTTTAGATTTCACGGGTTATTTTGATGTTGCTAGCAATGCACCCCGTGCGACGCACAGAATAAATTGAGTTTCACATTTTTAAACTTAATGTTTTACTATAATCTAAAATAATTAAATTCAATTATAGTGTTGTTCTCCTAAAACTTTTGATGATTTTTGAAGAATTTTTAAAGAAATATAGAATTGATTTGAATGTATGTATAGATGAATGAATTAAGTTGGAACATGTAATGGTATAAAAAAAACAATTTTAAATGTGCATGAGTGGTTGGCCAAATAGATGAAGATTAATTGTATCATTCTTGATGATGTGATTAGTTTGCTATTTAAAGAGTTGGCTATTATTAAATTTTCAACCGATCTATCTCCACTTCTAGTAAATACTACTATAAGTTACTGGAAAATATTATTATTTGGGTGGTGTATGATGCTTTATAAGTGAATAATGTAAGTGTTTTTTATGCATCTTTTATTTAGAATAGCACATTTTTAAACTACCTAATGTTATATTATGTTTTAAATTTTAATGAAAGCATAAGATATAAGTATAATATACATTATATTACGGAACAAATTGCTATAATGTTGATTTCGATGCATATATATACACATAAATGATTAAGCTTTACAGATAAATGAATAGAGTTGTTTAAAACATATGATGACGTAGCTAGAAAAATGAAGCAAAAAGTAAACAACTCTAATTCGATTAATTGTACGTTTGAGATTCCTTAATTATAATAAAATATTGTTAAACATGACTCTAACTCAAAAAATGGAGCAAAATAAGACATACAAAAATGGCTATATAAATGATCGGAAAGATCTTACCCAAACAAATAGATCAAAATACCAATAATAAGGTGAAATATTCGGTTACAATAAGTTATAAATTATGTTAATAACCCTTACCATGGTGATGCATAATTTAAAATTAAAAACTCTAAATAATGGCACATAGATTTGATCGTATCAAGGATTAAGATTAGTATTTAGTTAATAATATATAATTGTAGTTTTCATTTGAACCCCCTCTATATATAGATATCATCAATTTGAGTATGTAATACCATTGGAGTTGATTATGTGTTATGCGTCATTCTACAATAATGAAGTAACTCCACTATATATCAAATGAATGTTATTGTACAATAATTTATTTTAAATATAAACACAGCCTACTAATTGTTCAACACTAATAAACCGATATTACAATATTACTCATTCGGAATGCTTTTTCTTATTTTATTTTATTTTATTTTTTTAAATGACATGTATTGAAAAAGAAAATAATTCCTCTCGTCCTAAAAATATTTACCAAAAAGAAAAAAAAACTAATTTGGCAAATCTAAGTATATTCATCACAAATCCGCATCTCAAAATTGATACGTGCAAGTCTACCGAATACCTCTTGTGGCAAGAAATCTGCTAGTTTGCCGAATCATCCATCACAAAACTTCGAAAATAAATTTCATTAGGGAGAAAAATAGTGAGTATAAATTTTTTTTAAAAAAACCATGGTATGTGATGTGTGTGTGTTGTCGGGAAGTTCCATAATATATAACCATAAAAATACATAAGAATAGGAAAGTAATTAATAAAATTAATTTGGTGGCATTAATTTTGCATTGTAACGTCTAAACGTCTAAAATTAATTATTGATTAAATATTATTGGTACACAATTATGATTTACCATTTATAAATTTTATTTTCATAAATTGAAAAATTAAATTAACAATAAATATTAATTAATTACTAATTAAGAAATTCTAAAGTTACTAAAAAAAGGTAGCTCATAACTCATATTATAAATTCGAAACAAATTCACAATATATTGGCAAAGAATATGCCTATGGATCGGAAAAGTGCATGATTATAAGAAAATTAATATTTAATGTAAAAAATATTTTAATATTGTATGACATACAATACTCAACAAAAAATAATATGAAGAATCCATAGTATGACATACAATACTCAACAAAAAATAATATGAAAATATCCATAAGTTGATGATTGTCATAATTTAGAAGCCTTTAATCCATGCAATATTTAATTGCATAAAAAATAATGACAAAATCATGGCAATTTTGTAGATGTTGTCCACAATTAAATTTTGTAGATTTTGTCCACAATTAGTGCATTATTTTTTAGCTCATTTGCAAGATTGTTATCATTGTATATATTATGTCTTTTCACCATTTTTTTTATATATATATCAAAACTCATAAATATGTATATCACAGTACTATAAGAAAATCAGTGGTGGGAGCTAAATTTAAAATAAAAAAATAAAAATAAAAAAAACAGACAAACAAATATATATTTTGGATGAATAATCATACTCTTGAATTATGAATTATAAATAAAACTTCCAATTGTGCAGCAAATATATAGAAAGTATATATATGTATATATTATAATCTAAGTAATTTATTTTAGATTACCTCTATACACTATATTCTTATATATACTCATAAAAACTCATTAATATAAATAAATGCTACTAATTAATGAACTGACTTTCTATATTTAGGCTTCCGTAGCTACTATATATAGATTAAATTTGAAATCTACTTGCTTCTAAGTTCTAACTGAAGTTTGTGAAATTATTGCTATGAGCTCACAGCTAAATATTCCCTATCAAGTTGTTTCCATCGTCTCTGGTGCACTGAATGATGCTGCTGCAAAGAAGTATGACTTGGAAGGGTGGTTTCCAGCATCAAAGACTTATAGAGAACTCGTTTCCTGTTCAAATTGCACTAATTATCAGTCCAGAAAATTAGAAATCCGATTTGGACAAAAAAAGGTAGACTTAGCTCATTTGCGCTATCTGTTGCGTTGCTGCAGAGAATGTTGTCCATTTGAAAGGAACTGACTCTATGAAATTGTTGCAGAGTAATGATAAGGCTAAAGAGTATGTGCACTTGTTGAACTCTACACTGACAGCAACTGAGAGGACTATGTGCGCCATCCTTGAGAACAACCAGAAGGAGGATGGGGTCGACATTCCAGAGGTTCTTCGTCCATACATGCGTGGGAAATCCTTCATTCCTTTCACCCCACCTACCAAAGGGAAGGCCAAAGGGAAGTAGTAGGTTGTTTGTGGTCAACTCATTTTCCTTCTTTTGATCTCTTTGGTCAAGGTTTATTCATACCAATTGCTCCTATTTTACAGAAACCTTGTCTTGAAACCATAGGTTTTAAGACGCATTCTTAGGGGGGTGTATTGGTTTTGGAGTCTATAGGATTATTTTAGACTTTTAAAGTTTGTATTCATTGCGGATTTTAATATTGAATAATCTATAGATTTTAATATTCTATGGATTTTCATGGATTATCTTAAAAAAGTACACTATGCAAAATCTCTTCCAACAACTAGAGATTTCTATGGATTCTCTCTACCAAAAAATAAAAATGAAAAGAGTCCATATTTTCTGCTCTGCACAACATATCTATGCATCGCCTCTTTTTCTTACACCACCACCCTCCTCGGAGGTCGGCGGCGGCGGAGGGAAGAACAAGTGGACTGCATGCACCAATCTTCGCGAAATTCTCTCCCCTTCCGGGTCCATGAGGTATTTGTTGAGAGAAAATTTACTATAACTCTATATTGTCGGATGAGGTATCAATATTATTGATAACAAGGAGCCGCATGTGAAGAACATAATAACGCTGTTTGTATTCCTCTTAGATCAACTATCTTGATTTCCTTTATTTTATTGCAGTTGGCTTTGATGGATTATATATTTGGTCAGGTAAAATTTGATGTATATCATCATATCAGATACGGGTCAATATGGTCTTTAATGGTGGTAGAAGATTTAAGTATTTATGTAAAAGTGATGCTCATAATCTACATGAACAACAATGTGAACATATACGATATGCTTGATCAGGAGAAAATAGAAACTCAACATCAGATAAAGAGCCCACTCGATCCTCCTCATCCTCCTTCCAATTCTTCAATTCACAACAAATTATTTTGTCAAAGCCAACTATAACAAAGAACGGAAGTTAATGCATGTAGAACGAGTATTGCTAATGCTATGTGGGAAATGAGGCCGAAGTATAACGGTGATAGAAATGAAGATGATGGGAATGGAGATGAGAATAATAAAGATGAATAATAATGTATTTTTTTAGAACTAATTATTTTTTGTATTTTTTCTAAACAATTTGGATATTTTTTTTTACATACAAGTGTGTTCCATATATATTTGCATCAATAGTTCCGGCGCCAAAATCTATGGAAATTCATGTAAATTAATAAAAAAATATATATTACACAATCTAGTTAAGTCTATGCAAATTCATATAAATCCATATAAAGTCTATGCAAACTCTACATATAGTCTATAAATTTTCTAAATCCACAGACTTTTTAAAGTCCAAAAAAATCTATCAGAATCCCAATTGAATACACACATTGATTCAAACTAGTTAGACTGAATACTTGGACTACTTTTCTTTCTGAATCGACACTTTTCTTTCTGAATCGACAGGCTTGTATTGTGAATCCAATAAATCTTGTCATAACCAAACAAAACACATTTTCTAATGGATTAAATTAAAAAAAAATTGTCAAGCTATTATATTTCAACAGCAAACTGAGCTAAGTAGTACTGAGTATAAAACAATACTCCGTAGAACCTAGCATGGAATGGAGAGCAAACATTTTCAGCGCGGTCTTATTTCGATTTTTTGGTTGAAAACAAAATACCTCATAAAAATCAGTAACCACGAAATAGTCAAGATAAGCAAACGGATTAATCAACATACATGTCTTGTCTTTACGAGAAAAGGAAGGTTACATATTACAAATGCAACAGCAAGCTGCAGAAAAAAAATCTTTTCGGAATGTAAGTTAAGCCCCCTCTGCCAGAGTTCCCTTGGATGTGCTGATGTAGAGTACTGCAAATGAAGCGATACTTAAGGATCAACAAAAAGTTGAAAGCAGAAAAACATCAGATACGAAGAATATACGTGCTAGTAGAGTTTGCATACCATTATTTCCTCGAATGAAGGCGTCCCCATATTTGTTCTTCAGTTGGCCATTCACGTACTCCTCTGTTTGTTCCATTGCAATATTCATGTATCCATCCAGACATGCAAGGATACCTGAATGATAAAAATTAAAGAGGAAAAAGAAACAAAACTTGTGGTGGCTTCAGTGTAGTCTTATGGTAATATTCAGGTTATGCAGTAAGCAAGAAGCAAGCGGACTTGCTTCAGTTCAAATTTTGAATAATCGAAACCATCTTTACAATAGCTTCAGCACCGTTTCAAATCATCATTTCGCTGCTGAGTGCTGACTACATACGTAATTAGTAAGTCCTCTTCTGTTGAGTCCAGTGCAAGATAACTTAGCCAAATAGTTAGCCTTTTTATCAAGTAAAATTGCTCGTATCCTTCCCATTTTACCCAGAACCCATTTCCTAACCCTACCAACTTTCTACTTCAAGAGTGCACAGCACAACGAACATATCATAATTCAGATTAGCGAGAGGCTATGTCTTCGTACCTTGAGTCACTCTCTACGTACAGGCTTAAGTATTAAAAGGATATTGGTCTTCTATTTCTCATTAATAAACTAATCTCAGACGAGCAACGGAGTTCAGACTATATTTTTAAGAGAGCTGAGAGAACCGGGCTCTCACGGAGTCGTTCTTGGAGGTTATGGATTTTAAATAGTGAATGTAAACATTCAGGAGAACCAACACTCCACATTGATAGGAATAGACATGTGAAATACTAAGACTTATGTCAACCCAGCATTATTAAAGTTACCTCTTGCTCATGTTTAGCATACACTTACAGCGAGTGCTGCTTCGTTTTCAAGCATTAGAATGTAGAAACAGCATGAACATGAAGTTGAAGCAAGCAGGATTAGAGGATGCAAGCAAATACGCTCCCACAAACAAAATCCCATTCGGAAAAAGGAAAAGAAAATAAAAGAAAACGACAAGAGTAGTAGATTGAGATGAAAGTCACCTCTATAATCGACGCCGGAGTTCAATTTGACAACCACCGGCCGTCCACGTATGGATTTCAGAAAATCAGCCGGAGTTTTCGTGCCCGACAGTTTCTCCCCTGAACCACTCATTCTTCCAAATTGATTGCCCTAACTGCAGCCGCAGGGACAACGCGACACGATTAACACACCGTCACAACAGGAACAAATCATGATTTTTCTGATAAATTCACACAAACACAGTAACGACTTATGTCAGAAATTCAATGATAAATCAATGGCGACCGATAACTCACCAAGAGAAGCTGTACACTCCGGCGACTGAAGCGATTCGGTGAGTTCGCAGAGTGCAATTCCAGAGAATTTCTTCTTCTTCTTCTTCCTTTTGTTCAGGAATTCGCGGTTTTCTTTTTATGATTAGGGTTTTGAATTTGGGGGTTTTAGGTGTGGGCTTTGGATGAAAACTGACGGAAGAGTTGGGCCTCTCAAACTTTGGGTTATGCCGTTATTTGCAATATATACTCTTCCTTATTCAAACCATTTCCTCATTATTATTATTATTATTATTATTATTATTATTATTATTATTATTATTATTATTTTGGTTTTTTGAGAATAAAATTCGGATTTATGAATTTATTTTTGGTTCATAAAGTTTTGATTTTTGAAGGTATATATATAAGTAGTTTAGATAGTGCAGGAAGACAAAACTGATAAAACAACGATGGATATCTTCTCCATCTCCTCCGCCGTTCAATGTTCTCACACTCCTCCGCAATTCGCTGCTAAACACCACCGCGCCGCCGCCACCGCCACCACCACCACGTCCACTTCCGCCGCCTCATTTATTCGAGCTTCCAGCTCATCGCAAGACAATGCTCACAAACCCGCCACCAACTCCCCCGACCTCCGCCGCCCCATCACCAGTAAGCCTCTCAAAACCTCCACTTCTCGCTCCTCTCACTATCCAGAAAACCCCCTTAAGAATTTGATTAATCCTCTTAGAACTAATAACCCTCCCAATCCCATCGCCAATTCACCACCGCACGATACTATCAGTGGGAAGCTTTGGTTGTCCAGCAAACTCTCCCCTCCGCCACCTCCTCCGCCGCCGCCATTGCCTCCGTTGCAAGAGAATGAAGCTGAGGTCGAGGTTTCCGGAAATTCAGAAGAAAATGAAAAGGAAGTGGAGTTCAGAGAGAAAGGCAAGATTTTTGTGGGCAATTTACCTCTCTGGGTAAAGAAAAACGAGGTTTCCGAGTTTTTTAGGCAATTTGGGCCCATAAAGAATGTGATTCTGATAAAGGGTCATGATGAATTGGAGAGGAATATGGGGTTTGGGTTTGTGATATATAACGGGAACACGGCAGAGAAAGCTGCGATGAAGGCCGTGGAGTTTGACGGAGTGGAGTTTCACGGGAGGGTTTTAACGGTGAAGTTGGATAACGGACAGAGAGTGAAGGGGAAATATGCAGAGAGGGCGAGGTGGGTGGAAGGCAAGGAAGAAGGTAGGGACCGGTCGAAGTGGCATGATGAGAGGGATGGTTCGAGGAGAGAGTTCGCGAAGGTTCTAGAATCTCAACCGGAGAATTGGCAGGCTGTTGTGCGAGCTTTTGAGAGGATAAAGAAGGTAAAATCTTTCTTTTGATGTCATTTCCCTCATAAGCGGTATCGAGTAAACTGTTTTTCAGTTGCTGTGCATTACATGAAAACTTTTATCTTCATTGAACTAGTACAATACAATGGAACTTCTTTCTGCTGTCAAGTTACAAATTACCTTAATGAAGTCACTAGGAGCACGAGCATCACATCAACTATAAAACTATATATAGTTTATCAAGACTTTTCAGTTTGTTTTAGCTTTTTATATGAATCAGCATTCGTAAAGAGTCCAGGAAGTAGTCATAGGTACCTTCGTAAATACCGTTGGTGGGGATTTCATCTTGTCATGCAATGGTCATGCCTTGTTCATTTTGCTGGATTATAGTTCTTGTAAGACCTGAAAAAAATTACTGCAGTAAGTTATATACTGCGCCTAGAGAACAGGGTAGGACAGTGTTGCATCACATGCCTTCAACATCCATCTGCTTTAGATATATGTATGCATCTATCTTACTGGCAAGGAATTGATTAGTTTTTTCTACAAATTATTTTGCTCATTGTACTTCATCATTTATCCATTATTAATATTCTAACTTTTGTAGCCTTCCAGAAAGGAGTTTGGGTTGATGGTGAACTATTACGGAAGGCGAGGAGACATGCATCGTGCACGTGAAATGTTTGAGAATATGCGTGCCCGAGGAATCGAACCATCATTACATGTATATACAAAGTACATGTTATTGCATTTCAGTTTTAGCACTTGATGTTATTTTTTTAGTGGCCACATACTTCATTATGAGCTAACGATGATCGTTGTGTTCTATCATGGTTGCAAATGGGATCTTAGAAGCATTGGACATCATGCATGATATAAGCTGATACCAAGAGTAGAAAATTATACCACAGCCTTTTCATTAGTTAATCCCTAACTTGAATGTTCATCTATTGATCACGAAATAATCGATTTGATTTGTGCAGCCTCATCCACGCTTATGCCATAGGAAGAGACATGGAAGAAGCACTATCATGTGCGAGAAAAATGAGGGATGAGGGAATTGAGATGAGTTTGGTGACATATAGTATTATTGTTGGAGGATTTGCAAGAGTTGGGAATGTTGAGTAAGTAGCAAGCTATTGCATCTATTCTATAACAATCCTATTTAGTTATCTTTTTATGTTGTACAGTATTACTGTTGGAGTTCTTGCATGAGTTGGAATGTTGACTAAGTAGCAATCCATTGCGTGTATCGTATATTAAGCTCATTATAAATTTATAATTATCTTTTAGTGACTTTTATGTCTAGTGTTTTCAGCGGATTATTTTTTATCTAATTATATGGCCCTTGCATGGAACCATTTTTTATTACTAGATTGGAGGAGTTGAATAATGTTGCATGCTCTTCCTTGCAAGAAGGGAGGATATATAAGAAAAGTATTGAAAATAGATGGTTTCAAATAGTGATCGAAATTCATTTAATGTGAGGCAGCACAGTAGTGGGATAGATATTCTTTGCATGTTATGCATAATTGGAGTATAAATAATGGGGATCCTGTGTAATCTTCGTTCTCTTTATATGCTGTATTCTGATAAACATAGATATAAAAACAAATTGATAGTTTTCATGGAAAGACCTATAATAGCAACTCTAAAAATGCAAGACTAGCTTATTGTAGTTCCACAACTTCCTCATAACTTCCTCCTTTGTGTACCTAGAATGTGAAATCGGACCTTTATCATATATGCCAGTTATCTCTTGTACTTTAATGCAAGGAATCTGGTTTTAACCACTTAACCCAATATTTGTTATTCAAGTGTTTAGCACTCTGTTGAATTTTGTATTTTGTTTCTCCAAGCGATTCATTCATTTTAGATTGATAATGAGTTCTTTTTTCCTGGCTTCTTAACTTATCCTTGTATTACTCCCTATGCAGTTCTCTTTCTCTAATATTGTTCCCTGTTGTTTGTTGAAGAGCTGCAGAAATTTGGTTTAAGGAGGCGAAAGAGAGACTTACAAGCTTAAATGCCATCATGTATGGGAATATAATATATGCTCATTGGTAGGTTGATTTTAATTTCTACACAAGTACTTCTTCTATCATCATTTAACTAAATTCATCTGGAAACTATGCAGTTTTCCCCTTTCTGTCATAATTTCAATTTATTAATTTGCACAAGATTTGGCCCGCATTACAAAATTTGGTATGTGCAGGGTACTATTTTGATTTCCTTTCAGCTGACTATGAATTTACTGCTTTTGAAATCTTCTGGACTGACATATTAATTCGTTGGAAATTAGACTTCTCTTTGAGTCGACCATATTTATTTCTGTAGCTCAGTTTGAGCTCCGGTTCTTTCAGCCAGTTTTTGAATAATGTCTTCTTTAACTATGTACTTTTGATACCTACTATCTACCGCTGATTTCTGATGACTTTTTTTCCCTTTCTGTGTGCACTTCTTTGTAAATGAAAGGCCATTGTTCATGGCATATAAGAAACTTGATCTGATTAATAATTCATAGTTGTATATCAAGTACCTGCTTTATGTATTGGAGCTTCAGTCTTTTCGTTTTTCAGTGTATCTTCTATGTTGCAGATTCTTGGAAAAATAGAATTTAGTTTGTCAACTTTAGCTCTTGGAAAAATAGAAACTTGATCATTTTGTTTACTTGTCATAAATGCAGTCAAAAGTGTAACTTAATTCGTGCTGAAGCGTTGGTAAGAGAGATGGAAGAACAAGGTATAGATGCTACAATTGATATATACCATACCATGATGGATGGTTATGTCATGGTACAGAATGAAGAGAAATGTCTATTGGTTTTTCGCAGACTTAAGGTAAATGTTTTGAACTAAGACTTTTGCTTCTTATTAGAATAAATGACAACTCTGTTCTTTCTTGGAAGTTGGCTGGTGGATGATTTTGTGCTTAATGGAAATAGAACTCTTATGATGACTACTTTGCTTAGGAACTCTCCTCGAGAATTGACACTATTTACACAATATGTTCCTAAGCTCTAATGTTTATTTGTGTTTTCTTATTTTCTGTTCAACGTTGGAAAATGTAAATGCAAATACTTGGAAAACTGTGTCAAGGGTGTTTGTGCTATTGTGGATCTTTCAGTTATCAAATTCTGCATGCTGACGTATATTTCTCTCTGCTGCAGGAATGTGGCTTTACGCCTTCCATAGTAACTTATGGGTGTCTCATGAATCTTTATATAAAGGTAGCTTATACTTTTAGTTGCCTTGTCGAATTGATTATTTTTCTGTCATCGTGTGGTGTATCTTCTTCTTTCATTTTTCCTCCTCCCAAGTAGGGGTTTTCCATTTATCTTCACATTCCCGGAAGCCAGTTTTACATGATATCTGATGTGTATCAGTAATTGAAGTTTGATTCGCTTGATTCTCACAAATTACTTTTCTTATCTTCACAGATGGGAAAAATTCATAAAGCTCTAGAAGTGAGTGACATGATGGAAATGGCAGGTGTAAAGCATAACATGAAGACGTATTCCATGTTGATCAATGGTTTTATATATTTGAAAGATTGGGCAAACGCTTTTTCGGTTTTTGAGGATGTAATCAGAGATGGATTAAAACCAGATGTCATTCTTTACAACAATATAATAAAAGCATTTTGTGGCATGGGAAACATGGAACGTGCTATTAGTACTGTTGAGGAAATGAAAAAGGAGAGGCATAGACCAACCTCGAGAACATTTATGCCCATAATTCATTCTTTTGCGAAAGCTGGAGAAATGAGAAGAGCTCTTGATGTTTTTGATATGATGAGGAGAAGTGGATGCATTCCTACCGTGCAGACCTATAATGCTCTGATTCTTGGTCTCGTCGAAAAGCGTCAGGTAACATTATTCATTGAAATATCTTTTGCCTAATTTTTCTGTAGTTGGTTTTAGTTTAGAGCATATGAGAAAGATCGAATCTAGCTTCTCAGTTTTCCATTTTATTTAAATAGTTATTTCTCGTTTATTTTCTATAGATGGGAAAGGCAGTGGATATATTAGATGAGATGTTGCTTGCTGGCATTAGTCCCAATGAACACACATACACAACCATTATGCATGGCTACGCATCATTGGGCGATACTGGAAAAGCGTTCGAGTACTTTTCCATACTTAAAAACGAGGGACTAGAGCTCGATGTTTATACTTACGAGGCCTTACTCAAGGCCTGCTGTAAAGCAGGCAGGATGCAGAGTGCTTTAGCAGTGACAAAAGAGATGAGAGCTCAGAATATCCCACGGAATACATTCATCTACAACATATTAATCGACGGGTACAGATTAGCTTATACTTTGGTTCCGGTTTTCACTTTGCTTTTTATCTCTTATGCTGTGATTGTGCTATCTACCTAAAGTCATATTCTCGAATTTCTTCTTCGATGCAGATGGGCTCGTAGAGGTGATGTTTGGGAGGCTGCAGATTTGATGCAGCAAATGAGGCAGGAAGGTGTTCAACCAGACATCCATACTTACACATCCTTCATAAATGCTTGTTGCAAGGCTGGAGATATGCTGGTAAGAAGTCGAGTCGTTGCATTTGTGCTTATATTCCGAAAAAAATGAAATTTTAATTACTTACAAATCTAAATCTTGAAAGGAAGATGTTACAAATCCCTTTTTACCAACAGATGGCGTAAACGGGTGTTTACTTTGGATGAGAGGATAGATAGATAAAGATAATATAGGTTAATCTACTGTTTACTTTGATAAATAATAAATTAATTAATTTTGAGCTTGTTTGATCATTGGATCCTTAATCATAAGAAATTTAGGCTAGTAAGGTTATTATGTGTATGATGTCCCAGAAGTAGACTATGCATGATCCTTAATTACCGATGACTTGACTATCTAACTACTCTAAAACGACGTGTCTAACTAAGCTCTTATTTTAAAATGAGGACATTTTTAGTGAATGAACTCTTTCCATGCAGTGCTTGCATGTGTATGTACATGTTTCAACTTTTCCTTCTCTCTCTGGTGCAGCGAGCAACGAAAACGATGAAAGAGATGGAAGCGCTCGGGGTGAAGCCAAACATCAAGACCTACACAACGCTTATACACGGGTGGTCCCGAGCATCCCTTCCCGAGAAAGCATTGAAATGCTTCGATGAGATGAAGGGGGCAGGGTTGAAGCCAGACAAAGCCGTATACCATTGCTTGATGACATCACTGCTGTCGAGGGCTACCGTTGCTGAAGACTACATCTACACGGGAATCCTCAACCTATGCCAAGAGATGGTGGAGAACGAGCTAGTCGTGGACATGGGCACTGCAGTCCACTGGTCGAAATGCCTACGCAAGATCGAAAGGAGTGGCGGAGGGATTACGGAAGCCCTTCAGAAGACCTTCCCACCCGATTGGAACTCTCACAAGAACCTTCATGAAATCTCCGAAGACAGATTCTACGACAACGAAGATTACGATGATCGCGTTTCTCAGGACAACAGCGACAACGAGGGTGAGGATGGAGGGTTTGAATTTTAACTTCATTTGGTTTAGGTTCTTGCATATTTTCTGGGAGTAAGGAATATTATTGTAGTTCAGTGTCTTAATTATTATTATTATTATTATTTTTTTAATTAGTGTACATTGTATGTAATGTGTATGGATGAAAACGACATAGTAAAGCTTTGCATAAATTGACTTTATAATGCAATTTAGTGGGTTGATCATGGATAATAATAGAATTATTCGTTTGTAGATTTTTTTTTTTGTATTTTATTTAATTGGTGTTGAATTAATTAACAAAATGTGATGGAATTCAACACTCTTGTAACGCTAAGGACATGATTTATTTACTCTAATTTTTATGTCAATCAAGCATTATAAAGAATTGGAACAAAAGAATGGTTGACTTTGGCAATCGTTGACTTTAATTGCTAATTTTTGGTTGTATAAATGTATGATTTAGAAAAAGAAAAAAAATACTCCCTCTCTTATCCCAACACATTAATTATTGGTGTGAATGTTT
Source organism: Mentha longifolia (assembly GCA_001642375.2). NCBI lineage: Eukaryota > Viridiplantae > Streptophyta > Magnoliopsida > Lamiales > Lamiaceae > Mentha > Mentha longifolia. Next base: position 763,611 of record CM038117.1, read on the forward strand.
ATATATACCCAAAACAAAATAGTATAGTAGTTTTATACCCTACACTTTAACAATATAAGTTTTATACCTAAAACTCAATAAAAAGACAAACATATCCTTAATGAATTGCTAAAAGCACACCAAGAATTGCTATTGACAAGTAATTCTTTAATTTTCAAGCTATATTTGTTATCCTATTGTTTAAAAGTGGATTAAAATCCCATATTTTGGCGATGTGATCCCGCGCTTCTAAAATGGTACCAGGGCCCTAGGTTTATTTGGGAATTATATTTATTTATTATATAGTGTTTATTACCTAACGGAGGAGACTTCAAGTTAAAATGGAACCAGACTATTGTCTGAGTTGCGAGTGTTACAGTTCATATCTCCAAATTATGGAGAGGAACAAAACAAGTGACCTTGCTCTACTACGAGTAAGACAAGAACGCCTCGAAGCAGCAAGGCGAGAAAACAGGCACCCCAGAGAGATCCGTGCCTGCGAGTGGACGATCAAGTTCTACCTGGATCGCCTCATGATAAACGCTTATCTTGAGGGAACGCTAAGGAGACTGATGAGGGAGGCCCATCAGAATCACGACTGATGGCCCTATCAGGACAGAAGGTTGGCCCTAATTTCGTAGAGATCACGCCAGATCCGGCTAAAATCTCTATGGATTTACGGGAAATCCAGAAGACGGTGCAAAATTACGGCAACAGCCTGTATGGAGTACCTCAGAAGGTGGAAGAAATATCCAGCAAACAGGATGTCATTCTTGACATTCTAAAGGATATTAAAAAACGAGTCGAGAAGCTGGAGACACATCCGAGTTCCAGTCGAGCCAAGAGGGGTTTCTTTTGGGACGAACCAAAAAGATACCCGCTACCAGTCAAGGAAGGCGAGAAACGCGACCCAAGATTGGATCTAATTACTGGTACGATCCGAGGTAAAAAAGATGAATAACCTCGAGAGGATCAGACTAGACGATCTACAAGAGTTAGCAGAATCTTTTGCTAACATGAAGGTGGTGGATCTCAAGATGGCCAAGCATGAAGGAGAGACATCAGGAGGTGGTGAAATCCCACAACCAACAGGGAATCCTCATGACTTTGAGGCCGGATTCAGATTCCATCAAAGAACTGAAGGCATTGCCGAGGATCAATTCAAGGTTAATCACAAACGAAGGACAAAGTGGAAACAAAACACTCCTTCTGCAAGATCAACCTTGGAACCAATCCATCCATATGGAGTCACGCTCAATATCGATGAAATCAATTTCAAAGATAGAGAGAAGGCTTTCCAAGAATGGGAGACAACGATGAGGGTGGCAGGATCTACCCTCGACATGGACACAGAGGGATACGTCAAGTTCCTCGAGTTGAGTCTCGCCGGAGTCGTCAAGACGGCGTGGGACGATGGCCTATCCATAGAGGTCAAAAATGAGTGCTTTAATTGTGAGCACTTTGCTGACAAAGTGAAGAATATGTCCAATCTCCTAAAGAATCATTTTCTGGGGGTTGGATATTTCGGAACTTATGATGAAGAGAAGAAGAAGAAATTCAAAATGACTCTTCTCAATCTAAGACTCGCTGTCTTAGATCAGGAATCACTCAACAAGTTCTTGCAGCTCTTCACAGTATATCAACATCAATCGAAGACTGATGATAACTTTGCAAAGGAAATTTTCTTTTTAAAATTTCCAAACCCATGGAGAGAGATGTTCATTCGTGATTACGAACCAGGTAATTACGATGGAGTCGGAAAGAGGATGTCCTTTGTGCACAACAAACTGGCAGAATGGTGTCAACAAGCTACTGCACAAAAGAATATCAAGAAATTAAGGAGGATCAACAAGACGGCCCCCCTTAATTGTGAAGACAATGATCTCCCAACGGTCATTGGAGAGGATCCTGCTATTTATAAGAAAAGCAGGAAGAATAGGTATCAGCCCTATTCTAAAAAGAGAAAATCTTGGAAACCAAGAACGATGTGGTCTAGACAAAAGGCTAGATCATACAAGTATGGACAGCGAAACGGTCCATCAAGAAACAGGTTTCAATCCAGAGGTGCAAGCTCAAGCAGACCTCAGGAGAGGACACCAGCAAGGAAAACTTTCCGAAAAGCTCATACTAGAGCTAATGAAAGTTTCAAAGATTGCAACTGCTGGACGTGCGGTGCAGCTGGGCATATCTCTACAAATTGCCCAGAAAACAAGACGATGAGGAGGTTCGAGTCAACCCCAGACATCGAAGACGCGATCTACTTCCAAGATCTCGTACAAGTCTACCAATTTGAGGATATTGCCTCAGATGAGAGTATTTACGAACAGGAGGAAATCCTTACTAGTGAAGGAGATGGACCAACCGATTCAGAATCAGACTGAACCAGAGGTACATCATCAAGAAAGTGAAAATCGAACGGGTTTTTCAAGCTTTCACAAAGCCAGATCGATAAGATCATGAAGAAAAGTCTTAATATACAAAAGTATCAAGGCTTTACAGCAGGGAATATCGATTATGCCCTGAGGAACTTCAGTCTCAAGACTCGGAAGCACCATATTGTCTATGGAATTACGAGACGAGAGATGACACTTCCAATCGAGTTCACAGGGAATCAAGTGGAAATGTAATTGATTCCAGCAAGCGATATCCGGGAGGATCTTGAAAAGATGAAGCCGGAGATTGCAGAAAAGATGAGTTGGATACATATTGGAGCAATCCAACTTGTACTCAAATCTACCCTTTTCACAGGGGTGGATTCTCCAATTGACATTGCGATTTGTGACAAACGAGTCAGAAATCTCAAGGATTCCGTAATGGGAACTATTGCGGGAAATTTGTGTGCTGGACAAGTGGTGGGGATTATATATCCTAAGATTGCTTATAATCTTAACGACACCAATTTCAGCAGAGCCCTGACGCTTTATCAGGACTTCAAGAGGAAAGAACTGGTGGAAGAAGGGAACATACCTTATTCCATCACATATCAGGTATCATATGCGCTTTCTAACTCACATCATACTGAGTTATTCCTCGGAAAGCAGTTCATTGAAATACCAGATATCTTCAAGAAGGTGACAACGGCGATTTGTCCCGATAGAATGGAGTTTCCACGTTTGAGAAACATGGATATGCAAATTCAAGATAAGATGGTCATAACCCATGACCAAAGTCTTAGAATACAATCAGGAAGATTATCATTCCAAGGAGATAGGATTACTTCTCAACCAATGGGAAGAAATCTCATTCAGCAGAATCAAGAGTCTCAGAGTTTCTTACCCACTCTGAGTTACAAGAAAACGGCTATTACCATCAAATGTCCAGAAGGATGGAGGGGAGTAGCTGCCAGATTCGATACTACAAGATGGGAAACCAATTTCCCTTGCAACGTCTTGTACTATCTCGAGCAACCAGAAGTCCATCATTACAAGGGAATGATTGAAATTGGAGGACATACGGTTGAAATCAAAGGGCGAGCAGGAAGAGAGGAGAATATCCTCATCTTAGGTTTGGATTTCCTTGAGAAATTCAAACCATGGAGGCAAAGAGAGGAAAGAATGGAAGTCACGATCAATGAGAGAAAAATATTGATTTAATGACTAGTCCATTCTCAATATACATTCCTATCGGAGTGTTATACGAGAAATATAAGGCAGAATACTTTGCTGCTTATATTGATTCCGGAGCAGGAATATGCACGGCGAAACGAGGAATCTTTCCATCAGAGGTCGAAGAAGATCTACCTCGGATTGCAGGAAGAGATTTTTCCAAGAAAATCTTGATTCTTACAAAGGGAGTCAAGATGGTGGAAGTTCTAATTGGAGGAGCAGGCCAGACGCCTTGGTATAAGGTTAAAACTCCACCAATTTATTTTCATGATACAGGAGCAGATATCCTGTTAGGGAACAATTTCTTGCAGATGTTCAAAAGATATATGCAGGATAATGAGAGACAGAGATTAGTGTTCACAACCCAATGTGATCACAAAATCATTGTTCAAAGGCTAAAAGGGGCATTTAACAGGCAAATGCCAATAGTCTTTCGCAGCAAGCGTGGTGATGAAGGACAACTTCGGAACCCAAAGATGCAAGATCGGAGAAGGTTCAATGAAGCTTTATTGAACTACAGGATCAAAGGAGAGTTGACAGACAACGAGTTTGAAGATAACGAAGCTGAGATTCAACTCCTAAAGGTATCTTTAATTTCTAAAGATATTGAAAATGATATGCAGGTGTCATTAGAAGATGTCAAAAGGAAGATTGTAAGGTGTTACAATGAGAATCCTTTGGCATGGTGGGAGAAAAACCAACTCAGAGCAACCTTAAAGGCGAAGCCAGACAAGGAGAATGAGTTTGTTAGATTCAGACCAATCCTGATGAATCTCAGAGATCAATAGGATATGAAAGAGATTATCAAGGAACACCTTGATTTAAAGTTAATCGAACCAGGTAACTCGCCATATAGCAGCCCAGGCTTCTTGGTAAGAAACCATGGTGAGATCAAAAGAAATAAACCCAGACTCGTTATTAATTATAAAGGTATTAATGACGTTTTAGAGTTTGATGGTTATTTCATTCCAAGTAGAGAACACCTTATTAACTGCATAAGAAATGCTAAGGTTTTCTCCAAGTTTGATTGCAAGTCAGGATTTTACCAGATTCGCATGGAGGAGAGTAGTAAGAAGTTTACAACCTTCTCTACGCCGCAAGGACATTATGTTTGGAACGTAATGCCAATGGGGTTAGCTAATGCACCTCAGATTTTCCAGAGAAAGATGGATAATCTTTTCAAAGACTATTTCTCTTTCATGTTTGTTTATATTGATGATATTCTTATAACATCAAGGGATATAAATGAACACGTTAAACATCTCGAGATTTTTGCAGATGTTTGCTATAAGGCAGGACTAGTGCTTTCAAAGAAGAAGACAGTCATTGCAACCCGGAAAATGGAATTTCTGAGAATCGAGATAGATGAATCAGGGATTATTCTACATGACCATATTGTTCAAAAGGTCAAGAATTTCTCTGAGGATCTAAAGGAGAAAAAACAACTTCAGAGTTTTCTAGGAGTTGTTAATTTTGCAGGAGCATTCATAAAAAATCTTGCAAAATACAGAAAAGTCTTCAGCCCGCTACTGAAGAAAGATGTTCCATTCATTTTGTAATATCCCGAATTTTCTTATTAAATATAGTTAATTACTTAGTGCACCGATTGATATGAGACTAATATATACATTCATGGAAGGTATCATGGAGGGATTGTCTTTAGTAGAAGTATACATATATATTATATGTATACAACAAATGAAGATATTTATATAAGAGGTATGGATAAAAGATATATTTCATTAAACTAAAATTTCGATATTTATAAATAATATTAATATTATATACTCAATCCTATCTTCCTTATATGAATCATCATACTTTCCTAGATATCATACACGTAGCCTAGCTATTGGAATAGGTATATGACTAGTCAAACCTATCCTACTCCTCGTTTTCTCCCTATATAAAGCTTAAGGATTTGAACATCAATTCACAGTAGTTTTCTTTAGGGATATAAACTCCAATGTCTAATTTTCGTTATTTTCCAAATCCTCAAAGCTAGTCAAGTTTCTACAGTTTCACGATTTTGTCAAGACGGATTTGTAATGAGAGCAAGGAATTTATTTAGGAATATATACTATTATGAGGTGAGGCTCTCTATACTTACAAAGTATTATTTGAGTTAGTAAGCTCTGATAAAATGTGATTATCCATGAAAATGTTTTAATGTGTTATTACATGTTTAAGGCTCTTATAATGTATGCGATCGGGTCTTTCGGTTGGTCTAACACACTAATCGAGGGTTGTGCGTACAGTTAGAAATCGTTGGGTTGATCACCAATTGATTCTAACTTGAGGGGAGAACCTCTGGATGAAATATTCCATTGTCTCCAAATCATGGCTCCATTTGAAAAGGGAAAAGGGATCCGACGGAGACAATATCCCGGGATCAATATAAGAGTAACATGGTAATACGCATGTGCGCACAATCATGAAAAATGAGGTTTTGTGTGCATGGAAGTAAATGATTTCAAAACCCTTCTATGTATACTTTATTATCATGGATATTCTTTTTATGAAAAATGTTTTTGGCACAAGCCCACTGGGTACATTAGTACTCAGTCTGCAATTCCTTTCCAAATGTTTTGTAGATTAAGGAGCTGGTGGAACAGGCGAAGCTGGAGAGGACTGTTGTTGTTGCTAATGTATAATAAAAGCTTCCGCTACGCCTATAAATAAAATCCCTATGTTTTCGTACACCACGAGTTATATATAATGTTACGGGTACTCAGACAAACCGGCCAGCATGGGTTGTTCGGCTTAGCCAAACCCATAGTTTGAGCTGTATGTCCCGATCCCGTATTTAAATATTATATTATTTTATGTCTATGGGTATTCAGACACAAGCGGCCGGTACGGGCAGTATGATTTATCTACCCTGTAATTCGTGTTGTGGGTCCCGATCCCGTATTTAATTTCTTAATAAATAATATTAAATATCCCCAAGCCATGAGCCCCTTTCTATCCCCGCTTCTTAATTCCAACCCCTTGCCACGTCCCGGCATACGTGCCTTCCCTCGGGAACTGGGGCGTGACAAAGTGGTATCAGAGCAATTCACCGCTCTGAAATCGAGAGTCTTTGTCTGGGTAAAGCACAACAACAACTCTCAAGCTCGCTGTTGCACCAGACTCCAGGAAAAAGGTAAAGGATATTATTTTATGAGCATGCATAAAGTATATGGTCATGATTCATGTTATGATTCCAGTTATGTTTGGGACAACCGAACCCATATAACTCATGTTATGATTTTGGTTATGTTTGGGACAATCGAACCCAAATAACTCATGTGCAAAGGATTCATGCTATTATTATATGGAGTTTGAGTTTAATACTCATCATCATGGATACATGAGGGACATGCAGTCACCTTAGGAAGTGACTACATGAGCATCATGATTTTTGATTATTTTTTTTATGACCTATTATAGGTTACAAGTACTATAGATGAATCCAAAAGAAAATACACACCCTGAGGCAACTTCAGAGTGTGAGAAATGAGTAGAACTCCAACCAATTGTTAAGAAAATATGTGTTAGATCCTAAACACGTGATTGGGTATGACGAGGTAGTCTAAAATCGCGACTTATAGTTTGAGGAAAGACCAGTAAGGTTACTCGTTTGCAAGGTTAGAATTTTGAGGAACAAGAAAATTTTACAAGTTCAAATAAGTTAGAATCATTACAGCCCCCACATGAAAGTTTATTGATAAAGGTTTGATATTTTGATCTAGAATACCAAGGTACGTGAAATTTCGGGGACAAAATTTTTATAAGGAGGGAGAGATGTAATATCCCGAATTTTCTTATTAAATATAGTTAATTACTTAGTGCACCGATTGATATGAGACTAATATATACATTCATGGAAGGTATCATGGAGGGATTGTCTTTAGTAGAAGTATACATATATATTATATGTATACAACAAATGAAGATATTTATATAAGAGGTATGGATAAAAGATATATTTCATTAAACTAAAATTTCGATATTTATAAATAATATTAATATTATATACTCAATCCTATCTTCCTTATATGAATCATCATACTTTCCTAGATATCATACACGTAGCCTAGCTATTGGAATAGGTATATGACTAGTCAAACCTATCCTACTCCTCGTTTTCTCCCTATATAAAGCTTAAGGATTTGAACATCAATTCACAGTAGTTTTCTTTAGGGATATAACCTCCAATGTCTAATTTTCGTTATTTTCCAAATCCTCAAAGCTAGTCAAGTTTCTACAGTTTCACGATTTTGTCAAGACGGATTTGTAATGAGAGCAAGGAATTTATTTAGGAATATATACTATTATGAGGTGAGGCTCTCTATACTTACAAAGTATTATTTGAGTTAGTAAGCTCTGATAAAATGTGATTATCCATGAAAATGTTTTAATGTGTTATTACATGTTTAAGGCTCTTATAATGTATGCGATCGGGTCTTTCGGTTAGTCTAACACACTAATCGAGGGCTGTGCGCACAGTTAGAAATCGTTGGGTTGATCACCAATTGATTCTAACTTGAGGGGAGAACCTCTGGATGAAATATTCCATTGTCTCCAAATCATGGCTCCATTTGAAAAGGGAAAAGGGATCCGACAGAGACAATATCCTGGGATCAATATAAGAGTAACATGGTAATACGCATGTGCGCACAATCATGAAAAATGAGGTTTTGTGTGCATGGAAGTAAATGCTTTCAAAACCCTTCTATGTATACTTTATTATCATGGATATTCTTTTTATAAAAAATGTTTTTAGCACAAGCCCACTGGGTACATTAGTACTCAGCCTGCAATTCCTTTCCAAATGTTTTGTAGATTAAGGAGCTGGTGGAACAGGCGAAGCTGGAGAGGACTGTTGTTGTTGCTAATGTATAATAAAAGCTTCCGCTACGCCTATAAATAAAATCCCTATGTTTTCGTACACCACGAGTTATATATAATGTTACGGGTACTCAGACAAACCGGCCAGCATGGGTTGTTCGGCTTAGCCAAACCCATAGTTTGAGCTGTATGTCCCGATCCCGTATTTAAATATTATATTATTTTATGTCTATGGGTATTCAGACACAAGCGGCCGGTACGGGCAGTATGATTTATCTACCCTGTAATTCGTGTTGTGGGTCCCGATCCCGTATTTAATTTCTTAATAAATAATATTAAATATCCCCAAGCCATGAGCCCCTTTCTATCCCCGCTTCTTAATTCCAACCCCTTGCCACGTCCCGGCATACGTGCCTTCCCTCGGGAACTGGGGCATGACATATTTGGACTGAAGAACATCGTAAAGGAATGAGAGATTTAAAGGCGGTTTGTGAGAACCTCCCAAAGCTCTCTATACCACAAGACGAAGACGATCTTGTCTTGTACACGGATGCAAGTGATCATTGGTGGGCAGCAGTGCTTACAAAGATCACTCCCAATGGAGAAGAACCCTGCAGATACTGTAGTGGTTTGTTCCAGGAAAATGAGGCTATTCGATGGCACATTAACGAGAAAGAATTCTTTGCAGTTCGAAAGGCTTTCAAAAAATGGCCTCTCTTTCTTCTTGCAAAGAAATTTGTTTTGAAAGTAGATAACACTCAAGTTAAAGCTTTCTTAAAAAAACAAGATTGAATCGAAACCGGAAAAGGCTAGATTACTTAGATGGCAAGCTGAATGTCAATATTTTATTTTTGATATTGTCATTGTGAAATCTCACGAAAATTTTCTTGCAGATTTCTTAACAAGAGATGGAGCCAACTGAAGTTAGCTCTATCAACAATGCCATGAGACATCTCAGGGAAGACCTTGAGATGCTTCAAAGGGAATGGGACGAGTGTGTTTTGAAAGCTGACCAAGCTGGAAAAATACAAGCTGTTGACAAGACGAAAGTCGCCAACAGAATACGAGACTGCAGGCTGGCACAGACTAAGTGCTGGAATGCAATACAAGAGCCACTCCTTCGGGCTTCTAGGGTGACTCCGGTTACCCCAGAAAAAGAAGCGATTCGGTTGCCGGCCCTAAGTTGGTAGTATCAATACTATCGGCCCAAGGAAAAGATGAGACTCAGGAGTCAAATCCTGAGGTATCATTTCAACCCGGCACCTCCGGGGTTAAAGAGGGAGAGATTAATCTTAGGCCATTGAAAGGCATTTTTAAGATTAATATTGATAATATTATTCAAGTTTCTCCTTTTTGGCAGGCTTATCAGGAGAGCTGGGAGAAGTTGATGACGAGACGAGGGATCAACCCAAACAAAACCTTGGTTGATGTCTCAGGGAAGTACCCCCGAGTGTGGATGATGCCAGGAGTTCATCCACAAGAAGTCAAGGAATGGTATGAATTTAGGGCACTTGCCTCAGTTTATACAGTCTCCCCATCATTTACAGAAATCAAGAATCTACCCAAATGGATTCAAGAAGCTGTTTATGATTCCTGGTCTAACAATGACCAGCTCAGCCGAGGAGATGTTTTGGAGCTCTACTTCATTAGTGCAGCACCAGAACCAGTGGGAAAGGGGAACCATGAAGCCTTCCATTACATAAGGCTCAGGAGAACCGATGAAAGGAGCCGATGCAACATCAAGGTTCCAAGTGGAGAAGTACCACTTGTCTCCACAATCAACGAGGATGAAATCTCAACCCGCAGGGCTTGGGGTTTATGGGTCTGTCTCACGGAGATGGACAAAGTCAAGTACCAGTTCAAGTTCTTTCAGAACTCGGTGAATGGATCATTCCTGTTAAACATGATGACAGGAAAAACCACAAGATTCGCAGAAGAGGCTTTCGAGAGAAAGAGGAATCTGCTATGGGAAAATAAGCTTGTGACGAGCAAGGAAACTCATCGCAAGTATTGCAACATGGCCCACTTCGGAAACTGGATCAATCATATTTGTCCAGCATGTCCAGGCCAGAAAGAGCTGGAGTTCGGCAAGAAGTTCATGCCAAGAGCAGGACGAGCCCGAGCTCAAGACCAAAAAGAATCAAGGGAGCCACCGAAAGGGTGGATGCCCAGGGCCCCAAGAAAAAATTAGGTGGCCGACACAAGAGAGTAGAGTCATGTGACTCTATTATTGAGGAATCTCACCCAAAAAGAAAACGACAAGGGTGAGAAGGAAATCACGGTTCAAAACAATATTAAACCGTGGAAAAAGAAAAGTTTATACGGTCATTATAGGCTGTGAAAAGAGATGTCTCACGGTTTGAGAAATATTTTAACCGTGAAAAATAAAGAATCTTGAGAATCTTTACTCAAGAAAAGGACAGGCCACCATCTTCTTTCGGTGGAATTCAAAATGGAGGACCCCAAACTCCATCAGCCGCCCTCAATTATTGCTACTTTCGGTGATAATGGAGGAAGAAGGACCCATGCATCACATGGGAGCAAGCTGGCATCGGTGGAAAAGAGCATCCGATGCAATAATTCAAGCGAGAGGGATGTCTTCAGCCCTCTATAAATAAAGAGGAGCGAAGGAAGCAAAGATCATCGATCATTTTCTTAGCTTTCTTCAACAATAGCTTTGTAATAGTTTTCAATTTTCTAGTGTATGCGAGTTTTCCATTCCGCTACCATAGGTAGCTAAACAAGTCTGTCTCCTCCCAAAAGGAGATAAACTTATGTAATAAATATTTTATAATTCCCTAATAAAAGTTCGGGTTTTTGCTCATTACCTTCGTATTTTAAATTTTTGTTTACCAACAAACTAAGCCCGCAGTGAGTCTTTCGCTCAGTGTTCTGAGCCATTATCACGATTCCTGGAGCGCTGCTCGGATTGATAATTAAGACGAAGGCGAGGCGGATCAGAAGCTTAGGAAGGAATTCGACAGAGAACCATAAGGTGCTCCTGGTGGTTGGACGCAATCCATAAAACCTCTGGCGAAAGAGATCCCGAAGCAGTTCGAGGTATGAAGTTGGTATACATTAATTTTATTTACGGAAGTGTGATGGGCCTGTTAGTATTTACATGAAGAAATTAAACATATGTTTAACAAATACTTGGAAATAGTGCTTTATATAAGAAAAAGGGTATGGTGGTCCTTTTAAGGCATTTTGGGTATGAAACTTATATAATTAAAGTGGTGGGTATAAAACTAATAATACTTATCCTTTTTGGGTATTTATAAAGTTCACCCTTAATTATTGAGTAATATGACATGATTTTCGTGTAAATAATCTATAAAAGTGTTGGAAATACAGTACACAATATGTTATCGATCATGTGAAAACGACGTCGTTTCGATTGTTTTAGAAATTAAAGAGAATCCTAAGAATATTAAACAAAGAAAACTAAAATACTCCATTGGGAAACGGAAATCATTGAAGTCTAAAATAAACAATAAATGAATTATTTGCAAATAGATCATCCATGAATTGCATGTCTTAATTTGGTGCATGCCTAATGCCTTCAATATAATAAAATATGAATTTATTCCAATGCATGCAGACATTATGGCTGGTAGGTATGTGTCATAATCACTAAATTAATTCAAGGTTTAGTACAACATAATTACGTAATTAATATTATTAAGGATTTTAGAAATGATGTAAGGTCAACTCAGCATGTGCCTACAACTCTGTTTAATTAAGACTAATCATAACTAATGGAAGATAGGAGACAAGACAGTTCAGTTGCACACCTTTTTAATTAAATTTATCCTCAAACATCAATTATTTTTAATTAAGATTAATTATAATCTCAGTGTTCCAACACCAAATCTTTTACCACACGACCAAAAGATTTATTATGATTATTTTCTTGAATCATTATGAGATGCCTGCTAATTAACGAATTTCATGAAAATTTCTAGGAGCCAAAATTACAGTTTTTTTAATGTATAATAATGTTAAGTATTAGTAGCAAATATTTGCCTCTAGAATACTAATTATTAACAAACCTTTCACGAATATGCTCGCTGATCGATCGTGGATTTTAGAGTGTTTGTACGATAGTAAGATCTGCAGAAAAAATAAGAACACAAGAGTTTACGTGGTTCGATCTTTTAGTTAGATCTACGTCCACGGAGAAAGGAGTTTCTTATATTAATACTCTCGAGTTTACAGAATGTCCTCCTCTTTAATCTATCCTAGCATCACTATTTATAGACGCCCAGCAGCAGTTAAAGCCGAGGTCGTGGCAGTTATAGCCGAGATCGTGGGGTGCCACATCAGCAGTCGTGGATTAGAGATCGTGGGTCGGCCGAGCTTCTATGCTCTTGGGTTGCGCTGCTGGATTAGGCCGAAGTGTCTTCTGGGCCTTTCAGTGGGCCGAGCTCATCTAGGCCGAGCTTATTTGCCGATGTCCAATTATATTGGGCCGGTGCTTGGGCCTAGTAGTTGGGCCCACATCCTATCACACCCCCCCCCCAAAGTATAGAAGCGAGGACATGAGTGATTGCTGGGGCTTAGGTGAAGTACATACCGCCTCGTTTGTACGAGGTTTTGCTTAAATTGCATTGCCCCGTCGAAATTGAGATTTCGACGAAGTCGAAGTGCATACTGCCTCGTTCAGACGAGATCGATCTTGAATTGCATTGCCCCGTCGAAATTAAGATTTCGACGAAGTCGAAGTGTATACTGCCTCGTTTAGACGAGGTCGATCTTGAATTGCATTGCCCCGTCGAAATTGAGATTTTGACGAAGTCGAAATGCATATCGCCTCGTTTGGATGAGGTTGAACTTGAATTGCATTGTCCCGTCAAAATTAAGATTTCGACGAAGTCGAAATGCATACCGCCTCGTTTAGACGAGGTCGATCTTGAATGAGCGGGATTGGAAAAGTCGCAACTGTTGGAGTACAGCGCGTATGGGACACGTGTCGTGTCCTTATTGGGTAGATGAAGAGGCGGGATTTGAAAAGGCGGAAGATTTGCTTATAAAAGCTTCCAGCGTACGCCTTCAAATATTTTTCCCCCAATTTACTGTCCCGACTTTAGAGAGAGAAAACCCTAAGTCTGAGTTCTGCGTTTGCCGCCGCTATTCGTACCATATTCCGTGAAATTTCTGTGAAAGCCGCACCAAGTAAGTATCTTTTTCGTAATGTCGTCTTCTTCATCTTCTCTCCCGATAGATATGGATAGGGTGGACACAGGGGTTTCGCCCTCGCCGTCTAGAGTATTTCCGGCGAGGGTTTGGTTGAATGTGTACACCCGTTCATTAGTCCCTCCCAGCCTTAGAGAAATCGAATTCTTACCCCTAGTTGGTTCAGATTCCGCCCTTGAAATTGCCTCCACAATGAGTGAAACGCATATGCAGAATTTGGCTCGGAAATTTTTGTTTCCAGAGTCGGCGGAGTTAGTGCTGCCACGTATAGATGATAGGGGTAGTTCTCCTCCTATAGGATTTTTCACTGTGTATGAAGACTATCTTCACTTCGGTCTTCGCTTTCCTTTGAATCACATTTTTATCGAACTTTTAGAGAAGCTCGAACTGTCTATAGGGCAGTTGGCGCCTCCCTCAGTGAAACAGATCGTTGGGTTTTATGTTGAGGTCGGCCGCCTTGGTGGTTCGGTTAGCTTAGAATTGCTGCTTAAGTTTTTTAGACCTAAGCGGGGTCCGACTGGGTGGGTTTACCTTTCACCCCTCAATGGGTTTAAATAGGAGACGCCATCCAAAGTGCCGAATTGGCAGAAGAAATTTTTCTTCTGCCGGACTGAAGGGGTGCCTCTGTACCCTTGGTCCAAGGGCAAGTTCGCACTTCAGGTTGCTGAAAAACCAATCAGCGAACTGGAAGTGAGTTTGATGAACCTCGGCCTTATTAAGAGGAATTACTCTGAGGCCGAACTTTCGAAGTATGGGCTGAGCCCATATGACAGCAATGTGTCTGCGGATTTGGGTGAGGCCCTGCTTCACCTATTTAATGAGATGTTATGTGTCCGAGGTTTAATATATGTTTTTTTTTTTTTTTTTTTTTGCAGTGAATCCCCAAGATCTTCAAGCCGCGGTGCAGCGGAAAAAGAAGAGGGCTAGGCCCTCTCCTGCCGTAGTACAGACGGTGTCTGGTACTTCGGCTGAAGGAGCGACCGACCTGACTAGGTCGGTCTCCGAAAGTTCTCAGCAGAGTTCACCTCGGGCCGGCCCCCCTCCGCCTTTGACTGTGGGTCATCAGATTCAGGGAGTTCGGCTTTCGTCGATTGATGAGGTGGGGGCGTATGAGAGCAATCGGCTTTTGGGCCAGGATGCATACAGAGAGATGTCTTTTCCTGAGGTGAGTAGAATTCGGTAGATTAGACATTGATGTCAGGTGTGTGTTCTAACATTCATTATCTGTGCAGGAGGCCAAGGTGGCTGTGGCTGGACTGAAAAGCCTGGCGAACTTCATTACTGACGGAGTTGCCAAATTCCAGAAACTTTCTGCCGAGGTCGAGGCAGCTAAGGCCGATCTCACGGCAAAGGTGGCTGCGGCCGAGTCCAAGGTCAAAATGGCGGCAAAACGGGAGGCTAAGGCCCTCACCGCCGCCGAAGAGGTGAAGAGGAAAGCGTCCGACCTGGAGGCCAAAGTTACGGAGTTGAAAGCCCAGCTCGCTGCGGAACGGGAGAAAATGGCCCGTGCGGTTGCTGGCCAAGGTGGGGTGCTCCGTGCTTTCGCCGAGCGTATTTTCCGGTCCCGCCACTTTGGTAGGGCCGTTACCCAACTGGTAGGTGCTATGAGCACTTCGGTTTCCGCTGCAGTCATCGACTTGATTGCCCAGGATTACCCAGACTTGGATAAGGCCAAATATGGGTATGAGGCGTGTTCTGAAGAGGAGATGCTGCGGGAATATGCCGAGGTGTTTGTGGAGAGCACTTTGGAGGTACCAGTGGTGGAAAACCTGGCTGAGCAAAGGTTCCTTCTATCCAAGAATGCGGTTCGAAATTGTCCCATCGACAGGGATGACAAGCTGGAGGCCGCGATCGCCGGATTGCCGAAGGACCCTGCCATCGACGCCACTGGAGGGAGGTCGTGGGAGGCCGACGCCGAACTCGAGGTCGATAGGGATGAAGGAAACCATGAGGGGGTTTAATTTGACCTCTCTCATGTGTTCTTTCGCCTCTTTTTCTGTCTGTTTTTGTTTTTTTTTTTTTAGCGTTGTACTTCGTCACCATTAGGGTGGCGTTTCATTTGCCGTGTTCGGCTATAAATAAAAAGGCCTTTTGTTGAAACTTGCTTGTATTTATTCTTTGTAGTCTGCTCCCGATTTTTTCGATGCTTCTCATTTCGTGAGAGAAATATCCGAGCTTCACCGAGCTGTAGAAGTAGCCGAGCTCAATGCTTCGAACTGGAAGAAACAAGCTGATAACATCGAGGTCGAGGCTGAAGTGAAGCTTCGAACTGCTCAGGAAAAGCTTGATGAAGTGCATGCGAAGTATCTGGAGCTCGATGACAAGTACCAGCAAGCTTTGGACGACATCAAAACTTTCAAGGAGATTGTCGTGGAGCATACGGAGTATGAGGCTATTATTCACCGAGCTGGGAGATCCACCATATTTGAGACCTATAATAAGGTCAAGGAACTTCAGGCTCGGTGCCGAAGCTATAGGGACCAATATGGGAAGGATTCCTGGCAGGTTCGGGATGAATTCGAAGAACTCATTCGTGTGGTGAGCATCTACGAGACAGTCCTTGATCGCTTTCCGAAGTTGAAGCGACGTATTTTGTCAGAGGCTGAGTTTTCAACTTCGGTTACCCCTGGTTCGGATCCGAGGTTGCTTGACCGTACTTCTAGAGAATTCTTGGAAGGTGAATCTTCGAGGTCTGTCGACCCTGATCCTAGGATTGTCACACGCCATTCTCAAGAATTTTACAGTCAAGAGCGGCGGTTGGCATCTGGACGAGGTCGGGGTCGAGCGAGCCAAAGTGTTCGAGGTACAGGTCGAAGTTCGGCTCCTGGACGAGGTACAGGCAGGCTTAGTGTAGATGATATTTTGAACTTTAATGCTGGCAGGGATTTTGCTAGAGATTGGCTGAGCTTTAATCAGCCAAAACCTCCGGGTTCCTCGTCTTCTTAATGTAATATTTGTACATTTTTTTCCATTCAAATAAAACGAAAATTTTTGCACTTGTATTTAAGCTTTTCATCCTCGTCTTTAACTAAGGTAGATTACCTTGTTTTAAACGAAGGCAGCTTCCTCTGCCATGAAATAAAGTTTGGCTTTCAAGGGGCCACTTCGTCTAGTGACGAAGCTAAGGCTTTCAGTTAGCCACTTCGTCCGAAGACGAAGTTTAGGCTCAGGTAGCCACTTCGTCCGAGAACGAAGTTAGGGCTTTCATGTAGCCACTTCGTCGGGTGACGAAGTTTAGGCTTTCAGTTAGCCACTTCGTCCGAAGACAAAGTTTAGGCTCAGGTAGCCACTTCATCCGAGAACGAAGTTAGGGCTTTTATGTAGCCACTTCGTGGGGTGACAAAGTTTAGGCTTTCAGTTAGCCGCTTCGTCCGAAGACAAAGTTTAGGCTCAGGTAGCCTCTTCGTCCGAGAACGAAGTTAAGGCTTTCATGTAGCCACTTCGTCGGGTGACGAAGTTTAGGCTTTCAGTTAGCCACTTTGTCTGAAGACGAAGTTAAGGCTTTCAGGTTCCTTACTTGTCGAATTTATCGATAGGGGTGGTCCCCTTACGCGCGTTTAGGTGTCACTCCGAAGCGGAGTTTAATTTGTGTAATCCTCGTCAGGATTTTAAAATCGAGATACTCAACATAAACGAGAGAGAGAGACGTGCAAAATGTATGCAAAAGATTTAAGCAAGTAAATAAAAATTGAAATTTAATTGATAGAAGACTGAAGTTAAAATAAGACAAAACTTGACAAGACGACCCGACTCTTACAACCTAAATGAACTTGAACATTACTCTCCGTTTATACAAAGTATCTCTTTAAGTGAGTAATGTGCCATGTACGGGGTATGGGCTCACCAGATAAGTGGGCGAGCTTGTACGACCCTTTTCCGAGGACTTCTTGAACTCGGTATGGTCCTTCCCAGGTGGCTTCTAATTTGCCGAGCTTCTCCACCTTACTGAACTTGTTATTCCGAAGTACGAAGTCGCCTACTTGGAGCGGATGATGCTTCACCCGGTTATTATAATACTGAGCTACTTGTTGTTTGTATCGAGCTTCTTGTATATAGGCTTGTTCCCGTTTTTCTTCCAGCAAATCCAAGTTAGTTCGAAGTCTCTCTTCGTTGTCTTGGGCTACGAAGTTTAGCGTTCGGGGGCTCGGCAAACCGATCTCTACCGGGAGCACCGCTTCGATTCCATACACCAAGCTATATGGTGTTTCACCGTGTGATGTCCGGGGGGTGGTTCGGTACGACCACAGGACTTGGGGTAAGTTCGCTGCCCAATCTCCTTTGGCCTTATCGAGTCGGGTTTTTAACCCTTTGACTATCGTTCGGTTCGTAACCTCGGTTTGACCATTCGCTTGAGGATGGGCTACCGAGGTGAACTTTTGTTGGATGTGGAGTTCGTCACACCATTCTCTGAACGTCCTGTCTGTGAACTGGGTTCCGTTATCTGAGACGAGGACGTGAGGTATGCCGAAGCGACAAACTATATTCTTCCAAACGAAGTTTAGGGCGTTTTTACTTGTGATCCGCGCCAGAGGTTCGGCTTCGACCCACTTTGTAAAGTAGTCGATGGCTACAATGAGGAACTGTAGTTGGCCGGGAGCTTTTTCGAACGGGCCGACGATGTCTATTCCCCACTGCATGAACGGCCAAGGGCTTTGCATGCTGGCCAGTTCGGTCTGTGGCAACCTCGGAACCGTTGCATGGATTTGGCACTTCGGACACTGTTTGACGAGGTCGATAGCGTCTTGGAACATGGTGGCCAATAGTACCCCCACCTCATGATCTTTTTGGACAGGGCGCGGGCTCCGATGTGACTGCCACATGAGTCTTCATGGACTTCGCGCAGTGCGTAGTTCGTTTGGTTGGGCCCCACACATCTTAGGAGAGGTTGGAGGTAGGATTTTCTATACAGCACTCCCTGTTCCAGGACGTACTTGGTGGATTTAGCCAGGAGCTTTCTAGCCGCGATCTTATCGGTTGGGAGTTCGCCTTTTTCTAAGTAGTTGCGAAGTGGAGTCATCCAGTTCGGTCCATCTTCGGTTACTACATTGACTTCGGCTTCATCAATACTTCGGAGCTGTACTTCTTCCACCGGAGAGGTCGTTGAAGACGATGCGAGTTTGCTTAGTGCGTCAACTCGGCCATTATCTCCTCTTGGGATTCGCAGCAACTCGAAGTATGAGAAGCTTTATTGTAGGATTTTGGCCGTATGGAGGTATTTTTTCATTCGTTCACCCTTGGCCTCATACTTTCCTAGCATATGGCTCACTACGACTTGAGAATCGCTGTGAACTTGAACAGCTTGTACTTGGAGAGCTTGGGCTAGACGAAGTCCAGCGATTATAGCTTCGTACTCCACTTCGTTATTTGTGGTCGGGAAGTTGAACCGGAGTGCATAGGTGATCTCCTTTCCTTCCGGGCTGATGAGCAAGACCCCGGCTCCTCTTCCTTTGTTGTCTGATGCCCCATCCACGTAGATCTTCCAACAGTCTTGCGGCGGTGGCTTTGGTATTTCGGCCTTTGATTTATCCTCAGTAGGTTTGGCGGACTGCTGCACGTCCGTGAACTTGGCTTCTACTAGGAAATCGGCCAAGGCTTGCCCTTTAATGGCTTGGCGAGGTACAAAGGAAATCGCGTGCTCGCCGAGTTCTACAACCCATTTAGCGATTCTCCCGGACGCTTCTGGTTTTGTAAGCACTTGCCGAAGTGGAAGGTCAGTCAGCACTTGTATTGGATGCGCGTGGAAGTACGGTCGAAGTCTTCTTGCTGCATTCACTAGTGCAAGTGCGACCTTTTCCAAAGGTTGATACCTCGTCTCCGGTCCTTTTAGGGCTCGGCTTATGAAATAGACGAGTAACTGCCGACATTTTTCTTCTCGCATCAGGACTGCACTGATTGTCTCGTCCAAAGCGGCAAGGTATAGGGAGAGGACCTCGCCCTCTTTTGGTACAGATAATGTAGGGAGGTTTGCGAGGTACTTCTTCAAGTCTTCGAAAGCTTTCATGTGCTCGTCGTTCCATTCAAAGTTCGGCACCTTCTTTAGTATCTTGAAGAACAAGAGTTGTTTTTCTGCGGCCTTAGATAGGAAACGACTTAGGGCGGCTAGGCAACCCGTCAGTTTGTGCACGTCATGGATTGACTTCGGCACTTGCATTTCTTGGATGGCTCGAACTTTTGATGGGTTAGCTTTTAACCCTTCGCGTGAAACCCAACACCCTAAGAATTTTCCAGATCGGACCATAAAAGTACACTTTTCTGGGTTTAATTTTAGATTCACTTCACGAAGTAGGCTAAAAACAACTTTAAGGTCGTTTACACAAGTGGCGATTTCCTTGCTTTTTACGACTATATCGTCTACATACACTTCGACAATTCTACCGATGTGGGCTTCAAAAATCTTGTCGACCATCCTTTGGTATGTAGCTCCAGCATTTTTCAGTCCGAATGACATCTTTTTATATGCATAGATGCCGAAGTCCGTGACGAAGGCGGTCTTCGGCGCGTCCTCGGCGTTCATGAGGACTTGGTGGTATCCCTTGTATAGGTCCAAGAAGCTGAACATCTTATGGCCAACAAAAGCTTCGACCTTCTTGTCAATGTTGGGGAGGGGGGTAACAGTCTTTTGGGCAGTACTTATTGAGGTCGGTGTAGTCAATACACATCCGCCACCCACCTCCTTGCTTTTTCACCATCACGGGGTTGGCTAACCAGGTCGGATATTTCACTTCGAATAAAATATCGGCCTTTTGCAGTTGGCGAACCTCGTCATGGATCACTTGATTTCTTTCGGCTGCGAAGGCTCGCTGCTTTTGCCGAACTGGTTTCACATCGGGATCGATGTTGAGGTGATGAGTGATGACGCTTGGTGCCACCCCGGTCATGTCTAGCGGTGACCAAGTGAAGACATCTCTGTATTCCCGAAGTAGCCGGATAATTTGACTTCGGAGCTCGTTCTCTCCGACGAACCCTACTTTGATGACCTTGGCAGGGTCATCTTCGTATAATGCGACGTCTTCGACCGGCTCGACGGATGGAGGCGTCGTCGGCTCTATCTCTTCGGGGTTCTGTAGTTGCTATGCTTGAGGGTGCTGATTCCCAGCACCTCGGAGTGCGACCTGCATGCACTCCTTGGCCTGTAGCTGGTTTCCCCGAAGCGTGATCACTCCGTTTTTAGACGGGATTTTGATCGTCAGGTGGTAGGCCGAGCAGATCGCCTTCGTCGCTATTAGCCAATCTCTTCCTAAGATGATGTTATAGGGGGAGCTGGCTTTTACGATGAAGAAGTGAATTATCTTCGTAGTGGATAACGGGCTCTTTCCAACTGTCACGGGCAGTGAAATGATGCCTTCCGTCGTCGTCTCTTGTTGTGTGAAGTTCTTTAGCGGCATGGGTGCCGGCCTTAGACGTGCTTCTTCGATATCGAGCTTATCGAAGCAGTCTTTGAAAAGCACACTCACAGAGGCTCCACTGTCAACGAACACCCTGTGGATCAAGCTATTAGCCACCACGGCTTGTATTATGGTGGCGTCCTGATGGGGCGTGGCGTTGGGGACTGGGTCGTCAGCAGAGAAGGTGATGACTTTGTCTTTTTTGAACCTCTTTTGTGAAGTTCCTCTCTTTGTTGGCTTCGGGCCTCGGCTCTCAGTGAGGACTTTGTTGAGCCTGGAGGCAGCCCGGTGATGGCACCGATGACTCTGTCATATTGAGGTTGGTCCTTGTCTTCGTCTTCGTCATCATGCTTTGACTTTTTATCTTGGTGGGGTGCGCAATTGTTGCCTCCCATATTTTTCTTTATCTTGCCCTTCCCTTGAGGTCGGGCCTCTTGCTGGTTGCGACTTTGGTACAGCTTAAGGGTACCGTCGCGTACCATGTGCTCGATGTCCGAGGCAAGGTCCCCGCAGTCCTCAGTTTCATGACCGTAGTCATTATGAAACTTGCAGTATTTCTCCTTGGATCGGCGCTTCGATCCACCTCGGGACAAGGGTGGCGGCTTCTCGAACAAGTTCGCATGAAGCTCGTATATTTCGGCCCTGGACTTTGTCAGTGGTGTAACTGACTTCGGTCTTGGTTGGGCCGAGGTCCTAAACGGGACTCGAGGGGTCCTCGCTGTAACCTTTCGAGGGCACTTCGGCGACCTTGCCCGTGGTCGGTGCGCTCCTCTTTTTTCCTCTTTTCGGGCCGATTTGCTGCCCGCTTTTTCCGATCAGCCTCATCCGCCTCCGCGAATGTATCCGCAATTTTCCATAGCTGCCTGGAGGTTGTTGGGCGTGCCTTTACGAGCTCTCTGAAGAGAGTTCCGGACTGAATGGCTTTTTGAAACGCCGAGATAAGTACGTCGTCAGAGAGACGATCGACTTTAAGGCTCTCGTTATAAAAACGGGCCAAGAAGTCGCTGATCGTTTCTCCTTGCCCCTGCCTTAAGGTTAGGAGCTGGGCTGGGCTGATCTTCGCCTCAGCTTTTTGAAAGAAGCGACGCTCAAAGGCGTCGAGTAGGTAAGCATACGACCCTATGCTGCCATTAGGCAGGCTATCGAACCAGCTTCTAGCGTTGTCCACTAGCAGCTCAGGGAAGACTTTACACATGTAAACGTCTTCGGCAAGTCCCTGGTTCATCATGTTGTACTGGAACCGGGATAAAAAGTTGTTGGGGTCTTGTGACCCGTTGTAAGGCGGGATAGGAGGTACTCTATACGTCGACGGGAGGGAAGTATAGAGTATCCTATTAGTGAAGGGAGTCGAGATTCGACCGTAGACGGTGAATCTTCCCTGGTAAACGTTTCCTTCGTCACGCCGAGGTGGAATGGCGTTTTGACGAGGTGATGTCGAACCGTGCTGTGGTGAAGCGTGGCCGTTGTTCCCACGGCGATTATTGCTCTGTCGCCTTCGGGGAAGTTCGGCGATCCTATCTCCCACGATCTGGAGACTTGGGGATCGCCGCTGTGACGGTTCGGCTCCGTCCTCTCCGCGTTGACTCTGTTGTCGATGTTGATCGACGAACTTGCGAAAGTCTTGTTCGTGGAGGTCCAAGTACGCCTTCAGTGTATCTCCAAGCTCGGGTTGGAGTGCAGCGTTTCTGCATCGGCGACCGCCCTGGCCTTGCCCACCGCTACTAGTTGAGTCGCCGGAATTGCCCAATGAGACGTCCTTCAGGTGGCCTTCGGGAGTTTGGTGGATTATGGGTTGTTCTCCAAGTCGGACTTGGGAAGCGGTATGCCGAGCTTGACTCACGTCGGCCTCCTCCTCGTTGTGAGGTTGATCAGTGGGCGGGTCGGTTTGGTGTTGTTTTGCCTTGGCGGCAGCAGTGGTGGCGGTGGAGCGGGTTTGTTTCACCATCGTATCTTCACTCAAAAACTCTGATCGTTTTCACAAAAATTTCGGTTCCCACAGACGGCGCCAGTGATCAATCGTGGATTTTAGAGTGTTTGTACGATAGTAAGATCTGCAGAAAAAATAAGAACACAAGAGTTTACGTGGTTCGATCTTTTGGTTAGATCTACGTCCACGGAGAAAGGAGTTTCTTATATTAATACTCTCGAGTTTACAGAATGTCCTCCTCTTTAATCTATTATAGCATCACTATTTATAGGCGCCCAGCAACAATTACAGCCGAGGTCGTGGCAGTTATAGTCGAGGTCGTGGGGTGCCACATCAGCAGTCGTGGGTTAGAGATCGTGGGTCGGCCGAGCTTCTATGCTCTTGGGCTGCGCTGCTGGATTGGGCCGAAGTGTCTTCTGGGTCTTTCAGTGGGCCGAGCTTATTTGCCGAGGTCCAATTATATTGGGCTGGTGCTTGGGCCTAGTAGTTGGGCCCACATCCTATCACTCGCATACCTACTGCTAACACATAGTAATTATTAATACATATGTAAATCAAATACATGGCGATGAACATACCATGCCTCATTGGATTTAGGGTCTACTATTTAATTAATGCTTAATGATGCCACATTAGTAATTCACATATATATTGAATTATTGCCTCAAGTAAAAATGATTTCCTATAAGAAACAAGCTAGAAATAATTTGGACCGTTAATCACCGTGTGATCTACGATTCAAATTAATTGATGCATTATAATAGTACTAACATGCATTATGATATATGATGTATTATAGTTGTACGTAGCGTGCATTATAATTATGTATAAGATACATCATTTTTTATAATTTTTTTACAAAAAAATTATTTTGTTCATATTCCAATTAATTGCGTGTTTTCTAAATTACACTAAATTGTCTTTATATAGATCAAATGCCACTAATGTTGGGGCAAATGTACCCCAAACATTCTTGAGACAAAGTGTTAATAAAATATATTTTTTTAAACTGAATTTGGAACATAGTGAAGGCTATATACACGAAATTGATGTTGAACTTGAACCAAAACATTTATATGAAAAATTATTATTATTAATTACAAAGGTGAAAATTGTACGTGCAGAAAACCCACATGCCTTAATTTGTTTGTACTGACCGACTTGGGACTTTGCTGCAAAACACAAATTACAAAAATTCATCAAATTGTGAAAGTTTACTACGTACTTTTGTATTTTGCAATCATTATTTTGTCGAGTTTTATGTTTGTTGTTTTGTTTGACCATTTCTTATACTGTTGATGTAACGGACGTTAGCATAAATAAAAATAATAAAACTATGGATAATAATATTATAATATTACTAGCCAATATTTTATTGGCATTATCTTAGTTTAGTTCAATTGGTTTTTTTTTCTTTTCTCCTTCGGTATTTATTACTCCCTCAGGCTCATGATTTTCGACCCTTTCTTTTCGGCAAGTATTTTCACAAATTTTATTGATGGGTTTTAAAAATATTTTTTGATATATTTTTTTTTACGGGATACTACTAGTACTTAACTATCCCGTAAAAGAAAAAATACTTAAAAAAAATATTTTAAAACCCATCAATAAAAATCGTGAAAATACTTGCCGAAAAGAAAGGGGTCGGAAATCATGAGTCGGAGGGAGTAGTAAATTATTTTGTGTTGGCATTTCTAGAGTGGATTTTCTGGCTAAACTGGCGATTTTATATGAAGTATTCAATTAGCGGACAGATCGATTATTGCCAGCGAATTCTGTGCCCCAACTTAATTAATTAATTAATTATATGATTATCCAAATTAGACAATCCAAAAAAATGATATGTTCTACAAAAGCATGCACCGTACTAATATTGTTATTATATATGTTTGTCAATAAGTTACTATAACGTTCATTAGTTGATTAGGTTAGGTTTGTCAAGTTTTTTTTGGTTAATTATTAATGATTTTGCAATTAAAGTTGCTAAAAGAAAGAATAAAGATAGTTGAAAATATAAACAAATCTTAATTAATTGCATTTACTTTTTTTTTTTTGCTTGACATCGATCTTTATTCTAATTAAGATTAATATTTCCTCCGAAGAGTCTGGTGTTCCTACCTTTATACTAGTAAAACTTTTATCTTCACGTTATTTACAAAAAAATTAACACGTAATTACTAAATATATATACACCTTTTTATTAAAATGCATGCATACTTGGTGGACGGAAGAAGTATTATTTTATTTTATTTCACTTTAATGCATTTAATCTCCTTAATGCATGTTTGGTTTGATAGATGAGATAATGGTGAGATATAGTGTGAGATAAACCAAGATTGAATTTTTAATTTGATAACTTTTATATCATGGTTGGTTTGCAATATTAGGTAATGCTAGATTATTACTCATTTACTAATATACCCCTTAAAAATCAATATTGCAAAAGGGTGTTTTAATCTGACTTTCCACCTTAATTCTTTTTTCTCCAATAAAGAAGTATTTTTTTTTATCAGAAAATTAATTAATTCAAGAAGTATTAATTATCTGAAAAATAATTATTTTTTCTCCAATAAAGAAGTATTTATTATCTGAAAAATAATTATTTTTTTATCCCAAAATCATCTTCCCCATCTCCCTCCACATTAGCCATAATCTACCTTCCCTCCCTGCTCCAGCCACCGTAGGAGGAGGCGAGAGATTTGAGGCAGCCGCAGCCCTGGCGTAGTCCTTACAGCCCCCTCACCTGCCCGCACCTTATCACTGCCTCATACACCGGTGCCGCCGCTGCCACCGACCAACACCAGCGCCACCAACATTGCTTTCCTCATCACCGGCTACAAAGGCGAAGGGACACCCAATATATACACGAAGATGATGGCTAATATCAAAGGGTAAAGTAGTATTACCGTGTCGAATCGCGCGAAAGAGATTGAATCGCAGGGGGAAGGCTGCGACTGAATCGCGCGATTAGGGTGAGGCCGAGCTATCATGCGATTGAATCTCAGGATTGCATCTTATCTACCATACATGAGATTGAGCCTAATGTTGGATATAGTCGGGCCCTATCTCACTAACAAAACAGGGCCTTAGATTATTAGAATCCATTGAAAGCTGCCTAATGTTTACTAAAATGATTGTATTTTTATAAAATAATTTATGTCAATTATCAATATATATATATAGAATGGTTCGCATGTAAATAAATCATAGCGTGAGAAAATGAGAATAATGCTTGAAGGTAACAAAGTCATGCTTAAATCCGTATAGAATTATGCTTAATACATAATTGTGCTTTTTAATATACAAATTGATGCTTAAATATAATTATGCTTATTATACCTTATAATCATGCTTAAATCAATATCAATCATAAATCTAACTAAGATCAATGGTCCGGATTTATTCCTATTTCTCACACCATAACTTATTTACATATGATTCATCATATATATATATATATATATATATATATATATATATGTGTGTGTGTGTGTGTGTGTGTGTGTGTAAATTCATTGACTATAGACTATATTGTTTACAAAATTATACGAGAGACTCTTGAGAATTTCCAAGAGTCCAAAATTGGAATAATGGAGAGTTTAACCTTTTTTGGTTAAGAAAGTTGCATCTGTGGTCTCCTACGATATGATCGTCTTTTTTTTCCATAAATAATTAATGTACAAAATTAATTAGTATTGAGTTTGGTCAATTATATTTCGATTTTTTGCTACACATTTAGTCCTTTTCGACTTAATTAATATATATATATGGTTGTCTCTAATTTTGGCTAGACTTGTTTAATTTTAATTTGAGGGATTTGAAATAAGAAAATTCCCAACTTATAACCCTTATAAGATTAAAGTCAATAAATTTGAATAATAAAATGCAGGAAAAGGGTTGTAGAGCACATGACAATATTAAATGGAGAAAAAAAGGAAGAGCAATAAATAAAACAAAAGCAATAAATGGAAGAAAGGTTTAGGTCTCTATCAAAAAATAAGTATGATACATATCTTTTATTACATTGGCGAGGAGTAGTATGCATGTGTGTGTACATTCAAATCTTTCATACATCGTCTATTCAATAAATCACATGATGTTTGCTTTTTTTGGCCTTCTCCTTCAAATTTTCTCTATTTTCACAAAAATGCATGCTTAATTAATTACTAAAAGTTCCAAATTTTATATTAATTATAGCTTTATATTGTTCTCTTTCATTAGGGCCAACTTAATCATAGATAATGTTAACTATAAAGCTAAGTTAATTAATTGGTTAGTATTGGCCAAAATAAAAATATAAAACAAGAAAAAAAAATAGATGGAGTACTTCTTTATCTATTGATAAAAAAAAAATATATATATATATATATATATATCAATATTAAAGGGGATTCTAATTCCATATGTACACACATGTATGGAATTGATTTTAATAATTAATTTCATCTCATTTACAATATATCATGGGATTCTAAAGTATATACGCACAAAAGATAATTAAAAAAAATGGAAATTTAAAAGAAAAATCCAACGTTATAGAGAGTGAGTATATATGCTGGTTGAATATGTTGTGTAAGGAAATGGCATTAAATAATTGGAACCCTAATTAAATACACACATGATAGGCCTACCTCTCTCCCCATTTCCTTTCCACCTTCCTCCCACCCATTCATCATGCATTTTCCATTACTTTCCTCCAACCTATATTAATACCCCCACCACCAACATACTCTTCTCTTCTTAATTCCTTCCACCTATCCTATTCCTATTCCTATTCCTATTCCTATTCCTCCCCAATATACAAACTTACAAACTTACAAACTTACAAACTCTCTCTCTCTCTCTCTAAAACTCACCCAAACCAATTACACTACTACTACTACTACTACTTACTACAATGTCCAAGAAAATGAAAATCCCATCACTCTTCAAGAACAAGGACACCAAACAACCATGGCAATGGCCCTCATGCAACCACCCCAAGACCCTTTCTTTCCGAGCAAGCAATGACGTCGTCTTCAAGACCGTCAACTCCGTTTTCCTCGACACCTCCGACGGCGTCGAGACCCCCAAGTCCTGGTTCACTAACTCCTCCTCGGAGTGCGCCAGCACTGCCAATTTCTCAACTGACGAACACTCCGAGGATAACAACAACAACAACAACAACGAGTCGGTAGAGACCATCATCCGAGACGTGAGGTCCTCGGAGAGGCTCTTCTTCGAGCCCGACAACACGAGCTCGATCCTCAAGACGGAGGCCGGCGATTGTTCGAAGAAGAACGAGAAGAAGATTGTAAGTGGCAGAGCGGAGTTGCTGCCGTTCGAGGAGAGCGTGGCCCTGGCGATGGAGTCGGAAGATCCTTACTTGGATTTCAAGAAATCCATGCAAGAAATGGTGGAGAGCCATGGATTGGAGGAGTGGGACCGGCTGGAGGAGCTGCTAGGATGGTATTTGAAGATGAATGGGAAACATAACCATGGGTTCATAGTCGGCGCCTTCGTCGACGTTCTCGTCGGAATGGTTAGGGATTCTTCGTCGACAGTGGCCGCGGCGGCGACCGTTTGCCGCTCCGATTCGACGTCGTATTCTTCTGCGGATTCTTGCTTTTCTTCCCCTTCTTCCCCTATTTGCTCGGCCGGAGTTGTAGTGGAAGGTGGAGACGCCATTGATGTACAATCTTAATTAGCTTAGAGTTTTGATTATGTGTGCCATATATGATATATCCCGTGTGTATACTGCTATACTAGGTTTCAACAACAAGTAGCTAGCCTTTGAGAATGAATCCATGGTTTTTGCTCTCTCTCTCTCTCTCTGTCTCTCTCTCTCTCTCACACACACACACACAGTTACATACACATTAATTAGGCCGTTGTAGAGGTCGGATTTTATGGACCGTTAATACTAGTTTGACATTTGATTGCATGAATGTTGCCACTTTTTTTTCTGTTATTTCTCTGTTTTCTTTGTTCATCATCAACTTATGGTTCTCCTCTTGATTTTACTATAATAAGTAAAATTTCAGTATGAGGCTCAGGTGGTAAAGTATGAAAGAGAGAGAGAGAGAGAGAGAAGGTAAATGAAATGAAATGAAACAGGCTGGAGTGATGAAACAATCTCACATTTTCCAACTCCAGAGAGTAGGGGACCATTTTAATTATATTGATTCTGATTTGAAACTCCAAACTTGTACACCTTCAATTCCAAGAATATGATCAACTCTTCATTTCCTAATGTGGGACAAACCTCATCTCTTTCTTCCCCACATCTATTATACATATATATTGTTTTCTTACATCCATTTCTTCCTTGTCACAAAACGACAATTAGAGACTTCGAGGTTGCCTCAACTCAATCGTCATGTCTACTCACACCCTTTTGTTTTGTTTCTTATAAACCATTATTTAGATCACTATATATTAGTCATTACCCATGAGTCAATAATTAATTTATTAGTATTAGGCAAAATTCTTAGGAAATTTTTGAATTGGAGCAACTATTCTACCAACGCTCTGAATTCTCTCTTTCATATCTACTTTTCATGGATCTCGACCTCTGCCTTTATATCTCACAAAATGTCACGACCTTTTCATGCCATGTCAGCGATGAAATTCATTTTTTATTCAAATATTGTTTTCCCATCATGTTTAAAAAAAAAAAAAAAAAAAAAATGAACTTTATAGCTTTCCCAAAAGTTAACGATCATCGTGATTTAACAGTTGCAATAAATTTGGACGAGACATCATTGGTTCCAGTTTGTCAGGCGCTCGACAGAATACGATAATTCAAAAAAATCGTTGTCATTTTTTTTGGATTTAATACTACGATAATGCCCTGTTATTGAGTTATCTATATACATAAACAAGTTAATTAGACTTGATAATTTCACCAAGTGTAGCATTAGCATATATGGAAAATTAGAAAGAAGAAGAAATGGGGATCCAAACAAACATATGAATGTGCATGGAAATAGAATAAATGGTGCAAGCAAGCAATTACTAGTACTATTCATTCACGAGGAGTTGAGCACAAAAGTCAGCAATTGGCATACATACATCAGTATTATATTATAATCTAATAGAAATAGAAATAACAACTCTTCTGCAACTTGCTCATACACCAATCACATTTCAAATTACTTCTTGACAAAAACAGCAAAACATTGATTGGATCTCAAAAATGGAAACACTGTGCGCCTCTCTCAACACGCCTTTCAGAAAATAGGGACACCATTCAATAAAATAACTACCCTTCAAATTTCATACATCTACCCAAAGAAAGAAAAGGGTAAGAAATAATCCATATATTTATAGAAATTTTTGACCTAATGAGGTAAATGCAACCTTCAAGATAACGTCTTCGACTTTACCCAAGTACAGTATATATTTATTTATTTTTTTACTACGGAAAAACTTGCACAAAATGAAGATAACGTCTTCGATTTTGTTGCCTGTGGCTACAGCCTTGAACCTGCTATAAGTCAAAGATTTGATACAATATATCCTCCACTGGCATATAATTCTTGGTTGACTGTGATTAACAATATAAATACCACAATAGACTAAATTATTTAGCACAATTGAGCAAACGGCGATGGATGCATCATGTCTAGAAACATGCAAAAAGAAAGTAGCACACACAGTAATGAACCTTGTGCGTAATAAGCGTTCATGATATAAAACAATAGCTAGCATCAGTGTCAAGCACAATCAGGCTAATAGAACTAGCAAAATTCAACACTTATCCTTTAGTGACAGATGAAAGCAAAGACTGAGATCCAAAACAGATAATGAGAAGCCAACAAGGGAACATAACAAGTGCAAACACACAAAAAAGGCATTATGCCACGATGACTTACAAGCAGCCAGGAGACTTTGAAATCTCTCCACTCGATAGTTCATCTTAGTCCGACTCGTAAAACTCGCCTTCATCAGATGGCTCATCAAAAGATCGAATGTCAAGCTGGTAACGAAGAATTCCACCAATACCACCAAATCCTCTGCAGAACTGTGATCCTTCCTGGGATCGATTTGTCACAAACTCGAGTGAACAGCCAAAGTTTCTATATTCATTTGCAAACCACTCTAGTAGCGGCATTTTGTCTTGAACCTCCATTTCTCCAGCAGATTCAGAATCCTTGAAGTTGCTCTGGTCATTCTCTTGCTCCTTATTGAAGTATCTGATGACGATCTCATTGGTTATGCTGTTTTTCAAGGAGAAACGATTTATATCCAAGTTTTCCCACACTATCAATGTTTCCACAGCTCCCATCTCCAAAGCTTTTATTGTATCGTCCACACCAAAAACGTATTTGCCAGTATCTTGACTGATCTCTTCAAAGAATTTCCCTATTAAGCGCTTTTCTTGTATGAACTTAACATTGGACAAAATCTCAGCAGACAGTTCAATGGCCTGATTGAAACCATTTTCCCCTCCATAGGACACATCCACCACATTCAGTATCTTGGCCTGGAGTCGAGGATCAAACATATCAGACTGACTCAGCTCAGTCTTGAAATCGGCTGATCCAGCAAGTATCAACCCCGATACATTCGGCTGACTGGTAGCAGGATTAATGTAGAATTGAGTAGCAAGCTCTGCAGTCTTTCTCACATAGTTGTGACGCTTCTCCATTCGAAGACGAGCAAATCGAAGAGCTGACTGTCCTCCTCTACCATGTTTCTTTGGAAGATCGACAGTGAACTTGTGAAGCACTTCTCTAGTATTACCACTCAAAGTTCCAAAGAGGGTCCCATTACCATCCATGACAATAAACCCAAACTTTTCATCAGATTCCAAGAGTTGAGTCAAGGGTTCAGTGTGAAACTTATTGTCACAAAGGTAAAGTGAAGCATTTATGGGCTTAAAAGGCGCAAAATCGAAGGTGACCTTTCTTTCTTTACCATCATCAGTCATTATAGTACCGGTGTAGAGCACGAGGCCATTTGGTGGGACCTTGTTATACAATTTAAGCCTCTGCTGAGCAGAAGTGATTGCACCTAGCACCGATTGACGATTCACCCTACTTTTAATATTTGAAGCTGTTCCATACTCTTCTGCAAGCATTTTTGTGACCCGAGCTATTTGATCACCTGGGGGAATGATAAGGGATATCATGCTGGTACCATTTCCTTTAGCAGCTTCTAGAGCCTTAATCAATTTCTTGATTTTCCATATCTCGATATTCTTATCATTTTCCTGGCCTTCTGACATCTTGACTTGTACAACCAGCTATCCACCAAAAACCTAACAATTTTTTTTGAATTCATCTTCATAAGGATGGATATCCAAAAACAAAGAGTGTGCTCAAATATTAAGATTTATGATAGAAAAATATGACAATATCAGTCGCATCATGATTTTTTCTCCACTATGACAAAACCACATCAAATTTGCTAAAAGACTTCACACTTTGTTTATAAATGTTAAGTCAGACCTGGGACGACTAAATTGCAATTTCTGTCTGTCAAATTAAACATGACAAAGTAAGCTTCAAACTATTGTTTGACATGATGTATTCCTAGCTTTACTGGACAATGAATGGGTATTTTATATTGTACTCATAGATATTTCAGTTCTCTTCTCTCACAAGAATCTATAAATAGAAATTGACTGGAGGCCAGAATTAGAAAACAATAATTGTTTCAAGGAAGCTTATTACATGAACATCAACAAGCTCAAGATAGAAACAGTTACTGATGCCCCTCTTACATATTTGATTCTTGTCTTTGGATAAATATTGCCGTCTTGGCTTAACACCTTTTTGTCTTAGCATGATGGACAATGACTCAAGGAGAATATCTTAAATTTCATTTGATGATTACAAGACCATAAAAAATCTGTCTAACTTTCTTAGCAAATAATACAAGAAATTAAATCCACTATTTGCATTTTTACCCTATATCATCAGTAAAATAAAACACAGTATCATTTTAAAGCTATATAAGGAAAATGGTTAAGTGAAATGACAGCTTTTCTCTTCTCTACCAGTCCAGTTACTCCCTTAACTTGGCCCTTCTCTAACAGATAATTATATCTGACGAAATTCACCACAATTTAGCATCTTAATAGATGCGAACAGTCCATCCCATGTGAAGGCCCCCAAAATGGCTCAGTTTCAGAATTTCAAAGCAGCGGGTTACCAATGTTACGAGCAATGAAATTTTACACACTAGAACACTTACCACTTAGTCATCAATAAAAGATGAACTGGACTAAAGGATGCTAGACCTGTTGGCTTGAAAGATGCTGAAGCTAAACATATGACTTTCACACTTTTATATACATGCATGTATGTATGGATGTATAAACTTTTGCCTTATAAAGTATGCATGTATTTATCTATATCTGTTAATCATAAACAGTACATGCATATGCTTGCAAGTATGTAAACTAATAGATCACACAATACCCGTGCTTCACAAGATTGCCCCCTACCGCGATACAATGAAACTTACAGCACAAACCTGTACATAGCAAACCTTCAACCACAACAGCAAACGTATAAAAATACTAATCCATCTACAAAATTTTCTCGGTTTCATCACATATAATTAAAGTATATGCAAACACAGTCCAGTTCAAAGTTTACGCTCAACAACAAAGAGATCCAATCCATCTAATCTCATCCATCATCAACTCCATGATTTCTCACAAAAATTCCTTACTCCGAACTTAACATCAGGATCCAGAAAATACCCGCCAAATTGTGGGGATTAGATATGAACCAAGTCAGAATTCAACTATGCCTATCGGTTCGTAATGAGGAATAAACATTGAAATAACTCGGCAAAATCAACAAAACAAATCCTGCGAAGTAAATCCACCAGAAAATAAAACCAATTTCGCAGAGAGAATCAACAGGCACCTTTGAGATTGAAACACGGAAGGGTTTCGACGAAACAACTCGGACTCGGACCGCCTCCTACACAAGTTTGAGAAATTTCATCATCGGATTAGATTAGATAAAATTAAATAAGAATAAATCAAAGAAAAATAATGAGTAATTGAAAAGAAAATGACAGATTTTAGTCGGAATTTCAATCTGGGTTGACGACGGCTATACTCACTTAGCACTGCTGGCGAGGGAGTGACGGCGAGGAATTTGAGGGGTTGTTTGGTTTGCTTTTATCTTTTCGGTCATAAATATTTTAAATAATATTTAAAGTGGAAATTTATTTCAAGAATAAGTGGCAAAATTTTAAATAAGCCTATAGTGATAATTAAATTTTGTCAATACACTTAAAAAATATTTTGAGACAAGAATAGCCTTATCTTAAAGAGAATGAATTTAAATTATACAAATAATTACTACAATTTTCAATTTTTAAAATTTCACTTTTTATTTTTACAGTTTCACTCT
This sequence comes from Mentha longifolia, assembly GCA_001642375.2. Lineage (NCBI taxonomy): Eukaryota > Viridiplantae > Streptophyta > Magnoliopsida > Lamiales > Lamiaceae > Mentha > Mentha longifolia. The sequence goes on from CM038117.1 coordinate 797,896, forward strand.
CTATCTCGCCGCCACTTTCTCCCTCTCAATCGTCGGCTCCTTCTCCCTCGCTCCGACCATAATTTTGCACATGCCCGACTGTCATCAACTCTCATTGTCCTCCCACATTCATCGATGTCATCCATGATGTCTTTCGACAATGAAGAATCAACTTCAACGGAGGAGAACAATAACATGGAATCAGTTTATTTAAAATTAAAAAAAAAAAATTAAAGGCGATGTTAGCATGGTTCAAAAGATTTATGTTAAATTTAAGGGGAAATATGCTATTGTCGCGCTTGATCTAAATTTTAAAAAAAATATTTAAATCGAGGAATACTTGACTAAATAAATAAAATGGAAAAACGATATGATGAAAAACTAATTGTATTCCATAATAAATACAGAGTGAATGGACAACCCTTGTACAAACCAATAATCTAAATCAAATAATCAAGGTTAATCAAAATGAGAGAACTAATCTACATGTTTATACAAAATTAATTTGATCAAGAGAACCAATATGAGGCATAAGAATCTCGACAACAACTCCAAAATGATCAGGTATCAATCTCAACGGGAAGTTTTTACTGTAGTGGACTAATTAACATTCTATCGTTCGTCAAATTCAATTTACGAAAAAGAAAGTTTCATGTCTTTTCAAGATGTTAGCGCGTCTGTATAATTGACACAGTCTATTCGTATGTACAAAAATCTACTTCATCAAGTTGAATACGATTAACGCAAGATAGTAAGTACTCATTTCGTACCAGAGCAATGGTCACCTTATTTGGCCGTCCCAAGGAAATAGTCATACGCCTAAAATGGAAACAATAATATCCTATTATACATAATAAACACCCTCATTAATGTTCTTTAAAACTGCATGATTTACAATATCAATTTATTTTTCCTATAATTGATTTGATTTTAATACATTCAACAAGTCACTTTTTTATTTATACTTTTATAATAAGCAATTCATTTTTCTTAAGCAAATTTAATTCTGATACAGAATGCATTAGTGCCTCTTGAAATTTCGAGAAACAAAGTAGTACTTTATCGGTCTGTCTCAACCTACTAATCCACTTTTATTATTTATATTCTATATATATATATATATATATATATATATGGATGAGTTATAGTGAAAACTAATTATTACGTGAAAACTGCAACCCATCATAAAATATTGCATTCTCATAATGATGCATTATATGCATAAAAATAATATAAAATAATATATTTTATTATGCAACATTTTATGCACAAAAATGCATCATTTTATGCATAAAATGCATGAGTTGCAGTTTTCACGTAATAATTAGTTTTCATATGATATGTTACATATATATATATATATAGGGAACGGTTCATGTGCTAATAAATCCTGACGTGTTAAAATGTTAAAAATGCTTAAAGGTATACAAAATTATGCTTAAATATGCATAAAATTATGCTTATTATATTATTGTGCTTTCAAATGTACCAATTCATGCTTAAATGAAATCATGCTTATTATACCTTGAAATCATGCTTAAATCAATAACAACCATAGATTTGATTAAGATCAATAGTCCAGATTTATTCCGACGAATGAAGTATACTTTAAATTGAGGAAAGGAGACATGAAATTAGGGTACAACAAGAACCACATCACACATAGATGATAGATAGCTTGGACATTAATCCTTATAAGAGAGTATGAAAACTCAACTGATTTTACACATCCATGCATGTATATTTACTACTCCCTCCGTCCCACTTATATAGGGATAGTTGACTGTCTTTTTGTCTCACAAAAAGACAGTCAACTATCCCTATATAAGTGGGACGGAGGGAGTAATTACTAACAACCAAATTCTACTAATAAACTCTGCATGTCTATGTTGCCATATTCAAAATCAAAATCAAAATCTCCCTCCATGTTGAATTCTCCATCACCATTATTGTTGAACGATGATGATTTGTGTTTCTTCATGCAGCCTTCTTCCTCCAATAATTCTTGATCTCCACTTCTCTTCTTCATACTTGCCCCACTCCATATCTCATTTCCCTCCGCCGGCAAACACGCCACCGCCGGCTGAATAGGACGACGGCGATCGGAATCCTTCTTGACGCACTTGGTAATCTTGCACAACACGAGATCGGTGGTCTCTATCCCCGCCGCCCTCAACCCCTCGCCGTCGAGACAGTACTCGTGCATGATCCAATGCCCTAATTCTTTTTTCTTCTTCTTCTCCGCGGCCGAATCCTTCTTCGAACACTCGAACGCCAGCATCCTCGAACATCCGATGACGGCGCCGGTGTCGGAGTGCTTGATGTCCTTGGGCCCACTCTGGCCGCTCCACGTGCCGCACCCGGCGATCCTCGAGTTCCGGGCCGACTTCGACTTTGACGACGCCTTCGCAACCCTAGTGAAGACGTAGATTGTTTTCTTGACGGCGCTGCCTTCTTTCTTGGTGGTCCAGTGCGGAGAGGAGTCGTCGTCGGCGTCAGAGAAAACGACCCACGGCTCCGCGTTGGGGCCGTAGACGTCTCGGTCGGCGATGCAGTCCCACGGCAACGGAGCACCCGTCACCTTGGGGAACAAGAAACCCCTCACCAGCTCCTCCTCCGTCGGTTCGAACCGGAAACCTATCGGAATACTCATGTTTTGGTTTTGGTTTTGGTTTTGGTTTCGGAAAAGGAAAAGGAATAGACGATCGAAGTTAAGAGTTTAAGGTGGATTGAAGCTAATTACTAATTAGGGTAAGGGGCATATGCCTTTATATAGATGTTTACGGGCCATCAAGGGTGAAGTAGGGCCCACTATTCTTGGAGGGTTTGTGCCCTACAGAAATTCGAGAGGTTATACCCTATATTTTCCCTATTGTCTCATTATATTGTATGAAATCCTTGATAGCATATTTTTCACTTTTCAATCAAACATTAATGTATGGAATAGAGTTAGTAGTATTTTTAATTATCTGATATTTGAAAATTGTTAACCCATATAGCCCAACCCATATTTCCTGGGCCCAGCATAAAAGCCCATAATATGGACTTTCGTCCAACTTTCGCATCTTCGTAAATTCAAACACAGATACTCTAATTAAATAAGTAAATAAAACTGAAAACATATTTACTCTGTGCAAGAAGTATAGATTTTATTATTTAATTATGATAAATATTTTAATTAAAGTTGATATCTTATATTATTATTGTATATACATTTCATTATTTATTCAATATTTTTCATATGCCAATAGATGTTACATTCATAAAATTGAATAAAAAATAGTACTAATAAAGTATGTATATAAAGTACGTTGTTAGAATCATCAATATATATATAATACGAAAACGGATCCTCATCCTACGTGGAATAATCTCGATTTTTCGTGAATATTTTCCTAAATTCTGGTGGCTTTAGCTATATTAGGTAATATTTCAATCAATATATGACATATATTTACTACCCAGAATATGAAATTTCCTTAAATCAAGTAATTTATATAAAATTAATAGATATATGCCGCACTCAATAAATAAAAATAAAATGTATTGCATCCAAAAGTTTATTTAGAAAACTGGAATTAATAAATTATATAGCATGACGAAATTTGGCAAATGACGTTTTGGTGGTGAACTATTGATATTGAATTTAATTAAAAATCGAGATAATTCATTATATATATATATGTATATATTGATTTAATTAATATGCTAATTATGCAATAATTATTATCCCTTAATAGATCCTTTACAGGCAGCTTCATATTCAAAATGATTATAGTAAAACCTCTACAAATTAATACTCTATAAATTAACAAACTCTTTAAAATAATAAAGTTTTCCGGTCCCGACTTGAGCCTTTGTAAAAAATCACCGAATTCGATGAAATATAAGATAATATGCATTAAAAATTTACAACTGTCAACAAATGTAACTCTCAAATGGTTGTACCAAACAACAAACGGCTTGACATTCAAAATGAATATAAATACCCGAAAAATATTATACCTCTAATGGATAATCCAAACAACATGCGACTTCATATTCAAAATGAATACAACTACTCGAACAAATGTTACCCTCAAATAATTGAACCAAACAACGGGCGGCTTGATATTCAATATGAATACAATTACTCGAGAAATATTATATCTCCGACGGATAATCCAAACAACGGGCGGTTTCATATTCAGAATATATATAACCAATCGACTTGAGAATGCAACACAACAAATGTTATCCCTCAAAACAGTTGACCGAAATAACGAGAGACTTTTGAAATAAATATAACTATTCAAAACATATTACTTTAGAAAAATGCATACAACTTCCAGCAAATGTTACCTACAAATGCTTGAACCAAACAACGGGCAGCTAGGCATCAAAACAAAAATGCCTGAAAAATAATAGTATTACTATTAATCTTTTTTTTTTTGTATTATATGTATGACAAATGTCTTGAAAATTAAAATTTGAATATTACCGTAAAATGGATGGCATGTTATTGCAAATATATAATGTTAAATGCAAAATATTTTCTTTCATTTACTTTTTTCTTTTGATATAATTTCATATTAATATTTTTAAATAAATGTGTGCACTTTTATCAATTTAAAATAAATAATTATATTATCCTTTAAATAATAGGTTAAAATTGCAATATATAATGATCCCGTCGAAGTTCGACGGGAGCTACACTAGTAGATTTAAAAAATAGAGCATATATTTTAAAATACAACATATTGAAAAATAGCCATATCCGAACTTCTAACAATTGATACAAATACATGAAGTCATATAGTAAATGATACAGTAAAAAGGAATAATGGATAACTAACAATAATAATGCATGGGAACTGTATACATTTATATATTCTTCTGGTTCTGGAAGACGGTCTAAGAATTTGGATTTCATGCAAAATCATAAAATAAATAAGTATGAAACCTTTTTAGTCCTTTATTCCATCAATCAATATTGAGATTGCTTTATTCTTTGCTCTCTTTAAGAAAGATAGATGATCATAAGCTCCATGGTTTGTTTCTCTCTCCAAAAACTCACACACACACAGTTCCCAATTCAATTCCCTTCAAACAGACAGACAGTCTTCTCTCTTTTCAGTCTCTTGCTACTGTTGCTTCCTCTCTTCTTTAACACATACTATCTTTCTTTTCCCTTTTCTCTTTTTCGCAAAGTCCCGATTTACTTACTAATTATTTATATATACTCTTTACTCCTCATTACCACTTCTCTTTTGCTACTATATATAGAATTATTGTATGTATATATGATTAATTATCTATATATTGTTAGAGTAGAAGTAAGTCACTATTTCCAGCTTTAATTCAAGAAAATTAATTAAATAAATTGTGTTTTTGATTTGATGAATTAATTATTAGTGAATTATCAAGGGGCCTCTTCTATATATACATTACGAAACTACTTATGATTAATTATATAGTTCTATTAGTATAATTTGTTGTTACTTTCCACAAAAGATAATTAAGCAGTCTAACTTGATATTCATGAAACCCACTTTTATCTCTTACTACAAAGAGAAGAAAAGCTAGAGAGACAACTTAGCTTTGCCTCACATGGCATCCACTTTTTACATTTTTACATTCATTTTCTCCTTTTTCTTTTAAAAATAAACTTTAGCACACACAAAACCAACAATAACAAGAAAGGCACAAACCCAACCCCCCCCCCCCCCCCCCTATCACCTCATTAAAACCCACACCTACCTAACTCAAGAACCATAATATCTCTACTCAACTCAACTCCTCCCATTTCAAATCACACACACTTAAACACACATAAATAAGAATCAAGAAAATTGCAGAAATTCAAAAAAAAAGAAAACGAGAGAGAGAGATTATATAATTGATAAAGAAAATGAGAAGCGGAGGCTACACCCTTCACCATTCTCTAACGGCGGAAGCGGCGGCGACGGTGAAGCAGGCGGTGAGCCTAGCGAGGAGGCGGGGGCACGCGCAGGTTAGCCCCCTCCACGTGGCGAGCGCAATGCTGTCCTCACCGGCGGGTTTGCTAAAGAGAGCCTGCCTCCAGTCCCACTCCCACCCCTTGCAGTGCAAGGCTCTTGAGCTCTGCTTCAACGTCGCCCTCAACCGCCTCCCCACCTCCGCCTCCCTCGGCCACCACCTCCACCTCCACTCGATCCCCTCCCTCTCCAACGCCCTCGTCGCCGCCTTCAAGCGCGCCCAGGCCCACCAGCGCCGCGGCTCCGTCGAGAACCAGCAGCAGCCGATCCTCGCCCTCAAGGTGGAGGTGGAGCAGCTCGTCATCTCCATCCTCGACGACCCCAGCGTCAGCCGCGTCATGCGCGAGGCCGGCTTCTCCAGCACCCACGTCAAGTCCAACGTCGAGCACGCCATTTCCCTTCACAAATCCCCCTCCCAACCCCAACCCCTTTCCACCATCCCACCACCTCCCACGGCGGCGCCGCCGCCGCCGTCCACGAATATCATCAATCTCAGCCACTTCCGCTCATGCAAACCCCTCCTGCACAACGACAACGACGACGTCACCGCCATCCTCGACGCCATGTCGAACAAGAAAACAAAAAACGCCATAATCGTGGGGGAATCCGCATCCAGCAGCGAGATTCTGGTGAAGAAGGTGATGGCGAAGTTCGACAGCAAGGAGGTGCCGCAGGAGATGGAGTCGGTCCAGTTCATCAGCGTCCCCCTCTCCACTCTACGGAACGTGTCGAAGGAGGAGTTCGAGGTGAAGGTCGGGGAGCTGAGGTCGCTGGTGAAGTCGTACGTGGGGAGAGGGGTGGTGCTATACCTGGGGGACCTCGGGTGGGTGTCGGAGTTCTGGTGCAGGCACGGCGGCGAGGAGAGGAACGTGTTTTACAGCCCGGTGGAGTACATGATAATGGAGCTGAGCCGGTTAGTGTGCGGGAGCGGAGAGAGCTACAAGCGACTTTGGTTGATGGGAGTAGCGACTTTCCAAACTTACGACAAATGCAGAAGCGGCCGCCCTTCTCTAGAGACCTTGTGGTCCCTACACCCTCTCCTTCTCCCCCTCCCTCTCCGAACCCTAGCTCTCGGCCTCAGCCTCGAACTCAAGAAGGAGGAGGAGGAGGAGGAAGTTCTAGAAGATTCCAAGGAGCTTGTTTGTTGCTGGGATTGCGCCCATAATTTCAAGAGAGAAGCTGCAGCTGTAATGACTGCCGAAGAAGAAGAAGAGTTGGTTTCGAGTTCTTCGAAGCTCCCTTCATGGCTGCAACAGTACAAGGATGAGAAGAGGAAGCAGCTTACTAGTGTTAATGTCGTTCAGGTTTAAATTTCAACTAATTTTTATATATTTATAACTTTTATTTTTTTCTTTTAAATCGTGGAATATAGTATATATGTACAGTACAGAATCTCGATCTGATACTAATTTAGTTATGAATGGTGACAGGAATCCGACAAAATAAAAAATCTTTCCAAGAAATGGAACTCAATCTGCAGCTCAGTTCACAAGAAGCCACATTTTCTTGAAAAAGTCTTCAACCTATCATCGTCTTCCTCCCCTTCCACCTCAGCATCATCAACCGATCATCTCAAGAAAACCCAGATCCTCCTCAACTGGCCCACCACCTTAGATCGCGACGGCGAGGTCTCTAAACCCACTTCGCCATTCACAAAACCAGACCTCCTCTCAAACCCTAACTCAAGCCCTAATTCCGCTTCCTCAAGCGAAGCCAGCGACCTCCCCCACAAATTCGACGACCTCACTTCCGACAACCTCACGGCAGCACTGGAGAAGAAGGTCCCATGGCAGAAGCACGTTATATCCGAAATCGTCACCGCACTCCTCAAATGCAGGTCGGGAGAGATGAAGGGAGAGAGAAGGAGAGAGAGCTGGTTCAGTTTCTTGGGTCCCGATCGTCATGGGAAGGAGATGATAGCGAGGGAGATCGCGAACGTCGTGTTTGGTTCCGAAGACTTCGTCGCCGTTGGAATCAGCAGGTTCTCGTCGGAGAAGGTTGAGACGTCGACGGAGGAGGTGGCGAGCAGGAGGAAGAGGGGGAGGAACGAGGGTGGAGGGAGTGTTTACGATAGATTCTTGGAAGCGGTGAGAGATAATCCTAGGCGTTTGTTCTTCGTTGAAGATGTGGAGGAGATCGACCGTGGTTGTTTGAAGAAGTTCGAAGGAGCGATGAGAGACGGCGGCGTTTTGGTCGAGGGTGAGTTCTTGGCGCTAAAGGACGCCATTGTTGTTTTGTGCAGTGAATCGAGGACAGCTTCTGATAATGGAGTGAGAGAGAAAGATCATGAAGAAGAGAAGGAGGAGGAGGAGGAGGAGGAACGTGGACCGTTGGATTTGAACGTTGTGATGGAAGAAGGAGATTCGGAATCTCATGGGATTCAGATTCTGGATTCAGTTGACATGCAAGTAGTTTTCAGAATCCAAGTATTGTAAATTAGGAATAGTGTAATCTCTCTCTATCTAGTTTTTTTTTTTTTTTTCTTTATTTTTGGGGGGGTGATTATTTTGTTGTATTTGTTACTGAATGTGTTTAATTTAGCAAGTGGTAAGTAGAGTTAGTTTGATCTTTGACATATGGGGGTGAGGGTAAAGAAGTTGAAATGTAATGTTGGTTGACTTTATATATATGAGAGATCAAATGAAAACTAATTTTCCTTGTGTAAATTAGAAATTAATCTGAACTATTCATTTTTCAATAATTTAAGGTTGTCATTAAATGATGCATTATTATTATGTATGAAAATGCAAGATCATAAAAATATAGTATTAAAACTTTCAATGAAAATTTCAACTAAAATTTCAAGTTAGAAGAAAATTTCCCGCCATAGCATCTACGACATGTGTTGTTGTACTTTAAATAAATAGGGGTATTTATAGATTATGTTAAAATTTAATTGATTTTTTGTTTTTTTTTTACAATTTTTTCTATTTATTGTTTGTGCCTAATTCCGGTGTCTGAAATTAAGGTCATTAATTTACCTCGCTCTTGTAGTAAAAAAAAAATTAAAAAAAAAAAAGAAAAGAAAAAAAGAACCATGTTTAGTTAAAATTTGACATACATATCATCACTGGTAAGATAATATGGGATGCAATCACGATTAGTAGCACCAAGATTTAGAATGTTGACATAAATTGAAAAATTGCAAAGTTTAAGGTTTTTTTTTTAAAAAAAATAAATTGAAATTCATATCATATAGTATATAAAAAGGAGTTCAAATTTTATGTCATAAATTATACTTCATGTCCTGTTTTTCTTGAGATGTTTCTATTATTTTACATGTACATATATTTAACAAACGCCTAAAAAAATAAGGGGACGAATGGAGTATTTAAATACGTTGTGGATGATGAGTTTCTTCTCAAGTTTATATATGAAGCAAATAAATAGTTATCCCTTCTTCTTCTTTTCTTTTCTTTTCTTTTTTTTCGTCTTCAAGAAAAAGGTATAATTGAATTTTTCTTAAAACATTATGTACTGTATTTATGAAGTCTAGATCTTGAGAAGTGTAATGTCTAAGATCGATCGTTAAAGATGATAGCATTATTGAAATAAGAGCTAAAATTAGATTCTCCAATCACGAAAATTAAAGAAGATCTTTACTTTAGAATAAATAATAAAATAAAGAAGATAATAAACCCAAATTAAAGCTTCGAGGTTTAGAACCATCGAAAGAGATGTTAATTACGTAGAATGATGAAGATCATAATACTTACTTTATCGGGAAAAACTAGCACAAAAGCATGGGCCCCATCGAACTTTCTTCTTTTCCTTTTCTCCTTTTCTTTAAGTTCATTTAGATGAATTATTTCTAGATTGTGAATTGTTTGAAGTTTGTTTGAATTATTTCTTGTAAGGATATAATGTTTAACAAGTTTAATCTTAGTAAAGGGCATTTCACTTAAAAACTCAAAAGTGGTTAGAATAATATTCTTTTTTTCTTTTTTTTTTCCTAGGGAAGTGCCTAAAATATTTTTTTTATTAATCCTTAATTGGTTATTCACTCTTTTTCCCCCCCTAAAATAATTTTTTTATACATAATGAAGCATATGGAGGACAATGTAATGCATGTAAGGAAAAAAGCACTCCGGGATCCTTTATCTCAAGTTAAGTATAACAATTATATCCTAATTCGATTTTTTTTTTTTATTATAATTTATATGTATTTTTTCTTCAATTTCAACTTGTGATGATTTAGTGTAACTTTACAATTGTTGATTAGGGCTTACTAACCTAATTAGGATTTATAATTATTTATTAGAATTTAATTTCAATTTTATTAATCAAAGTTAAGGTATATAATTTTTAAAATTTTTAATTCTAAATTTATATATTATAATAGTGTTTATTTTTATGATGAATATTACTATAAAATAGTCAAATAAATAAATTGGGGCACGGTTAATTTGTACACTGAAATCGGAATAGAGAATCCCATCAGAAACAAAAGGCATTATTTTTCTTGAACTTATTCATTATTACTTAGGGTGTGTTTGGTGGATATGATGAACCAAGATGAGGTGAATCATCTTGGTTCATCTAAGTGTTTGGTACCGAAATGAAATAAACTGGATGACCCGACATGAAGCTCAAGCCCGTTGCTATTTTACTGTTTTCGCTTGTTAACTCATCCGACGTTTTTGGTCGGATGACTTCAACTCATCCGAACAGTAACACAACACTTTCTCTCTTTTACCATTTTACCCTTATGTATTTATACGATTTCTAATAATAATAATAATAATAATAATAATAAATAATGTAATAAAAAGATAATAATAATAAATAATAACAATAATAGTAATAATTATAATAATAACAAGAAAATAATAATAATAATAATAACTCAATAATAATAATAATAACGTAATAAAATAATAATAATAATAAGTATAATAATAATAATAACAAGAATAATAATAATAATAATAAGAATAATAATAAAAATAATAACTCAATAATAATAATAATAATAATAATAATAATAATAATACAGAGTAATAAATAATAAATAATAAAGAGTACTATTTAATCCCAACGATAAAAAGTGAAATCGGTAGGGGTATTTAATAAGGGTAATTTGGTCAATCTAAATTTTAATCTAGAGTTTTACAATTTGTACCAAACACAATATGATATCATCCGAGTCTGAATTTTTCGCTACCAAATGGAGAGATGAATGATTCATCTTGACACTATTCATATGAGTCATCTTGAGATGAATCATCCTTCCTCATCTTGAGATGATTACCAAACGCAGCCTTAGTATACTAGTCTCATATGGTAGGTGCTATTAAATTTGTAAATGTGGTACGTAGTAGTATTAGTTTTTTTTTAGCTCTAATTATATGGAAATTAAGTATCATGCGAACCATTGAACAGCACATTTAGTGGTTGACAAAATTTGTTAAGAAAAGACTAAAATTGGTGTACATGTTTTATTAATTAAGCCTTTTCGCGAATATGTGTAGTCATCGTCTAATTTTTTTTCGTTTTTTATTTATAATTTATATCACGTCATATTACCTTTTCAAGTTTCATTTATCAGTACATTTCATGCATACTTCATCATATACTAATATTAGTGTGTGTGTATGAACAAAATAAAAATAAAAATAACAATAAAATGATATGGCTGCATATATATAGTCTTTTTTATATCAATCAATTAAGTAGTGGTGCTGCTCGTATTTCGACCGTTTTAAATGTGGCTGAATATCATAATCAATCCTTTCATGATCATTAATTAATTTCTTTTATATTAACATTAATATTCATAGAAGTGCAACTGGATTCCTCTCAAAATTCATCTAACTTTCAGGAATTATTGTAGGTAGAATCATTTTATTAATATTTTTTATTTTTTTTGAGTGATTGGTGGTTGTCTTTGTCAACAGCAGACATGGCCTCGAGCTTTGCTCCCATTATTGGTTATGGAGGGAATGATAAGAATGACCTCGTCATTTTTCATGAGAGAGAGAGAGAGAGAGCTAGAGTCTAGTAGTGCTCAGAACAAAAAAAATACAGTTTAATTGTTAATTAATCACTATCTATTCCGGGTATGTTTGGTAGAAGAGATAAAGTAGGATAACATAAATAATCATGAGTTATCTAATGTTTGGTATCAATGTTAAATTAATTTGGGAGCCCGTGTTAAAGAGAGGGCCCGGGAGTATTTCACTATTTTGGTGTGTTAATTTAACTCACCCTCACCCTAAGATAAATAATCCCTATTGAAACAGTAATTAAGATTATTTATGCTTTTACTCTTTTACCCTTCTCTAACTCCTTTTATTGATTCTTTATTATAATAATTTTTCCCAATTTCAAAAATATGAGCCTTGTTTAATATTTATGATTCACAATATTATTTTTTTGTTTGGCATTTTACAGCTTCCGAGAAGAGTCCAATTAAATTTATTTGTGCTATTATTTAAATTAAACAATATATAAATAAATAACAGATTACAAATAAGTAAACAATATTTAATAATATATAAATAGATTATAAAATAAAAAATTAAATACTAGGTATTTAATAATAAGATTTAAAAAAAAAGGATTGCAAAATTAAAAAATAGATATGTAAATAAATTTTAAATTAGATTGCAAAATACAAATAAATAAATAATATTAAAAATAGTAAATTACAAAAAAACATGGAAGTGTTAGGTTTTGTATCTTAGATTAAAAAAAATATAAGGTCATTTTTATAAATTTCTAATTTAATCTTGAGTTTTGGCCTTGATATCAAACACTTATTTAACTTATCTTACTTTTTAGTCTTACATGTCAAACACAATTATAGATTACTTATCTCACTTTCTATTCATATAAACAATCTCATGTTTATTAATCCTACATAATCTTAACTTTTTACCAAACACACATACTACTAATTTTTCAATCATAGTATTATCCAATCGAGTTTGATTATGCAAGATATTGGAAGATGTAGACTTGAACTATATCGATGATTTAAATCATCTATTGCATTTCAGGGTTATGTTACTTGAAATCCTGAATTAACTTACAAATTCCTTCTTCCTTCCATCCCTTTTAATGAGATTTTAAATATTTAAGTATTAAATCTAATTTACCCACCAGCAAAAAATAATTGCGAACGAAAATAACTTTATCAAACATATAGACCTTAATTTCTTCTTCTTCTTTTTTTTTTTTGAGGAAACAAACATATAGACCTTTCGTACCACAAATGAATTTCAAATATATTGTTTGCAATTAGGAGTAATAAATTTATCTTCATTCAAATCTCAAACTTTCTATATGTGTTGCATTGAGACCTTGATCTTTTATCTTTTACTTTTCAATTTCTTTAGGACATTTCAAAAAGTATTTTAGCGAACAAATATATATTGCGTGATCTAAGCATGCTAGAAACATATTTGAATATTTCCCTTGTAAACTTCATGCAACAATAGGAAAAAAAAAAACTGAGAGCTATAGATACAATTAAATAAATCTTCAAATGTGAATAAAACAAATTTTAGCATGTAGGAGCAAAAAAAAAAAAGTAAATAATAGAGGAGTGTGTATAAATAAATATATGGTGTTAAGAGATAGGTATCTAAAAACAATGATTGAAGTAGGATCTTTTGTAGATATAATTAAATTATAATCACAAGTAGCCGTTCAAATAGAAAAAGCAAGATCTCCTAACATAATCTAGAAATGATTATCAAAATGGGAAGAAAATCCCAAAGGGATGAAGAAGGGAAGAGAAAAAAGCAAAAGGCAGCACTAAATGCGTCTTTCCAAGGATTATTATTAATTTCTTTAAAGCTACCATCATATGTACACACTTTTGTAAGGCAATCCAACTTTTTCCTCCCCATATGTATATGAATATTTCGGGCCGTATCGGGCCAGCCCGCCTTATGAGATAACGCTCGATGGCCTTGCCATTTTACACTATAATCGTATCTTCGGACCTCGGCATTTTAATTTCAATGGGCCCAGCCCGGCCCGGGTTTTTGAACGTCTGTGTTTGTGTGTGTGTGGGGCTTTTGTGTGTATGACAAAAGGGGTGGAGAGTAGGATGGAGACAAAGTTTCCACAGATTGGTCTTTTGCAGTCTTTAATAAGGGAAAAGAAAAGGGAGAAATGGGTTTCTTTTAAATATGGTCACCATCTAATGCTTTCATAAAGCTTTTCACTTTTCTTTCTATTGCTAAGTGATTTTTGCATGAAAGTAAGGGATGCCTCGGATCTCCAACCCTAGCTTGTTCCATCAATTAATTAATTACCCTACTATTATTATACTCCCTCCGTCCCTGATATTAGCGTGTTGAGAGAAATAGCACGCAGTTTTAGACGAAAATAGTATAAAGTGGAAAAAGGTGGAGATAGTGGAATAAGGGGCCCACACCAATAGTGGAAAAAGATAGAGATAGTGGAAAAAGTATGGGTCCAGTTTGGTAAGTATTAAAATAAAAAATAAAGTGAAAGGGTAAATATGTATTTTTGCCTAGGGAATCTTTCCATTTTTGGATTGCATACTAATATGGGGGACATCCCAAACGGAAAATATGCACACTAATATCAGGGACGGAGGGAGTACTATACTATCTCTCTCAAGAAAGAAAGAAAGAATGAAGGAATGCCTTGGATCCTACAAATCAAATCATCATATTCCCATTATTACTGCTCTGTACAATATACAAATGGATAAAAGCTTAAAGAAAAGGATAAAGAAACCATTGAAATATGCCTGATCAAGGTAGGGCTGATGACTCCCCGGTCAAAAAAGGGGTATTCAAACACATAAAAGGTATCAAGAATGTTTCTTTTAATTCCCTTTATTATTTTTTTGTGGGATTTTGGATATGGTTTCATCATACTGTTCCCAATGATTGTTTGGTCATTCTAGCTTCTTCACCACAACAGGGTGGAATGTGGGGTAGAGAATGAGAATGAGAATGAGAGAGATAGAGAGAGAGAAAAAGGCATGTGCCTCCCATGCAAAAAGAAACCAAAACAAACAAACAATTCAAATGTACACTTCAGTGCTATTAGTAGTGAAAAAGAGCAGTACTTAACAAATTAAAGACAATTTCATAATACTTTTTACACGTTTATGTTTCTCCAGAATCTAAACTTTAGTTCTACATACAACAGAATCAACACAATGCAGCAGCTATAGCATTGATTTAGAAGAAGTACCTGCAATGCATACTTAAAAATTATGCTTATCATCAAATTAAATTAGGAAGATGGATCTTTTCCAAAGCTCATGAGGGCATGAGTTGCCAGCATGGACGCTCTACGTGTCGCCTCGATGACGTGGCCCACAACCGGTATCTTAACCGTTTCTCTATCCAATAAGGGCTTCTTGTCCCACCTGCATGCATGTCACATATATTCCACCATTATATTTGTTTTGAAAATGTCACAAACTACAGTATGACTCAATGCACATTAACATAAACCCTTCCAAATTTTTGAATCACAACCAAAAGTATTAATTGTGATTATACCGTTGTGTAGTATATAAAAATTTAAATTTGAAAAAAGAAAAGAATGAAAAGGTATATATATACCGATCTTCATGACGAACAACTTTGCCATCCTCTGTGTAGAGCTTGATGAGTGAAATCATATTTATGTCCTTACCAAGAAACTTGTAATATTGTTTGTTGTCGATTAGTATCTGGATTCAAAACATAATTAATCAACATGATAATTAAATAAGGTACATTTGTAGTATGTATATATGAATTAATATAAATATATTATGTGTCTTTTAACTACCTCTGTCTTTCCAGGTGAAGTTTCCTTCTCCGTGATGCTGTAGTCCACGATTCTTGATTCGCTGAAGACCTAATTAAGAGACAAGATTTTCGATAATGATCGAGGTTGATTGTCAACACCTATATATGGTCTATATATATAGATTGATGGTAAATTCAATGGAACAACCTTTGCAAGAGAATAGAATGCTGATTTAATCTGCTTCACCCTGCAAGAAATAATAGCTAGAGAACTTTACCCTTTTTGAACTGAATATTTAGAGAGAGAGAGAGAAAACTAGCTATGGCTTCATTACAAAGATATCATTGAGTTAAAAGTATGACTCAAAATCAAACATGTAAACAGTATATATGCATATATATATAGCTTACCCATGTGCACACATGAGAGGGTCTTCAAAGGTTGCATTAGGCGTGTATATTTCGAAATCTTTAGGCGTTGCTCGCGAGTAACTGAAACAAATTAATAATATTCACACCAAGATCATCAATTAAGAACAGGCTGCCAATTCAATTAATCTCAGTTAGAAATTAAGAGGACAACTTCATTGCTTAACTAGAAAGTATATATTGATCAAGATACAAATATAGTACATACTATTAACATATCAATATAAAATAAAAGGAACATGAGAGTAACAGGCTTGAAGTTGTTGTTACATAGTCATAGCATTATAAATATAGCGATATATTAAATTAAAACTCTTGATACTTGGCATTCATCAAGCTATCTCATCTATGAACTTGCAACGTTGGGCTATCACGAAAATTGCATATGATCCTAATTCCACTCTTATTTAATCTGTTTCTACTTATCAAGTACTACAATTTAGAGGGAGTACTAATTAGAAGGCATGATCAAGCTTGTTTATAATTAATGTCACTTAAAGATTATATATAGGATATGAATGTTGAGGCAAAATTAAATATATTCTGAAGAATCATCATATGTTAGTTAGCAAAGACAAGAAAGAAGACTCACAGATTGAGAATATGAGGGAGTATATAATCAGACACTAGTTTTGATTCCCTCATCACTTCATCCTTCTTCTTCATCCCCTCTTCTTCACATTACAAGCAGATCAAACTAAGAAAATCCGAACAAGAAACTTAATAGGAAACAAAGACAAAAACGACATAGTTTGATTACCTTGTGGATTTTTATCCATGAGAATTCGTTGAGAGACGTGATGTGCTTCAGCTTCTGGGTTTAGTGAGAGAAAAAGAAGGTCGATGTCCATGGGGAAAAGAGGGGGGGGAAGAAGACTCACTAGGCTTCTAGGGGTGCCACGTGGCAAGTTCCTGTCCATTTGGAGGCTGCTGCCTTTTTCCACAAGTTACAGTACTAATCATTTCTGCATCTTGGGATTGATTTTTCCGATTCTTTTTCATCAATGAGTCATAATTATAGAAGTAAACATAGTTTCTAATCATTTCATTTTTCCATTTAAATGCTAAGATTATCTCTTACTTGCACTTGAAAAAATACGAGTGGGTGGGTTTCGTTAATTTTGTAGTTCAGGTTAGGCATCCATGCATAATGGAGTAGTAATTTATTTTGTTGATAAATATGCTATCTGCTTTGCCAATCATTAAATTTTGGAGTCTCTTAATATGTACTACTATGATTTAACATTATGTTAGAAGAACTATAACCATCAAAGACGAGAAAATAGCAACCAAAAAAAAAAAAACATTCCAAAAGGCAAAATACACTTGCATGAAAATTCTCCAACAAACAACAAATGATCTAATCAAACTACTTCGCGCTGCCTATACAAATATTACAACGCAAAACAATCCTCAATATTCTGGTTAATGGTGACAAAAAAAAGAACGGGAAACAATACACATTATTGACACTTTACAAAACGAATGCTTTCAAATCAGCCCTAATCCTCTCGTAACATTTCTCTTATTTTTCTTATCACAGCATACCAAAATGACATATCCTACATCACTGCCCAAGCCCGACTATCGAGGAAGAATGGAGCTGTTGCCACAATCTAGCGCTTAGGCTCATTCAAGGTCTTGCCCTCGAAAAATTCACCGAGCATGTGTTCAAGATCCTCGGGCGTGTATCTGATGTATTTCTGGGGATTCTTGCCATTCTCAACCAAAGGCCTGTTCAATATCAGAAGGGCATCTCATTTATCAGCAAATTGTACTTGAAGAAAGTAGCATGAGTCATATGCATAGCTGTTCCTCTGAATTAGCTCTAGTTTTAATCTTGTAATGATTATGAGGTCAATATATAATAGAGAAGAAATTCATGTCAGCACTCACCCAAATCGTTTGATGAAAGATCGGTAAGCTGGAAGCAACACTTCAGCAACAGCGAGCCTCAAAGATTCTCGAAGCTCGGTGTCTGGAACAGTCCATTGAGATTGTCTTTGATGAAGCTCTTCAAATTGCATGTTGAATGTCTTTAATCTAGAGAACGAGAAGTAATAATTAAGTCAAGTGACTAACGTGATAACCAGCAACAAATATTTTCAGAAATAAGTAAAAGCACCTGTCCTTGACAATTGCTCTAGAAACTCCACTACTATTTCCTCCATCAGCACTGACCGAACTACCACCTCCAGATGATGTCAGGCCTTGAACGGAGAGACACTGCAGAATCTGCGGAAGATAGGGCAAAAGAAGGTATTCGGATGGCCAACTATGACAAAATTTGGGAATTCTAAGTGCGTAATAGTTCAACAAGTACTTTTAGAGCAGGATACTCCCATATGAAATATTTTTCATAATATTGACAAGGAAACCCTTGGCAAAACCTTGCCAGCAAGTATTCTGCTTACAAATGATGCAACAAAGTTTAAGCAATTTCACATTAGGAGTCTCACTACTCAATTTCTTAGGTATCCATCATCATACAAATGACATTTATTACAACAGGGATATTTTCATTTTTACTAGACCACGAATGAAGCTCTGGAGAGTGAGCATGCATATGTGTGTACATGCAGGGTAAAGATGCTAGCAATAGACAGATTTAAGAGGATGTGCAGACTCAAACATTTGA
The DNA here is from genome assembly GCA_001642375.2 of Mentha longifolia. Classification (NCBI taxonomy): domain Eukaryota; kingdom Viridiplantae; phylum Streptophyta; class Magnoliopsida; order Lamiales; family Lamiaceae; genus Mentha; species Mentha longifolia. Next base: position 816,669 of record CM038117.1, read on the forward strand.
ATGGAAGAGTGACCAGACATATTTACAAGATGAGTTCGAGTAAAATAAAGGGGAATTTTCAATCAACTTCCTTTGCACCCAACAAATCATTATACTTAGGCGAATTTTCATGCCCTATACCAAGTACACCAACCATATCAATCAAAATCAACCCATCCATTAGCATGTACCACACAAACCCATACGCCATACCACTAACCCTCACATGTGTATAGTTGTCCAAAAATTAAAAGAAAATAGCAAAGGTACTTCCAAAACTTTGGTACAAACGGTTACTTATTTTAAGAAATCGGTCTATTTGAACATTACCACGAGATTTTAATGGGCTATTAGGTCCAGATAAGTTAATCATATAATATATCAGCTAAATATGACATTCAATTTTTAGTCAGCATCAACAAGAACACTTGCATATCCAGAGTTTATCCCCATGAATTTGGCTACACAGGATGCTGCAGTGGGGGTTATGGATAACCCTTTGTTGCTTAGCTAATGTGTCTTTCACATGGGAGAGAAAGAAAAGAGAATAAGAAATCTTATAACCTTTGCCCAAGCAATCCTCTTATATTGATTTGCATGTTGCTGCACAACTCTCCTATGTCTCTGAACCCAATCATCCCCTAACAAGTCTTTAGCTTCAGACCTACAAGTAACCAGAAACAAGCAACATTTGAACCAATCACAAGCACCAGATAACAATTTGGCTGTATCACAAGTCTCAGATTTGCAAACCTGCGTACTGATCTGACCATATAGTGGATATTGTTCATCAGAAACAAATGAGTCAGCGAGGGATCTCTATATTGCTTAGATTTCCCATCCAAATTGGTTTGAAGAGCCTGCATGATTCGCATTGTAACAGCAGCTAGCTGAGAATTTGAATCATCATTACTTTCAAATTCTTGGAAAAGTTGCTTCAGTGTTGATTGGTAGCTAGAAAATGGTAGAAACATTTGTACACTTAGTTTTTGCACGAGGACAAAAAAGAAGAATATATATCTAATGCTGAAGAAAAAACTAAAGAACATCAGTTAGGGTGAGACTCCCAACAGATCAGTTATATATAGGCTATACTTGCACAAAGAATTACAAGGCAGCCAACTCATTATCAAAAGCCAGACAGACGAAAATCATAACAGAATTGATCCCATAACACTATCTGTATATTGTATTCTAAACTATAAATTCCTTCTAGACAGCTAAAGAATTTAAATAAATACTCAGTTCCATAAGACATTGTATCAACTTTGGAAGTTATGCTCATTCTTTGAAAGTTTGGTAATTTAAACAGTGCAGATTAGATCTTTCTTACATAAAACATGCCAATAGTCAAATCAGAGCTTTTGCTTGATAATTAATGCTACCATTTTTAAACTATCTAATTGCACCATGTTGTGGATTTCAATATTCTTTCTGAAAAAAAAAAATTCAAATAACATATACTTCTACATTTTACCAGATCGGGAAATTGTCAACACATAAATATGCTTTAAAATTCAGCAGATTAACTGTAACGAGCCAAAACAGATGCCAAACACACTAATTTGAATTGCCAGCCTTCAAACGTTTTGGTAAAAAAATAAGACATACAATTTACTATTATGCTTCATCTTCTGGCCATGTAAGACAAGTGTTTTTTTACATTTTATATCATGGAATCATAACTCAAGACAAAACATAATAAACTATCATCATCATCATCATCATTATTACCCATTCTCCGTACAAAAATAATAAATTATAGTCTTAGTAGATAAAAAAAGGCATACTATAAACACTGTGGTAAAGAAAGATGACTTACTCAAACAAGAATTTCACATAGTTAATCACATAGCTTGTCAGAGGATGGACAGTCCCATCAGCAACAGCAGTTTTAGTAGCATCCTTTTCCACTGCTTCTTCAAAGTCACCAAAGGTCTCTTGTGCTGTTTGAGCAAGCCTTTTTGTCAATCCCAAAGCAGAGTCCCTAATTTCGGTGCAAGCTTTACCTCTAAAAAGTGCTTCAATCTGTCAAACGCATCTTTAATGTTAACTTAGACCAATTTAAACAGCCTTTCATAGTGTCATATAGCAATATAGAAACCAAGAAATGAAATATATATCATAATGTGGATGATGTTCATACAGTAGTGAACTCTAGATGCAAAAAATGCCAGGGAGCACAAAGTAAGAGGGATCTTCAGATTATCAGCTATACACTTACTACATGTAAAATGAGTCCTAAACTGATTATCAACTATGGGAAAAAAAACAAGTTTATATAAATAAAAAGGTAGTTCTTGAAACCAATAACAGTCTCTGAACTTGAGAGCCAAGAAAATTTTGAAAGAATAAAACAAAGAAAAAAGGAAACAAATAAACCAAAAGCAAAACAAAGTAACGTTTCCTTTTCAACTAGCATAAAATCTTCATATCAAATTGAATCATCATTTGGCCAAATCAGGGCAAAGATGTCGTACAACTATTTTTAACCAAAATTGTTCTTTACCTCTGTGTGAAGCTCTCTCATGATTTCATACATATCTAAAAGAACAAATAACTTTTCAGGTGATCGCTTGCTTTTGGCAATGGCATCTCCAAAGCTAAGTAGCACAGCAACACTCCCGACAGTAACCTCAGCAAAGCACTGATCCATGAGGGGATCAAATCCCTCAAAAATTTGATCACAAACTTTACGTTCTCCAGCAAATAGCAACTTAACCTGTACGCCGGTGATTACATCAGTTATTACAATTAGATCCAGTGACATACACATGAGCATTATTAGAAATAAGCATCATTAAGAAAAGGGCTTACAGCTATCCGCATAAAATGTATCCAATTCCCAATCTTAGCTTCTAAAACTTCCCATTGCATCTTTTGAACATCATCTTTGCTGAGCTTTTCCACTCCCAATTTGCGAAGGCTTTCTTCTAAAACCACAGAACGGATATCCCTGCAGGGCATAATGCATATAAGCTGATGGAATATAAGATGCAGATAAATATGTGTTGATGTTCTCAACATGTATGTGCAGCTGTTTTGGCTATCTCAAAGAATTTTGATCGCATTGATGGCAAAACATATCTGAGAAGAAACTTACTGCCTAATACCAATATATAGTTTGTCCTATCCAACCATATTAGTCTTTTGAACCCTTAGATCAATTTATATATCTGAATATAGTTATACTGGAAAATTATCTTCAGAACTTGAAATTAAAAATTATAACCATCCCGTCTAACAAGCAGAGAGATATTTACCTATATATTTTCTGTAACTGCTGTTGATTCCCAGCTTGCACCATTTGTAGTGCCAAATCATGCAACAAAGGTAATATTCGAGGTGGAATAAGAGCTGGCGTAGTATATACGGAATTTTCTGCTGTATTATGTTGATCATGGTGACTACTTGATGACGGAATCTTGCCATTAGAATGTCCAGGTGATTCTGATGGTCGCATAGAATTGGGAAGGCACTCAAAAAGTCTTTCAGGTTCAACAGGTTTACTGAAAAATATAAAATAACAAAACGTAAATAAGTATGGCATGCAAATGATTATTAAAATATATTTGTGTCAAATATAATGAGTGCTTACAAGGACGAGCAACGAAACACAAAATTATGACTGAAGAATAAGAGAATGACAGTAGTCAATAAAGGAACACTACTAAGCTATTAGTGGAAAACATAATCTCAATCATGACACATAATTAGTGAAGAAAGACATGGTAGTTATAAGAATTATGCTCTATACAGTACAACAGAAAGGCTGACAGGAAAGTGAACGTTTGTGGTATGATTCTTCTAACAGATCATACTATGTCCATTACGCTCTTAGCACAATCTATGTTGATCATGTTTTGGATTAATATAGATTTGTGGACTAGATAATATCAATTCTAATACAGATATTTCAGCAAATATCACATATAGAAACTTTCATATAGATTTGGTAACACACTATGTCAAATGCAATGTCTACAAGGACCCATAATCACAATAATGTGTCTGTGAGACCAAGTGTTTAGTCACATAAAAGGAAGAACAAACCTATAAGACAACAAAAGTTGTTTGAACTCCTCTTCTAGCTTTGATATAGCCTTGGCAAGTAAATTATTTGTGTGGTTGAGAACCCCATCACTACTCTTGAAACTTTTGTTGTTGCTGAAAAACTGAATGTTGTTCCTTAACTGATCAATTGCTTGAAGATAACTCTCTAGGTCCTCATGTGGTCCTTTCAGTATTTTAGCCTCAGCCTGTACACAGAGACACACAAAACATATAGATTCAATAAAAGCATAGATAAAAAAGTTTAAAGGTTAAATTTTCTAAGCAACAATCTCCCGTATTAGATTTTTTAAGCAGCAAGCTATCTCCAGATCTTGAAACCAAGAAATCTAGAGTAAAGACCTTGGTGCAACAAAATCCGGATATATCTATCTCTAATAATATCCTGATAACTGATTTCTATATTTTTTATCAGAAGAATTGAAAAAATATTGCTATAAAAAGCACATACTCAGCCGGACAATAATCTAGAGTAAGAATCCATTATTCTATACTATTCACCATCGTCAGTCGGAGCATTTAAGGGTACACTCTGACCATTAACTTATTCATAATATTTTCCTTTAATCTTCCTACAGATACTGCGGTAACATCGTCTCCCGACCGTTGGACTGCAGTACTCGCTCCATCGATATTAGCTTGTTTTACTAATCAACAACCTCTTATGTTCAATTCACTCTAATGTTCAATTCAATAAGTAAAATATAGTAACGATCTCGAAACGTGTCAAAGAGAAATTATATGAAAACCATAGCAAACTCTAGTACTAATGGACATTATCCTCATATCAAAATCTCATAAACCTCCTTCGCATACATATGGAGCCTGCAATTTTCCATAAAAATTATGGATATGGAGCTCAGTAATAACAGCAACAATAGTTGTGAAAGCATATTTAAGCTAGTCAAAAGTTAATAATGTGTAACATGAATCCATCAATATACAGTAAAGAATAAGAAACCATGACGAAAATCTTATGAATCTGTGGAATCTTACCTGGCGAGAAAGATCAAACTGTGACAAGATGACCTCAGCAGCCTTCAAAGTTTTATCAATATTCTCATGGGCTCTCCGAATAGCATGTGTTCTAAGCTACAAAAGATGTCATGGAAAGATACTAGTCAAAATAATGAAATACAATTCACTCAAACATTCCATATAGTACTAGAAAAAAAAAATGTCCCCCCCCCCAAAAAAAAAAATGTTCTTCATAACTCTTAAGAAACAGTAAGAGGACGAATAACAAACATAATAAGTAAACACTATAACTCTAAGAGTACCTTTTTGCCCAATGAAGCAAGGCAAAACAAAGCAAAACGTAATATGAAAAGATTAGGAAACAGCATTGAAACAAAATATTGGATCAAAATTTCAGGAAAAACTGTGCCAGAGTGCACAATCACAAAATTACAAAGGTTAAACTGATTTTCAAGTTAATCAATTCTCACATGAATTTTGAAAGAAAATAAGATAAATGGTAGAGACTAGAATCTGCTTAATGTTCCGACTCAATAGCATTCCTGAAATTATTTTTTAAGTAGATTCAGTTAAGCAACTTCTGAAACTAAATTCATTTGAGCAAAGCCACAAATGTAATCCTTTGCCCACAATTGTTCTTTCTTATTAGCAGTAAATGGCAGTCCCATGTGCTAATTTGAATGTTTCGATTTCAGAGGAGTTTGGGTTTCACAACAGTACTTAATCTTATAGGGTGTTGCTGAAAAGTAAGTGAAAACAATGTAGTTTGATACTAGACACAGTAATGTATACATAGAATGTCTAGTAGAAACGTTCAATTTCTAATGGAAGAGAGATATGATAACTCCGAATAATGAGAAACTCAGATTAAGATGGTTGCACTTTCACTCATGTGAAGTTACTACAGAAAAATAATACTGAAAATAACTGATCCTACTCTATAAATAGAAACTAAGTGCACATTGACATTGGTATCCCAAGTGTGGATCTAAAAGTTAAGCTGTTAAGGTCCTAAAATTTAAATAACCATGAATATGTTGAACTACCAAAGGTAAGTGAATTCATATTTTGAATACACGACTCAAAATAGAAGAGCAATTCGCTGAAGATCTCATATTAATCGATCAATTTAATTCACTCAATGAACATACGGCGGTTATCATTACAAAAATATCACAAAAAATTGAGAAACAAGAAACAAGATCTTCTTTCTTGTTCGTTCATTTCGCATTCCACTCATCATTCCCAACCAAACAAGAAATAGTGTATTTTCACCGAACTAAAACGACGAAGGAGTAACAGAAACAAAGCAGATCAGTAAAATTCTGTGCAATTTCTCACTACTTCTCCAACCAATCAAAAGGATCAGAAACTTACATCTACATATTAACTTGCCAAACCGCGAATGCAACAAATTACCAATCAATAATACCACAGGAGATCAAGCGAAATGGAGAGAAAAGGATTTATACTTGAGTTGGACGCATGGCGGTTTCGAGAGCGGAGAGGCGGTGGTCAAAAGAGCCCAAAATGGAGACCATGTTATCTGTGATCGACTGGCTCTTCACCAGAGCCTCTCTCATCTGTGCTGCTCTCTCACTCAGTGTATCCGGCCCCGCCGCCACAACTCCGCCACCGCTTCTTCTCGCCGGAATCCCCATTTACGTTCGTCAACTTGATTTCCTGTTCGGTTCCGTTGTAGAGAGAGAAAGACTAGAGAGGGAGAGAAACACGCTGAAACGAGTCAAAACTCAATAAGGTTTTTTTTGTGCCCGGGGAAAAGGTTTTTGAGAAATTGCATAAGAAACCCCAATTTTATGGATATTTATTTTTATAACCACCTAAGTGTGTTCCTAAAAAAAATTCTACTGTCCCGTCCATATTAAACATGAATCATCTATTTAGAATAATGAATTTGAATTAAAATATTTAACACTACATTTAATTTCTAAACATATACTTCTAAAAATTCGTGTAGAAACTAGACTAGTAGTGTGGGACGGAGGGAGTCATTTTCGAATTCCTCCCTCCGAACTACAATTGAGCGTCTAGAAAGTTAGAACGAGGTCATTTTCGAAGGAATTAATACGGAGGTTGATATTACGATAGATAAAATCAACTCGATCTTAGAAGTGGCTTCGATCTTTATTCCCTTCTTTTATTGATGCTTTTTTTTTTCATGATTGGTGTTCTACATGTTTTTATATGCCCCGTTGATTCTACTATGAGTCAAATTCTTGTATCGAATTGATGAGTTTTTGCAAAGAGATTTGATTACCCCTTGTACTCAATTTATTAGTATTTTTTCTTACATTTAAAAAAAACATATGAGGGGCAGAAACAAATAAACATGAAGACGAAGGGGCAGGGTGAGAATATGAAAGAATGGTGAATGATGATGAGATTGCCCACTGCCTACAGTTGGTTGCCATGGATTTGGTTTGGACAGATACCAAGTAATATAGGGTGGTCTGTCTCTCTCCTAATTTAATTATTTAATTACAATTATTAATCTTAATTTACACATTTATATGACTAAATAATACACTTGTAAAGATAAAAGTAGTTGTTTTATAATTATTTAAAATACGAATGAACGAAAAAAGGCAAGGGGTTAAGACTTATTTATCGCAGTCCTTCAAATTTACAATTATTAGTATATAATTCCACTTTTACTACCCAATAATTGAGTAGGTATTATTTTTTAATAGGAAAACGAAAATAATTGAATTAGTTTATATCAGAATCATTCATAATTCATAAAGTTTGCTTTGTCACGATGAATTATTTATTACAGTACATAATAAATTCAGTTTTCATTCACTCACTCCCCCATAATTTCCAATCAGGGGCATATTAGGTATTTCACACCTCCGCCATGGGCAGCAAAACTTGGAGCAACAATCAAGCATCCAACCGCCACCGTGATGATGGTTATATGCCGATCTTTCATCCAATTCAACTCTCCATTTCAGCGTACAACTACAGCTACACCTCTCTTCCATAATTGCCCCCCGATACTCCCCAAATTTACTCCCTTATCCCTCTCATCGCCACTTTCTTCTCTCTCATCATCCTCCATGGACACCCCTCCACCAGGTTACAGAAGAAACGTGGGGATTTGTCTCATGAACCCCGCCAAAAAAGTGCGCTATTTTCAAACTTACTATCGATTATTTGAATTTTGCTGGTTTTGACGCTTTTTTTTTTGTTTGTTAGATTTTCGCTGCTTCGAGACTTGATATACCAGATGCTTGGCAAATGCCTCAGGTTATGTTTACTGTTCATCATTTTTTGAGTTTTTAATTGTCTTAAAGATTAAATTTTCATATTTGGGGTTCTTAAATTATGGTGTAGTGATCAGATGAATAATGTGAACCTCAGAATTTGCTCATATAATTGAGTTTGTTAATAATGGTTGGTTGCTAATCTGCATTTAGGAAGGGCTTCTTTATATTGGTATAATCCTTCCTACTCCTGTGTATTTACCGGGTATTATCCACTTTTTACTGATAAACAATCACACATTTACCATGGCTATGCATGTAAATCAAGAACAAATAAGTAATCCACCTGCTGTATCCACAGAACCTTGCATAATCTAGTGTTGTAACGGAACGTGTGAACTTAGGCATCTGTATCGACATATTTGCATTTCTATTTGGTAAATTTTTACTCTGATGTACAAGTTGTTATTTTCTGTAATGCATAGGGATGGGAAATTTTTACTCTGATGTAAAAGTTGTTTTAGTGAAAAGTATAAGTTTGAGTTGTGCACGGCATGTGTTCAAATTGGGAATGTGAGTTTGAATTTAGTTTGTAAATATAGTGTAATTTTTTGAGGAATATTGACATGGTATGAGTTTGCTTGATAGGGGCCTCCATTTCTAAATTATCATGTACTCCCTCCGTCTCATATCAATCGTCTCATTTACTTTTTGCACATGAATTAAGAAGTGGCATTTGTGTAATAAATAATGATGGGCTAATGTTTTTATGCATCATGATTCATGAGACGTGACAAACTAAAAAGGAAATGAGACGATTGAAGTGAGACAAACTAAAAAGAAAAGTGAGACGATTGAAGTGAGACGGAGGGAGTATATTTTATGTCTTTGCATTATATTAGGGAGCTAACAGTGTGATATTAGCTTTTATCAGGGTGGAATCGATGAAAGTGAGGATCCTAGAAACGCTGCCATCAGGGAATTGAGGGAGGAAACCGGAGTTACTTCAGCTGATATTGTTGCAGAGGTACGCCTACAAACTCGAGTCATACTGCAATTGTTTGTTAGATGCTTTCACTGGGGTTATGAGTTACCAAAAGTACTAAATAACTCGTTTTAAATGTGAAGGGGAGAAAATTTGCTCCTCTTCGACACATCTCTATCGACTGCAGTACCTATGCTTCTGCTGACTTGATATCTTATTTGAGAAAGTTTGTAATATAACAGGCTTTTAATCTTGTATTATTCATTATATTTATCAAGTAATCTACTTTAGGCGCCGTACTGGTTGACTTACGATTTCCCACCAGACGTGAGGGCAAAGCTCAAGCAACAATGGGGTTCTGACTGGAAGGGTCAAGCACAGAAATGGTAGTAGGCCTTCTTATTCCCCTTTTCTTCACAACTATCCATGTAAAATATTTATATCATAATGTTTGTAGGCTTCAGTGAGATCTAGTTTCTATGTTACTATGCTGTTTTATGTACGTGTTTTGATCGAACACAATTCTTCTGTTCGTAAATTCAGTTTGTCTGAAATTATTCTTGCTCGTAAATTGAAGGTTTCTGTTAAAATTCAATGGGAAGGATGAGGAGGTGAATCTATTGGGTGATGGAACTGAAAAGCCAGAGTTTGGACAATGGTCATGGATGTCTCCACAGGAGATAGTCGACCATGTAAGTTTTCGTTATAATTCAAAACTGCGATTTCAATCCTTAAAGCTTTTCTTTGCAACTTTACATCGTATTTTTTTTCTCTGCAGTCTGTGGATTTCAAGAAGCCTGTGTATGAACAAGTCATGAAAGCTTTCTCTCCATATCTTGAGTAGATTATTGAGTTTGATCGGTTTCCCCCAACCCAGTTTTTCCACAGCAAATTAGAACCGATGTTTAGAATCAAAACTGACTTCTGTAGATGCTCTTAATCCCAGTAATAACACCATTGAACTTGGGAACAGATTAATTTCTCATTATAACATGAGAGTGTCATACATTTTTGTTTTAATTTGCTCTGTTTTTGGAAGAAGACTAGCACAGGTGGTGTTGATGTGCAGCACAGAAAACAGAAATGAACTTTATTCAAGAAATTTCTGGATACAAAGATAAGCTCATCACACCATATGTAAATATCACTGGGAGTGCACCCGATACTTCTTCGTTCCAAGAAAACGAAAAGAAACATAAGATATGCCAGGCGTAACTCTAATTCGTGTTATTTGACAGCATCTGCTCTTCACCATTTGAGCTTTGGTGGGAAGTACTGCATTGCATTGTTAATCACAACATAAGAATGGGGAAGGAAAAACTAAACTAGTAAAATAATAGGATTGTTTCTGAGTTTCACCTTGTTAATGAGGGAGATGTAGTATGGCTTCACCTTGTCCACATCAACTCTAAACTTGCTTTTGCTGTAGAGATCATATTTGCTACAAAAACAGTGGAGAAACTGTGTAAATATAAGCGCAGAACAGTCGAAAAAGGGTGGAAAGGAAATGAAAAGGTAAAGGCAAATCCTCCCAACTTGAATATTTGAAGCCATTTGAGATTCTCAGCATCTTCTTCATTCATCAGATACTTATATGCTCCTGACTTGTGCAGTGCTGAACCACAGATGAACAGTTAATCCCCCGTACAACAAGAACACGCACGCACATGCAGAAATACTCACCGTAGAATGAGTGATACCGAATGATGAAGAGTGCAGCTGATGGAAGCGTAGTCTTGTTTTCCTTAGCCACCTGCAACATAATTTCAAGAATCTGTGGAGTGGAGATAGAAGACGAGGGTTGGTTCGACTGAAGGAATAAGCTCGTACCAGGTACATGTAGTCATCATGCCCCCATGACATCACAACATTATCCAATCCACAACCCTCTGCATAGACTCCAAGCTTGCTGTTATAAGCTGGATTTATATAATCTGGGCTGCTCTTAAAATGCTGCATTTTTTTCGAGATTTCATGTAAACTTTGCCCTTCTAAGTAGTTTTAAGATTTCAGAGATAGAAAACAGACCTCATAATGAACAATTGATGGATCAAAGGCACATCCAAGAGGAAATGTGTCTCCTGCAGTTAAAGCAGCCTATCACTAGACGAGCAACGAAGACAAGAAACTCGATCAGTTTCAGTAATCAAGACTGTGAATCTCACCAACAACAGCCCATTGTGGTAGACCTCCAAAGCTAGGCAGAAGAAGAACCTTCCCAAGATCTACAAAAACATTAATACTACTTAGATTTTATTTATGGTAATTTAGTTTTTGTTATATATGTGTGGAATGAATTTAAGATAACCAACCATGAATAAGAGCAGTCAAATGCAGCCAGTCTTGATGAGGATAATCTTTCCTAATGGCCTCTGCAGATTGAAGCAGATGCTGAATCTGAGGCTCATCCAAATCAGGATCACTCTCATCCACCACTTCATTCAGGAGTTCACAGCAATCCCATATGCTCATCTCGGCACGATTTAAAGATCTGTACCTGTCCCTCATACGCTTCACCTGCATCGAACATTGAGGATTAATAAATTTGTTTCAAGATTAAGTGGGGAATGTATGCGTGTTTTTTCGGTTCTTCCTTACAAAGTCATATGTTTGGTTGATGTGGCTGAGGCGATAGAGTTCCTCGACTGTCTCTCGTCTTTCGCTCTCAGCATCATAATCCCTTCATATCACACATCAATCAAAGCTCTCACTTTTCACCATAAATTGCAATTACTTAAATTGGATCATGAAAAGATGATCAAGAGAAAGAAACCTAAAAGAATGGCCGTATGAATTGTTGTCAGGCACTACAAAGCCTTGATCAAGAACCAGTTTATCAGTTTTAGGAACAGTCTTGAGATACTCAACATCTACATCAACATCAACATCAACCCCTTTTCATAAATAAAAACACAAGAAATTAGTCAGCATGAAGAATCCATCACACTAAGAACGTATAAAAACAAAAACAAAACAACAATCAAAAAACCAACAATGATCAAAATTTATTAGCAAATATAATGGCTATGCACATATACCAAACTGAGGCTGCTCAACGACGATAGCCATCTTCGAGAAAAGACTTGAGATATGGGATTAGTTATAACTTGAATGCAGAAGTTTTATAGTGAAAGAAAAGAGGCCCTTAATTGAAAATATTTGGAGATTTTATCCAAGCTTAAGTTAAGCCTTAATTGGAATGGAATATGTTGTAATCCAAATCCAAAACCCAAAAATCCATATTTGGTCACTGCACTAATTGCCAGCAATTCGTGATTATCCATTCTTCCCTTGCAATTTGCAAATGGTATTTACACCAGATATGCATTACTTTTTTTGTGTTTTAATCAGCTAATTTGCTGCCTTCTAAATTTGAGAAATGTTGGATAAATATGAATGTATTTTGTGATGCGAAGACCAGAGATAGTGAGCCTCATTGATTATCAAGAAAAATAAATAAGGCTGAAATAAATTTATTATAGAATGGCATTATCCCCTTTTTTGGGGATAAGACGTTTTTTTTTTAATCTGTAATGGTCTTTATAATTTTCTTTCGTGATCAATTTCATATAAATAAGAGATAAATAACTAGATATGTAATTTAGTACCCTAGACTAGAATCCCAAGTGCTACTAAAATTAGTTGATTTAGTGACAAACTTCATCCACACTAACGAGAAATATTTCTAACATTGAGATTATCTTAAAAATTAATTTTATATAGTACTCACTCCATCCAGATTATATTTTTAAAATTCACTTTAAAACTCATAATAACAAAATATTAAAACTAGTGTCGGAATAATGTGCCTCTATTTTTGTGGATGAATAGAATAGTACAATACTCATTATGTCTCATAATTAATATTTAACTTTTTTATTTTATACCTCACATAGATATTATTTTTTTCTAGTTCACTTTTAGCTACAATCTACAGAGGTATTAGGGCTTATATATATATATATATATATATATATATATATATATATATATATATGTTCTTTCGAGTGAAAATTGTTTAGAGCACATATGAATGAAGAAGTTATTTAATTAACCAATCATTTTCTTTATAATTATACAACGTACTCTATATTACTATAAATAATCTATGGGGGTTATTTTGTTTTTAGCTATACCCAACAAATTTTTGAATTTAAGACACCTATATATATAGAAACCCTCGTGATCAAGACTTTTCCTTTTAGAGGCAAAACACCAATAAAAAAAAGAAATTCCGTACAGCTAGTAAAATCGTCTGATATGATGACATGAACTCCAATTAGTGTACCTTTTTTTGTTGAACAAAAATAAACAAATATTCATAATCTTAAAAAAAAAAATGTACATTTAGAATACTCCTTAATTCTCATAATTTTCATTGATTATAAAAGAAATTGTAAACCATGACTTATGAATAGTTGTTCAACAATATCACTCCTAATGATACCCCCTTTCTCTCATCCCTAATTAAAGTCCCACAATCTTGCTATGGAAAATATTTTTTCATAACATTAACTTCACAAAATTGAAAAAAGAGATAACCAATCTCTTGTAATTTTAATCGTTTATATTTAGATTCTTCACTTCCCAAAACTTCAACTCAGATGGAAAGAACAAAATCAAGAAACAGCCAGAAAATTAAGTAGCAAAAACACAAAAGAAGAAATTGCATAAAAAAACAGAAAAATAAAAAAAATAAAATAAAAATGAAGAAACTTACAGAAACCATATCTTGTAAACTTTCCCTCTGCATTTCTTGATCTGCATTCAAGTTTGAGGAAACTATATGTGTTTCCAAACATGTGAAACGAAGAAATCTTGGAGAAGGAATGATGTAAGCCAAGTTTGAAAGGCAAAGGGCAGAAATTAGCTGCCATTTTTCAACAAGGAAGAAAGTAGGGTTGTTTACAAATTATAGAAAGCAATGAGAAGTTTTCTCCCTCTTCACTTCACGTACATATTATGATATGATATGATATGATATGATATGATATATAATATGAGCCTCTTCCCATATCAACTACTATCATTCTTATGTACCAAATGTACGATTTGCACTTGATACGCAATCTCGCCATACGGCTCTGACTCAGCATCAACACTATTCTGAGTACACTGCACACATCCGAGATGATTTGAACTCTCAACCTACGTGTTAGTTAAAATCGAAGGCGGAGTAAAATAAATTCTCGGCCAGGTTGATTTTTCTAAATTTAGAGTTTGAGCTTGCAGAATACTATCAATGTAATGATTTTTAAAGAGTAATTCTTAAAGCTCACTTTTTCTCGTGATTAGTCAGAAATGTAGCGTCTTACCAATGGAACTGTGTTTTGTCGTCAAATAGCATCGGAATTTAAATTCAATTGCCAAGTAGAGTAAAATAAAGATAATATCTAATTCAACCTAACACCGACACGTGATGCGATGATCTACACACCAAAGGCTTTGCTATGATATTTTGATGTTCAGTCAAATCAGCAAAACCATTTTATAAAAATCAATTTGCAGCATGTGTTTCTTTCTTGCATTGTTATACTTATACTCATGTTTCCTATTTTCTTGCACAAATTTCATTTTTGATACATCTTCAAAAAAATTGCATTTTCTTTCTTTGAACATTATATCTCACCACAAATCACTTATATTTACTCTGTATCATTTCTATTTACTACCATTATATCACTTCATCTAGCATTTTATTAAAACTCACACAACTATTTTTTGTGCAATGAAATAGAGGGGGGGGGAGTATTTGATTTGCACTTTGATTAAAAAAAATTAACTTTAATATTTATTTTTTTCTTGACATGTTTTTATTATTTTAAAATCATGCATATTTAAGAAACGTGTCAAGAAATACGGGACGAAGAGAGTATCAATGTTCAAATTCAATGATAGTAATTGAGATTTTGTGTTAAGGGTCCCCATTTTTGGGTGATGGCAGAAAAGGGCGGTGTACTTGAATTTCTTCCAACCACAAACCATGAAAGTACAGCTGTTGAAGTTGCTTTCGCACTAGAGATTTCTGCATAGCTTTAATTGGCAGTATGTAACAACTCAATAATTCAAAACCATTAACCAAAAAATCAATTTAAAGTTTTTCATTCTTGAATCTTGATCAGCAATCTTGTTTATCATTTTGGTCATGAAAGTAAATATGACAAAACTTATGTATCCCTTGGTCCACTCTATAAAATATCCTATGCATCAATCCCACATTTCTCTTTTGATATTAATGTTCATATAATCTCAACTGCAGTAATACAAAATTTCCTCAACTTATACACAAACCTAACACAGTCCAATCTAAAAACCAACTCATCTGCAATATCTAACACACAACCTACATAACAAATAAAGTGATGCATTTCAATTTTCAATTTACAAGTTAGGCCAAGTTAAAGTACTAAGCTCAAAAAATTACCAAAATTCAATCCCTTTTTTCAGTTCTCCACATGTTCAAAGGAGTTGCCCACAATTTCCTGCAAATGATGAACAATTTCCTCAGCAACAATCTCAGGGGAGAATCTCCTCTTCATATCAACCCTAGCTTGCACCCCTTTAGCCCTCGCTTCATCGCGATTTCTCATCACACGCCTCATCAAAAATCGAAGCCCATCAACAGAAGGCTCCGCCCACAAATGCCCCTTAAAGGGTCCATCCTCAACTTCACTCATTCCATCATAAGGCAACGGGTAGCTATTCTCGTCGGTCAAGAACTCGGTGGGGCCCGACCAGTTCGTAGTGATCACCGGCAACTCCATGGCCATCGCCTCCACCACCGGCCGGCCCCACCCCTCGCCTCGAGAGGGAAGGACGAATGCATCAACGGCCTTATACAATCTTGGTAGATCAACTTGAGGTATGTGTCCTTCGATCACATAAACCGGAGCCAAAATCTTGAAAGGCTTCTCCAAATTCAATCCTTTCACATGCTCAACAATCTTCTTATCAAAATTACTCTCTGTGTGGAATGCATTGATCAGGAAACACAATGCAACATCATCATCCTTAGAGAACTCCTCTAAATAAGACCTCAATAGAACATCCCATCCTTTCCTATACTCCCATTTGAACACACTCAAGAAAACAAACTGGGCTTTCGAAACCAACTTCTCTGATCCCAACACAAGCTTGCTCACTGCATCCAAGTTCAAAGGCTCGACCTTTGAGGGATCGAAGAAGGCCGAATCGATTGGTTGGATGATCTTCTTCACTTTCAATGGATCAACCCCACTTTCCCTAAATGTGCTAACGTGGAAATCAGTAGGAACCCATATGTAATCCATTCTATTACACCTCCTCACATGTTCATCATTAACCCTATCAGTTTCAAACATGGTTCTTCCGACAACAACCTTAAACTTACCGAAGCCGGTGGGAGGGCAAGGAACGGTTTCGTAGAGAGGCGGGTGCCAAGCCCCGGGCTCGCTGTGGCAAACGACGATGGTTTGATCCGGTTTGCATCTGGTTTGGTGAAGATCCATCGCAAGATTCCTCATTTCCAGGGGCAAACCCATCCAGAATTCGATATCTTGAAGATCGGCGTAGTGGTCGATGCCCAATTTGAAGAATGGGGTTTCTTGATTCTTGATGTAAGCGTCGAGGGCCAAG
Source organism: Mentha longifolia (assembly GCA_001642375.2). Lineage (NCBI taxonomy): Eukaryota > Viridiplantae > Streptophyta > Magnoliopsida > Lamiales > Lamiaceae > Mentha > Mentha longifolia. The sequence goes on from CM038117.1 coordinate 833,523, forward strand.
ATGTAGGACCAGGCTTCGGAGCTGTAGCCGCCGCCGGAGAGGAAGGGGGCCATCCATAGTAGACAATAAGGGGGTTCGCCTTCGCCAATTTGGGGTTTTGTGATTGTTTGGGGGAATTTAAAGAAATTGGGGAGGTTTGATTTGAGAAGGGATGGTTTCTGGGTTAATATGGTGAATGAGATTGCTAGGAACAGTACCGAGATCGAGATGAAATAGATGGGTTTCGTTGAAGAAGGGCGTGGGTTTTGGGGTCGGTGATTTTCATCAGAATCCATAGAATAGAATTATACTATAGTATATGTAAAGAATGTATACTGTGCATAAGCAACTGGCAAAACTTTTAACGGAGCTGAAGAGGAAGAAATGATGACTGGCTTCCAGTTTTCACTTTCACTATGATTTCTCTTGTACTACCTCTATCCCACTTAGTAAGTCCACTTTAGGATTGGAACAAAGACCAAGAAAATTAGATAAGGGGGCAATTAACAAAAAATAAGGGAAAAATTAAGGGAATAAATTATTGTTCTGGCCCCCAAAAATCAAATTTTGCCTTCAACTTCACTAACGCTACATTATAAAGTTAATCTACAAATCATTTACAACATTCAGCTCTCCAAACTTCATCTTTCCCTCAAGATTCTCTGCCATTTGCCATGGGATACAAACCATGGCTTCAAGACAGTGACAGAACTGTGATAATGCAATTCCTGTTGGCCAACATGAAACCAGATGGGAAGCTTGTCCATGGGAAGATGGGTGAAGCAGCTGTCAAGTACAATGTCAGTCCCAAGACTGTGCAGAGAATCTGGGCCACTGCAAAACAACAAAGAGAAGAAGGCAATCTTGTTAATGTTGTCAAAAGCAGAAGCAGAATAAGGAAGCTAAAACATGAGATAGATTATGAGAAAATAGAGCAAATTCCAAAAGAAAAACGAGGGACAATTGAAGCTATGTCAGATGCACTTGGAATACCCAAGAGTACAGTGGGAAGATGGGCAAAGAAACTGCTCAGACATCATTCTAATGCCATTAAACCTCTTTTGAAGGCTCCTAATATGCTTTCAAGGTTAGAATTCTGTCTACAAGCCTCACACTATGAATATGCAGCAAACACTCTGAAATTCAAAGCCATGGAGAACACCATTCACATAGATGAGAAATGGTTTATGTTGAAGAGGAAGAGCTGCAGTTACTACCTGACTCCAATGGAAGAAAATCCACATAGAGTCTGTCAATCACAGAAATTTATACCTAAGGTCTTGTTCATGTGTGCAGCAAGCAGACCTGTGTTTGCTAAAGATGGTATAGTTTTGTTTGATGGAAAGATAGGCATTTGGCCATTTGTTGAAGAGGTTGCAGCTAAGGAATAGTATAAGGAGACCTAGAGGCACTATAGAGATAAAGCCTATTCAGTCAATCACTAGGAAGGTCATTAAAGACTGTATAATCAATGAGGTAAAAGGTTTCAATTAATGCATTCAGTTTATTTCAATTATTGTATGCAACTGCTCTATGACATTCAATGTTTAATTTAATGCTACATGTTTTGTTGGTTTAAAATGTTTTAGATAATTCCAACAATAAAGCAAAAATGGCATGCATGTCTAAGCAAGGACATATCTATTCAACAAGATAATGCAAGGCCCCACATCTTGAGCACAGATGCAGACTTTCAGCAAGTTGCAAATGCAGATGGGTTCAAAATCAAACTGGTTAGACAACCAGCCAACTCACCTGACTGCAATGTGAATGACATAGGTTTCTTTTGTGCTATTCAAGCACTTCAACAAAGACAGAATTGCAAGAATGCAGAAGAGTTAATAGATGCCGTGAAGAACAGTTTCAACTCTTTGGACCCCATGACTTTGAATAAAGTATTCTTGTCACTGCAGTGTGTGCTAATAGAGATAATGAAATGCAAGGGACAAAACTCTTTCAAGCAGCCACACATGAATAAGAATGTTTTACTCCTGCGTGGCATACTACCTAAAGATTTGGAAGTGCCTGAATACTTGGTGAGGGAGTGCATTGATCACCTAATCAGTGAAGAAAGAACACAAGGAGTTCAAGACCTAATGGAAGCTATGGGTATTAGTGTGCCACAGATGGGAGAAGGGTGTCCAAATTTGAACTTTTAAGGACATTGAAGGCCAGTTTTTTGTGCAGTTTCAGTTCATAACATAATCTTTTTTTGTGCAAATGCCATGAAAGCATATTTTTGGAAGCAAACATGGCATGTCATGCAGTCTTTTGGAAGATTAAGTGAAGATTAGTGTTTTTTTGTGCATATGACATTAATGCAGATTGAAATGCAGATGTAAAGTTTCTTAGTTAATCTGATTATGGCCTATTATTGTTTAAAGTTTATCTTACAGTTTTTAGAAAAGTTTATCAGAGCACATTCAACCACAGATTCATTCTAGTGTAAGCACAGACAGAAAAGAACACATGAAAGCATATTCAAATCAGTTCTAAAAGAGGCATCAGCTCAAGGGACAGATATTTGTCATCATTGCAGATTAATTGAAGCCAATATCCCACGATAATCATAGCAGAGAAAGCACAGATTCATTCTAGTGTAGGCACAGACAGATAACAACACATGATAGCATATTCAAACCTATTCTAAACAACAAAAGATAAGCAGGATTCATTCATCCCTAAACCAAACATATTCTAGAAACAAAGAACAAAAAGCAGTAAAGTTGTAGAAGTCACCCATTTCAAGGCTTCCAAGCCTTGAAACACTTCTGCATGCATAGATCTCGGTCAATCTCTGCCCTCCGACAGCGCCGCCTCGGACCTCCCTGCGGCAACAACTCCGGCAGTCATCCAATTAGGAAGGATTTTGTAGCGATACCAGGAAGGCGGGAGGCGGCGGTACAACTGCGGGTTTGATCTCTCGGGAGAGGGGCCAACAGGGGCGGGCAACGCCGGTGGGGAGGCAAAAACAGAGACGTCTAGGGTTTTTGGGTTCGGTGAAGGCGGCGGCGTCAGAACCCTAGGGCTTTCCGGCCTAACCTCTTCTTCCTCATCAAGCTTCGCCTCCATCGGCCGGCGATGTACACGGGGAAGGCATAGACAGAGGGGTTTACGGTGAAGAGGGGCAGATCTGGCTTTTTTCCGGCGAGATTTAGCCATCGGCTTCAAAGATTTAGCCGTAGAGTGGATGGGTTCGAGGGTCCGCAAAACAACCTTAGGGTTTTCGGGACTGAGCCCTTCCTCGTCCGCCAGCTTCGCCCCCACCCGGCCTTGATAGATAGGGTTACTTATTTTCATGATCGGAGAGGGTGATCGGAGAGAAAATGGTGGAAGATCGGAGAGGTGTACAGAGAGACAGAGAGAGCGAGTGAGATGGAGAGGCGATGAGGAAGCAAATGAGGGCTGAATGATTTAGGGTTTCAACCCCTTCATTTTTACTTGGGCGGATTAGGGGTAATTGGGCCACAATTAATTAGGACTGAGTTTAAGCCTAATTGGGCCACTTAGGAAGATGGGATGGGTTGAAGTGATTTATGGGTATTTCTAAATTAGGAAAGGAGACTAAATTTTGAGAAATCCCAAAGTGGAAATGTGGACTTACTAAGTGGGATGGAAGTAGTATTTTCTTTCCTTTTCGTTAAGGTAAAGAAAAATTAATTTGACGGAACTCAAATTTTAATAGCAACTCAAACTCCCATGCTATGAGTCAAGTGTACATATTTTACCAATTAAAATGTGCTTCGTTATCTACCAATTACTTGGACATGTCATCGTGCATTGGACTTGCATACTTCAAGAAAGTAGATACTATAAGCAAACATCAAGGAAAAATACACAGAGACTTGCGTAAACTTTTTAAATTTGATGAGAACACTGGAAAAGAGTAGTCAAATTTACAACACACAAGAACCCTTCACACAGGATACATTTCTTATTACTTCGTATTCACAATGATGCAAAGTTTCTTGATTTTACGTGCAAACTTCCTTCACATCTTTGACCGAAGGCGGCTCAGGCTAGCTTGGATTGATCCATGCGGTTCATCCGTAGGTAAAAACACATCATCTTCAAACTGCAACATTTATCCAAAAATGATGAAGATATTAGATATTCAGTTGAAGCTTTATATACTACTACTAATATAAGAAAATTATGCAAGCTTCATATGAGGCGTATACATTGGATGCTGAGAATTAGTATCGGAGAACTGTTGCTTGCATCAATGGTTTATGTGAAGTTCTTTAATTAGATAAAATATAATAGTGGTTAAACACACACACACACACACACACACACACACACACACACACACCATTTTATGTAGAAGCTCGGAGCTTCCTAGGTAAGAAGTAAGAAATTTATAGGTTTGGCTTTTTATTCGTGTACAGTAACAAATTGAGTCTTAAAGCTCTTATGTCGCCTAAATATTTTATTCTTGGCTCATAAAATCAGGAAGTTTCACAAACAGCTTTGGTATCTCTAATGACACAGGAACCTTAATTTAGTTCAGTACGGCCAGTTATATATGTGGGAGGGGGGGGGGGGGACAAATAATTCTTAAACTTGGGTACAATTAAGGCTTTCAAGTGGTGGTGGACTCGGGGAACTCTTTCATGATCTGAACTATTCTTTCTACTGCCGTGTGTATAGAAAGGTAGGAAGCATACCTTGACTATAGGATTATCTTTGCTTGATAAGTTGACAGGCAAAAAGTGAATATTCGGCATTTGCAACTGAATTGATGAAACATCAGGAACCCTGAAATGCAACAAGCACAAAGTCAAAAGGGTGTATTTGGCTTTAAAGAGTATATAGGATCCTACATCTTATAAGATGTTTTATGAATTAATCAGATGTTAAAAAAAAAGTTAGATGTCAATATTATAAGCTGATGATAATGGCAAGCTGCAATTACAATAGCTAAAATAATGGGTAACCTGGCAAGCACAGCCTTTGCCATGTCGTAGAGAGTACTTTGAACAGATGGACTGTATACTCCTCCTTTTGTCGGGCCAAAGAATGTGCCAATTAAAATGTTTTTCACATCCATATATTTCTCCATGAAGTAAGATTGTTTTGCAGGGATACTTGAAAGAGACTCGTAAGGGTACCTACAGAATACAATTGAACATGTGTAACTTCAAGAATACAATTTAAATGCTAGTAAATTCCTCAAATTAGCCTTTAGGAAATGAAGAAGATAGAAAATATTACTTCCAGGATGCGGTAACCTCCGTTGCAAACATTCTCTCTCGTGTTTCAGGCAAAATCGTATATCTGTCCCTAACGAAGCCTTCAAAACCTGACTGTCATAGTGTTGAGTCTAGTGTGAGATGCAAATACAAAAATAGCTGCTGAATGATTCGAGTTGCATAGGTCAAGGTTCTGTATAGAACATAGCTTAATTTAACACACTTTTTTCAGGTAATATAAATTCTTCACCCTCAGATCACACTAATACTAACTCTCTTCAATGTCTAGCTGAAAATTAAAATATGTTCTGTTTCTTACGATGACAAAGTAAAACTAACTTAGACAAACAGAAACCCCAGCTTTCACATTTTTCGGTAGGAGGAGGAAGGTACTATATGAGCTACTTGAGCTCCAGAGTCAAAACTTATCACTTGAAAAGGCCACAATGAATTCTTAAGTAGATAAACCACCTTTCGTATATATGAAGCCGATTCACTAACAGTTCCAGAGTCCAGACAGAAGGCAAGTATGCCAAATCATCACTACACTTAGAAAAGAGGCTAAAACTTTAACTGGTCATAAGAATCATGTTGATCTGCAATCTCATAGCAGAGAAAGAAGAAATGAAGAAATTCAAGCATTGAAAAAACTTAAGAACTTTAGAAACTTTTATTAGCTGCACACCCAACTCCACCGACCCCACCCAAAAAAAAAAAGAATAGCCAGGGGACAAGGGACCTATCGCATTTGAGCAAGTATCCTCACTGATATTCGATCTAGAGCCTTTACTATAAATCAACCAAATAAATCGGATGATGCTATCTCATTCATTCAATGATTAAAACGACCAAATAATCTTCAATTCAAAATCAGTAATAATTTGAGAATATCTTATTAACTGAACCAGATTTATCAAAAATAAGAAAAAATAAAGTGTCATGATACACAGCCCCAAATCTTAAATTAGGCCAATTAAAATATGTAGAGAAGGCTGGTGCATAGAGGGTATCACACTATATCTCCAGCATATGAAACACAGAAGATAAACCAAGCAAACCGAGTGCAGAACAAATTTCAATATTGCACTACTCACTTGGGTGGTCTTTAGCACTGAAAGTCCTTCAATACCAGAGATAACCTGCAGCTCACCGGACTTCTTTACTATGACTTCAGTTGTGTGCTTCTCAGATCCAAGCTTAAAACCTTGAGAGGATCCATTAAGAATAACTCAGTTAATCATAAAATTATATATTGCCCCCATCCCCACACAGCCACCGTCCAGACAGTCTCCTTCCACACCCATTAAGCCAAAACAATGAATATTAAAGATTATCATTTCGGAACAGCAGAGCTCAGGCTGATTGATAAGGATATGAAGACATGATCACAACTAACATTTCCAATATTTGGAAGAAGGTTGTATATACAATAACCAACTATGTGAACTTACCATGATCATGTGGTTGGCCATCAATCTGGATACGTTCCCAGGGCTTCTCAATTATGTTGATAATGGCAGCAGAGACCTACCAAATGATAATTATACAAAATGCTGTCTTCTCAGTTATAAGCCATACAATCGTTTGATACTTAAGTCATAAAACTAAAACTCATATAGAGAGTTATCATCCAGAAACAAGACAAGCCATATGCATAAGGACTAGATTCCTCCAAAGAAGTAAAATCTAAAGGATGTTTTCAACATGAAAACACCATCGAACAAGCCATATCAAACTAAACAAGTCTTGACTTTAATGAATTAGTTTTTGCGTCGATGAATTCGTAATTCTCTTATGTTCAGTAGAGACTATCTATATAACCAAATCATTCTGAAATGAGAAGATAAATGCTTTAAACTTTCCAACAAAGTCAATTCAATGGATGCCTATAACATACTCTAAAATTATCCATAGTTTCAGCTTAATCACATCGATCGCAAGCTCTAAAAGGCTCATTAGTTAGCACTACTTCACCTGAGGGTAGAAGGACGTAAAGTGCTTGCCAAGTAGAACGGCAAAATCCTCCACTGAAAGCGGCTGCTGACATTCTTTAGCTTTCACATATACCTGCACCACAGCCCATTACAATCAAACAACTAAAAACAAAACGCAAGAATTCCATTTTCAGGGGCAAGTGCAAGTATGACTACGAATCAAGCTATACTCGCATACTAACCATGACGATGCATCTCTAATCTAATCAATCAAACTAATTTTTTCAAGCTAAATCTCAGTTTTCATTCAAACGGTGGATCATCCATGCTAAATCCGAACTCAATCTAATAACAATAACAACTAGAGATCTTCTCGGTACCGTGTTTTTCATGGTATCGGTGGCGACGATGTCGGAATTGTCGGCGCGAGTGTAGGCGGGGAGGCAGTCGGAGAAGAGGCTGATGCTGACGTTCCATTCGACGAAATGGTGACGGCCGCTCGGTTCTCTCCAAACTCTGCCGACTCTAACCCTAGATTTGCCGTGGCGCTGCTCGAATTTCACTCCGACCGAAGCCATCTCCGCCGCTGCAATTCGTACGATCACGAGAAGAAAAGATTCCGCCAATTTTCTGTTAGCTTTTTATTTATTTATAGTATATATTTTTAGAAATAAAAATTCCGCCAAGTTGCAGCCACCGCCCACAGCTACTCTTCTTACTTAGTCCATAGTATACTGTATACTGCATCGGCGCGTCGACGCTACTCGCTTATTCTCTTTTCCCCTTTTCTGTTTTTTTTTGTATTTTTTTTTTTTTTTTTTTTCCATAATGAATGAAAGATTATTGGGCTGGACTTCGGGCTAGGGGCTTTAAAGTATAGTCCAATTATGTAAACTAATTAATTCTAAAATGAAATAAATAAAGCCCAAATTAGCCATTTCTTGACCCAATTACATTCTAAATTACATGGAGTACTAAATTGTCCCTTAACTAAAAAATAGTCCAATTATGTACACTATACTTCATTCTAAAATGAAATGGGTAATTCTAAACACAACCCCCGTTTTACTCTTCACAGCCCCCGATTTAAAATAATAATAAAATAATTAAGGAATAGACTGTTATATCCCTATAGCCCCCAACTGTTATTGCTGTACCGAAAAAATAGAGTTTTCATCCTCCTGGTTTTCCTCGTCAACCATTGAAGAGAAAAACAAATTCAAGGAATAGATTAAATTCCATAAAAGAACAAAATAAAAGATTAAATTATTATGACCAGGCCGAGTGTTTTCCTTTGCAATCGACAGAGAATTATAAATGATATTTCCTTCCAACCATCAAAGAAGTACAAATTAAAGTTGAAGAATTATTCGAGTTTGACGATTGCCACTCGATGATTCAAATATATCTGCATATGAGAGATCAACAATCAAAAAGTGGAACTGTGAGAAAAATTATTCGTTACAATGAATTTTTTTTTATTGATAATAGTTTTGTGTTCGCTTTATATTCTATATTTTTATTTATATAGTGATCGACGAGTGTGTCAGAGGCGGCAATTTTGGGACAATTTGCGGTGGTTGTAGAAGAAGTAGTGATTGACAGAGACTTCGTCCAAACGCTGTTGCCGTGAAGAAGGGGGGGCTGCACTCATCGGTTGTTGGAGAGGATGTATAAGGGGTTATAGGATAAAATAGTCAATTTCTTTTTATTTTAATTATAATTTAAAATGGGGGCTATGGGGAGTAAGATGGGGGTTGTGTTTAGAATTACCCAAATGAAATAAATGAAGCCCATTTAAATTACGCCCTAAAATGCTAAACATAAGAAAGTTTGAACAAGTCTTATAAAACGGAAGATTATTAGCAAAAAATGTCGTATAGAAAAATGGAGGGAATATTTTTTAGAACAAACCCTCCTCGGCTCCTATTGTATATTACTGCTTTCAACATTTATTTAATATCTATAGTTTTAAATTTGAATAATTACCCAGCACAACAGGGTGGGAAAAGAGCTAATAGTAATACACTAAACAAGAACCAGCAAAAGAAATTTGGGCACAATATAATAAGAAGAAGAAAAAACTATTGTAAATGAACGATGGTGATGCAGCGGATGACGTCAGCATCGGTGAAGTTTTTGACAATTCGCCTATAGAAAGTGTTGTTGTCGGCGTTAAATGCAAGTCACCGATCGTTAACTTTCGCTTCCAGCTAGGTAGCAACCTTAAAAACATAGTATTACCACTTTAATTCATTGTATCTTTATATAAAAATAAAAACAAGCCATTAATTAAAAAGAGAAAAATATTACTAGTATGAAATTGAAAGGAAAGGAAAGGAAGTCGCGTGTAGAAATGATGAATTATGAAACTTCTTCGCTTCTAGATGAGTTGAGTCAAGTGGCAACAATTCTTATCTTATCTTAATTAATCTTTATGGTCAAAATTTACCGATTTTATTATTCCTTTTGACCACTCTTATGTATGTTTCGAGATTGTTCCAGAGCCGACGGGAAGGATCTAATCCTATCATTATTTCATCGTCTATTTACTACTACTATTGTGGAATTGATCCTATTAATTAATTATAGTTCATTGATGGTGGTGTGACGGCGTTACATGCAACTATTGAATAATTAACGCATCAGTCATAAGCACATTAATAGATTTTCTAATTAGTGCACGATCATTCCACTTTATTAACATGTGAACCGTTTGGCGGATCCACACGTTCACTAATGATATTGCAATACCACTTAAATTTCTTTTAGTAGGATTTTATTTTGTTTAGATTTTATTTTTATTATATATATATATAATAATTTAATTTTTTTAAATGTATTATTTTTCACGTTTAGCCGTTGGCTCAATATTAGATAGGGGTGCATTGCTCTTGTAATAGTTATATATGAACTCTAATTATTAAAACTAGTTTGTATCCCGTCGAAATTCGACGGGTATCATTTTATAGTATATTTTATAAATAAAAGTATATCAAAAATAATTTATCTTAAATCCGAATCGAAAATAGTCCGAAGGATTTGCCAGATTAACCTAAAGTTTTGTAACAATGCTCATTCTGTGTCTAATATATTTTTAGTTATAATAATTTGCATTCATAACTATCGATACATACTAAAAGAATTTTAAAATTTTCTTATCCAACGGGCCACCTCAAAATCGATTTTGTGTTTAGCACATATTATTATATTTTATTTTTTTTAATTGACAAACATATACTAAAAGAATTTCAAAAAAAAAATGGCAAATGGGCCACCTTAAAGTTGAATTAGTGTTATGGCCAAAATATATTAACAGTGTAGTCTAATCAACCGTAACTGAAAATAGTCTGAGCTTTTATTGGCCAACGCGCCACCTCAAAATTGATTTTGTATCTAAAAATTAGAAACTTATTTTTTATTACAAAAATTTGACAATCATAATTATCGATGCATACTAAAATAATTTTTTAAAAAAAATTATTGGCCAATGGGCCACCTCAATGTCGAAATAGTGTTCTCGAACTGAAAATAGGCCAACGTGCCACCTCAAACACTTCAAAATAGGACGCCGTGCCACCTCAAACTCAAAATCGATTTTGTATCTAATATATATATTCTTTATTACACAAGTTTTATAATCATAGTTATCAATACATGCTAAAATAATTTCAAAAAGTTTATGGCCAACGGGCCAACTCAAAATCCATCTTGTATCTAATATATACTCATATATATTTTATTTTTTTGCAAAAATTTGACAATCATGGTTATTAGTACATTACTAAAAGAATTTCAAAAACTTTTTAGCCGACAGACCACTTCAAAATCGAAGTTGTGTTAAAGCTAAAAACACTTTGGCCTGATTAACCCGAGCTAAAATTGGCCGATGATGGTTGTGTTTGTATACTGTCAAATGTCTTAAATTAAATATATATTTCTTGTTACAAAAATTTGTCTATCATAGTTGGCATACTAAATTTTTTTTTTAAAAAAACTTCTTGGCGAATGGGTCACCTCAAAATCGATTTTCTGTCTAATATATTGATGACAAAGCGTAGCTCAGTTGGTAAGACACTTTCCCTCCAACCAAGAGGTCGGGAGTTCGAGTAACTCAAAAGTAGTTAGCTTGATCAACCCGAGCATGATATAAATGACCTTAATTTCTTGGCCAACGGGCCACCTTAAAATCGAAATAGTATTAGGGCCAAATATTTTAAATCAAAAATAGTTTAGCCTGATCAACACGAGCTTGATAGGAATGACCTAAAAATTGAATGAGTTGTCTGGTCTTATATGTTATTTTACAACAGAATACATACAGCCTTCTCGAGTCGTTGAGTGCGACAATTTATTGGAAGTAATATCAGACACGCTAAATTATATTAAAAAATAAATTAATAAATAAATTATTTATCGGATAGTTGTATTCATTATATATCTCGAGTCATTTGTTGTAAAAAAAAATACTCCCTCCGTCTCGCCGAATGTAGGTGTAGATTAGCCTAATAAAATATTAGGATTATATGTGTAGATTAGGAAAATAAAAATATTAGGAATAGCGTATAATTAGGAAAATAAAGTATGATTTTATACATATTTATTGAAGATTTTGATAAATAGAAATAGAGGATGTAGGAAGCGCCACGTAAGCACATGGATCGTTGTGGTGCTCCGAATATATTAATTATATAACCTATTCAAGAATCTGCATGAATAACTTACGTGCATTGTGTTCCCCAAATACGCTTCCTTGCTTCAAATATTTTATAAGCTTTTCCAGTTTCATTTTGAAAACTCGAACCGATATATCTTGCCTATCTTCTGTTCTTAGTCCCCTATCCTTAACAAACCTCACGATCTCAGTCCATTTTAGGTTGCATGTAAAAGTAATAAACAACGACGGATAGCCAGTCCACCTGCAAATTGCCATGACATCTTTATAGTTTTGTATCATGTACCGCTTACCTCCAGTGAATGATGATGGCAATATCAAAGGCCTATCAAATGATGATGGCAATATCAAATGACGATCTAAGAGCTTGTTGATTGTGCCGAATCCACTTTAACCTTTGTGTTTCCATCATCGTGTATCCGTCAACAACAAATTAGTGTAGCAAGCGTCTGGCAAGAAGAAGTTGTTGCCCTTCATTTCCTCTATCTTGAATTCTAAATGCTAAGAATTTCCTAATTGTGAGTTTATTCCTCTTGCTTGTATCAGATTCAGAATGCCGAATATCTAGATGGTAACCATCCTCTCCATTAATGAATATAGGTGGATATTACAATGGAAGGTAAGTTTGGTGAAATTCATCAATCCGCTGTATATTACTGAAATCTTCTCAACAATTATGTCTCTTTTGTCGGGCATCGAATCAATATCTCCGACAATAAGCTAGTGTAGCCACCTCCGGTATTGTTGGCATATTATATGTTCTACCATCTCTTGATATTTTTCTTACGAGTCGAAGCTTCATATCCACGAATTTATCGCTTGATATACGATTGGCAGCCATTCGGTAAATCTTGGCATAAGCACTGTGTCTGTCAATCATTTGTTTCGGATCATTCACGAGAATATCATCAAAATTTTGTGGATTTCCTTTACTGTAAAATAATAAAATTATAAAACATGGTTAGATAATATATGATATTGTAATACATAAATATATACAGTTCTAATAAAATTTTACTACAATTGATTTATTTAATCATTTATCATATTAAGAAATCACAAACTACATTATTATTATATATATTATTATTTAATTGATATCCAACTTTTCATGAAAGGAAATTCGATCATAAACGCAAAGGATATTCTTAGGCATGATAATATATATAGGCCTAACGTAAGGAGAATTTTAAATATCTGAATCCATGAAAGATAAAATTCCATTCAAATTAATACAAAAAAATCCATCATTACTTTCACTCATGAAAACATAGGTATGACTGATTTCGTACGTGTTGCAAGATTATTATGATTATTATTGGGTATAGACATATATATTGAAGATAATTATAACAAATAGAATTAGATTCTTAAGAATCCGTGTTTATGAAATTTCTCATATATGTATGGTAATAAGATATTGATGAATCGTTATTATGTGAATTTATTATTTATTATATTAAATAATGATTTAATATGTATAAAAATATAGAATTTAGATAAATAGGAAACGGAGAATGTAGAGGGACGCCACGTAAGCGCATGGATCGTTGTGGTATCAAGAATCCGCTGCGGAATTATATATAAGATAAGAAGTCAACGATTGTCCAGCTTGACAAATACTAATGGACAAAATTGCAGTCCCTGTATGATTGTTTACTTTTAAATTAGCAGACTGATCTAGGATTAGGATTAAGATTATTCCACACGTAAACAGACATAAAAGATTAATTCAAATAATTTTATCAATACATCACTCTAAACATAAATAAACTAAAGATGTACGTACTATGAATTTGTCGAACAAAATAATCATTTACTCCCTCCGTTTACTCTGAATTGACCATTTTTTTGGGCACAGGTTTTAAAAAAATGTAATTCTATGTGTATTATTATGGTCCTCACCTCTTTAATGAATGTATAGCAAGAGTTATTTTATGCTATTTTTGAAAAGTGACCAAATAAGAGTAAATATCCAAAAAAAAAAGACAAAAACTTGTGCCAGCCGGAGGCACCGTGCGGCCGGGCCCAAAGTGTCAATCTTTATACAGAAAAATGTCAATCTATATGAATAAAAGTGTCAATATTTAATATAATTATTTTACGAATAAAATGACAATTTTTAAAAGTGTAAATCTTTATACAGAAAAGTGTCAATCTATATGAATAAAAGTGTCATTGTTTTAGTTCGGTCGCACGGTGCCTTCGGCTGACCCAAGTGTGTCCCCAAAAAAAATGTGGTAAAATCAGAGAAAACAAATGGAGTACGTAGTAATTTATTTAAGTCATGGAAAATCTACCGATGAAATTGAACAAAATAATATATGAACAAAATAAAAATATATGCTCTTCTTTAACTTTATATCAATACTTTTTTTATGCATATTAATTTCAGCCGCCGCCCAATAAATTAGCAAACAAAGTCAATAATTTTAAGATACTTTATTAGCACTAATTATGTACTCCGTCATATATTCCGCTTATCTCACGTGACGTCATCATGTAGCTCAGTTGGTCGTCGGCCATATTAAATTAATCTATTTAGTGTGGTTTTTTTTTTTTTTTTATATTGAAGAAAAATATTATTTATAATTATTTCATTTTTCTAATCATATTTTTTGAATTATTTTTCACGACTTGACGACTTCGTTAATGGCGGCGCCTTGGGTTCTTCTACTATTAATATTGCGCATTTCTCGTTGATTGCCAACTGAGCTAAAGGATTCTATTCTTGTCTTCTTCCTCAGTTGAATTTTCCCTAATTTTTTTTATTGCATTTCAGTTTATAAAAGGTAGCTGCTTGCATTATATCTTCTCCACTTTACAGATAGATTCCGCGTTTCTATATAAGTTGCACTAGTATTTCTCGATTCAGACGTAAATTGCTCCAAAGCTTTGGGTTTTTGGTTGATCGATTTGATTTGTTTTGTTGGTGAAGATTTGTGGAGGGAAAAAGAGTTTTTAAAATTTGTTCGGAAATGGATAAATCACTCGGAGAGAAAAAGAGGGTGGTGGTTGTCGGCGGCGGAGTCGCCGGCGCGTTCATGGCCAAGGGCCTTCAAGATCACTGCGATGTCACCCTCATTGATCCGTAAGCTCTAGCTCAAATTCATATTTTTTTTTGTGTGATTTTAATTTTATTGTTGATTGGAAAAACAAAATTTTACTAACAAACTGGACCTGAGATGCTAAATTACTAACAAGCTATGGTAATGGAGTTTACAAAAAAATTGGTTTTGATTTGGGTGTTTTTCTTTTTGTTTGGATGAAATGAGATAGTAGTAGAGTTTGAAGATGTTTGTATTTGCTGATATTATATGATATGACTTTATGAGAATATGAGATCATAGCTTGTGCGTGCCTTCACATATGGAAATGAATATATATAAATTATGAAGAACAAGTCTTAATCCAAGCAATTTTAGAGGGGAAGTTGGCATTTGATGAAAGGCAGTTTATCTTATACAGTAGCTTCAGCTATCTTCTCACTTGTGAAGAATCTTAAGCAAGATTAGATGGTAGCAGAACAGAGAACTCTTTGGAATCGTGATATATGAGGCATAATATTTACCGAAAAACAAGAAGTATAATAGAAGTGAAGTTAGATGGAGATTTATTGTACCTTTAATTAGTTTGAGGAGTGGCTCGTCTTTCTAACTGGCATAAATATAAATATATAAATCAAGATAGCTCACATTAAAATTTTCCCAAAAGATTAAGATTTTACACGTTCTGTACCGATCTTATATGTTACACACTTCCGAGTTTTGGTTCATTTGATTATTGAAATCAATTTCAGGAAGGAATATTTTGAGATTGCATGGGCAGCCATGAGAGCAACTGTTGAGCCATCATTTGCAGAAAGAACGTTGATCAATCATGCTGATTACATTCCCAAGGCTAATATCATTACATCATCTGCAACTAACATCACAGAAAATGAAGTTACGACTGCAGATGGTCGATGTGTTGGATTCGATTATCTTGTCATTGCCACTGGCCATGCTGGTGGTCCTGAATTTACAAGATCCGAGAAGCTCCAGCACTACCAAGGAGGTAAAGTAGAAAAAAATTAGGATCTTATCTTTTGTACTTGATTGTGGCCTTCATTAAAAAAAGTCATTGTGTTATAACATGTGAAACATCTGATAGAGTATGGCTTAGTAAGGAGGAGGATAGGTTGGTAGAGTGGGACTGGGGGTTAGAAGTTATGGATTAGATCACTAGCCTGTGTATAGTGGTATTATAATCTCCACTGTTAACTTAGATTAATAGATCAACAAATTTCTGAAGTATCACATCCATATCAGTGAGGGGCTAGTTGCTTTGTAGTGGAAGATGAAATCGTAGTCATGCTATGGTATCTCTACAAAATGAGTGTTGGTCCTAACTCCTAAGAAGGAAACTCGAATTTATAATTTAGGCTTTCTTACTTTTAGATGTAAGAACCCTATGACTCTAAGCATCTCCATTTACTATGCAGTCAGAGTTGCAAAATCAAATTTGAATGTTTATTGTATAACAATATGATAGAAAAGCATGAGCCTTGTCATTGTTGCATTGTTGGCTGTTGGGCCATGTTTATTGGTTCATCATAGTAGTAGTATATCGGTTTGTTTTTAAGTAGTTGTGATGCGATTTCATTGGTGGAATCCGAATCCACACACACAACTCTTTACATTCAAGGTTATCATCCAGTGAAAAAAAATAGCGCTGTTGACTTTTACCAGCCTAATTTAATATTTTCCACAGAACATAACAAGATAAAAGCCGCGCAATCAGTTTTAGTCGTTGGAGGTGGACCGAGCGGTGTAGAACTAGCATCTGAAATAGTTTACGCCTTCCCTGATAAAAAGGTAACGCTGGTGCACAAGGGGCCAAGACTACTCGAATTCATCTCAGAAAAGGCTGGGAAAAAGGCACTGAACTGGTTGACTTCAAAGAAGGTGGAAGTGATCTTGGATCAATCTGTGAACTTGGATTCTGAATCAAGCGGAGTTCATCAAACATCAGGTGGAGAGACAATTCATGCTGATTGTCATTACCTTTGCATTGGGAAGCCATTTGCTTCATCGTGGCTAAAGGAGACGTGTGTGAGGGAAAGCTTAGATGCTCGAGGAAGACTAATGGTTGACAATAAGTTCAGAGTTAAGGGTTTCAATAATATCTTTGCCATCGGAGATATCACTGATATTCCTGTAAGTCCCATCTTCGTTCTTGCATTTCATTTTTTATCCTAGAACCAAGGCCTAAAATAGTGAAAGATCAACAAACTTTCTCTTGATCATTTGGTTATTGATTTACTAATCTTTGAGTGATTATGACTGATCTATCTTAATCATGTACGGTATAGGAACTGAAACAAGGATACTTAGCTCAAGGGCATGCTGGCATTGTTGCTAAGAACTTGAAGCTGCTGATGAAGGGACAAAGTGAGAGCAAGCTTTCGACCTACAAGCCAGCTTCGCCATTTGCACTGGTTTCACTTGGTAAAAAGGAGGGAGTTGGGCAAATGATGTGCTTGACTGTGAGTGGGCGCATTCCTGGAATGATAAAATCGGGGGATTTGTTCGTTGGAATGTCCCGCAAGAATCTTGGCTTGAGTGCAAAATAGGGAGATATTCCTTTTTTTTTTCTTGTGTTCTGAGTTTTAGTGCATGGCTCTGAAATTCTTCAACATCATTTTTGTGTCGTTTCTATTACCTTCCCATGATTTTTGAGTGTCTGTATCCATTCAGCTGCAGAATGTAATGTATCGTGTGTTAATATGGTTTCTTGTAATGTATTTGATGGAGTGATTGTGCGTGGTTATGTAAGTTACAGAAATACATATATTGCAATATTTTCTATTTTTTGGTTCAGTTGAAATTTTGGTATTATGATGAAGTGTTTCCTTTTGCCGAAAATGATTAATTTCATATTTAGTTTTTTTTTAAGGTTATGAGAGCAATGGCCTGTGCTTTCGTTCACAATATTTATGCACAATTTTCCTTTTTGCTCAAGTGAATTTGTTTGACTTGATTACCACTTATTCCAGAAGTTCATCCACAAAAAAAATCTAAGGAGAGATATTAAACATGTGTAGGCAAATTTATACAAGTATGAAAAAGCTAAGAGTGATTAATGGATGTTTGAACATTCATTATGAAAATAAGAAGAAATGTTGAACAATATATCATCATGTGCATTGTTTCTGGATAAATTGCAAAACAATTTCCACCATCAATCATCAGTAACATGATAAAAATTAACTTCACACTTTCAAAACAAATGTCTAATGCTAAAGGAGCAAACTAGGAAGATTAGTTGAAGTAAACACCACCAGATACAGCATGCTATAATGCTACATAACTTCCTCAACTCAAATAAACCATGAGCAAGTGATTGAGCACCGGAAAATGATCACCCGAGACATTTAAGTTACAAGCAGGTTCTTGTCTGGTCCTCATATGGGTTTGATCTTAAAGTGCAGTGAGATCAGAGAGAAGACGAAACATTTTAGGTCCTGCAACAGATGAAGAAGACAGCAAAAGAAATATCACTGACCGATTTCAGATTCTAGTAAAATGAGGCGAGCAAAAGCCATCATATTTTGCAACACCAGGGGGAGAGTTGCATCTATGATGAACATTAATCTATTAATGAGCATCAGTTCATAGGAGTTGTTTATTGGTGCTTCAGGAAGCTATATATATAAATATAGGAATACAGCATCTAACAAGCTACACCGTGTAAAATGAACACACAATAACACATAAAAGAGCCACAAATCAAGCTTAGAAGACTCTTTATCCAAAAATTTTACAATAACATTCATATTCTCATACCACAATGTATTAACCACAAAGTTCTCTAAGGCAACATTAGTTGATTGAAAACCACTTTCCTTCATAGGGCTGAAAATGTGTCAAGTGTTACTAGTGAGCTATTCAAATCTTGACTCCAAAAAAGCTCGTTTGAAACTCAATCAATTACTGGTGAAAAGCTAGCATACATTTTCGAGTTTGATATAATTGAGCCATCGAGCCAACTTGCATGCCATTAACACGCTTCTCGCAAGCCTATGTAAGCAAGCTACTCTCGAGGCTATAATGAAGTTCCATTCGAGCCCAAGCACGTTAACTTCAAGCCTACTAATTTTCTAAGTATTATTATTGTTTAAATGATTAGCATATCTCAAGCACGTCCTAAAAACGCACTAGTAATCCAAGCTAATCATACCCACCTCCAGAAGCACCAGCAAAGCTACTTAGCATCTGAGATAACACGCAAGCTCATGATCTCACCAAGAGAAAGGGTACGTACGTACAAATTCATGCTAAGCATTACAATCATCCGTGAAACCATCTACAGAACATATGAAGGTATTAACTACAATCATTTATTTTATTCACCTTCAAATTAGAAAAGATAGAGAGGATAGATACCCTCTTTTACAACTTTGTTAGAACTTTGTTCGGACAGAATAACATAAATCTTGAAAAGGGCTTTCATTTCATAAGATTCTACTTTCTAACAGCATAGCACTATTTAATCCAAAATCATATCTTAATCAAATATGTAACACCAACCAACAGACAAAATTTCAAACATGTAACATAGGCCATCAAATGTCTCAACATTTAACACTTCATCTTCCAGAGGCACAAACAAAATTGATATATGATTCAAACAAACTTTTCCCACCCAAACCCAAATTCTAACAGTTGACACAGGAGCAACCTTTGTAGATAGAGCATCTATAATAAACCAAGGAAACAAGCCTGAAACTCTGTACATTTAATATACTCTCAACCACCAAGTATCTTCTTTGTACTCGGGTCAAAATTAGCCACTCGAAAAAAAAAAAAAAAGAATGTGGAGGAAAAGATCATACCTGAACCAGATAGTAAAAGATCCTTAATCCTTCAGGATCCTTGCTAGTTTGAACGTCCATGAGAGAGCCAATTTTGGAGGTGGTGAAAGAGATATGCTCATTCCCCATCACAATTTCCAGCTCCTGCCTTCCCACGCGGTCAGGCTCCGGCCAGTTGTTGTCATCTTCCTTCATTATCTGTAAACAGAAATCAATCCCCAATAAACTAACCACCCAAAACCCTAGCAGCGACGACAACAAAATAGAAAGAAAACAAAATAGTTAGAAAAAAGGCGTGACCTCGGAGTCGGCAACGATGCGGCGGCACTCCTTGAGCACGGCGGGGGTGAGGAAGATCTCCTTGCGAATCATGGTGTCGTTCTTGTAGTTGGAGTTGTTGGCGTAGCGAAGCTTGCCGTCGGGGCGGAACTCGAATTCGAGGAACTCGTGACCGAATTTTCCCTTGTGCCCAACGTAGTAGCGAAGGTAGAACTCTCCGTCGTCAACTCCGTCGGCCATTGCTGCCGCTTGAAGCTTCTAAGGTTGTGCGGGAAGAAGGAAAGGGAAGGGTTCAACGTATGAGTTGTGGTTTTTCTCAATATTATTATATTATATTGATGGGCCTATCTGTTGAAGGTGATTGTGAATTGGTCGAGAGCCCAATAGGCTTCAATTTAGTATTGAAACGGACTTGGCCCGATTTGCACCCGGAGGAGGGACCCGGCACGTGCTCATCACATGCGCGGCCGTCCTTGAAATTTCCCGAGTATTTATTTGGAAACTTCTCCCAGTATACTAACCACACGTCAACGTTGACTCTCCCTTCTCCCACAATTTTTTTTAAATATATCGTTAGTTGCGAGGACCACAATTTCAGATCAATTTTGAACCCTAATTCTCATTCTGCAATTTTCAAATTCTGCATCATGAGGAGGGTTTTTGGAGTGAAGAAGGATAAGGAACCGCCGCCCTCCGTCCAAGATGCCTCTGATCGGGTTTGAAATCCAACCGATTCGCTTTACCTTTCGTTTTTTTTTTTTTTTTTCCTTTTTTTTTTTTGTCAATTGGAATAGAAATGTTGTCTCCATTTAGAGAGAGAGAGAGAGAGAGAGATGCGAGTGTGTGTGTGTTTTTTTTTGGGGGGAGAGGGGTTCAGATGTTTCGCCTGTGCTGTATAGGTGTGTAAGCAGCCACATAAACTATTGGTAATGTAGAGGTGAGGAATCGATTGATTTTTTCCAAATTCAATGTAGAATAGAAGTGAAACGGAGATATATTGCTGCTAATCTAGCATTTTAGCCCAGTTCTTATCCGACTTTGAGAATTGGATGATAGATCGATTTATTCTGGTTTGTTCTTTTAGAGGCTTGGAAGCTTGGTGTTGACCTCGATACTTTTATGTACGTCATTTGAGTTTGAATGCACAGTTTAAAATGTTTTCTATTTCAGATCAACAAAAGAGGTGACAGTGTTGATGAAAAGATAAAGAAACTTGATGCTGAATTGGTGAGATATAAAGAGCAGATCAAGAAGACCCGACCTGGTCCAGCACA
Organism: Mentha longifolia; assembly: GCA_001642375.2. NCBI lineage: Eukaryota > Viridiplantae > Streptophyta > Magnoliopsida > Lamiales > Lamiaceae > Mentha > Mentha longifolia. Next base: position 854,714 of record CM038117.1, read on the forward strand.
AGAAGCTGTTAAGGCTAGAGCAATGAGGGTTCTTAAGCAAAAAAAGATGTAAGTTTTTGCCCTGGTGAATTAGTTTTGTTCTTGTATTTTAAACCAAGTTGGCACTGCATGAAAATCTTGGTTGCATTTTTAAGTTTTTGCCCTGGTGATGACTCCATGGTCGATTTTATAGCAAGGGATTATATTGTATTAATTGGTGGAGGCGGGGTTTCGTAAGTTCAGTATTTATGTGTTTCCAGAGTTTGATTTACCGGCATAAGCATCTTTCTCAAATTGGGCAGGTACGAAGGTCAGCGTGATATGCTATACAATCAGACATTCAACCTTGATCAAGTTTCATTTGCTGCTGAAGGAATCAAAGATGCCCAGCAAACAGTATGTGTTGAGATGCTGCTTTTAACTTTATTGTGAATTCTCTATGCATATCTGTAATATCTTCCGCTCTTTTTCTGATCCTAAGTCTCCTGACTTATCTACTAATTTGTTTTGCTTTTATGTGTCCATGATCTGTCGAATAATTATGAGCTTCTCAAACAGTTGGTAATTTGTTGACTGACACTTTTAGATTATTGTATAGGAGAAAAATCTAAACTTAGTTTTCCATGGGTGTCTAATATGACATGTACTTCAAAATTCTCATTAACATGCAATTTAGTTAGATTTTGTTTGTTTTATGTTCGTCAAAATTAGATTATAATGTGGTTAATTGGTATTGGCTCACTTGGCAATGTTATCTATCTTGTGATTGATTTATAACTAATGCTTGCATATTTTGCTATATATGTCTGCTTGAAGTTGGATATGCTTCTTCTTGCCATCTTCTGTGCGTAGGTTGAGTTAGTCTGTAACTAATAGTGGCGCATTCTTTACAGATGTCAGCCTTGAAGTCAGCAAACAAAGAGCTTAAAGGAATGATGAAGACTGTGAAAATTCAAGACATAGATGTTTGTCTCTTCAATTCTGACATGTTTCTCTCCTATGGATATTTTGTTGATAAGGACCATGAATTAACCAGTGGATATTATGTCTATAGAACTTACAAGATGAGATGCTGGACCTTATGGATGTGAGCAACGAAATCCAAGAGTCTCTTGGTAGAAGCTATAGTGTACCTGATGATATCGATGAAGATGATCTGATGGGTGGTAAGGATAAGATTCACTCTGGACTACTATATTTACCTAACTGCCACCATTATTAGGAGTAAAGATTTTGATTCATCACCATTCATGAGGCTTTGCTCTAGATGAGAAATACTGTTAAAAGTTGCACTCCTAGTATTTTTCTTTTGATCATATTGTGGAATCCAGTTGGCCATTTCTCTTCCTAATGAAGTAAATTTACTAGTTAAATAATGATAATCAAGTTTAGAGATTGAACTTCTTTTTATTATTCTTGAATGTTGATAGTACAGTTTGATTCTGCTGCTACTGATTTCTTATATATATTAGTATTCATTAGAGGTTCCATGTACTCTTATTGATTTTTTTTTTCTTATCATGTGATGCAGAGCTGGATGCTCTGGAAGCAGACATGGGGTTTGAAACGGAGGGTGATGGAGTACCTTCTTATCTTCAACCTGATCAGGATTTAGAATCAGAACTAAACTTGCCATCAGCACCAAGTGGAAATCCACCAGGCAGAGCAAATGTGCAGGTAACGTACTCCTTGCAAGGAGACAGGCAGCTAAAAGGACTTGTTGAAGGTTAATTTGGTTGGTTTTCTTTTCTCCTTCTAATAAATGATATGATGTCGACAGGCTGATGATGAACTAGGTTTACCAGCTGTCCCTCGGGCTTCTCTCCGAGATTAAAAGTGTGATTCATGGACTGGACCTGACCTAGCTAGTAAATGAATGATGCATTGTAAACTGTATTTCTTTGACCGGGTAAAAAAGTAGTGGAATGAATGTGGTGGTGGATATGATGAAGTTGATTCTTTATCCTCCTTTTGGTGCTTGAACCCTAAGTTGGATTTTGTACAGATGCTGTCTAATTTTTCATTCTCTTGTTCGTCTCTCTTTTCGAATCTATCAAGTTGCAATCATGTTTGGTCGCACGTGCCATACTTGCATTGCTCAACACAAAAAATACTTAAAACTTGGCTGCTCTATATATCAAAATTTGGAGATCTTATGATTTAACTCAGAGTAACACATTAAGAAGCAGGCTATAATTGTGAGAAGAGAAAAAGTCGTAAAATTAAAAAAGGGTACAACAGTGTTTCAGAGCTATCAACACCATTAGTCTAAAGTAAAGGGTTCTATTCTTTTCCTACTCAGATCAACATTAATCCTAGCTAAGTTGTAGCAAGTGTCAACGAGCTAGTGCAAAGTCAAAAACTGATGAGGTGGTTCTGCACCAGTCGAAAACTCAAGTACTGACGAGGAGGTTCTTTTTAGTTCTGATCACGATTTTGCAGGCCTAACATGTTCCAAACGGGGTCCGAGTGAGTGAAGCCATCAGCTGAGCGAGACCTGCTGTGGAATTTATTGGCGGTGGAAACAGCTATACCTGTTCTCAACGTCTCTACCTCGGTTTTAAGGGACTGGTACTCGTCTGCATCAATAGATAGATGATTATGATGAGTTCAGGTAAAATATTTATGTTAGATATGAAAGTCAGAGAACAAAACAGAATCATTAGCCGCACTTGGGATGATTTTAGGCACGATTTTAGAAGAATAATTAGTCGAAACCACAAACAAAACAAGACTTGAGAATTTCTTACAGCAAAATGCAATAATCTGATGCACTTCTAGTTATGGAGTCATTTCTAATATTGCACAACTCACGAGATTGTCCTTTGAACTCCAGAATGACTTCTAAGCTATACAGCTTCTGACTTTTCACTAGGACTCAACGAAGTAAAGTCTCGAGAAAAAACTAATAAGATCGATTGAAGCATAGGCACTTGTATAGTTCAGGTGCAATTTGTTTATTCCTAGAGCTATAAACTATTTAATGGGCATAACAGCAATACTTGCATCTCAACCCAATTCAGCATTATAGTAGGTAGAATGGAATGAAAGAATTTTTTTTATGTACGACATTATAAATCTTGGAGATCAACATAAAGTACTTACTATCTACGATGAACTTCTCCTGTTTCATTCTTAATAGTTGCTGCTTCAATGAGTTATTCTCCAAGGACAAAGCAGCACGTTGCTGAATAAGAGCAGCAACTCTGACAGCCAATTCAGACCCAAGATTCTGCACCATGAAGTCGAGGATCAAAAGTGCAGTTAAAAAGAGCAACCAAATACTGACGAGCCACAAAAAGTAGCGGTTGGAAATAAGACAAGATGGAAACAAGCAGTTATAACGACATCTATAAAAATGGTTATCAGATCAACATAATATACTTTTACTTTAATAAGTTAAAAAGTATGAGGTATCAGCTTTGGCAGATTACTATTTGAACCCTGTGTAGATAAAAACCATTGAATTCAACCATGGTATTCAGATTCTATTCGAAGTTATACATGCTTCCATTATAACCAAGTTTCCTGTGATATGATTCACATAATGACATCTAAGACATCTTAATTATCGGCCAAGTATGAATGAATAATACGCGGGATATGACTATTATCACTGAAACGCAACTTCTTCTCAGTGATTCCGTACCTGAAGAATGTTAACAGTCTTTTCCAGCTCAGAGATATATTGAAGTTTTCGAGCTCTAGACCTCTGCCCAGGGTGACTGCATACAAGATGACAACTGATATCATAAGGAAAAATCTTTCTGTAACAGGAAAAGGTTTACAGATCAAAGCAAAATAAGACATAGAAAGAATAAAAATTCCTGTGGAAATCTTCGTAGAAACTACATTAGCACATCAAATGTGATGGGATATGATGGAATATTAAGGAATCAGAAAATCAGTTTAATCACCGTGTTAGAAAATCATTAAAAAGGAAAGAAATTTTCAAAACTGACAGCTTTGGACTTATAAATCCAGGATATATAGTTGAGTCTAGTGATGTTATAATACGCCAAGCAGCAGATCGGACAAAAGAAAATGACGTATTTCATAAAAACATATAAAAATAGTATCTACTACCGTTTCATCAGTTTATTCTCGGCATTGATCTCATCAGCTGAAGCATGTGCATCTCTGTACAAGTCTGACTGTACTCCAGACATAGAACTATATCCATCAACACGTTGCATAGAATTTTGCCCAGCATATTCGGAGAACGCTGATGCAATTTCATTTTTAGGGAAGTCTAACTTGTTTTTCCTTCGAGGTGAATTAGGACCATACATGCAGGAGGACCCCAATTCGTCATCAGGCTCACCAGAATCCGTAGTTACCTTCTCATCAAGATCGTGCAATGCCTCTACACCATCTAAAAACGAGGAGGAATCACTAGAAGCTCGACTGTGTCCTGTACTATTGGAGTTCAGGTCTAGATCACTCAATAGATCATTAAGCCAAGGGGGTTGGTCCTCTAATATGAAGCTCTCAGGGGTTGTTTTGTAATTCCCACTTTGCCTGGACTGCGACTCAGTATCTTTTCCTGAGAAAGGGGAGATAGGTGCATGAACTTGGGGAGCTACAGTTTTCTTCTGGAGAGGGCATCGAGGAGGGAGTTGAGCGTGTCTTGACATTGCGACGTTTGTGTTTATTTTCTGCAGAAGATCATAATTTTATATTCTAATACGAGCTTCTCTAGACCTAGATCGTCAAGAACAGTAAACCAAGAAAAGGGAAGATATAATATTGTCTAAACAACATGTGGTTGATGATGTCAATTGTGTGAACAATGAAAGAAACATGTACAGTGACATTTGACAAACAAGATGGTGTTGTGCAAAATCAAGTCAAAAATCTGACAGTTAAGGAAAACTATAGTCGAACCTTCGGTAGCATGCAAGAACCCTAACAAATAACGGCTTTTCTTCTTTCGTTACAGAAATTCAGCGTAAGAAAATTCTAACAGCAAGCCCCACTACTTTAAAAAAATATATAGATTTTAAACCTATACAATTAAGTCACGTTAAAAGTATGTACTATGCAGTAAAACATTTTCATATGAAGAAGAACTCAAGCATTAGTCATTTGTCTTCCTACAGAATTTATTACACAGATAACTTGAGTTCCCATAATTTCACTTTAGAGAATCATGATTGATACCCCTTTATTCATTTTTACTTAATAACTACAGTAGTAATTCTTATTAATATAATCCACAATTTCTTCTCCTCAACATATGCCACTTTAGATAAGGAAATACCCAAAGATGGCATCAATTGATTATCATTCAAGAATTTTTACCAGCTCCAAGAAAACCAGAAAATCCAAAAGACTACAGTTTTATCGTTTTAATCATATTTCACCTCATATAACGCCATTACATGCTTCTTTTTTTGACATGGTAACATAAATTAAAGGCAAAGAAGCCAACAAAAAAAATAAAATTTATCAAAAAAAGATTGGATACACGCGCGCGCATAAACACAAAATGGAACAGGAACACAAAATAGAGACAGAAAAATAAGAACCTCAAACATAAATTATTTCTCCTACATTGCATAATACGGAGTATAATACATTCTCGCGATAACTGTTAAACAAGAAACGGGAACAAAAAACAATATGATATTAGTTGCGCACCTTTTGCAATTTTCAGGCTTGAGAAAATTTCGAAGCAACAAAAAAAGAACGTCTTCTTGGAGTGGTGCAGTCACTTGCTAATCTGCAGAAAGACGAAGAAAAGCTTCACACAAAACCCACGAAAATAAATAAATATACGATTAAAAAGCGGCATTCTTGCAGCAGAAAATCAAAGCGAAAATGGGAAGAAGATAGGCATTGTACGGAGAAGAGAGGGTTTTTGTGGGAGGGATCGGAGTTGTTAACAGCTCATCTTTGTTCTTGCGTTTGAGTTATTAATGTCGCCATCGCATAATTTTTGAAAGACAAAACGAGCTATTTATTGAACAATTCCGAATATGGGGTTTAGTTAAAACCATTTAATTTTCATTTTCATTTTAGATAGAGAGAGAGAGAGAGAGAGAGAGAGAGAGAGAGAGAGAGAGAGAATCTTGAATGTGCTTTATTCATGAACTTTGGAACTGAAACTTCAATACGATTTTCCTTTTCCTTATTTGGTCACATATGTCCATTAGTGACACTTAACTATTTTATTACTATCTTTAATTGATACATTGATTTCGGCATTTTGGTTAGTTGAAATTTTAATAAGGGACCGTGAAACTTTAGAAACGAATCATTCATTTTGTCACACAAAAATAAACTTTAGTAGAATTATGTGTTTAATATTTAATTTAGAGTTTGGGTTTTAAACCTCAAATTCAGCAAAAAAAAAAATTGTCCAATTTGGGCTTTAATAATAGTAGTTATGTTTTTATTTACTCTCTTCGTCCCAATTAAGTGTCTCAAACCAAGAAAGAGCGTTTCAGCATTCCTTACTTTTTTCTATATAATTGTCATTCTACACATTTTTTTTCTAAAGTTGCCTTAACTCACTTCTTTTGTTATCTTATGTCTTTTCCTATTTTCTCTCATTCCCGATGTTAATTGCTCGCTTCTTCTTCTGTCTTATGTATCTTCTACTTCTTCCATCAAAGCTATTGATCATTATCTTCTCTGAACTCATGTACGTCGAGTTCGATTACGGGGTACTCGATCTCATGATTGTCTTCATTTAGTTCAATAATGAAGTTTCCCGATGGTGAAGATGTCACGATAATTGGAATGTCTTCTTCTTCGTTAGGTAGTCGATTGATCAACGGATGGAGGAGGTTGATTCAAGTCGAATGCGAACTTTGAAGCCATTTTTGAAAATAAGAAAAATTGGCCCTATAAATTGTCATATTTGTAGATACTATACAAAATTTCAAATGCAGAAATTGTAATTGTCTTCTCTATAGTTATATATATAATGGTTTCCCTCCTTGTTAATTTTTTGTTGGCTCCAATTCAAATGTGTTGGAATTGATAATATCCGACCATCTGATACATGGAGAAGAAGATGAGTAGTTATCTTCTCTTTTTTCACATGATATTAATTGTATAATTAAAATATACACTCATTATTTATTAAGGTTATTTTAGGCAAAAAAAAATATTTATTAAAATGTGTGCAAGGTATTAGAACGATATATATATATATATATATAAAGGAGGGGGTACATAAATTTTTTTAAAAAAATAAAAAAAAAAATAAATTCGTAATGATGATATGGACAAATTTGGTAGCTTAGACAAAAAATTCACTTAAGTATGTATGTGTGTATGAGAGTATCATGTTTTAATAGGGAACTAAATAAATAAATAAATCAATCAATCAATCAAATTATACATTATTAAAACTCTCTGAATCTCTAGCGTAAAAAGAAGACTCGTAATGCTAAAATATTTTCAATATAGAACTTTGCATGAAAATTAGGACTTATTGGTAATAACTGATTGTTCGAGGGACCGCTGCAAAAAAAGGTTTACATGTTAATATATAATTAATGAAAAGGCTTATTAGTTCTATGTAAAAGTAAAAGTGCTTTCTCCAATTCCTAGTCCACGTCAATTAATACATATAGAAAATATATAAATCTTTGGGATTAATTGAACATAAGAGGGAATTGCAAAAAAAATAAAATAGGTATATGGGTTTTGTCACTTTTATATCTACTTAAGGACAATCCAATTTAATACATGAGACTAAGCTATTTTTCGATTTGAACCTAATGAAGGGCTTAATTATAAGGAGACCAAAGACAGTACTATTTTCATTTCATGAAAAGATTCTCAATTTTATATAATTCCTCCCTCTCGTGAATTTTAAGAAAAAAATAATATATTTGAGAGACGTCCCAAATTCTTTTTGACACATAATTGGAGAACAAATGAAATATCTTTATTTTTATTTTTATTAAGTGCCTCTTGGGCTTTGCATGGATTAAAATATTCAACCATCGCACTCGTAGAAAAGTAATCCCCATAATTGGAAATTTCTCCAAGTTGGCCCCCAATTAAAAAAAAACAAAAGAAAACAAAGATAAAACACATCGTGAGCTTTAAATTAAAATTATTAACTTTATGTAAGAACTAAAGATATAAAGTGCATGCATATACAAAATCACCTAAAAAATGTGTGTTTAAAAATAAAGCAAGACTACGGGATGTTTGAATGAACTAATAACCTCTTAAAAAAATAATATAATATTTTTATCCGATCTTTAAAACAATTTTTATTTGAATATTTCGACAACTTATAATCTCTTAAGGCCGTTATACATTTTATAAGCTCTTAAAACATGTTATAAACTTTAGAAATTTATAAACTCTTTAAAATAAACTTAGCCGAATACTCCAATTGTACGAGCAAAAAAATGATAATCTAGCTAATTATTGAAAAGTGGTAATTCCAGAACAATGAGATATCTAAACTCAAAACTATTGTTCTCAATTTCTCATTCCATAGAAAATTAATAAATATACAAGACGAAAAAAAAAAATCAATAAATAACCCACTTTATGTTGCTATACATATCCAAACTAGATTAACACCCTCGCTATGCGCGGTGTTGTTGTATTGTTTATCACGTTAAAATACTATATGCATATTTTGAAAATTGTTATAAAATATTTACAATTTTGTTTAGTTAGGTTTTGTATGAATTATATTTCACATTACTTTCTCCTTCCCATTTTATCAAAAAAAATGACCCACGTCATAATGAAATTATAGAAGAAGATATTATGTTTACCTGAATGAATAATACTTATTCCTTAAAAAGGGCTATATGATAATTTTCAAATATAAAAATAAATAATTTATTTGTTATAGATAAACTATAGATGTCATAATCTAAAACAAAGTTACAACATTAAGCAAATATCGGAGCTTAAATAAATACAATTAAGGCTTCCAACACAACACAAATAAATAATTTCTCAAAGTCGAATCTCATAATAAAATAGAAATGGCATATGTAGGCGCCAACAAATTACAGAATTTATTTATTTATTTTTTTTAAAAAAAATTGAATTCAGGTTCTTATCTTAAATAATTAACTATCATTTAATGCATAATAACTCGATTTTCGTAAATCTAAAATACATCATATAACTAAAAAAATTAACATTTTGGCTGCATTGAGAAACCCAAAGGTCATGCTGATTCATTATTAATAAATGTGCTGAAAAGTTAAAAATATATATATATATATATATATATATATATATATATATATATATATAGGTATAATAAAAGCACTTTGCATGGGACATGCAAGAATAGACGGGAAAGTGCATTATTTGGGCGGGAAAAACAGGGCAAGTGATTATGTTTTAATATATATATAGATGTATTTGAGTAATTAAAAATGAAATTATTAATGAGAATGGACAAAACCCTGTGTTCCATTAATTGTGCTGCAAAAATAACCGAACGGTTTTTGTCTGTTTATGAGACGTTGAAAAGATTAGTCATGTTATCGTATCTCTGTTGGAGGATGCAACTTGCAAATATAGACAATTTTTTCTTTAATTGATACTAATTTAACAATTCTTTTTCTTTTAATAATGCTAGTTGTTTGGATTGTTCAATCAAGTTGATGAAATTATTGGGACTTGGTAGTGGATTGCGCACATAAGTCCGACGATTTTCCTAATTTAAATCGTGGCACACTTCATCTCACCAATTTAATTTCTTATGTAGTTTGGAATTTTAATCCATGGGTTTTTAATACATGGAGTTTGCCTAGCTTATGAAACTTAAACTCCATAATCTTTAGTATTTTTGATATTTATTTATTTTAAATTTTAAAAGTGTCTAATCTAAGTTTAGGGGCTAATAAAATTTTAAATTATAGAAAACAGATCGTGATTCAGTTGGTAAAATGTTTCGTCTTTAATCAGTACTTTCTTGAGGCATGGAGTCACGTCAAGTGTGCATTATCTAAAAGTACCAAAACATTAATTCAGGGGATCTCAACGTGCAATGAAACTGAGATCATGTTTTAATTTATAAACTACTAGTGGACACAAACAATAACACTATATAATACTCCTATGAATGGGCTATCATTTCGGGCTTAAACCTTTGTCGTTAGTGGGCAAGATTGATTGGGTCATCATACAACTTTTCTACAAATTATTTCGAACTGAAACTGAACAAGGCATACATTATAGGAACTCATAAAATAAGGGGAAAAAAAACAGAAAACTGAAAATTATGCAACATCTATATACTAAATCAAGAAATGATGTTGCATGCATGCATACCTCTATTCAAGGATATAACTCTACAATATATAAATGAAAAAAGAAGACAGATTAATGATGAAAAATTAAGAAGAAATGTAATTGCAAATAGTGAGAGCATGCAAAAGGGGAAACAATTAATCTGTGTTTCTTTCTCCTCCGATCCCCCACCTTTCTCTCTTTTTGTCTACCAATGTTGAAACATATTTCGATTTCTTCTTCCTCAAAACCTCTTTTCATTCTTCCGCGTCTCATGATTCGCCCCTGCATGCAGATTTCTGCATGCTGAAGAATCTAATATCACCATCATCCTAATTTGGATTTGGGGGTTTCATTTCATTCATCAATAAATATTTCAATTAAATTCAATCAATCGACTGCTTAATTTGCTTTGGCTATGTTTAACCCACAATTCGTCATCTCATTCGCTCTCTTGCTCTCTTTCCCTCTCCTCTTCTTCTTCATCCCCTCCATTCTCTCTCCTAAACACCTCCAGATCTCTCTCCCCGACGAGCTCGACGACCTCGCCCTCTTCCGCCGCGCCACCCTCGACGCCGGCCCCTCCCCGGTCTCCGTCAAATCCAGGCCCAAGATCGCATTCCTCATCCTCACCAACACCGATCTCCACTTCGCCCCCCTCTGGGAGCTCTTCTTCCGCGGCCACGACAACCTCTACAACATCTACGTCCACGCGGATCCCTCATCCGCCGTCTCCCCTCCCGGCGGCGTCTTCGCCGGCCGCTTCATCGCCTCCAAGAAGACCCAGCGCGCCTCCCCCACCCTCATCTCCGCCGCCCGCCGCCTCCTCGCCGCCGCCCTCCTCGACGACCCCGCCAATTCCTATTTCGCCCTCGTCTCCCAGCACTGCGTCCCCCTCCACTCCTTCCGCTACATGTACGATTACCTCTTCCGCCGCCCGGCCTCCCGCCCCCGCCCCCCGCCGTCGCTGCCGCTCTACCGCAGCTTCATCGAAGTCAATTCCGAAAAGCCCAAGCTCTGGGACAGGTAATTCAATTCAATCGAGATTGTAAATTAGTAATTGAAAAGAATTACATTCCGCGAAATCCCTAATTACTAGAGTAATTAATAGATTGTGAAAGAGGAATAATGAGCAGGTATGTGGCGAGGGGCAAAAGCGTAATGTTACCGGAGGTGCCGTTCAACCGGTTCCGGGCCGGGTCGCAGTTCTTCACGCTGACACGGCAGCACGCGCAGGTGGTGGTGAGGGACCGGAGGCTGTGGCGGAAGTTCAAGCTGCCGTGCTACAATTTGAACACGTGTTACCCTGAGGAGCACTATTTCCCCACCCTTTTGTCCATGGAGGACCCGGATGGCTGCACGGGCTACACCCTGACCCGGGTCAACTGGACCGGCAGCGTGGGGGGCCACCCCCACACCTACGGACCGGCTGAAATCTCGCCCCACCTCATCCACGACCTCCGCCGCTCCAATTCTTCCGGCCACTCTTTCATGTTTGCCCGGAAATTCTCGCCGGATTGTTTGCGGCCGCTGCTGGATTTGGCGGCGGATGTCATTTTCCGGGACTGAGTTCCGGCCGGCAAGAGTATTACTTGACGACCAACCAAGTTCTGTACATTTTGCTTTCTTTTTGTTAACTTCACAATCACATGTGTATATATGAATACAGCTAGTAGCGCCATCTTATATACTGTATGCAGAAGAGACGAGTTTGCCCTAATTAATTAAAAGATGTATTGAATTTTGAATTTGCAATTCTCTAGTGCCTTTAATTTGTACGTGCATGCATGCGAATTAGTTACGAAACATGCATATTTTAATTTGTAAATCCAAAAAGTCAAGATGTCCTACTCTCTAGCTAGTCTCTATATATTCTGCTATATTACACCCGTTTTTTAGTGTTTAAACAAAATTGTTAAGTAAGATGTAAATAATTTTAGATGATAAAAAGTAAAAATAAAGTAATTTGATTTATGGTGAGTACGATGTATAAAAAATGTAAAGAAATTTGTGCTTAATAACCATTGATTAAGTATTTAAGTACGCAATTCCAATTATTTTCATTTAATTTTCAACTCAATTTTACCCACCTTCTTCACAAACACACAATTAATGAAACTCCAAACCGTCTCATATTCTTCACCACCCCCACCACCGTTTTTACCTCAAATGAATGCCACCGTGGAGTCCACGTCGTCTAGCCTCGACGGCCTCGGATACACCATCGGCATTGGCAGCGGAATCCTCGTTGTGTTCGTCGTCGTCACCTTCGTCTCGTACACGTGCAAGCGTGCACGAGACGAGGCCAGTAGCAGCATCCGCAGCCGCCGCCGCCGGTTACGAGGCGGCACGGACCACGTGCACGTGGACTTTGCCACAACCATCAAAGAAAATAATCTCCTCCTGCCCACAGATTACCTACACCGGCGGCTGCTCCATTTGTCTGGCCGATTACGGCGATGGAGATTTGCTCCGGCTGCTGCCGGACTGCGGCCACCTCTTCCACCTCACCTGCGTTGATCCATGGCTGCTCCTTCATTCATCTTGCCCGGTTTGCCGCTGTCGCCTTCTCTTGCTCCGGCAGGACCATCTAACTGACATGACATGTACCAATTAATATCGTAAGAAAATATTTTCTACCTAAACAATGGAAATATTACTTTATTACTCCCAAAAAGACAATCAACTATCCTTATATAAATGAGACGGAGGGAAGTATTAATTATGATGCATAATAAGCATTTTGCAAAATGGTTTCGTAAAGTATAAATGCGAATTGAATGATAGCTATCCAAAATGATACTAAAATCTATCGAACTTGACGATCGAGTAATTAATATACTTTCTCTGTTTCTCCAGTCATTTTAAATAAAAATGTACATACTTAGATGAGACGATACTTATATGAGACGAGACGGAGGAGTGAGTATATATAATTGAGGGAGTATATAATTTGATGATGTACAAAATTAACTTTCGTGGCAATAGAAACGTGATTGAATTTCTTTTGCAAGAAAAGTACTAATACTATGAATTATGAAACGCCACGTACCTCGGGGTGTACGCCTCCAGTCCATAGACCGAGCACAGACAATCAGAACCCTTCCAGCTGCACTGCACCTTCCCTCAGCGTATAACTTTTGAATTTAAAAACGCCAATCACAATTTACTAGCCGTTAACACCATCTGAATTCACTTTTGTTGTTTTTCTTTTTGTTTTTCTTCTCCTCTCTCTGTAGCAATCAAAACCAAAAAAAAAAAAAAAGAAAAAAAAAAGACCAATAGCTCTCCTTCTTTCAACTTATCACAGATTTTGATAAGAAACTCCATTTCCATTTGCAGCCCCATCTCAAAATTTGAGAGGCAGAAGAGATGAAGACGATGAAAGGAAAGCTGCTGAAGAAGTTGAAGACGGTGAAGGCGATCGGATACCTAAACCCAGACAGAATTCTTCAGGTAAGCGCATTAGATGGTTATTTGTACACTTCGCCTCCGATACCGGCCCCCGTCTCTCGCCCCCCCTTGGCCGCCATTGAAGAAGAGCCGAAGAAGCAGAACAATCACAACAATCCCCAAGAACCAGAGGTCATCGATGTAAGCGAGCTAATGAAGGACCTCCTAGAAGAGGAAATTGACGATTTCGATTCGCAGATGAACGATAAGGAGAATTTCAGGCCGGAGATGAAGGAAAACAAAAACGTCATCGAATCGAAGCCAAAAGATGAGAGCGAATTTAGGGCTGCTCCTTTGTCGGAGATCGATGTGACGTCGTTTAGACGTCCAGATCTGAATTCGGGAACCCTATTCGACCCCAAGCTTCTCGCCGCGTTCGAGCAGGCAGTGATGCAAGTCAAGGCACTAGAAGCTGAGAGAAGATCGAGAATCGAAGAATACGAAGAACTCGACGAACCTCCTCTAAAATCGAGAAAAATCGATCTAACTCCAGATCCACTAACCGAATTCGAAGAGAAATGCCCGCCGGGAGGGAGCGATTCAGTTATTCTCTACACCACAGGGATAAGAGGAATCCGAAAAACGTTCGAGGATTGCCAGAAAATCAGATCCTTACTGGAAAATCTGAGGATAATGTTCTTCGAGAGAGACGTGTCGATGCATTCGGAGTATAGGGAAGAGATGTGGAGGATTTTAGGCGGCAAAATGCTGCCTCCGAGACTGTTTATCAAGGGTAGGTACATCGGCGGAGCGGAGGAGGTGATCGGACTGCACGAGCAGGGGAAGCTGAAGCCGTTGATCGCCGGAATCCCGATCGGCGGCGAGGGAAATTGCTGCGAAGGATGCGTCGGAATTAGGTTTATCGTGTGTTTCAACTGCGACGGTAGCCGGAAAATTGTGCCGGAGGGAGACGGAGAGATTATCGTTTGCTCCGAGTGTAATGAGAATGGGCTCGTCGTTTGCCCCTTTTGCTGTTGAATTTACAAAATTAAATTTTACTGTATTTCATTTGTTCATTCATTGATTTTTTTTAATATTATTATTATTATTATTATTATTATTATTTTATTTTATTTTTTATTTTATTTTTAATTTTTTTTTGTAAAGTTGGAATTCTTTTGTTGATTAATAAGGTCGGTGTGAGAGGGAAGTGGAGCTTCTTTTGTTGTACAAGAGGATTGTATTTCACATGGAATTCATGTGTATTGAATTTATTTTGAAGGAAAAATAATTGCTAATGGACATTTTTTTATTCCGACTTTAATTTTGTATTGCCCAATATGTTGTACTACTAGTTAAGATGGATATTGATGTGGCAATGAGACCTTGGTCTCGCGGAAAAATTGTACAGGAAAAAAAAAAAGAAAAAGAACCTCCGAAAAAAGAAACTTTTCCGATATGAAATTGCTCGTGGATTATTCATACTTTGTAGAATATAATCATATTTATTACTCAAATCCAAACCTACTTGTCGCGAATAAAAGTTTTTGCAATACCTTTACACCTTAATTTAAGCTTGAATAAGTGAAAATTTGAGTCCACACATATTTTACCTTTGTTTTTTTTGAGAGGACTCATACTCAAAGACGACATTAAAATTTAAAACATGATAACATTTGAAGTTCTTCCCTTGTACAGTACTAGACTACTAGTATGTGTTATTGAATCAAATTATCAAACTCATGTACGAATTCGAACGAGTATAAAAAATATTTTATTTTATTTTATTTTTCAGCCCTACCGTTTACGACAGCTATCAAATACCAGACGCAGTTCATACATTCTGCTTCCTCATGACTTACTACCTTCGAATTTCCTCTCTACCGATTCGCCTCGTCCCTTTCCACCTCAAGTTCAGGTAATTGAGCGCTCTTCTCCTCTCTTCTCGCATTTTCATGATTTATTGTGTTGCTGTTGTTTATCTATTGTATTAAGCATGAATTTTGCTTTGAAACTGTCTAGTGTATGTATATGTATGTGACGAGATGTATTGTGGGGTGTTGTGCAGAAGCTACTGCAAGAGCACCGACCTTCGAGGTGAAATTATGGAGCATGTTGTGTTTGATGGTGCTCAAGTGATGGTGGGCGACCCTCAAAAGCTACAGACGAAATTGTCATCTATACGAGGCGATGGACCTTCGAAACTGCAGGTTTTGTTTCGACTCCATTGTTCTCTAGTGTCTTTTTTTTTTTGGTTGGAGGGTTGTTATGTTATGATTCTTGGCTCGATGAAGATAATGTGGTTAAACAATTTCGGTGATTTGGCGATGGGATTTATGCTTAATCTTGATGATTATGAATATATTAGATTAACACTATTTAAAGACCTAGAGATGTCTGAGTCTTCTTATTTTGCGGGAAATAACTCGTTTTTTTATGGCTGGCATACAATATTTAGTTGTATTCTACTTGTTTGAGCCTTGTTATCTTTAGACTTGAAACTACACGACTCGAGTGCAATTGCTCTTAGATATTTTCACTTTCTTCTACTAATTGGCATACTAAGTGAAATAAAAATTCATGAGAAGACGACCGACAAAGTCATTCATTATTGGATGAATATCTATGTAAACAATTTCAGAGGGTATTTGGGAACACAAACTCTTAGGGGTTAATCAGCAGGAAAACTCTCAGCTATAGCTTGCGAAAATTTTATAGAGATCACCTGTCGATGGAGAATGACAAGAACCAAGCCAGAGTCTAGATATATGGTTATAAGATAGTAGTATTTATGATTTTCTATACTCACTCTAATGTTTGATGATGCCTTAATTCTTTGACTTATTCTTGTCATCCACTTTTTGAAGGTTCAATTTGTTTTCTTCGTGACATTCAATTCAAATGCGTATACTTCTTGGCCATCTGCATATATGTAACGTGTATGCTACTTCTAAATGCCAGGTTATTGCAGATTTTGATGCTACACTAACTAAGTATTGGGTTGATGGGCAACGAGGACACAGTATGTTATACTTGATTTTATACTTGGGATACGGTTCATGTTTCTTTTATATCATAGCCATCTGCAGGACAAGCTCTTGAAACCCTTATTAATCATGCTAATTTTTTGCCAAATATCAAAATTGTAGGCAGTCACGCTCTGCTGCAACAGGAAAATCCAGAATACGATCTCAAGAGACAGAAATTATACGAGTATTACCATCCATTAGAAATTGACCCGACCATTCCTCTTGATGAGAAAGCAAAACTTATGGAAGAGTGGTATGCAACTTTACCTATTCTATATATGGAAATAACAACCATGTTTTGTTATTCTGATGCTTAAGTTGTCCAATGTATTATTGCTCTAAACATTTGCAATCAAAAACTAGAATTTCGGATAAGTTTTCAACTGGCTCTGTGGGAGTTGATGTGATTGACTCTTTATATGCAGGTGGGAAAAAACACATGGCCTTCTCGTTGAGGGTGGACTCAACTTCAGAGCTATAAAGAGCTCTGTGGCTAAATCAAAGATTGCATTTAGAGATGGGGTTATTGAACTTTTTGATTTGTTGGAGGTAGCCATCACCAGTAATCTCGGAGCCTATTAAATTTTTGTTTGGTTTTATATTGTTTCTATTACTATCATATAATTGAGTAGATATTTGTACATGAATTTTGTGATAACTAGTTCTGGATTGCATCTGAGATTCTATGTATGCATTGCTGTCTTTTCATTTCTGATATAGTTTAATTTTTTGGCAGAGAAGTAATGTTCCCGTCCTTATATTTTCTGCTGGCCTTGCAGATATTATTGAAGAGGTTAACTTTCTGAGATTCCAATTACTAGTCTTTTATGATTTTAGAAAGGCTTTGCACCTCTGGATTCTTTTGGGAATACTGTATGCCCAAATCTAACTCTTGATGCCTTCTTCTCCAGGTGCTAAGACAAAAACTTCATAGGCCCTTTAAGAATGTTAAAATTGTATCCAATCGGATGGTTTTTGACCAGAATGGTAACCTTGTATCATTTAAGGGTATGTTTCCTTTTACAACTTACAAGGATAACCTGTTAAATTGCATGCTCTGTTGTTCCTTGCTTTCTGATTTTCTTGGTCTGAAATCATTGATTGTCTACTGTTATTCCATATGAAAAATCAAATTTTTAGCCTAAAATACGGAAAATAAAATTTATACAGTCTCTTCTTTCTCCGGATACTAATTTAAATCTTTATGTTCCCTAGACTCATTAAATTTGGCTTTTATTAACTTCTAGATGATCATTTTTCATGTTTCCAAGCTCTTGAATGTTCCACCAGAGATTCAGTGACTGCCAAAAATGTTATCACTACAATTTATCTTCTTACACGTATTTCTTTGCATCATTGACATTAAAAATCATCTGTAAGATTGTTCTCCGTTACAGGGAAAACAATTCATGTATTAAATAAGAACGAGCATGCCATTGACATGGCTGGTCCAGTTCACGAACAGCTTGGTTGCTCAGAAGAGTCCACACCTGACGCCTCCTCTGTGAAACTGAGAACTAATGTGCTACTTCTGGGTGATCATATTGGTGATCTTGGAATGTCTGATGGTCTGAACTACAACACAAGAATATCAGTGGGGTTCCTGTGAGTTCTTATTTCTTGTGGAAAATTATTATAATCTGTTGCATCTAGCATGGCAAGAATGCAGATGGTTTTCATTTTCAAAAGTTTTATCTTAACCTTCACCATGGTAACTGAAATGCTATTATTTTGAATAATTATGAATAATATTTCCCAAGTCATGATTTCACAAGTTACTAAACGTCTATTATTTTTATTTTTGATTCATCATCAATTCTTTTGTTTTTTCTTCAGGTCAGTTTTGATTGTGCATTATTAAACAATTAAACCATAACTGACTATTAACAATTTAAGGTGCAATCAGTGTAAATCGTCAGTTTTGAGCTGAATTGATGTTGTGAACTTGTGATGTGACTTGGTCAGTTCTTTATCTTTTTCATGAGGATGATACACAATGTTTGGCAAGGTTCCTGTGTTTGCTCGTGTGAGGCATATTTGCTTCCACCAATCAATATTACTAACAAGTCTCTCTCCCCGCTACATGTGCACACCCACACATATATATACTAATGCAACTTGACAAGTCAGCTCATTATTTCTTTTCATGGTTGGCCAAGTAGCTGTAGTTGAAAGTAAATTTAAAAAATCAGTATTAATTTTCCGCCTCTGAAAGTTATGCAAATTGGTAAGGCAATATATTTTTCTTGCTTGTTATTGGATGTGAGCTCTTCCATTCCAGTTATTATTGTTACTCAATGAATCATCATCATCGTCTGACATGTCTTTGCTAAAGTCAGTGTTTCTACTGAACCCATGTATTGTCCGGTCTCCTAAAAGTTAGGTTGTGTTATACTTTTCCAGAGGATGATATTGACAATCAAGAGTCTTTTATTTTTTTCTTGTATCTGATAATTTAGGGCCTCATTCTGATGCATACATTTTTACTTGTCTCACCTAACAAGTACTTTATGCAGGAACGATAACATCGAGAGTTCCAGTGATAGCTACCGTAATGCCTTCGATGTTGTGTACTTGGTAAGCAGCACATTTCAGAGATTTCATATCTTTTTCATATCTGTGCAATAATCATGTGACCATTTGCCTTTGTGTACCACTAAAGCCTTACATTAGACTTTTCTCAAAAGAGAGAAATGATATGCTAGTCACCTCCCGGTGGGCACTTTTGTGGGCACCTCGTCGTTTTATCACGTTTGCATTGGTTTTTTTTAATTTTTATTTCTATTCTATATTCTAGTATCTTAGAAATTAATTTAGAAATCATAAAATCTAAAAAATACATAAAAATCAAAGCTTGATTTATTTTATTACTCATTTTTTGAAGTTAAAAATAAAAAAATAACAAATTGAACATTGATATTTTTGATTTTATGATTTCTTAATTAATTTCTAAGATACTAGAATATATAATAAAAATAAAAATTAAAAAAAAACAATGCAAACGTGATAAAACGACGAGGTGCCCACGAAGGTGCCCACCGGGAGATGACTAGCATATCATTTCTCTCTCAAAAGAATTGCTAAAATTTATGTCATATAAAAATTTCACAACTGACCGCAGAGATTGCTTGACCTCGGAATACCATTATAAAGAAAGTCATTGAAAGTTTGTGGATTTCACTTTATGTAGTAGAACCACCTTAATACTTTTTATTTGATTTTATAAGAAAAAAATGAGCTGCTGAGTACAAAGAGTTTCTCTCCTTTTCTCTCTTCCCACCAGATTCTCAAAAAAGTTCAAAGTACAAAGTACAAAGAGTAAAGAAACTGCTCTATGTTTTAGTGTGTATATCTGTTGCATAATACGAATCCTTACCAACAAAACTATATAATATGGGACACCTCATGATGTTCATATTTGCACTTCTGCGTCTGGCGTTGGAATATTGGATAGACCTTATACAAAAACTGTCCTAGCTCTACCATATCTTTTGTTCAATCTTTTCTGGACCAATCACAAACACTTCTTGAATTATGAATCTACTACCTGAAATTCAATGCGTAATTTCAGAATTCAATGTTTCTAAAACAGAATGACGCTTCCATGTGGGGAGTTGTTAAGCTTGCCTCTCAGCTTTGTGCAACTGTCAGTGACGAAGTGGTAACCAGCAATCCCTAATCCCCAAAGTGAAATCTCTCTACTGCCACTGCCATCCAAATTTTGATTGAGTGAGTTCTTTGTGTTAGATGCTTTCATTATTTCCATGATTATGTATGGTGAGAAAGATTTAGTAATATTACTTCAAATTCTGATGCAGGTATTTGCTACAATCTCAGGCTTCAATCGCACTGTGATAATCATTATATGTTTTGGGGCAATGATTTTTTTGCATACATTGCCCATACGGCTATCACCATGATCTATCAATAGCTTGTAATCTCCATGTTTGTATGAAGTAGGATAATACATGTACTGAACTCATTTACATTTCTCCAAAACTTGGTTATTGATGTGAAGTTATGTAAGCCAAAACTAAGCTGCGTGCATAATTAGCACGCTTTACGCTTCCATGTACAAACATAAAAGTAAGAGAAATTGAAAAAGGGTTTCATCTCTACAGTTTTTCAGCTTCTAATGCTTCCAATGGTAAGGTTCCCTTTATATCATCAACTATTTCTGCTTCTGGAATGTCCATTTGTGGCTGCTGGCATTTGGTGTAATGGAACTCGATTTGCAAGCGATGATGAAGAGGCGTCGATGCCATCCGCCCCTTTTTCAGATCGACTAGCAATTCCCTAATTGGAATTGCAGCAAGAAAGCTCTTGATGTACTCTTTACATGACTCTTTACCCATGCAAACCACGCTCGGTTCGTCCACATTCTTCTTCCCTTCAGCGTCATTACTGGTAACCGCTTCTTTCCCAGTAGATCCCTCGGCAGATTTATTCTCTTTCTGCTCCGGTTTATTATCCTCTGCAGGTTTAACAATTTGATGAATTGCAGAATCTCTGTCGAATTTCAAGATGAAGGCTTGGTTACAGCCTTCATAGAGCCTCTCACCCAAAGTGTCAATGATATAGTATGCATCTTCTTCGACTTTCAAGATGAAGAAGTGATCGTTCCAGCTGATGATATAGACAAGAGGGTGAGTCGAGGTATGTATTTCTGAGGCAGATGCAGAAATTTCATCCCATATATTGTCAAATGACATGGCACCTTGGAGGAAATCGAAACCTTTGTCATCTAATCCTTCGGGATGGAAGAATCCGACAAAGGATTTCTCCGGTACTACAGATAGTGGACGGACCTCGGCCTTGAGCACTGTCTCGAGGTCAAAATGCTTGTCCGGGAATCGTTCCATGTAGGCGTCATTGTCACAGAGATTTCTCCACTCGAGTGATCCTTCGCGGATGAGGGTGTCGAGCTGGGACTTGATGGGCATCTCGTTGTCGTTGGATTGCAACCAATCTGCAATCACCGCTACAAGAGCCGTGCATGCGCTCTCGCCGGCCGCACGCTCGTTCCTCTGATCAATTGAGGCGAAGAAAACTTGTGTTTTCAACTTCATGTGCCCGTCGCGGCTTGTGATCTCCCTCTCTTCCCAGGCGCCTATGGCGAAGCTGTCGTCTCCGAATGCAGAGGCGCACATGTCGGAGTTCTCTCCGTCTTTCTGCATAGAGTGTGAAGAATAATTCAGCAACTTTCAAACATCCAAAATCGAGTACGGTGATCAAAAGGTGGAGTTTGTGTAAGATTGCTTCACATGAGACCATCTCACACTAGATTTTTTGAGTTGATAGAAAATATACCGTTAAGTTGGATTCGTCGGACGAGCTAAGCTGCCTCCGATCGAAGTCGATATCGTCTCCGCCTTCCTCGCCGTAATATTTCTTCAGCAACGGTTCCCCCTTAATCTTCGGAGACTTGAAGCTCAACTTCCGTTTCCTCCACGGGAGAAGTCGACGTTTTAAGTTGGAGTTCTCCTGCAACGGATGATGATCAGGAGGCGACGCCACCACGTCCTCCTTCGTGCGGTGGCTGTAATAGAGCCAGTCCTCGTCATCGCTGCTGCTCGTGTTGGATTTCGACGCTCCGGCATGGTTGGCATAGGCCAGAGTACCGTAGCCGAACGACTTGCGGGCCCCAGAGCCCTCCTCGGAGACATCATCAGAATCGGAGTCGAGAGGGTAGGGTGAGTCGCTTCTGTCGGAGCTGCCTTCGTCTTCTTGGCCCGCTCGTTTAGGCCTGAGTGCGGACAGAGACTTGAAGATTCTATCTCTAATGGGACTGGATTTAAGAGAAGAAATATCTGGTTTGTCAGTGGAGAACATTTCTCCATAGCAAGGAGATCTCGGAAACAAGAGAGTGGGCCTTGGCGCGGCTGCTTCAGCCGCTTCATCCACATTTCTCAATTCAAGAAGAAGGATCGACACCTGCATTATTTTTTTTATTTATTAGTAGTAGTAGATTATTACTATTAGATATTAATATTAATGGATTAAGTAGAAAAATAAAGAGGAATTGATTGATTGATTGATTGATTGCTCACATGAAGCGAAGCAGTAGTGGCATCAGGTAAAAGAAGAGGAATCTCAATCTCTCTGCTCTGTTTATCGGCAAAATCTGCAAGATTCAAGGTTGCACTTGCACTGCCTGCATTGTTGTTTGTACCCTGTTTCGTGTTTCATTAACATAATAATAAAGAAAATGTGAGGATTGGATTGATTGATTGATTGATTGATAATTCAGACAAATTCTTATTAGCAACACAAATTTGTTATAGAAAGTCAACGATTGACTCAAATGCAAACGAACTTTAGTGATTAATATGATTTTGAATTTGTGTAATCCACCAAAGAATAACACAACAAATTGCAGAAAATCAAGAAAAACTGAATTATTTAGAACAAATCAATCATAGAAAAATGCACCTTAATTGTTTAAAAGAAAAAGGAGTAGAAACATAGACCGTTTATCCCTCGCGTGATCAATAATACTGTATTTAGCAAGTAATCCCAGCAAAAAAAATAAAAAAAATCCAAAAAGCGAAAGAGAGAGAGAGAGAGAGATAGGGGAGGGGAACTGACGTTGAAAAGGGTGAAGGAGATCTCCCAGGGATGAAAGAGAGCGTCCTTATCCTTGTTAGCAGAAAAGGCGCAGAAACATCGGAATTCTTCGTCCCATCGAACGATTCCGTGGCTGTCGGAGAACAATTCCTTTGTGAAATTCCTTCTTACGCTCTTCTTCCTTAAGGAGCTCAATGAGATCCCTTTCGCGCCTTTCCATTTGACCTCAACCGAATACCTCGAAGATTCCTCCGATGATACGACGCCGCTTTTGAGGTGATGGACGCCGATTCTCGCCTCGAATTTCTTCGATTGCCATGGCCTCCACTTCATCATCTTCACCACCATTTTTCCTTTGACTTTCCCCGATTACCCAACAAATTCTCCCTCCTTTTTTTCTTCTTCTTTTTTTTTAGAGAGAGAAGAGAGAGGGAGACGGTTTCTGCGTTTATATAGAATGGAATCGGGGTTCTTTTTTTTATTTTATTTTTTATATTTTTTAATTTGTTAATTGAGAGAGAGAGAGAGAGAGAGAGAGAGTTGAATGAATGATGGTGAAAGTAAACTTTCAAAAGGTCTTTTATGAAACCAGAGTATTTGAACGTTAGTTTGTTTACACTACTACTACTACTACTACTACTTTACAGCTTAGAGAAAGAGAAAGAGAAAGAGATAGAGATAGAGATAGAGAGATGGATGGATGATATTGTTTGTACAAGAACAAGAGTAGCACTACTACCTTAATATATATATAATGGTGAATGAATGGAGTTGCCATAAATTAACAGGAAAAACCGAATATTCATTTTTTTTGGATTTTTCTTGCTTCTTTTCTTTCTTCATTTCATATTCATACTTCTTCTGCCCCCCCTTACTTTCATACGTAATATTGAAATTAATGTGTTTCTTTTCTTCAATTAAAATCAACTTCTTACACACCAAATACATACATACAATATGTTTTGTACTTATTAATTTCGGATTCAATGCTTTTAATAAAAACAATAGGAGTTTTTTTTTTTTTTTCTTTAATAGTAACTTACATGGAAGCGCATTCATAGAAATTTCAATTGTTTGTTTTAATTAATATTCCACATTTTTTATAATTTTAATTATCTATGGAAACAATTTGAAGTCGAAAGGGTATATTAGTATTAGAGTTGAAAGCATTAATAATGGTAAGTGGGGATGCCGGCTGTACTGCACGTCATACGCATAAAAAACAACGCTTTTCCATTTCCATCCAGCAAATTTTGTGTTTTCTTGTACTATCTTCAATTCAAATTTATTATTTAATCATTAAATGGAAATTAAGTAAAATATTTAATGTTTTTTTACCCGATTTCGGCAGTATAAGTATAAAGTATGTAGCCGCGGTATAAAGAAATAAATTTAATTTAATTAGCCAAGAATTAGTCAAAAGAATAAACAGAATATGATATTCCCTAAAAAAAATTAAAAAATTGTCTTGTATAGTTTGAACTTATCTGATGTGATCATAAATGAATATTATTTTATTTTAATTCTACATTCACTTCTGCATCGCATTCTTGAAGGAATTAAGTTTAACAAATTCTAGTTAAAGCAAATTGCACCATCAAAATTTCATATTTGTTAAAGGAAGCAAGTTAGACGTTTAAATAAGAATTAATATTATTGTGTTATAGATTATTGAAAATGGAAAATTAGAAATAAAAGCGTGTAATTGTTGATTATGCATACTACATAATTATATTAAATAAAAATGCTAATTTATCGGTGCAAGGGAGGGGGGTGGGGGACCTAAGACAGCATAGCATATAAATGAAAGTAGATCAACTTTTCAAGATTGTTCCACGTTTTATTTTATACATTAATAATTTACTAACTTATTCAATGCTTTAATTTTATACACACACACACACACACACACACACGGTGCTTTAATTTTTTTTATTTATTGTGGAAATTTTGTCATAAAAAATAAAATGAAAATGGCAGGTAAAAATAAAAAGAATTAAGATACACTCAAACTATTTACCAAGTTGATGAAGAAAAATAATAATGGGATTCATTCAACGCGTAAATATCACATTTAATACTCATTTCATATTCGATTTAATTGATGCATTTCACTTACTCCTATTTAATTATGTTCGACTCTATTAGTGAAGTAAGAATCCAAACTCCAAATTTAATGAATAAATCATTTCAAAACAACCACATGAAAGAGACCAGAAAAAGACTTGGCAATTTGATTGGATTCTTTCTTCATCACCTAATCTACATTTATAGAAAAAATATTTTTTTTTTAATTTAAAAGAAGAAAAAAAATCTTGACGGAGGACAATTCCCTGTTCTGCCAAACTCATAAATAAATGTGGTAATTATTAGTTCTGTTTTTATTAAGTAAATCGGAATTTATGGTATGGAACATTTTTATTTTTGTTTATTTTGGGAATCTATAGGGAAAATGATGTTTTACTAAATATGTAGTATAACAAATTGATTTGGTAATTGTACGTGTTGAAAACTGCAAATCATACACAAACTGCATAGAGAGACTTCCAAATATTCACGCAAATCATAGAAAAGGCATGTTGAATAAAATAATTTAAATTCCATCACTTAAATTGGTATGTTGACCTTCCCATTTTCACGAAATTTTAACTCTATAGTTTGCTATATATATGAAGAACATATTTGGACGTAGGATTGAAAAACGTGTATGAGAATGAAAAGTATATTTGGGTCTCTTTTATAATAATAAAAGTCAAATAGATATACATTTTTACTATCATCCTTGTTAAAAACTTCAACATGTGATTTTCTCATTTATTAGTAAAAGTTATCATATTATATCTTCATATATTTGTAACAACACATGATGTGTGACAAATTTTTAGTGGGTGATGCATTTGTTACCGGACAAAGTGGACATATAGATGCATAGGATTTTAAAAAATAAAACTCATGGTCCTCCTTACTTTATTTTATTTATTTAATTTATATTTGCACATACGTCTAATCAAAGAATTAAATCAAAACCCACTTAGAAAAAGGGACAATTTGTGGTGAAAAATGGTGATGAAGGAAGGCATGGGCAATGTGCCGCCCATATTGATTACAACATCAAAGTTTATGTCCAACCAAATCATTTTTCTCCTAACCAATACCAAAATTTTAAAGATTTTATGATAATGGAACGTGAGATGGAAATTATATTGCAATATTAGGTAATTACATCATTGCCATTAATAAAGTTAAGAGTGATTTACCAAACACCCTATTTCTACTATGTAATACTCCTTCTCTAATATACAATCAAATTTCAACCGGCACGAGTAATAATATGTATTTGGGGATGTCTTAAAAAGAAAAAAATTATATGTTAAGGGCGAGATATTTAGATGTGATAATTTTTTTACTATTTTTTGTTTGTGTGTTTGTCCTATCCCTTTTATGTATGTGATTTAAAATGTATTGTGGATTGAACGACTATGTGCGTGAGTTAGGTAGTGTATGCTTTTGGAATTTTTGGTTTCTAAAGTTGGATTTGACTGAATTTAACTAATTACATGGGTTGTTTATTTTGTGAAATTGAAAATGAATTGTATTTTGTGAAACTATATTTGGATTATATAGATGCATTAAAAAAACAATTAAAGTGTCGTATAAATGACTTGATACCAAATATTAAGTTAGGGCGGATCCTCACCATTGGTATCTATCCAACACTTTAATGTATAGGGCGATCCTCACCATTAGTATCTATCCAACACTTTAATACATTAAGTGCATTTTCATAGTCTTTTCGTCCACAATCTATTGACACAATTGCTTTTTAGTTGGTTTTGTGACCTTATAATGATGAGTTTTAAAATTAATTTTTAAAGTTTAGTTTTTTTATATAGATTGCTACGAGTGTCGTAGCACCATATAAAAAAAAAATTTAAATCCATATTAAAATTCATCATTACAAAGCTCATCTCATTAAAATAATTAACATTTCAACCAAAAGTACACGGTCTAATTAAATTGATAAAAGAGTCGAATCAATATTTCAATCAAAATTGGAGTACATCTCGTTAAAATAATAAAAGGAACATTTTCTACATGTGCCCTAAAAAAAGGGCATTTTTTACATACATTTTATTAAAGGTGTATTTTTAATTATTAGAAGAAAAATTAAAGTAGAAATGCTATTAAAGGACAAAAATGTGATGTCCATCCGAAACTAAACAATGGGGAAAAAAAAAAAAAAAAGAGGTCTGATTTGCTTATTAGTTCATACTTCATACCGGTTGGTTAACGGCGTCGTTTTGTGATGGCGATGCATAGCTATCAAACGTCTGAGTTCATCGATCATTCATGTTTACAATGAAAATGAGTGAATACGAAAATCTGATGCTGAAATTTCATGCTTTTGCTTTGCCCTCATTTTAATTAATAACGCCTTGTGGGTCCCTCCCTCCCTCCTTACTTAATACTACTACTACTACAATTTCAGATTATGAGCTCCACTTTATTTAGATTTCCTTTTTCTTTTAATTTGTAAAGGGATTATTTAGAAGAATTTAAGTGGTTTTACGGTCATTTCAATGAAATTTTAGTTGATAATTAAATTTTAATTAGGGTTGATGATGTCATACTTAGCTCTAATGATACTTACTTCTAAAATACTGTAATATTTTGGGATGTGATGATATATCAGTTTTCTGGTTAGTCCCCCCTACTAGTATATGTCACAAACTCGTACCTAATGTTCTCCTTAATCGGCCTCAAATTTATTTCATAAACAATAGGAGTATTTTTTTTTATGTGTAAACTATTGCAAGAGAAGAGAATAATGTAATGGGGTGATCCATTGCACCAATTAGTTATTCAATGACCTAATAATTAAGATGAGACCCCAAAAATCCAAACGAAAGTGCACGTACATTGTTGCACCTCAAAAGCAACAAATTTGAGCCACATGTCAGTTATTTATTTATTTATTTATTTATTATTTTTAGCACCAATTTTAATTTTAAAAAAAGATATATCAAACCGACCGCAATGGAGTGATTTTTCCCACTTTACACCCTTATTATAAAATTATCATGGCTTCTTTTCTTTTAATTTTTAAACTAAACTTTAGTTAGGATCCATGAATGTTAGGACCAGCAAATCATTAAATTAAATTATTATAAGGTCTTACATAGGTGCTTTACGCATGTCCACTTACTCAAGATAATTCATTATGATCTAAATATTATATATATAATTTTTTTATTAAATTAATCAATGAGGCAAAAAAAAAAAACCATTTAGACATTGTAAAATCAATTTTAGGTGTGTGATATAAAAAATACAAAAACTATCAATTTTTTGAATATGGGATTAAAATACCCTTACTTTTGAGCACATGGTCACTCTCTCCTAGGACTGGTAAAGTAGCAGCCCAGCCCGATCTGGCCCGGCCCGACTTTATGTTTATGTTCTTTTAGTACTATTACTGGTAAGTGGTAAGTGGTAAATGAATAATATCAAATTGTAACTGTATTACGCAGTACATTTATGTTCTTTTAGTACTGTTTACCAGGCAGGTCAGACTGGGTCGGGCGGGCCGGGGCATAGTGGGCCGGGCCGGGCCGGCTAGGTCTGTCCGGGCCGTGCTAGGCTGCTACTTTACAAACCCTAGGGAAGAGGGAGGGACATCTTTGTCCTCTAAAGCAAAAAATTAATTATTTTTTATGTAAATTATATTTCTAAGCTAAAATTAATTTTACAAAGTCAAATTGAGTAAAAAGATATATTATCTCTTAATCAATTATCCTAATTTATACTCCTTCGTTCCTATTAGAAGTGTCTCACTCCAAACTAAAAATAGAAAAAAATTAAGGGCTTTTACCCTATTTAAATCAGCTCATTATTCTAATTTATCCTATTTTTCATGTACCCATTATTCTACATGTACGTCAATATGAATTCCAATACTTTAAGTTAATATATAACTTGTTCGTTCTCTAATTTTTATAATTTTTTATGTCATATTAAATGTCTCAATATGATATTTTATTTAAAATGCATTATCTATCTTTTTTATGAATATATAATGTTTTACTTTTAGAAAACCCAACATATATAAAAAAAGAAGTTAGTATCACATTTCAATAAGCCTCAGCAGCATGTTCCACGGACTTTGTAAGGAAAATATACACGGAATGGAAAATGAAAGAAACGAAAATGTATATTTATATTGAATTCATTAAAATTAACTTCAACTTTGATAAAATTAGGATAATCTAATATTTAAAACAATAAGTGGCTCTCATGATTCATGTTATGGGTGTTCATTGTAGACATTAAAGGGACCCTAAAATCAAATAGCCTTTTTGACTAAAAAAAATAGAAATAAATGACCACTCCATTATTTCAATACTTGGCTGACTTTTGCCTTCTATTTTTTTATCCTCCGCTTATTTATCTGGGCCATAATGTCTTAGTAGTTGACATAATCCTAAAATGACTTCTGCAATTATTTAATTTGCATTTACCACTTTAAAGTGAAGCCACACTTGAACCATTTCTGCCTCCATCCATCCGCTAATTTCAACATCAATTTATCTATTTCTTTTTCAATCTTAATTTCGAAAATGCTCTCAACCCTAATATGGATGTCAAAATCAAATACCATATTAATAATAGAAATTTGACTTCGTGTTGCATGCTCTCTCTAGAAGGGAATTCTGAAATTATATTTTTGTTTATTTTAGAGAAAAAATAAATAAAAATAAAAAAGAAAGAAAGAAGGGGAAATCCTCCTCTTTTTCCTGCAATTTGAAAAGGGAAAGCGGATGGTGAGATGTAGAAAGGCAATGGACGAGTAACACGTCATTTTCATCATGACATAATAATCTACTATAAATTCTAATACCCAGCATTAATATATATACACAATAATCCTAGTCTTTTTATTTTTTATTTTTTATATATTATAAATCGTGCAAAGAAACTTACGCCTGCTCGAGCTTCAAAGACAAAAAATGAAAAAGAAAAAAAAGAGCATTAGTAATAATTTTTAATAACGCATATCTGATATTACTTTATTGAACAATATTGGGAGAAAATACCGACTTATATTCTTAAGTATAAGACTCTAAAACTGAAAGTAAAAATTAACGTGCCACACTTTCTGCGATTGTGATCAATTAAAATAAATGGACCCAAAAATGGGTCTGGTCCATAAATAATGAGTCCATGCAGTGTGCAGAATCTACCACTTTTGATGATGTATAATTATTCTTTTTCTCTTTCCTATTTTTTATTTTTTATTTTTAATTTATATGTTTCTAAAGTCTAAGAAATTTCTTTCATGTACTTTAAAGCAGACGAGATAAGATGCCTTAAGCCCCATATTAAATCTCAATTCAAATCCCTACATCATCATTAGAGAAAAAGGAACACCATAATTTCCTCACATTATTAACAAGTGATAGAAAAAAAAAAAGACATTCAAAATCAAAAGAAACCTATAAGCCAATTTATGGAATAAAATGCAATGTACATATAGCAACCTGATGATAACTAGTCAATAGAGTATCTATGTTCAAAGAAATGAGAACAGCTAACATAGAAGAGAGACTGAGTATATTGAAATCTAAAGGAGGAAAGATACAGTTTCAAGAAGCAAGATCTTCCATGGATACCGTTTGTAAAAGTTGAGAAGATCGATGAGATTATAATTTCGTCAAGCCTCTAGAGTATCTTGGTGGCTGCTACTAACAAAAGTGCCAACAGTTTTGAAATAACGCAGGAGATTGCGGTGATCCTTCACATAAAGCCAAGCTTGCAGAAATGGAAACAGGCTCTCGTCTATTCCGCGCTCTGCAATATAATTATGGAGAGCATCTCGAATCTTTTCATCAATGTCTCTGTCCATTTATCAAAGAGATGCATTCATCAGTTGAGGAACCGCTTATGAAAAGGATAAGATTCTGAGAATGCAAATGAATTTCTAGCAGAATAATCTTCAAAAAACAACATCAATTGTAAGAAAGCTAGGCACCACACGAAATATTTAAGTATCTTAAAATAGTAGACCATTCAAGATGTACTGAAATTCAAGATGGAAACAGACTAGCAACTTGTCAGAAACCTGTCCCAGGTATTAGGGTACATACAATTAACAAGAAAAATTCGAATGGTGCTTCAACCCTAACTTAAAACCATGCTCTACGACAGCCCCTTCCAAGTCAATAAGCAATATGGGGAAAAGCCAAGTCCAGATATGAATATTCATATTTATCGTCTTCTCACTAAAACTCCAGTGGAAATTTCCTCATCATCAGCTATTGTTATTGACGATCCCAAAAAATGGAAATATTAAGGAAAGATTCAGACCTACCGGAAACAGATAAAAAAATTGTACTGGAGAAAAGACAATCTTTTATATCTATTAACTCGATTACACTTAAAACAAGATGTTCCCAATTTAGTGAATCACATCAGTGCACATGCTTTGGTATGGGGTAACTTGGGACAAAAATTGTCCATAGCTTTGGGTATCCTTCACATGGACAGGGCATAGCTTCCTATAACAATAGTTATTTTCTTAAAGAAAATGAAGTACTAATCCGGCAAATATTACTTGATAAGTCTCTTTGCAACTAATATCTCAAATAAAAACTTGTTAGCTTCCATATAGTTATTCATGAACATGAGGAAACTTTAAACTCTGCTATATATATATATAAAGAAGTAACATTTTAATGTTATCCTATCCTAAGTTTTGGCATTCATCTTTTAAATCTTATCTTAGGTGTATATGCTGACAATTCAAATTTAAGGAGCTGATCATCAACCAGCTCATCATAAAATAAATAAATAAATAATTAAGAACTAATTCAGTCTCCTTTGTGATCACATCGCAGCAGATCTACTATAAATAGACTTGAAAATCGTAAGCAGAAAATCACTTACTCAAAGATTGGACCGTTATATTTAGATGGAACCACAAGAAAACCTGAAGTTTCTGCTTTTGGTCTAAGTGTAACGGAATGAATCCCAAGAGCATCCGGGTACATTCCACAAAGGAAATGCAAAGAATCTTTCTGACCTGGCTTAGAAATGTCAACATGAACAAATAACTGATTAATGCTGGCAGTGCCATAATCATCAGCAGTACCTCCTGGAATAATGTCAGCCATTCTCATAACTGATACATTGATCTCCTCATCTTCAAAAGTCCGTTTTAGAACAGGACCCCCAGTGTCAAGTGCCCCCTTCACAACTTCATATGGAGAAGGTGGGCTAATTTTCTGAGGAATTTAGGAATATGAAAAGCTATTGAGAATAATTAGGCCAAAAAGCATATACAAGTAAACATCATCTTATGAAGAACTTCAGTAGGAATAACTCCTTTATAGTCCATAAGAAGAACATAAAAAATATTAGCAGCCCAGGATTGAAAAACTAATAAAAGCCAATGCGAAACAATACATGATATCATGTCACACGAAGCTCCAGATTCGTCTGAGTAAAATATACATAATAATTGTCCGTTCATACTCGGACTAGTCATAAATCATTAATCTTTCTTGGAGCTGTAATATTCAGATTGACATAATGTAGACTGAAAAAAGGTCTAGAAGATGTCACAAGAAAGAAAATCAGTATGATAAGGCAGCTACTGTTATGGACCAAGAAATGCAATATGCAGACATGCCAATGCCATTACCCGTGCATTTCATAACACTTAGCTAACAGAAAGAGGGGTTGCTCTAACATCATTCGCACTGCAGTACATAGCACATACACAAGAATAGACTTGTGATTGAACCACAGCCTGATCGCCTCATCAACACAGGAAAGGTTAGGGGAAATGTTCTTGGATTCATTTCGAGCGACGGAAATGCCTCACATTGAAACCAAATACAGCTCCATAGGCTGAAACCCCAAATCCAACAACATACTTAACTAATCAGAACACAGACAACGTATACACTTTTACATGTAATCCCTAAGGTTGCGATAGATACATATACATATATATAGATAGATATATGAGTGAAGTATTAACCGAGAGCTTGTCAGAAAAAAATGAAGCTATTGTATAAAGCTTAGTAAACCCTCAAACATTCCTAAACACATTGATTTGCAAAAATACATACATTCATAAGATAAGATAAGATCGCAGTGTCAGCAAATAAATGGTACAGTATTAGCTATGCATACAAAAGACTTGCTGTAATAGAAAAAGGATGGAGAAATTGGTTACCGGAGGTGGATTCATATTGGAAACTTCGAGAAAGTGGTCTTTGAGGGAGCGGAGGATCATTGAATCGATTGTGTAAGACGCCGTCGACGCAAACGGCCGCGAGGCTATCATGCGCGAGGGCTGTGACATGAGTCGGCCGCCGGCGCACAGTAGAGCCTTCCTCCACGTCATCGCGTTTCGAGGTTTTTTGCTGTTTTGTTTCTCTCTGTAGCAGACGCCCTGCTCTCTCACTGGGGTTTAAGGTTTTCGGCTACGACGTCGTTAGGTAAGCTAAAATACCAGTACTAGTAAAGAGTTCATTTTTATACGTGGCTTAATTTGCAATTTGAAGATAAATTATTAAAATGTAGTTGGAGTAATTTGCAAGAGTTCATTTTTATTCATGAAACTAATAGGCTAATTATTTTTGTAGTACTTTATTGTTTTTCAGTTATTATTATGCTCGAAGATGCATTTGATCGCATTAATCCTAGTAATAAGTTAAGAAGCATCTTTGCTAGAGAGTTTGCAAAGAAATTTCACCAATGAATATACTCGTAGTAGTATAAAGCTTATTTTCCCCTGCTTTCAAAATCGTCAAATTTAGAATCTATATAGCATAAGACTCCATCAAAAACTCATTAAAAAAAAAAATAAAATGACCGGGTTACTTACATTTGAATTCGAAATGAAGAATTTTCCATTATAATACACACATAAGAATTATCATATAAAGCATTATCACCACTATTCGTACACTGGAATTCCTTCTTCAAATCACCACAGACAAACCGTTCAAAATTGACACTATCTGCCTATCAAAATTTTGCTAAACTATTAAAAACAAAGAATATTAGTAGTATAATAAAGCAGAAACACTGCCACTATATCCTCACTTCTTCCGGTTCTTGCTTCGACTAATCTTCACTATCTTCCGACCAGACTTATCCGCTCCTGAGCTGCCCACTGAGAAGCCGCCTCCGGCATTGAATTCTTGACTGCCGGATGCCGCAAAAGGAGACGGGTTCTGCAGAGGAGATTGACTTTGCTGGCCATTGAACATGAAGGGAATGCTTTGTGGTGGGGCATTTGATCCAAATGCAAAGAGGGAAGGGGAAGGAGATGGTTGACCAAATACAGGAGGGGCGAGGGGTGCAGATGACGGCACCGGATCCTCAGCCATGGTGTCTTCTGCATTCATTTGATCGTTGTTCCCAGGTGACGCTGCAAAACCACCACTAATAGGCAGACTACCAAATACAGGCTGAGGATTAGGCAAAGGTTGGGAAGATAAGGCTGAAGCAGAAGCAGCAGCAGCAGCAAATGAGAAAAAGGGGCTCGATGAGGGACTCACGGATGAATTCAAAGTCATGGTTGATGTAGCATTTGTAGAAGCGGAGAAGGAAAATCCAGAGGACGGGGAAGCAGAACTGAATGAAGAACCAAATGTAGGAAATTTTGGGCTTTGAAAGCCAGAACCGAAGATATTGGAAGTAGGTGCACTGCTGGAGCTAACTAAGTTGGTTGTGGTGGAAGAAGCTGCAGAACTCCCACCAGAACCAAATAGACCAGAAGTACCACTGCTGAAAGCAGAAACTGAGGCGCCGCCAGAACCGAATACTGGCATAGTGGGACCACTGCTTGAAAACATGGGATTGGTTAAAGAAGATGAAGAACTTAAACCGAAACCCATAGGCGCAGTACTAGTGCTTGAGCTAACAGCAGATCCTTCTGAAACAGCAGTTGGAGTTGCGTCGAATTTAAATAAACTCGATGTTGGCCCACCAGCAGGGACAAGAGGGGTGGTATCTGAGGAGGAAGTCGAAGAACTAAGACCAAAACGAATACTCGGAGTGGGCATTGAACCGAGAGAAGCCCCAGTATTCATATTAAGTGCTGGAACCGATGCAGACATAACGGATTCAACTGGTTTGCCTTGAGAGATCGTGCCGGTACCAAACATAGGAGATTTAGTGGCACCAGCAAAGATTGAACTCTGAAGGCTGTTTCCAGTTGAATTACCAAAAGAAGAACCAAATTTGAAAATGCCATTACCAGAGCTAGCTGTTGCTGCAACAATGGAATGTGAGCTTGTTGAGCTGCCAGAACTTGGATTTATATCGAATTTGGCTCCCTGATCTGCTCTTGCTAAGATGTTAGCAGCTGGTACTGATGACACTGTAGTTGGTGGATCTAGAGAGGAACCAAATTGTGGAACAGGTCCACTTAAACTAGAAGATTTCACAGCCCATCCAGAAAGGCTGCCATCAATGGCAGCTACGGTGCTGGTGGGGACAAAGTTAGTAATGCCAGGCATAACTAGAGGAGCACTGCTTGTAGATATCCGATGATTATCACTGGGAGAAACTGCAGGAAAAGAGACTGGAGAACAGATTGAAACAGGTGGTCCATTTAATGCTGAAGATGAAACGTCATCACATTTGCCATTAGTATCCACCGCCTTCAAAGGCTCAGTACGAAATCCTGTCTCTGGAGTTGCAACTCCAGCACCAACTGGTGTCGAGATATCGGCCAAGCTGTACATGCGGTTTAAACATTGAGATGAAGATAATCAGGAAACCTCAACATTGTTTAAGTAAAGCATGCAAAACGACTACCTGCTGGATTTTTCATGTTGGGATTCATCCCTTTTGGTAGATTCAGAAGGCAATGAAGGAAATTTATCAGCAGCTGTAGAGCTGGAGCTGAACACATGTAGACTATTGACTTCATTATGTTTATCAAATGAAGCAAAAGTTTGAGACTGTGAAGCAGATCTCGTTCCTTCTGATGCAGGGACAGCAAAGAAACTAGTCCCTTCTCCAAATGTCACTGCACCAGAGCTACTTCCAGATTGGAGAGCGGTTTTGGATTCTCCCACAGGTTTGGTGAGCAAGGACTGAAAAGTCCCTTTATTCTCTGAGAAAGATCTAGATGCAAGACCATTGCACTCTACACCGTCATGGTCCAAGGAATCCTAGAAAACGCCACCACAATGAACATATTGGTAAGATACAACTATGAATATGTTACAGGAGAACTATAAATTCAGTAGTTACTTTATTTACTGAATAAGAAAATCATATAATATATCACAGATGTTTACAACCAGCTCCGAAGGTTATAAACTTCAAAAGATAAAATATAGGGAACCAATTTAACATTTTGAATCATGCAAACATACACAAATAAATTTAAATGTGGCGAGGCATATGTGTGTGTGTATGTGTGTGTGATGTATTCTAATATTGTGCACCTCTTCTGCATTCATCCTGAAAGCTCTCTTCTTTTGAGGTTGGGATGCTGCACTCTTCACAACAAAATCAGCAGCTCTAAGGCCAGGATTAGAAGCTTTCAAGGATACTGCATAATCATTGTTCGTTTCAGAATTCCATCTACCAGGAGTAAGGGAAACTTTGGGCTTATCTCCCTCTGCTTTCCCTAGATTTTGGGGAGAAGACTCATGAACATCAGGCAGTGTGTCATTGGTCTTATTCCCAGAATTAGGATCATCATGGAAATTCAACAGCAACTTTGACGATCCTGCATCATCCATGCTCCTTAAACCCTGTCGAGGGAACCTACTTGACATTGGATTTAAAGGCGATTTCTCTTGCATTGCACCTAACTTGGACTCTGACGATTTTTCCTTTGGGCTAATTTTTTCAAGTTGCTGCAATATTTTGGCAGCAATCTCTTTAGACTTGGAAGGAACATGAGCATAACTGGTACTTGGGACACCCTCATTCTCATTTTCTCCACTATTTTTCAAGACCTTATCCCTTTCTTCACCATTCAACTGAGGCTTCTGCTTTGCATGAGAGCCAACTCCCACTCCATGAGCAGTGTGATGAAACCTAGAGGACAACAAATTGGGTTTCTGTCTAATTCTCCGCATCGGACCAACAGAGCCAATCTCATCATCCAAGACTGAATTTCTACGCTTTAAGGTCTGAGATGCAAAAATAGGTAGCGTAAGAACAGCTAAAGACATCATATAAAGAAATTTCGATCTTCAAAATCGACAGAACTCAGAGTCCACACTTACCCCTGGCTGAAAGTCAAAATTTCCATCATTGTCCAGGGGAGAAAAATTTGATGATGATGTTGATGGCCCAGCATAACCACTTCTGTTGATTCCACTTCCCTGTAAGAGAGTAAAACATGAGCTATGGAAGTACACGCATTGCTCTACAATAAAAGTAGTAAAGGTGACCTTCAGTGAGGAAGATGGATGAACTCTGGAATACGGGGTACGAGCCATGGTGTAGATAGCCGATCTGCCTCGAGGTCTTGGGGTTATAAAGCCATTATCTGCAGCACCCCGACTGACGGAAGTTGTCTGAGCCAGCGACGTAATAGGCGACTTTGAGGCAATCAGTGGGTCAGCAACAAAACCCAATCTCTCTTTACCCAGTTGATTGCGCATTCCCAATGCTGACGGAGAAACTTGTGAAGGCCTACTTCCCATGTAAGCCTTAGCAAGTTCAGCTGGAGAAGCAATATCATTCTCAAGCACCTGGAGAGAATTTAATTGGTCATGTTAAAATCACCCAGCTCTTGAACATCGAGGACCAAAATAAAAGGTGTGCATGTTCGCATGAGCATGTGTGACAGTTTATCTTACATGCGAATTGCGAATAGTTCTGTTCCCATCATTTCTGTTTCCTTCTGAAATACAGCTTGCAAATTCATTTTGCCTGCCAGAATCTACAGCAGGCCTTGCGTCCCGAGGAGACACTTCTGCAGCTCGTGATTGCAAAAGTTCTGCAAGATGGGCAATCTCAGACCTGCATAAATATACATGAAAGTCAATGAAAAAACTATTAAGGTGGGAACAAATTGGTCATCTACAATGACCAATATTTGTTTAAACTCACATCTTGGATCAATCGGTCATAAGGATATTTATGATTTATCAACAGTAACAAAAATAGAGTAACAAATCAGATGACATCAAAATTACTAGTTAGATGCTGAAATCATGACAACATTAGAAGTATTACATATTAACGCACAACAGTCAAACTTACATCGGTGATGTCCGGGAACACAATGGTTTTCACAGAATGAACAATAGAATAAGATATAAGTTCCAAATAAAGTAATTCAACAGAAAGTCTAAATGTCAGCAAGAGCATGATTATAGAGGCATGCAATACAAGCATCAATGAGCATATTCCAAAAGAGCAGTTTGGCAGATACCCAATGAAAAATTGCTACTGAACTATCCTAAGATAGGAAGCTCGTGGATATCGAAACATTCGTAAAACATGGAAAAGAAATGAGCTTGTCCCTCCCAAGATTCATCCAACACCTTACCTAGAGAAAGTCTTTTGTTTCAACAAATTCTCAAGCTCAGCAACTCCATCGCAACTAGAAATATTTATTGGCTGGCTACATTGACCACTTTCAGGCTCTTGTCCACCTCCCTGAATCTTCAAAATGGAGCACAAAATCAATTCATTGTTGCAAATTCTTAAAGAAAAAAAGCGATAGATAGAATAAACTAAACCCCATCTCTTCAAAGTGGAAAATACATCTTAATTAGACATGGCACCAGCCACTAGCTTAGTTAATACTCCCTCCGTCCCCCATATATATGTGGTTATTACCCATGAGGGACATCCCCCATATATATGTGCCTACCTTAAATAGAAAGATTCCCTTATCAAAATTACTTATTCACCCTCACTTTATTCCTACTTTTTCCATTTTCTCCCTATTTTATCTTACTTTTTCCACTTTATACCAACTTTTTCTTAAACTGCGTGTCATTTCTCTCCCCACATATATATGGGGGACGGAAGGAGTATTATGTAAACACTTTGCATAAGAGGCACAACACTATATCCTGCCAAAAGCACATAGATACGAGTTTACATGGATCGATCCTGAATCCATCACCAAAATTCTAGTAGTTTCATTCCTGAAGTTGCATATACATGCACATAAATTTGTGGAATTCGATCAGCCTGGCCTTCTAGATGAACTGCATCCATTAACCTCACGACATAGCAATATTGAGGAGCCAACTTCTACACTTGAGACTACCAAAGAGAGAATTTTCTTTATCCACTACATAATGGAAGATTCTATTATAGCATTGAAAATAATAGAAAAATTGCAAGCAGACTTATCTTTTGTTTGTATATTTTAACATCATTGCAGACTGATGCTTATACAGAGCTAGATTTCCCATAATCATAAATCAGTAAATCCTAGTACTTCAAGATACATAGCTAACTACATTCACCGAAAGTAGCCTTTGCAATATTGGTTCCATATATTCAGAGAAATCTAATATGGTAAGCTAAATGTACTTACTTCAGTATCCTCCTCGATCTATCTTATCAATATCAAAGCAAAACCATCCAAATAAAGAATATGAACACCAAATTGTCCCTAAAAGTACACACAGAAAACTGTCGTTATAATTGCTAGTCCATGAAAGTGGCAAACTACTTTGAATCCAAGACGATGATACTCCCATCTCCAGTCTCCCCAATACTACTGCCCAAAATTTATTTATATTATCATATACATAACTGCTCCAAAATTTATTCATTTATAATTACAGATAGAAACTAGTCTGTTCATAAGCCAGAGATTTAACCACATAGTTATAGTAGAACTATATGCCTCTTAAATCTTAAATAAAGACATAAAGTACAAACTCAAAGGAGCGCCGTTGGCTCACAGCATAAGTGCATGCAAGATAAAATTAAGGAGAATGAAATTTAGGCAAACAAACTTACATTAAGATCTGTCCCTTGATCCCTGTAGCTCTCTTGAGCATTTGACTCTGTTAAACCATCAGAAAGAAGCATGTCAAGAAATAATCCAAAAAAACAAGCCGAGACCGCCAAGTACATCACAGAACAGATAAATTTTGGAAATGCCATATCATAAATGACCCAGCGCTCATCATAAAAAAATGTTATTGCAACAAGAATATGATACATGATAGATAACACAATTAAACATTAATATTAAATACAAAAAGAAAAAGTTACAACTTACAACCCAGTAACAAAGGCAATTAAGTCCATCTGTAAACTAAGCATAGTAGCTTAAAGGCATTGTAACTTAAAGACACAACACCTTAGTAGCTTAAAAACACAATCTCTAGAGGACTCAACTGCATATACAGCTTTAGACCTGATCTTAACGTACAGCAAGACTAAAACTGGAGACTGCTTAGAAAAGATATCATCAACTATACGTGTTTAATCATCAAACAAACAAAATAAACTGTCTCAAACACGCAAGGCAATCCAGCCAACAAAACAGTTTACAGCATTACACACAAAACTTTATACACAATTGATGCCAAATTTTGAACATTTTTCCCGGAATTTGATTCTAACTATTGTTAGCAACCGATATCCCATCGGGAAAACAAAAAATTTGAGCAAAACGAATCAATTAAAATAACATGATAATAATTAAAACAAAATTGACAATCCTAACTAACAGAACGGAGAAAAGTAACCAATTACGCATGCTAGGAAATCAGAATAAAGCATTAAACCTGGTGGCTGAGGAAGAGGAGGCGGAGGTAGGCCTCTACGAAAGACAGAAGCGAAGAAGCGGTCCGCACCATACGTAATTAGCTTGGAGGCGGGCTCGACGACCAGCTTCGTCAACCAGCTGCTGCTGCTATTGGTGTTGTTCCCACGAAGGGAAGGGGGAGGGCGCTCGTACGGCGTCGCCTGTCGGCGAGAAGGCTTCTTCCGGAACTTCCCTCCTGCTCCTCCACCGCCGTACGAAGACGTGGAGGCATTAGCGGTTGCTCCGCCTTCTTCCGCCGTAGACATTGTCGTCCGATTTTGAAATTTAGCGTTCAGAGAGAGCGCAAAGGGAGGTGGGGGTGGGGTGGGGTGGGGGGGCGAAAGCTAGGGTTTTATTTTGGGGAGGGGACAGAGAAAGCGATGCTCGATTGTAAAAAACAAAAAGAAAATAATGGCACTGAAAAATATTGGAGAACAATAATAATGCCTCTGAATGAAATTCTTCGAAGAAAAGAAGCGTAATTTTATGTGGCTTTCTGTGCTGCTTTATTTTGGTTTTGCCGAATTTCATCCAAGGACGAACTAATTGAATAATTATAGAAATTAAGTAAATGTGTTTATGGTGAGCCAAACCTAATCAATTTTGATTGTCCATTTATGTCAAAATTTGCAAATTAGGTTTCCTTTGAAACTTAAGTGCTATCAAGTTTAAACTTGACTTGTGTATTACTACCTCCGTAAAAAAATTGTATAGTTTTCCTTTTTCGCAAAAAACATGAACATTTTATTTCATAATTGAAACCTCATATTCATAATTTTCCTTTCAACTTCAGGAGTCAAACAAAATTCATTTTAATATTAACCAGTAACCACATAAAATGAGACCCAAAAACTATTTAACATTCATTCGTTACAAAAATTAAAACTCGTACCGGAAAATTATGTTTACATTTTTAGTGGACGGAGGGAGTACTTTCTTTATTTACGAACAAGGGATTTGATTTTTACCTTCAACCGAACTTGAACTTACTTACCAAATATTTATAGACTGGCAGGTTGGATCAAGTTTTGACGTGTTTTATTTATTAATATAAATATTCATCGTTTTAAAAGATGGATAGTTGTATTAAAAACAATGCAATATGTTTAATAAGATCTGTTTCGTATACAATAATCAATTTGTATTAATTGATATACAAAAGATATGTTCATTTTCACAAGCTATCTCATTCGAACTCAAACAATTTACTCGCAAGGTAAGAGTCAAATAAAATTTGTTTCAAGCTCGACTTGATTAGTTAAAAAGTTCACTAGGTGAACTCATAAATGAACTTTTATCAATCAAAACTCTAGTATTTCTCAAAGCAAAAGCAAAATTTCCTTTCAAAGATCGATTCATGATCATTTACAACTTAGAAACAAATCCAATACCCTTGTTTACCACAATCACTTATTCTATAAGGCCAATGGTTTCGGTTCTCACATTATCAGGCGTGAGGTAGCAAGGATCCAGATACCCCATTGTCTCGACTGGATCCTGTAATCATCGACACACCTCAACGCGAGGCCGAATTCACCTAACCTAGCGTTGAAATTCCGATCGATCAGGACGTTGGCAGACTTGATGTCACGGTAGATTACAAGCGGGCCGGGGCAGTGGAATTGAAGATGTCGGTGGCTCTAGCAGCCTGCTGAGATGGTTCAATCTCCTCTCCCAAACTAATAAAAATAAAAAAGCAGAAAAAAAGAAAAAGGAACAACAACATTGGAGGGGAGTTAGACAAGGGATGTACGTATGTATGTATACAAATAAAAGTACTACCTTCATCTCACTTAAGTAGTCCCATTTGATAATGGCACAAGAACCAAGGAAAATGAGATATGTGGATATAATTGATTCTGAGAAGAGAGAGTTAATTGTAGTCAAGTATTATTTGTCATTTTAGGAAATGAGACTAATAAATGAGACGGACCAAAACGGCAAATGAGACAAGTCAATGAGATGGAGGTAGTATATTGGAGTGAGATATGTCCCTTACTTAACGTTGATGTGGGGTCCGCGTATGAGTGACATTACTAATTGATATCATATGCTATTACGGACTAAATATACCATCAAAATCCATAACAAACTAATGAACCGGAGTCAGAAAAGTTCTGACGATAATAGGCGCTCAAGAATCGTTCACAAAATAGCGCTCACCATATCAATTTTGTGTATATATATAGAAGACTTTGATCCTTGCTTCACAAAATAAGGAAGAAAATACTGTATTTTTTTTTCCTGTCATCTTCATGCAGTATACAACAAGATAAAAGATGGAGGGAAAAGAAAAAAAAGAAGAAAAAAGAACAATGTTCAAATCCTTGAAAAGTTCCAGTTCTCTCGTCCAAAAAGGGAAAGAAAGATGAAACGAAAGAGGAAAAAGAGAGAAAATAAATAAATAAACGAAAAAAGTATATCTCTCTGACTCTGTGTCTATGTAAGTTTTAGGGCTTCTCTAAAATTAATGCTGAAGCTGTTATCAAGCCCTCTTTTAACAGCATCCCCTATCGGGTGTCCCTTTTGCATCATCGACACAAACTCGTTATAATCAATCCGGCCGTCCTGAAAAAGGAAAGTCGAACACAAATTTAGGCGCGTCTTAGTTTTGAATGATTCGTACACTTGAAAGAATCAAAGGTGTGAACTCACATTGTCTTGATCGACTTCTTGGATCATTTCTTCGAGGCTGGTGTCGTCTAACCCAAACTCTATGCAAGCTTGTTGAAGCTCGTCGTGGGTGATGTAGCCACTTCCGTCCTTGTCGAAGTACGAGAAAGCAGCGAATAAATGATCCTGCTTCT
The DNA here is from genome assembly GCA_001642375.2 of Mentha longifolia. Classification (NCBI taxonomy): domain Eukaryota; kingdom Viridiplantae; phylum Streptophyta; class Magnoliopsida; order Lamiales; family Lamiaceae; genus Mentha; species Mentha longifolia. Next base: position 898,498 of record CM038117.1, read on the forward strand.
CGATCTTGTTCAGATGCAGCGTTGCAGCTATGAACTCTCCATAATCGATCGTCCCACTGTTGTCCACATCAGCCTGTAGTTTTTGGAAATTTAATCAGATATTCAGTTCAAGAATCTCACTCCCCTATTCAAAATAGTTAAAGGGATCTAAATAAACATCATATGCATAAAAGGGTACTAAATCTGCTTCATTATTGTCTAAAAATGCATCAAAAACACTACTTTTCAAACTATCAGCAATTTTCACGCCATCATTTGCAATGACTAAAGAGTCGTATGAAAATTGCAATAAAAAGTGATGGTAAATCCGGCAATCAATCCAAAACGAATACGAAAGGAGATATTCGGCGATTCAGATAATTACTGCTTGCATTAGATCGTAAATCTCGGACTCCTTTAGGTTGGCACCGACTCTCTTGAGACCAGCTTTGAGCTCTTCGAAAGTGATTTGACCGCTGTTATCCGTGTCTATCATCTTGAACAGCTCTCGTAGCCCAGCTATTTCATCTTCGGACATGGACTCAGCAATTACCTGCAGAAAAATAAAGTATTTCCAATCAAAGAGTAGCAAAGCACCATGAAAAGTTCAACTGTAAAACTATGTGGATACACATCAATAGATTTAGAATAGAGATTGAAAAAGCTGAGAGACATACTCTAAGAGCCATTTTCTTGAGCCGGTTCATTGCAGAAAATTGTTTCAAGCGGCTTAGAACTGCAGAGTCGAGAGGCTTGTCGGGCGCCACACCATCCACTTGAACCCAAGGATGGCCTGAAAAAAATAGGTAGAATATTTAAAATCGTTGCCTGATCAGCAATCGAGAATCAAAAACGAAATTGCAACTTTATTAATGAAATGCAAGTATGAAAAGAACATGATATTAAAAAGTAAATGAGTGGTAGAACGTCAAGACCGAAGCATACAGCAGCAATCAGTCGACCAACTCATTCGATCATAATCAGGCAATAATTTACTCATGCCTTATCAGGAAATTCATGCAAAGCAAATATTCAAATGTAATAACGCGCCCGATGCAAATGCTCAAGAAATAATATTTGAATTGTAATAATAGATTGCCATATCAAATACAAGAAAAGTTACTTCGAAAGTTAATTCAATTGTCACCATAAAGTGTTTGATTCTAGCAATCATATTTGTGTATTTTCATTTAATTAAGTTGAGTATGGCTGCAGTGAGGATGTTCCGCAATGGTCTGCAATCAATACTTAATCAACATCAAATAAAAGACAATCCATAAATGCAGTCAACACCGATCTCATCTCAAGCAGTATAAATGCCACTTTAAGCCATATAAAACCAAAATTGTTATGGATTTTATGAGATATAACCACAATCCTTTTGTTTCATACACTACCAACTAGAAAAAAGAACAAACAAAAGAGTAATTATTCACGCAGCACATTAAATATATATTAGTACTATATAATTCAAGCACAATATAGATAATAATAGTATCATCAAGACACCAAAAAGAAGAAAAAATAATTCAAAACATTTATCATACTACAGGATTTTTTGTTTTCTTTTCATCATCAAGGAAATAGCATGAAATAAACCAACTTAAAAAATTGCACGACAAACACTTACAGAGGACTTCATGGGCGGTTAAACGGCGTTTGGGATCTCGGATGAGCATTTTCCTAACCAAATCTTTAGCATCATCAGAGATACTTGGCCAAGGATCCGATGAGAAGTCAAGATCACCATGCAGGACTTGCTCGAATATACCTTGCTCAGATTCTTACATCATGCAAAAACAATAAAAGTCAAAACCTTTGCATGAATAATGAGAAACGAGTCTATTCTGAAATGATCAAAAAGTTAGATAACTCTCACCAGCCCAGAATGGAGGCACTCCACTGAGCAAAATGTAGACAATAACTCCAGCACTCCACACATCGGCTTCAGGACCATAGCGCTTTCTAAGAACTTCGGGTGCAACATAATATGGACTGCCTACCACATCGTGAAACTTATCTCCTGGAAAATAGTAAACCACAGCCTCCTCAGTCAGTTGAATGAAAGGTAACGGAGCTAAATTTTGCAGATGGGATAGAACTTGGATTCCTTCAAAAAATTCCCTAGTTTCTTATGAAGAAGCTTCCGAGAATATAGAGTTGAAATACCTAAGAACTTATGCCATGATTAACAACATAGTAACTCTTCAAAGTCGTATGGTTCCTTGATCAAGAAGTCATAAGTCATTGAAAACCTATTGTATCTATTATGGAAACTGGAATTACACATAATCCAAAACAAGATATCAAATTTAATATGAATAACCAATTAGATGGCACTTATGGAGTTATATTCGGGACAGATGTTCTTCAAGCCAAAATATCCATTCCATTTAGGCAAATATTCATAAGATGTGAATCAAAAACAATTGCATTGATTACTTAACAACATACCTGGCTTGAAGAACATCGACAATCCAAAATCGATAGTTTTAAGAAGGGATTCCTCCTTCTGATCAACAAAAAGGAAATTCTCCGGCTTAAGATCACGATGCATCACACCCAGAGAATGGCAAGCTTCCACCACACCAACAATGGTCCTCGTAAGCTCAGCTGCCTTCCTCTCAGTATAATGCCCCCGTTGTATAATCCTATCGAAAAGCTCACCTCCTGCACACAGCTCCATCACAACATGAACTGCAATCGCATCCTCGTATGCCCCTTTAATGGATATAACATTCGGATGCCCAGCCAAATGGTGCATTATCTGAATTTCCCTTCTCACATCCTCGACATCCTCATCAGTCAGTAGCTTCCTCTTAGCAATCGACTTGCAAGCGTACTGAGTCCCCGTAGCCTTCTCCACACACAAGAACGTCGTTCCAAACTGCCCTTGTCCTAATTTCTTCCCCATAGTAAAGAACTCCTTCAAGTTCCCAGTTTTCCTTTGTAAAACAGAGTCAGTCCTAAGCCCTGCACTGGTATTCCTCTTCATAGGTTTCTTGGGATTATTCGCCTGCGGCTCCTGCTTCGTTTCTGGCTTCGGCATTGTCACTTGCTCCGGTGGCGTGCTCTGCACCGGCATGGGAGACACAGGCTCGACCTCAGCCTCGTTTTTTACACTCTCTCCATTCACAGAAGAGCCATTACCTTCCGGAACAGGGGATCGCCACATAGCAGCAGAAACAGATTGAAAAATACTGTTTTTGGTTATACCTGGTCCCACACAAGTGTTCCCCATTTCTCCAAGAACAAAACCCTAACAAGAACTTGCTCAAGTTTCACCGTTACAATCTACTACACCGCTTAAATTGGTATATACCAAAATGAATGGAGTTCAAGATCTACCTGAAGATCGAAATTAAGATAATTGGCATTAACAAGAATGAAAATCACATTAAGCAAAAACACAGAACAAACAATCAAGATCTCGAATCATCTCAAAAAAGAGGGCAGCACACATCACTTGAAACAACCCAAAATTACAAAGTCCTAAACTTTTTAAGCACAATCAATCAAGCAATGAAAAGAAACGCCAGAAACGGAAACAAGATTGCAGAACATAAAACCTCGGAAAAGTCAAAGGAAACCCCACTGTCCGAAGTCTGCTGAAATTCAAGAAAAGCCCATCAAGAAAGTTTTTGCAAAAGTAACCATCCCACTTTCTTTCATCGACAAAAATTAAGGGTCAAACGAGGGAAAAGATGAGATCTTGATGAATCCCATGCTTCATGTAATCCGCCACTAACTCTATACCAACAATAATGCGTACAAGAATTAACATGCGAGTAACTGTCCTTATTTAATTGCTGTCTGCGTACATGGATATAGTCAGAAACGCGTTTTATTACCATCTAAATTATCATTTGACAGTTTTTTTGCCAGTGGGTTTTTGCCGTAATGTCAACTAAGGTCTTCTACTACTACTTTTCCTTTTCTGTTTTTTCTTCAGTTTCTCAACTTCCTACATTAGCACAACACATACTATATGAAGGGCACATGTAAAAATTCGATCTTGATGATTTAATCTCGAATATAAGTGCCTAATTTAATTGAGTCAACTATTAAAAGCGCTAAAAATGAAATCTTGTCATTTTCTATCTGAGATTATTTTTTATATATGTATGGATTTTTTTTGAGACAAACTTGTTACAGTATGTTATGTTTATTAATGATTCTTTTCCCCAATTGAATTGAGATATATTGTTCTTGAAAACAAAGATATGATATACTAATACTAGGATTATTCGCAAATATTATATTGGACTTAAAACATTTTATAAAGAAAAGTAACATTGGAATTTGTACATAATCAAGTCTTATATAAAAGACTTGATGATCATGTAAAAAGTTGTTAGTATGGCACACTTTATTGGGCAATATTGCTCACATTTTGACAAATTTTTAGAAAATATACACTTGTACAAATCTTCAAAGGGCATATAATTTGTTGCAAGTTGATTACTGACTAACTGCACCTCATTTGAGTAAATTATCAACAAAAAAAAAATGAATAGAACCTTGGTGGATGTTACTTTTGCTTTTGATCATTAGAGTTTATGGCCTTAATATTTTAATAAATAAAGATCTTATCACATTTATTAATGACCCCTCTAATAACAAAATAAAAACAGTGCCTATATCGACAAGCTCAACCAAATTGTATGACTACTGTTTTTTTCTTCAAAAAAAAAGATATAAAAATAAATCTTCGGTGATCTTTAATTTTGTCATTTAATCTTTTATAAATTTGCCAATTTAGCGAAGATATAAAAGTTATATCCAGCTAGAAATGTTGGTACGAATTGAGTGATGTGTCGTACAAGTTGATTTATTTCCAACCACATGCCATCAACTTAAACCCGCAAGTAAATAAAAAGAAAAATGTTTAATTAATTTGTCAAAGCAGAAAAAAAAGAAAGTTTTGCAAGAAAAGATTATTTTAATTTAGAATACAATGTGAAAGATTCCTCCTAGTATTATATAATCATAGTATCCCGTAAAAGAAAAAATACTTCAAAATTATATTTAAAAACTCGTATTAGGTTTCGATGGAAACGCGGGCCGAAAAAAGTCAAAAAATGAAATGGGACAATTAGGTGGGATGGAGGTAGAGTATTTGATTGAAATTCTTACTGCATCTGTTATTTAACCCACCAAATTCCCAATCCTAACTTATAATCATTCATGCCAAATTACGAATATTAGTCCATATTATTATTTACATGTATTTATTTGAAATTAAAAAAATTGAATGTATTGCTAATTTCACCAATTAAATCTCCGATTCTTAATAGAAACACTGATAATTAGCAGAACCCTCATATAATCGCGATAAATATAAGATATAAATTTCATTAATTAGTGTAAAAAGTCAAACAACGTACGAGCGAGCTTCACGTAATATTTCATAATTAAGGCATGTTACAAAAACAACGTGTGAATTTATAAAATAGCTATCAACTTAATCATATATTATGTGAGCTGAGTCAAATTAATTATATCATATGCCCATTTTTCAATTAATATAAATAATTTCAAAATAGCGTATATATACGTAGGTACGTACAGCAATCAAGAAGTTCATTGAAAATGGAGTATAATAGTAATAAGATTAAAATGGTGATAGTATTTTCTGTTTGTATAGTTGTTGGCAACATTTCTCAAAGTTTTGCAAAAAGGTGTGTTTTTACTAATAATTACGAGGTTCACGTATTCAACGAGCTTCCCCCAAACAAGCATGCTCCCAACTCATCTCTTCCATTGCGATTGCATTGTGCTTCCGGGGATGACGATTTGGGATATCACTACCTTCCGACGCACGGGGATTTTCATTGGAGTTTTTGCGAGAATTATTGGACTACGACTCTATTCTTCTGCCATCTGTGGTGGGGTAATACGATTCAGAAGGCGTTCGACGTGTTTAATTTTGAGATCGGACTGGAATGCGATACGACTTGTAACTGGGTAGCCAAACACGATGGCATCTATTTTACAGGAGCCTATCGTGACCATACCAAGAACTTGACCTTGAAACATTATTGGGAGGCTACCGAATAATGATATGAATTACATGCATGCCTATGTTGTATTTTATCATTTCTCTTTAATTAGCTATTGATGAGATATTGTAATAATACTTTTTTTTATAAAAAAATTATCTTATGTCTCTCTATTTTTAAATAAATTAATAACTATACTATTTTAAGTATGCTGAATTATTAATTTATTTTCTGTTTTATTCAAATAATTATAAAAAAAATATTTTCGAAAATGTTCCATTATATAAATGGAACAGACAAAAATATAACTTATTCTCTTATAAACGTGACAAAAGGCGTATGAAACATTTATGCAAAAATAATCAGATCTCATAAGGAAAAATGAAAAATACTCATTTTTGACAACTCTCTTAAATGCCCCAGAATTGAATACAAAAACTCAACACTTTTTTTATAGCAAGTGGCCAACACAACAATAAAAAATACAATCCACGATTGAAATAAAGTTGAGGTGTACTACAAAAAAATAATTGTTAATGAGCGAAAAACTTATTCCACCAGTTGAAAAATTAAATCAATAAAAATACTAAAATAAATAAACTATGATGTAAATACATAATTAAGAGTTGAAATTTCATTCGCGATAATGAATTGGAAGAGACAGATGAAGAATGAAAAAAGTTACTAGTATTTTATTTTCTTTCTCCCCAAAAAGTATTGATTTTTGTCTTCGTTCAAGTGTATTTTAAGAGAGTTCCCATAAATTTGAGTTTTTTTTTTCCATAGATAGTTATGGTTGATGGTATTTTTTCATTTTTTATCACGAGATGTAAGTAATTTACATGAATACCATTGTATATAAAATATTAATAGATCAATCACAGGATTAATTTTTATAAAATTTGATGATAAAATAATTATATCCTTCTTATTTTATCCTCATAATCAATGATGTATATAAAGGGACACACTTGGGTCAGCCGGAGGCACCGTGCGGCCGGGCTAAAACAATGGCACTTTTATTCATATAGATTGACACTTTTCTGTATAAAGATTGACACTTTTAAAAATTGTCATTTTATTCGTAAAATAATTATGTTAAAGATTGACACTTTTATTTATATAGATTGACACTTTTCTGTATAAAGATTGACACTTTGGGTTTGGCCGCACGGTGTCTCCGGCTGACACAAGTTTTTGTCGTATATAAATCGTGCTCATAAAAAAGAAAATAAATAATACTTACTAAAAAGCACATAAAATTTCACATCCCCTATTTTGGTCAATAAAAATCACATAATTTTTTTTTTCCACCGAAAACCATCTCGTTAGAATTTGACTTGACCAAAACAAAAGTAAAAGTCAATTGAGTTCCTCTTTAACACAACTCTCGTTAAATCGGAAACTAAAACAACAAAAATTATTACATCAAATATATAACCTTCAAAGTAATGAATATAGTTTATTTTCCTCATGCATGTTGGTATCGGCCACATTATGTTATCCTAAGATTTATGCATATCTCTTTATACAATTCCAATAAAAATAAATATGTCTTTTCTTCAAAAAACTAAAAATAAATCTGTCTAAAGTAAAACCAATATCTATCTATATACATATAATAGCAAAATAAAGGTCGATCAACCATGATTTTTCTTGATTATTTTGCTAAATTCTCATAATTTTGGCTAATTAATCAATACTTTAATATAACAATTACTAATGTATATATTCATAGAATTTCAATTTGAATAGAAGTCTAATAATTTAAATCACCTATATATTCTCGATAATTCATACACAGTCACTTATATATATATATATATATATTGATATTTTAATTTTCTATTTGTTCATTTTAATTAATCCTACGTGGCATACATCATATGTCACAGTTGAGCTTATTAATCAATCAATTAACGTATATGATAATTTAGTATATTCTAATTAATTTAAGATCTAAAAATAATGTATATCTTATCACCTCATACATACACTTACAAAAGTATCCGATCACCTAAATAAAATTTGTATTTCATAGTATTAGCAAAGAGCCCATACATACACTTCTAATTATAAGTCCACCCAATATGTATATCTAATCAATAGACTAACCAACTAATAATTATATCAATTAATCATCCCACATCGATTATTTATGAAATTTCATCAACTCATACCTTATATAAAATGAGACACCCCACTTTCAAAATTATTATTTATCTCCAATTCCAATTTAATTTTATATTATTTTATTATTATGAGAAATAGTTTGCAAATTGATCATATAGAAATACATCCCCATGTGAGAAACTCTCGAGTTCTATAATTATATAAGGATGTAAAAATGAATACAATTATTCGAGAAATGATATCTCTACTTGCTCAATGCTCACGAGTTGTTTGAACCTCCCATAACTCAAACAACGGGCGGTCTGACGCACAAAATGTGTACATCACTCATACATGTTTTCTATTACACATCTAACCAACAAACGATTTTAGATACTCAACTAACAAACTATAAGTCATAATAGTACTCCCTTCGATCTTTTCAAATTGTTACACTTTCTTTTTTGGGCCGGTCTTTTCAAATTGTTACATTTCCTTTTATGGCAAAAATTAACCACTAAAACACTCGATTAGTAAAAAATTAGATTAATTTATTTATTTTCAATTATCCCACATCGATTATCTATGAAACTCCGCCAAAAATTAACCAATATAAAATATACACCATACTTTTGAAATTATTTGTCTCCAATTAAAATTAAAAAATATTCAAAAAATTTATATAATTTTAAACTTTTTTTAATTTTTATGAAAAATTAGTGTAAGGTTTAATAATAACGACTGAGAGTTTGGTCAAAAACATAAACATATTCATAAATTCTAGCCCATAATAATTTTTATTTGATTTGCTATATTATTTTATTTTTATGAGAAATAATTTACAAATATCATTCTTAAAAATTTAATTGGAATACACACCTATTTTCTTAATCAAAATCTCGATTTCAAACATCGAACAACGAGCGGCTTAACATTTCAATTGAATTAAACTACTCGAGAAATTACATATTGTCCTGACCTAATTAATTTTTTTTGTTTATGCAAACAACGAGTTATTTCATAAATATTACTCCCTCCGTTCCATTTAAACTTACATGTTTTATTATTTTATACCTCACATATATTCAAAAAACAGGCCAGTTTAAATGGGACGGAGGGAGTATATTTTTGACCTATTTTTGTATTTCGATAATCAACGGGAGACATGACATTTAAATCAAGTATAACTTAAAAAAAAGTTCTAATTCTTTGCAATTAAATAAACTACTTGAGAAATGACATAATTTTCTGACCTAATTTTTTTTTATTAATGTAAAACGAGTGACTTCAAAAATATTATCTCTATTTACCTATTTTTGTATTTTGATAATCAACGGGCGTCTTGACATATAAATTCATTACAACTCTAAAAAAAAGTAATTTTTACTTCTTTGCAATTAAATTAAACTACTCGAGAAATGACATATTTTTATGACCTAATTTTTTTGTTAATGTAAATAACGAGTGACTTCAGAAATATTATCTATCTTGAGCTATTCTTGTATTTTTGTATTTTTTAATTTTTGTATTCCGATTGTTTGGACTTATAACTTTCCCAATTGATTTATAGGTATTTTATGCAAGTTAATCATATTGGTTTTTTTTAGAGAATCGATAGGATAAATAAATAAATAACTTGATATTCAAAAATGAGCAGCTACTACCTAGGAAATGTTACACCTAACTGACCTATTGTTCTAATAATTCGATGAATGTTACACATCTTTATCCGATTTTTGAATTACATTGAACAATGAATGACTTGATATTCAAAAAAGAATGTAGCTACATGGGATTATCTCTCCTTTTAACATATTTTTTTATATCATCCTATTTTTTTAAATAAATGCTCTCATGTTTTCCCCTTATAAACTGCCTCAATACTATTATGTAAAAATAAATATTTATATTCTTATATATTTTTATTAAAAAATTGTAAGTGATTCCGTCGAATTTCGACGGGCGCTATACTAAAAAAATAGAAATTTAAACGAGAAAGATTCTCACTTATTAACCTTTTAAAACATATAGAATTGAAAATATTTTTTTAAATGAATTTTTAAAGTAATATCATTTTGAAACAAATAACTAAATATATTTTTTACTTTTTACTGAAAAATTAGAACCCCGTCGAATTTCGACGGGCACTGCACTAGTATATACTTAATGAAGCAATATTTATTTTCAACATGTAAGATCTGTTTAAAAGTTAATTTCGAATTAAACATGTTCACCGTGATGTTAATTTATAGCTCATTGTTAGTTAAAATATTTATAAATTTTCGAAGCTTTCACGAGCGAGTCCTTTACACCTTTTCTTGTTTAATTAATTCTTCTTATTTAAGTAATGAAAATTGATTCTATAGAAAAAATTGTCAAAAAATAAAATAAAAATAAATTCGATTTGGATCCTCTGTTGTAATTTCTTATTGCAACGACGAATTGAATAATGACATGTGTCAAAACATCTATTAAATCATCAATAATTAAAGATTTTCATAAATAAAAATTGTTGATTTTAAAAATAATTACAACACGCAGCGATTATCCGTCGTTATAATAAAAAATAATTACAACACATAACGGTTATCCGTAATTTATTTGTTAATTTTGAAAATATTCATGACACAAAATGATCACCTATCGTTTCAGACTTTCAGTAGGAGATGCAAGTAAAAGATGCCAAAAGCGAAATCCCGAAAATACCATTGGAAATCGAGCGCATCAAATTTCTTTCTCCAAAGTCCTTCCTTCCGTCTCTTCTCTGGATCGATTGCTAGTACTGTTATTTGCTCTCAGCCCCCTTTTCCCTTCTCCATTATATTTCACACAAAAAAAAAAAACTCGCGAAATCTTGAAATTTCTGTTATTTACTCCCAGATTAATCGATCGCGCTTCGCCAGTCTAGTCTCATGACTCTCCTAACTACTCCCCCAATCGACGTAAGTAATTTCGTGTTTTTCTTTTTGATGTTTGTTAATAGCAGTTCATGACCCCGTTTTGCGTGATTGACTTAGATAATGGCCTTTGGTTGTTGGAGTTTCGTTTCACTTTTGTGCTGAATTCAGCAGTTGGATGACCTATTCCTGTCGAGGGAATGATTGTTTGGGAGTGGAAATTGCAACTTTTGCATTGATTAGGATTGTGGGGGTTTGAGGATTGCTGTGGCAATTGTGCTTAGTGGTGAAATTCGTCGGATTTAGGGTTTGGGTTGGGGCTAAGTGGACAGGGGCAGGTCTAATTAGATCAACTCTTTATTTTTATTCTTTTGGTGACATGTGCGTTGGTATTCTTTCTTTAGCAGGTAGAAGACGAGCAGATGCTCGTGCCACATGCTGATTTTGTCCCAGAAGGCCCTCAACCCATGGAAGGTATTGGGCACTGCGTTAGTTGTAGAAAAAGTTTAGTTCCATTTAATTTTGTTGAGGCACTGCGTTGGTTCTTCTGATTCTTGCATCATCGTCACAATCCAGCTGGATGTTCTCCTGATGTTTTGAATTGGATTAATCTTTGGGTTGCTTAATTATAGACATCTATTACTTTTTTGGTGCTCGGGCGGTTTGGCTGGTTTTTATTTTTTATTTTTTCTTCTTATTGGGCTTGTCGAATCTAGTTGCTCCTGCTGAAGCAACAGCAAATGCTGCGGATGCACAAGCAGTAGAAGAACCACCATCTGCACGGTTTACTTGGAAAATTGAGAATTTTTCGAAGTTGAACATGAAGAAACAGTACTCTGAAGTTTTTGTTGTTGGAGGATACAAATGGTACCTTATATTTTCCTTTTCCACTTATTATTTGTTGGCATTATGTTGGAGCTGATGCAAACTACTTCTTGGTGGTCAGGCGAGTTCTTACATTCCCAAAAGGGAACAATGTCGATCATCTCTCTATGTATCTGGATGTTGCGGACTCTTCTACTTTACCCTATGGTTGGAGCAGATATGCACAATTTAGTTTGTCAGTGATTAATCAAGTTCACAGCAAATTGACTATAAGAAAAGGTATGATGTAACTTCAGGTTCCGGGTTCTCTAGGAATATTCATTTTGGAAGTATTGTTGAATGTCAGAATAATAAGTTGATGTGGCATTATAAGATAATTTGATTTTCTTGGCGTTCTTAGTTTTACTTATTCAATACTACTGTCTAAACTTCTCCTGGAAAAGTTCAGTATTGATATATCTACTAATCATGCCTTCACTGATTATGTTGTATCTGAAATTCTCTCTGATTGTAAATCTTGCTAGTGAGATGTTTGGTGATGGTTTTTCTACATTAGTAGTCTGAAATCTTCTGTGCCAAGTTGAAAGCATTTTGAACATGAAAATGGGCTCTCATTTCTGATATTCATACGTTTACCAACTACTGCATTGTCACATCTTTTTGTAACTTCCCCTGCTGTATAAGTTACTTTGTTTAACCGCGAGTAATAAGTGTATTGGATATTATGTCCTCCTCTCAATTTGGGGCCTTCTACCTATAACTTAGTTACTCAATTGCAGGTAAGAAAGATAACTTAAGAGAATTACTTGGATAGGATGAAATGAAAACTTTGGGAATACATTTTAAGATAAAGAGTGACTCTTGACCAGGGTTACAAAAGTAATGCTAAAGTGGGAAAAATAATGGTATTTCGATGCCATTTATTTCTATCTACTATGTGATTAGTTGAAAATTCCACTAGGAGTGTAAATAAAATGCCACTTGCTCGGAACCATAAATAAGCCGATATAAACTATTTTCAAGAAGCAGAACTGGAACCCAGAAAGACCAACAATGATAGTGAAGAATTCTATTACGGCTCTTAGAAATCCTGTATTTTTTTACTGAACCCATTATTTCAAACAAAATTCTGGCTGAAAGCATTGCTGGATATTTTAGCATATGCAACCAATGTTTTCTTCTCGTAGAGTTAAGCATGTTAGTTTAGGTTGTATGGATTCAGGGATTCGTACTTCAATGGATTTGAACTGAAAGGATTTAGAATCCCATGGGATCTAAACTCCACTCATTGAAATCCTTTGCTGGATTTATGGTGGATCTGTTTAGTGAAATCCACTGATTTCAAACTATTGTTTTGCCATGTTTGATCAAACATTCAATTTTTTAGCTTTTATTTTTATGAAAGGCAACTGTAAAAAACATAGGTATCAGTGAATGTATATGTTAGTAAAAATAAGAACATCAACAATAACATTCTTTAAAACTTAATAGTTATATGGAATAAGTACTGTAGTGCGTCTGTGGAAAGTGTGACTGTGTGCGTGCTTCCTGGTATCTGTTTAATCGTCTTAGTGAGTTTGTGCATTTAGTGTGTGAGAGTGAGACGGGGATGGAATTAAAATAACTAGGTCTTATGATAAACTTTAACTCCATCCAAAATGATTTAAAGATTCATTGGTTTGAATGATTTCAGTTCCATCGAATTTGAGATTTTTGCAAATAAGTTGAGTGGACCTAACTGTGAATTTCATATGCACGCCACGGTCCACCCCCAGTTCCAATTGTCATGCACAACCTTATGTATACTGCAGGCATCTTGTCACGTCTGATGCTAATTTTATCAAAGATTACTTACTTTCTGCTGTTGATTCCTGGATTCCCCTGTTCTGTTACTATTTCCCAATATATATATGCACTGCATGTAGAACAACACCGGCATGTTCATTAACTCATATGCATGAATTAGATATAAAATCTTGTGCTGCTTTGCAATCCTTGGGATGATGCAAGATAATTCAAAGTAGTCATATTATCAACTGATGCTTGGTACTTTCAGCTTCTTAGTTCCTTGCTATTTCCTCAGGCTTCTGATTAGGCTTCTTATAACTCATATGCTAGCATTGCTGACTGGATGATTGTTTTGGTGAACTGATTCTGCAGATACGCAACATCAGTTCAATTCTAGAGAAAGTGATTGGGGATTCACCTCATTCATGCCTCTTAGTGAACTTTATGACCCTGGTCGTGGTTACCTTGTGAATGATACATGTATAATTGAGGCTGATGTTGCTGTTCGTAAAGTTGTTGATTACTGGTCCCATGACTCCAAGAAAGAAACAGGTTATGTAGGTCTCAAGAATCAGGGTGCTACTTGTTATATGAACTCCCTTCTTCAGACGCTATACCATATTCCTTATTTTAGAAAGGTTTGCTCATCAGTTGCGCTGTCTTTTTTAAAACCTTACGTAGAAAAGAACTTATTTGGGATTCTGCTGCAGGCTGTATACCACATGCCAACAACAGAAAATGATAACCCATCTGGAAGCATTCCGTTGGCCCTTCAAAGTTTGTTCTATAAGTTGCAGTACAGTGATACCAGTGTTGCAACAAAGGAGTTGACGAAGTCTTTTGGTTGGGATACATATGATTCTTTTATGCAGCATGATGTTCAAGAACTGAACAGGGTTCTTTGTGAAAAACTTGAAGACAAAATGAAAGTAATATGCCGAGAAGCTTAAGATTTTCTGGTTGCTAAATTGATGAAAAGAGAAAGTGAAACATCCTTTTCAGTTGTGCTCTCCTTAGATGCTTATATTGTTATTTATTTTTTATTTCAGGGAACAGTAGTGGAGGGCACAATACAGCAATTATTTGAGGGGCACCATATGAATTACATAGAATGTATTAATGTGGAGTACAAATCAACAAGGAAGGAGTCTTTCTATGGTATGTCCTAAGGCTCAACCGGTGACTTGAAGCAGCTAGGTATTACCTAATGTTACTTTATCTGTGGTGCCAGATCTGCAGCTTGATGTCAAAGGCTGTAAAGATATTTATGCTTCTTTTGACAAATATGTGGAAGTAGAACGTCTTGAGGGTGATAACAAGTATCATGCCGAGCAGTATGGATTGCAGGTTGGCCATCATCTACTTTCTTCGTTAGCTTTTCATTTCCGAGGATGTTGAGAGAAACTGAGTTGGGTGCATATGAAACTTGATTGCTTCACGGGAAATTCTTAACAAGAGATAAGAATCCCTATTTATGGCCAAGAAAAAGCAAAAAGAAAAAAAAAAGGAATTGGAGAAGATAATATAGATTAGCTGCGAGTCCTGTGACAGAAACAACTGTTAGGAATATCTCTGCAGCTTATATGTTAATTATCATCAAACCCTTTGAGTGGTTATGTGTTCAATATTGATAGCAATAATGCCTTTGCTTATACTCTCTCTCTCCTGGGAATAAAAAATGATTTTATCGTGCAACAAAGTTCAAGTGCCTTGTTCCCCCCTTGGTTTTCATGTCTAAGGTAACTGCTTACTTCACAGGATGCTAGGAAAGGTGTACTTTTCATTGATTTCCCTCCTGTACTTCAGCTTCAGCTGAAAAGATTTGAATACGATTTTGTTCGTGATACCATGGTCAAGGTAACTATAAAGTTAAAATTTTCTTCAGTACTTGCTGCTTACTTTGCAAGATGTTAGTGACTCAATTTCTTTTTTCCCTTTCTTTTCTTCTCTTTTGGTCTCAAACATGTGCTTCTAGTTAATGCCTTTTGCCTTGGGATGAAATAAGTGATTGCAGTTGTCTCTTTAAAGCAAAACCACTACAAACAACAAAACTGTTATCTCACAGTGTTCATATTTGCCATAATGTTCCTCTAAAGTAAAATATTGTTGATTGTTTTTTGTTTTCAGTTTTAATATTTTTACCAGAAGAAATTTAAGAATGCAAATGCATGCCTTTTTTCACTCATATACGATATACGTTTTTACGCAGATGATGTAGTACAATGAGACACGATTGTATGCAGTCGCTCGTTTGGACCAACTAGCAATATTGTATCTAAAAATTTCACTTGCGTTTGTTTGATTCGAAAACGTTAAATTGCTCTTGGCCTGGACGCACCATTACACTACTGAAAGCTGTACCTGCTTACCATCTAATGGAAATACCTGAAATTTGAATCCTTGACTATTTTGATTCCTATGTATGTGCCTTCTAGGTCCATGACTTGTTCCAGTATACCACTTCTGAAAAACATCTAGTGTAGACCGCTTATGTCATAAGTAACTCATGAGTGCCTTTGTGGGCTAACAGTATTGGGTACATCCCTTGCTGCACTATTTAAATAATTATATTCCATCTTGAACTAGAGAACTGAACCTACCCAGTTTTTAGCAATCTTCTAGATTTGGAAGATGACTTTTGATTTTAATTTCAAATGATGATCTAGGTCCATGAAAATCTAAAAGAAATGTTGCTTCTGGTGACTGTTTAAATATCGTGAAGTTGATTTCTCATACCACAATATCGCATGATCTGTGTTTCTGATTCTACTGGTGCTTAGAATTGTAACCGTTCTATACAAATGACCAAACAGATAAATGATCGTTATGAGTTCCCTTTGCAACTTGACCTCGATAGAGAGAACAGAAAGTATTTATCTCCTGAGGCAGATAGGAGTGTTCGCAACCTATACACTCTTCACAGGTATTCCTGTCTGTACATGCTTTTCAATCGAATGCTTTATCTGGTCATGCTCATTGGTTTGCTGGATCATTGATCACATATCCAAACAGCAGTGAATTATGCATTTCTCTGACCTGCTTCTCTTATATTTTCCTAAGTTGGTGAATGTCCTCTTATTTATTCTTCCTGAGATGGTTTTCAAGTCTGCTTTTACGTCTTCCTCACTTATCATATTGCGTTCCTTATACCTTCTGGTACAGATTAAGATTGCTGATACCTAATACTGAATGTTGTTTTTGTTGCAGTGTATTGGTTCACAGTGGTGGAGTGCATGGTGGACATTATTATGCTTATATACGGCCAACACTTTCTGATCAGTGGTAAGCCCCATGCTATGTATCCTGGATTCTGTTTCCTATTTTTTTTTTTTTTTTTTTTTTTTTTTTTCACTTTTTGTTTCTAAATTTATATTTGAGATTATTTATTCTCGGTATGCTATTAATGTACCCCCAAATGCATTATATTATTTGTTATTGAAGCCATATTGTCCTTGTGAGGATTATTATGCGAGACTGCTTTAAAATCTTTCTTTAGCTCATCTTCCTTGTAGTTATGTGATCTAGCCTTGGTAGTGATTTTGCCTTAAACTGTATTTGAACTTGTCCCCGTTGTTCTTTCTTTTACCTCCTGTTTTTTGTTCTCTTTCCCCTTTTTCTTTTCAGTATTTATGATTATATTTATATGGGCTCAGGACATCATGCTACATGTAATGCCATTGCTGATTCTGTTTTGGGACGACTTCCTTATAATTGTGTAATGCAGCACGTTGTTTTACGATGCTGACACTCCTGTGCTATATTTCTCCAGGTTCAAATTTGATGATGAGCGCGTGACCAAAGAAGACATGAAGCGTGCTTTGGAAGAGCAGTATGGTGGTGAAGAAGAGGTAGTGGTTCATTTTTCTTATGAATAGCTTCTTTTTACTAGTGAATTACTTGCAGGAATTTGTTTTTGTGTCTACATGGTTGTTTGTAGCGTTTTGGTCCTTATAAATCATAATTTTTTCTTCTGTTGCACAGCTGCCACAGACGAATCCGGGATTCAATAATTCACCGTTCAAATTTACGAAATATTCAAATGCATACATGCTTGTTTATATACGTGAAAGTGACGTGGAGAAAATAATTTGCAATGTGGATGAGAAGGACATAGCTGAACATCTGAGGGTAAGAGTCGTGAATTACATTTCCCGATCGTGTTCATTGCTGATTCCTTTTGGATTAATCTACAGATAAGGTTGAAGAAAGAGCAGGAAGAGAAAGAGCAAAAGAGAAAGGAAAAGGCCGAGGCTCATCTGTACACAATTATTAAGGTCTTTAACTTGTAGCTATTCCTTTTTGTTTTCACATGCTTTACACTGAAGGTTTTTCTTAATTGTATTCTATTTCTTTTTTAGGTTGCCCGTGATGAGGATCTAGTCCATCAGATTGGAAAGGATATATACTTTGATCTTGTGGATCATGACAAAGTTCGCCAGTTCCGTATTCAGAAACAGCTATCTTTTAATTCTTTTAAGGTATCTTTATCTATTCTTTCATCTGTTCGACGGGATTCATTGGTAACCTTGTGCTAATACTCAAAGAGGACCACTTAATGTTGCATCATATTGACATAACATGATCAAATTGTGATATTATTACCTATTCAAACCAAGATTCAATTATGTAAAGTTATGCAGCAAGATTATTTGGAACTAATATTAGTATATTAAGGAATGCTCGTGTTTCAAAATTTACCAAGGAACTGGAAACTTATAAATTTTATGTGAGAGTGATGGAAGTCCGCTATTCGATGTATTGTGTTTGTATGCATGCATGCTTCTGGCTACCGAGTACACACACATACACGTATGCACTATGCAGAGACATGTATAAATTGGATTTTTGAGTTACAGTTGTTGCTGGTCACTTTAGATCACTTATAAGGTCATGGAGGTGGTTGTATTGGCTTTATGAGAAATTAATTCTATGACACTTGATTTCATAGAGACTCTAGTTGGCAGCAGAAGCCATCCAATCTCTCCTGATTACTCTCTAAGTCATAAGTGTAGAGAATTTTAGGCCAAATAAAATCCATCTCCAACCTGTTTCTTTGTCGAACTAACATGGTAACACCATAATGGTTGGTGGTTGACATTTGAGATCCTCTTAGCCAACTCACTTGATCTAGTGGATGCATGGATGATACATTTCACTACTTCATCTTGGCATGAGTTTGTCCCTTAAAACTAGTAATTTATAATTATTAAAGAACAAGATGCAGATTGGTTTCTCTACTTAAGCATTGTAAGCATCAGAATTTCCAGATGATTTTATATGAACTTGATTAATAGCTTTACCATGATGAGTTGAACTCTGTTTTTCCTAGGCGAGGGATTTGGTGGTGTTGAGATAATTAGTTTCAATGTGGCACCCTATCTCACTATCATGTCAATTCTCAGGAAGAAGTTGCCAAGGAGTTTGGAATACCAGTGCAATTACAACGTTTCTGGTTGTGGGCCAAGCGCCAAAATCATACATACCGGCCAAATCGCCCACTCACACCTCAAGAGGAAGCTCAATCTGTAAGTATATTTTTTCATTTCTTATATTTGGCTGTCTTCCTGTCCTTGCTTTTGGTATTGTTGAGTACCTAAGATATCACCCTCTCTTGGTAAATGCTCGAAAACCTAATTCTTGTGTCTTCTTAGAGATTGATGGTTGGGGTTAAAATTCTGTTTAGCCAAAACTTCACTCTTAAAACTGGGTCAAGTTCTTAGATGTGTTTCATAGTAGCTTAAAAATTGTAATTGAATGTTGGTCATAACTGCATGATGCAGTAGGGATATTGGGTTTCACCAATCAATTCATTCTTGGTTTAAAGAGTTAATGGCTGTTGTGGAATAATTAGAGGAGCTTAGTTTGTTATTGTTGGATGACGGCTACTAAGATTTCAAGCACTTCATTCCAGTTCTTCATCATACTAGAATTTTTAAAGGTAAACTAAGCAACTGTCATGAGATGGGACAATTCATTATATGACGTGTACTACAACATATTTTATATGATCTTGCTTGTTGCATATTTCCGGCTTTCAGCTTTTCCACAAGAAGCGAGTACATATATTCTTATATTAAAGAAATTAATACTTTCTCATTATCTTTTTAAGAAATGTATGTCTTGCCGAGTATCAAATTGTTGTCCACTCTCGACCAAATTTATTGATCACAGTGGTTTTTTCATATGGCGTTTGGTCCTCAAAATTCACTTGCAACAGCTATTATATTTTGATCAAAAGTAGAAAGCACTTTTTAAAAATAAATCATAGATTTGATGTTAAGGACTAACAACCGATTGATTGAATTTCTCCTGAAACTCAAGTAGGATCTCCATATAATGCTGTCTATTGCGATAGGTTCCTCATAAAGCATAAAACCATAGGGAAAAAAATGATATTTCCTCTGTTTCAAGATTGTTGACACGTTTCTTTTCCTTTCTTTTTGGCACGCATTTCCACGCTTCTCGATGATGGATTTTAAAATAATTTTTTGAAGTATTTTTTTATTTACGGGATACTACGACACACGTAGTATCTCGTAAAAGAAAAGATACTTCAATTTTTTTTTAAAATCCATCATCGAGAAGCGTGAAAATGTGTGCCAAAAAGAAAGAAAAAGAAACATGTCAACAATCTTGAAATAGAGGAAGTAATAAACTACAGAAAATGATGTATCACTTAAAGAAATGACCGATCCTCCAGGTGGTGGGGTATGGTTTAAGCTTTATGATCAATATTTCTGTTTATCTGTGCTGTGTATTCAGAATCCTTTTTTTGCATGCATTTATATCAATCTGCTTATTAATTTTCTCAGGTAGGCCAGTTAAGAGAAGTATCCAACAAGGCAAATAATGCTGAGCTAAAATTATTCCTGGAAGTAGCAACGGGCTTGGTAGCATAACTTCCGTCTTGCCTTTTATTATTGCTGATGCTATATGATTATTTTGCTTCTGACTTGTTTCTTTCTAACTACTAATACAGGAGATGCAGCCTCTTCCTCCACCAGAGAAAACTAAGGAGGATATTCTTTTGTTTTTCAAACTTTATGATCCAGTCAAAGAGGAGCTCAGGTACGGGTCGGATTTTGCTAATTATTCGTTGGCTCTATTGTCATCTCATAGTATTTGCTGTCATGTTTGGTTATTGCTGATCAATGCATTTTCTTTATAACCAAAAGTTGCACCTTTAATGCTCTAGATATCTCTTGCTAATTTCTTGGAACTAGGATCAAAGAACTGAGATAGGCTGTTGTTTTTGTCTAACCTTTAATCTGCGTTTTCTACTGTTAAAAATAAATAGATGAATGCTGCCCCCTGTATGTGCTATGAAAAAGATGTATAGTCTCAGTTGTTTCACCTGAACATCCGTTCAGCTGAACTGTATTTCCTTATGGACTTCTACTCTTTGTGATTAGATATATTGGAAGGCTATTTGTTAAAAGCAATGGCAAGCCGACAGATATATTGAAAAAGCTTAATGAAATGACTGGCTTTGCTCCTGATGAAGAAATTGAACTCTTTGAGGTTGAACTTTCTCCTCTCCATTTTGTTCAAATTTTTAAGTTTTCAAAATTTTTAATTTATCTTACGTTTGGCTTTATGTAGGAAATTAAGTATGAGCCTAATGTCATGTGTGAGCACATTGATAAGAAGCTCACCTTTCGTAGCAGTCAGGTTTATTAACTTTACACCCTCTGAATTTTGAAAGAAAACAAATTAGTCACCTTTATTGCCCGAAATGTTTCTTTACTCATGCATAGATCCTCCTTTTTCTATGGTCTCCTACCTTATACTCAGCTAGAAGATGGTGACATAGTCTGCTTTCAAAAGTCTCCTCAAGGTCTGAGCAGTGAGGAGTGCAGTTATCCTACCGTCTCTGCTTTCCTGATTTATGTGCACAATCGCCAGGTATCTCTTTGATGGCTTAACCATTTGCTTTGTAGATTTCCTTGGTGGGTTTCACTAGAGTTTAGCACTCGTTCTTTTTTATGCCAACCAGTTCTGAATAGAGAGTATATTAAGCATAATCATATGATCATCTAGAAGTTCATTCCTGGTGGTTGCAAAATGTTCAGAATGATTTTATCTGATGAAATGATGCTGTAAAATATAAAATATGGTGTAACAATAGGTTGTTGTAACGATAGGGAACTCTCTCATTTCTATTTGTGGCAAGGCTCTAAGTTTTTATTTCTTCTTAAATTACTGGTAATTCAATCGTCTTCAATTTCTAAAATATTTTAAAACGCATGTAAGAGTTTAAGAGGATAATATTTCTTACTTCCACTTCTCTGACTTCGATTCCTCAAGTCAGCAAGGCCTTGGATTGACTCAAATGGCTGAAATGGTATGGCTAGAATTAAGGCTGTAAGGAATTTAAATATGTATGGTCAGTGTATGGGTAAGTGGTAATATCCTTGTATAGCCTAGATAAATTTGAGATTGTATTTTGAAGTACCTAATGCTTTTTAAGTATCAACTTGATCTCATAGATGTAATAATTTAACCTGGAGGTACAAAAACTGGAGGGGGAATTCTGTTATTTTAATTTGTTTACTTAGCTATCCTAATTAATATGTTTTCTTACTGCTGTTTATACTTCACTTACATTCATATATTTTCTGGTCATTTTTCTTTATGTAGCTTGTTTGATGTTTTATAGGTGGTTCGCTTTCGATCATTGGAGAAGCCCAAGGATGATGAATTTTGTCTCGAATTGTAAGAATCTTAGTTTTACATCTTGAAGTCTATGATTTCATTTTGTGGTTAAGCTTTTCCATTTGTCTGTTTACTAGTGATTATCTTCTTTAATATAGTATAAATTTTCAGGTCAAAGCAAAACAACTATGATGAAGTTGTTGAATATGTTGCCCGGCATCTTGGCTTGGAAGATCCATCAAAAATTAGACTTACGTCCCATAACTGTTACTCACAGCAACCGAAGCCCCAACCTATCAAGTATCGAGGTGCTGAGCGACTTGCAGACATGCTTGTTCATTATAATCAGGTGGTATATGATTGTCATACATACATATATATATATATTTGATTGTTGTTTGCCCCATGTTTGTCTGCTGACAAAATATTTCCCTTGTTTGTTATAGATTTCAGATATATTATACTATGAAGTCCTTGATATCCCTTTGCCTGAACTGCAAGGCCTTAAAACTTTGAAAGTTGCTTTTCATCATGCCACCAAAGATGAAGTGAGTGCTTCAAGGACCTTTTCACTGATTTTTGTTTGTGGGTGTACAATGTTCCCAATAAGTCACTCAGTGGTATTTTAACAATTTTCAGGTTGTCATTCACACTATCAGATTACCAAAACAGAGTACTGTGGGAGATGTCATTAATGATCTGAAGAGTAAGGTAAGCCTTGAAACATTCCTGCTGCAAGATATCCGTGTAGAGTAAAAGAATTTAAAAGACAAATTATTATATTAAACAATGAATACCTGAAGGGATCATGCACAGCTTGGAGATGTCATATTGCTATATTTATACAATAAGTTTACTCCACAATACATTTTGATACTTTAAGTGATTTTTACAGATCTTATGCTCCCAATCATGTTTATAAGCTTTCAAGATTTGTAGTAAAATGAATCTCATTTGTTCCAATCCTATTTCAGGTTGAGCTTTCTCATCCAGATGCAGAACTGAGATTGCTGGAGGTTTTCTATCATAAGATATATAAGGTACATCAATATGCAAATTATATGAATTGCTATCACGGCATAGCAGTTAGCAGCAAGACTTAAAAGACATTTTTGTCAGAGAATCTCTTCATCTCTTGTCCATTCAATTGCATAGTTATGTACTTTACCTTTTCTTACTATCTTTAGGAATTCGGTATGGATATACAAGTGTGCATATTCATATTTGCTTTCTTTTGTGATACTGAACTCAAGCATTATATGGTCATATTGTCTTGCATTATTGACTCTTTACTTTTCTGTTCCAAATCCATAAATAATCATATAGCTTCATAAGTTTCAGATATAGCTTTGCATTGCTGCTGTTAATTCCGTTTAATCTGCATTATTTCCATCTTTGTTTTCATGTAAGCTCGTTTAGTTTTATTTTATTTTATCTTAAGCTCTTCTATTTACTGGGTTTGCATGCTGTTAATTTTGCACGTTGGACTCTTCTGGAGGTGTTGAAACATGTAAATGGAATTTTTATGCAATGTCTTGTTAATGTTATGTTGATAGTGTCGCTGCTTATACCCATAGTTGAAAAAAATATTTGCAATTACTTTAGTTCATATTTGTGTTTTTGGTTGAGTGGTGTTCAGTGTTCACTAATTTTTGCTGCTTGTCTTCAGATATTCCCACTCCAAGAAAAGATTGAGAACATAAATGATCAATACTGGACGTTGCGTGTGGAGGAGGTACAGACCCTTCATCTTTTCTCCCTCTGATTTTTGTGTCATCATCTTCTCCTGTCCCTGTTCCTGTTCCTTCCCCTTTCTTCTTTCTTGCCTTTAGCCCCTTCTCTGATACTTCTTTGTTCTCTGTTTAGTATGTTTTCTAATTCTTTGGGAAAAGATTCAGTGCATCCTTAATTTTTTCTCGGATCAGATACATTTCTCAAGTATTTTCATTTTAGGTACAAATAAGCCCTTAATGTTTAAAAATACCTGAGGGTTTATTTGATCATAGGGGCATATTTGAACATTTTCTAATTCTTTTCCCCATTAATGGGTCTGTTTAGAATTTAGACTTAGGTAAAGAAGGAAAGATCGCTAGCATCAGTACAATTTGGTTAAATATGAGGCTAACAACTTATCATGCTTACGTTTCTGCTCTGCAGATACCTGAGGAGGAGAAGAATCTTGGTCCTAATGATCGCTTGATTCATGTCTACCATTTTATGAAAGATACTGCACAAAATCAGGTTATAATATCAAGGACAGGCCTGAAAATATTTGTATTGCTGCATTGTGAAAATGTTACTTCTTCAAGTTGACATTCAAGTTGCTGGTGGTGTTTTCCTTGCAGCAGGTTCACAATTTTGGAGATCCCTTTTTCCTGGCCATTAATGATAATGAGACTTTGGGTGAGATTAAAGCCCGCGTACAAAAGAAATTGCATGTTCCAGATGAGGAATTCTCCAAGGTATGCTGATCTGTTTTTTAAGATATCCTAATAATGAAAAAGCCATAGATGTAGTTTTTTTTTGTAATATTTCGCTAATAATGTTACGAACATCCATTGTTTCTGCAGTGGAAATTTGCGTTCTTATCTTTGGGTCGGCCTGAATATCTTGAAGATACAGACATTGTATCCTCTCGTTTTCAGGTAGTGATTTCCCTTTTCCCTCAATATTCTTCCTCGTACATATTCTTTTCATCACTTCATTTATTTCTGTTTTCCAGAGAAGAGATGTTTATGGTGCTTGGGAACAGTACCTAGGACTAGAGCACTCTGACAATGCTCCAAAGCGTTCATATGCAGCCAACCAGGTTAGTTCATATATGAAACTGTATCGATGTACAATGTTGGGTGATTTTTATCAAAAAAGATGCGTAGTTGGAATCTGTGATCCTATTTTTCCTTATATATATAGATGGAACCGTGCAACTATCTTGATGTATATGTGGCACCTCAATCCTTTCACTGTTTGTTATTTCATTTTACAAGTGGCTTCTGTTCTTAGCCGGTCCATCCTGTGTGGACTTTCTGGGCAACTCAGATTCTTTCACTGCATTACAGTTTCATTTTGAGTCTTTCTTGTCGAAATTTCCTATACATATGTGCTATACATCTAGATACTAGATTAATTACATTAATTAAACAATCATTTATATGGATTTTAAATTGTTAGGCAACTCGTATCCTTTTGTCGCGGCCATTTAGATTCCCTTTGTATGGGCAGACATCATGGTGAAAAATAATTTGAGCATGAAAAGGAGTTTTTGTACATATCATTCCATGTGAACTACTGTAGACAAAACTACCCTTTAAACAAGAAACATATGCTAGTCATGTTTTTAATAGATTAGTGGTATCTCAGCATATGTCTAGCTTCTGATGCAAGTGGGAGAAATGTTAGAATCTGCATTTTAAGCGGGGATAATAGTTGCTTCTACTGAGGAATTTCTGGTGTTGTGTTGAGCAATATTCTGTTCCTTTCTCCATTGTTAGTATGTATGTCCTGGTGCTAATCTGAGTTTTACCTTGATATTGCAGAACCGGCACACATTTGAGAAACCTGTCAGAATCTACAATTAGTACATCCCCAAGAAACGTGCATCGGTTGTCTAAAGCTTCACAGGCAGAGTATCGTGAAAAAAGGACTAAATTTGGAGTTACAACAGAAATCGAGCTGATCAAAGGCAATCATGTCTATACAAACTACAAGCAGTTTGGTGAAATTGTGGTTTTATGGGAACATGGCATGAAGCTTTTAAAACCTATCAAAATCTCGTCCTCCATACCTATACAGTACTACATAGTTTTACGAGTTCTTGGGTATATTTCTTTCTCGATTTCATTGTAATTAGATATGCATAAGATTTTGGGTGGGAATGTATAGAGGGTATAGCTGTGTGTTTATACTTGTTTTCCATTTTTGCCCTTCTCTTTTCCTGTTTGTTCTATAACCATATCGTTCTGGATTTGAGTTAACCTTTAGATGAAAGAAGTGTTGATTGGAGGTATGTACTATTGAGACTGATGGTAACTGCAGTCACTCAACTTGATGTGGAGTGGCGCTTGTTTTCCCAACTGATTTTAGATAATTTTCTGTACACATTTAGATAAAATACTATTTGATATTCGCCTTCTCTTCTGTTCTTCGTTAGGGATACTCTACATTCGATTTGCTTCTAAGCTTTTTTATTTTTTTTTTTATTTTTTTAATATATATTTTAATTTTCGGTTCTGATTTAAGATTATACACTTGGTTTGCTTTTGGCATGAATGTTTGGATAATATTGAGTTTTAATTCAAACTAATGCCCTTTTCATCTAGTTTGGGAAGCCAATTGTCCATTTCTTCTCTTTAAGAAACTAATTAGCGGAATGAGAAAAGTCTCGATGGTGATATAGAAGTTTGAACTAGTCTAATTTGCTTATCGACTAGATATTTTTAACGAGATAAATTGTTTTCATACAGCTTAATTCACTTCTATTAGGCTAAAAGTCTACAGTTCAATTTCTAAATTTCCCAACCCAAATGTAGTAAAAAACAGTTGACGGGAAATTTCACATCGTATAACGAATCCAATCATGTGAGAACTAATGATTCTGAAGGAAATTATTATAAATTACCACATGCTTAGGAAAGTAATATAACTCAGGCTAAAAGATGAAGCATCTCGTTCATCGAGGCCACTTAGAATCCAATACTGCTGATGCAGCCACCACACTTGGTGCATAGTCAAGAGACATAGGTCCTTTACGTATGACGTTACCATCTACTATTTTACGAGGATCGAGAAAACTGAGGAACTTATTGGCAGCAGAAATCTGGTCATGACGGAGGCTCTCATCATGCATCAAGTCCCTGCAATAAAACAACTCTTAAGCACCATTTGATTCACATAAATAACAAGATAATACGAGTCTTATTTAGTAGTATCAATCTATCATTTGAATTATGCTGTATGAAGAAAGGACAGGTAACATGTATTGTCGTTTCTTTGAAAATACTGTCTTGTTGAGAAGATTAAATTGTCATCTCTGTAGAGGAAGGAGGGACTCACAGGAGCACCGATGCTAATTGTGAAGGGGTGCAAGCATCAAAAAGAGCTTCAGGAATTATAGGTGAACCTAGAACAATATTCGGAAGTGAGATGTAAGGTACTTTAGCTTTGTATTTTATGAACCATTCAGTCAGGAGGTGTGCTCGATATGCGACAACACAAGGTAAACGTGCAAGCTGCAATTCCACTGCAACAGTCCCAGATGTGCATAGAGCTATTTGACTTGCCTGCATTTCAATTTATGAGTTAGTTTGAACTTTGACCAAAACAATTTTTCTTGAATCGCAAAACAACAATTTAGAGTGAATCTATTACATCATGTCTGATATATCAGAGGGGTAGTTAATATAGCTTCTAAGTGCAGAGCAAATTGTAGAAAGTGGTAACCTTTTCTAAAGTGATGCCAACAGCAGCCATCAACTGAAAACACCAGCTTGAACTAGCAAAATTTCTAGAATTCATTGGTCCATCCTTACACATATTCTGAAAAATGCAGCTATCGAGCATGCATATGACATTATGGTCGTGCTTAGTCAATTAGGTGTTCCTCACATAAAATAAGCAAGTCCTTTCATTATTAATCACGCAGAGCAAAGACTGTGAGCACTTACACTGAATGCATTGTATTTCATGCATGGTGATCCACCAGGAAGCATTATGATAGGTACAGGCCAATCATGAACAGTGTCCCTGATATACTCTTCCACATCCTTATTAGGTGCCACGTGGATAACTACTGTCAACTCTGAGAAGGCATCTTTGAGTAGTTCCAGAGTGCGAATAAATATTGGAAGCATGCGAGTTACCTCTTGCAATCGGCTTCCAGGCAGAACAGAAATGATTTTTGAGCCTTATTGTGATAAAGTAAATGATTAGTATACTATATATATGATTAGGTGCTAGCAAATGAACAACAAAGTTCAATTTGTAGTTTATTTGAAAATCAGAAGGCATCTTTTCACAAGATGAGAACAGATTAAGAAAATTATTCAGGAAGCACAAATGGTTTGTGGGGTGCCATACCAGTCAACATATTTTACCACTTTCTACAGAGATTAGATTACTTAAAAATTTACTACCGTGCATGGCAGCTATCGAGGATAAAAATTAGCAATCCATAAAGAAAATTATTGATAATTATACAGAAAATAGAAAACCCAATTTACAGCTACCTATAGATGAAATCACTTCTATATAGGAGTACCTGAAGATATCCCATATTTCTTTCTAAATATCTCTCCATCACCTTGAACCTTCCACTCCTCATCTATGTATTTGTTATTCTGCAAGGATAAACATAATACTATGATAATACAGAGCAAAGCAACAATAACACTAAGCAGCAATCCTTAACTAAACGATCCTTCCATTCCAGAGTTAAGACTCCCACGTGACTCAGAAATGGATAAAAAGGAAGCTTTTTTAGGAGCACACACTTTTATTATTCTTCCTTTTTTAGAGGAGGGGAGGGGATTGGTCCCAGCAAATGGAAACTGAAGGGAAAAAATGAGGGGATGATCACTACCCCTCCAATGGTCATGATTGCCATTGAAGGGCAGTGGCACTTTTTCATCAGATGTAGCACATAAATTTTAGTATCATATAAGAGAGTTCACCTTTAGCTCCAAAACATCTTCTAATGTTGGATGGCCCACAAATGTTGCAGCAAGTCCATTAGCTCTGCAGATTTCCGCCTCAAATGGAAGGATACAGAACAAATGATCCACGAACTCCACAAGTCCTTTAAGTCTCGATTCACCTCCTTTCCATGCCCAGAACGATGGAGCTACATAATGGAAGTGTTGAGGACTAGCTAGTCTTTGAGGAGCATATCTAGCTGCAAAAAGCATTTTCCCAAGTTCCTACACATTTTTTTATTTTATTTTATTTGAATAAGGAAAATAGGACATCCTTGGAAAAAGTAAAGCAATTTAAGGAAAATCACCTCGCAAAAGCTTCAGAAAACGGAAGGAGAAGCCCTTGGAGTCGACTGTTAGCACAACATGCGGCTGAAAAGCTAGTGCTGATTCAACTGTCTCTCTTAGCCTGAGCTGGAATTGGGCAGTCCAGACCAAATATTAAAACGAGAGAGTAAATACTAGCCAAATTGCATTAGAAATTAGAGAGTTTAATTGGTTAAAATTTCTTGCTTGTTCAAACTATTAGTCATTAATTATACCCTGAAGTTGATAAGATGCGGCAATAGCTCCCAAATCCCCATAACAGCAATATCCTCCATAGGAAACAAAGTATTTAACCCTTGCTGCGACATCATCAACCTAAAGTAAAAACGATACCAACCAGCACATGAATCGTGATGGTTTTCTTTCTCCATTAAAATATTATAATCTCAAAATAGATAGTAAAATAAAACAGAGTAATTCTTACCCTCCAACGCCCGAGAAACGAACAGGAAAAGGGGAAAGCCTCTTCAAAGAGTTGATGAAACGGGAAGCAATAATGTCGCCGGAAACCTCCCCAGCAACAACGAAAACTCTGAGCTCCCCATCTTTGGAAGCCAAATCTCGCACAGTCCCTCCTCCGCCTGAAACTGATAGCGACCTTTTGAATACCCACAAAAACCTCCTCGCGTTTAATCCATTCATCGCACCTTTGAGAAACATAATTATTCAGAATGATACGCCGCCGACGAATTGGCTTCGGCCGGAGAAATTTATATATATATATATATATATATATATAGGGCACTCGCACTCGCTTAGGAGTAAGATCATAAAGGGGCATATTAGTCATTTAGTCAAAATCCATGAGCGAGCGCCAACTGTTTGTTGAAATGCATTCATTCATTATATTTATTGATGCATTTTTGCTTTCGTTTCGTTG
This sequence comes from Mentha longifolia, assembly GCA_001642375.2. Taxonomy (NCBI): domain Eukaryota; kingdom Viridiplantae; phylum Streptophyta; class Magnoliopsida; order Lamiales; family Lamiaceae; genus Mentha; species Mentha longifolia. The sequence continues at coordinate 928,652 of CM038117.1, forward strand.
GAGTGATAGAGATGTACAGTGTCTGTTTCACGATAATGCTGATTTATGTGAATTAAGGAATTTTATGAAATGGTGCGTATACATAGAATAGGAAATGAGAACCAATTCTACTAAAAGCATTATAAAACGAATTTAATTAAAATTTCAATGAAATCTACATGTAATTTTATGTAGAGATTTGGTTGCTCCAGCAGCGATCCACCTCCACTGATCATACATACATACATACATACAATGACATGTAGTAATTTTTGTATATAAAATCTAGAGATCGATGAACCATTACACGCACTTTGTAATTTTGAAATAGTAGTCACAAAAATACAACATTGGAATATACTACTGTATTATTTGGGAGACTGTACCGAACTTATTAAAAAAGCATAATAATAATGCATCGTCATCAGTCTCAACAAATTAAACGTACTACACACAACGCATGCATGCGCATCAACATATATATAAACAAAATGTAGGTGGGTTTAATTTAATTAATTATTAACCCACGTTACGTTTACGTACGTATGTTACCATATATACTACTCCGTTGATCCTCATGCATGCATGCATGTATGTATTATAAGTACTTATAATATAATTAGTGGATCTGATCCATGTGAGATCGATCGAGTTCAATTGGAATCGAGGGTGAGGATGGTGGTGAGGTTCATGGGGTTCATATACTGTACGGATCCCCTAAGGATCTGGTTAGTGATGATCTTGTTGGCTCTCTCGGAAGGATGGAATGGGTCCCAGAATGCATAGACGTCTCTGTTAGGGCAGAGATTGGATAAGGGAGTGCAGAGTCCGATCCCATTGTAAGCCCCCTGTCCACAGCATGCTATCTTCGAGGTGACGAACCCAAACGCTTGAGGGTTTCTGATGAAATCGTTGTGGCTGAGCTGGGTGTTGGCTGCGATGAAGACGTTGGACCCCAGCTGGGAATTGAGGCCGAGCAGCATCTCGTTCAGCTGCGGGTTGAATAGCTCCGCCGCTCTTTGCAGCTCCGCCGAGCACTCCCCGTTCCGGCTTCTCTGCGCCAGCTCAGCGGGGACGCACCCCAGCGGGCCCGTCCCTGTCACTATCACCCTCCTCCCTCCCAGGTCGTATAATTTTTGTAAGACTTTCCTGTACTCGGAGATGAGGAAGCGAACGTAGTCCGGGAGGGAGAACTGGCGAGACCTTGCCGAGAAAGGGACCAAATAGTAATTATTCACAAAGTCATTGCCCCCGAGTGTCATCAGGACTAGACCTCCGCCCACTAGCCGTTTCGCCTCCCCTGCACCCACCACCGCCGCCACTCTTCTTTTGTACTGTTGGAAGTATTCCAGCTGTTGGTATATTCTTATTATGTTCACCTGCACCAACAATTCATATTCATATATGCATTATGCATACATACATATACATTATCCATTCCATTAAATAATTAATTACTAGCTGGCTAGTTTATATACGATCGATATATATATATATATAGAGTAATTAAAATTACAAATTGAGCTCCGGTATCGTTGAGAATTCCGACTCCGGCGGAGGCGAAGTTGGCTCCCACCAGTAGTCTTTGGCCGCTCAGAGCCGGATTCAAGTACGGCAACGGCGATTCTTTCCCGCCAATGGCCTGGCCTGAAATTTTAATTTCAATTAATATTATCATGAATTATTGAATTTATTATATGGAATGAATGAATTAATTAAATAGATCGAGAGAGTGAATTGAATTGGGTACTGATGAGATCGGGGATGTTGAGGCCGTTGGAGAAGCGGCCGGTGGGGCGGCGGGAGGGGAAGTCGATGCCGTAAGGGGGCGCATCGGCGCGTGCTGACGTGGCGAGGTAGTTGTTGTTGCCGCTATCAACAAGAGAATCGCCAAACACAAAAAAGGCTCTGCCCTCTACCTGCACATTCCTTCCAAACGTAACTGAACATATGGCTATGATGATTATATTATTGAAAAATGAATTAGTAGCCATTGGAATTATTAGTGAGTGGCTATATAGGTAGATTGAGATGAATAATGCCTTGATATTTGGGTGGGTATATATATATATATATATAGAAAAAATAGCAAGGGGGTTCCACCTGATTTATGTTTTGAGCAAAGATTGTGGCTTTAATTAAATATTTTGTGGAGAGGAGTTGGAATTAAATATGGAGGAGCTATTATAGTTGAAAAGGGAAAGCATGAATTTACAACTAGCTAAAGCAAAGTAAAATGTGAAGGGGGTGGGTAGTTTAGTTTGTATTCAATTTGGCAGTTGATATGCAAAGGCAATTGATCTACCATTTATGATTGTGCCAACAAATTAAATTAATTAATCTACCTATGTACAAACCTAGTATATTATATACGTATTATATATGAAGGTGCAGTGGCTTCATCATTCATGTGTTTTGAGTTTTACTTGATCGTGAAAATTCAATGGTTTCCGTATGTGCATGTACGCATGCACACATACGTTCTAATTAAGCGTGTTACGTTATCGAATTGAATTTGAATAAATTTTAGGCCATAATAATATATATTAATTGAAAAAGAAACAGAATATATGATGAATGGTTAGATTTAGATGTATACTTATCAATATATTAATTTCCACCAAAAAATAGACAAATATATTTCAATTTGCAATGATTTTGTGTCCAATTCACACACATATCATATGATAAGGCAAAAATAGGCTTTTAGAATATTTAAGATTGATGTTGAAAGGAAAGGAAAGGAAAGGAAAGGAAAGAGGTGCATGCATGTGAGCTGCATTCATCAATTTCACAACAATTTCAACTACTCATGCATGTTTTACGTACAAACAGCCAGTTATTTTACACCCAAGATTCTCATTTTTTTTTTTTTTAAAGCTGGTTCCTTTATAATATCCTCGATTAATTTCTGGTCTTGTTTTTTATCAGTATTTTTTATATCATCATTGTAGAATAATGTATTAGAAATATCAAATATATAAGGTTGCAAATTTGCAATGTTGAAGTGTTGTACAGTACTACTTAATTTCTAATAATTCAACACAAAAAAAAAAGAAAAAAAAGAAGAAAAAGAACTAAGTTGATTACATTATGTAAGTTCATTAAATGTATATGATATTATGATGACCTTGTTTGAAAGAGTAGGTTCATGGGAACTAATTAAGTTTTTCAGAATTGGACCAATTGAAGAAGAAAAAAGGGTGCAGGCAGAGAATTAATTGGCCTACTAATTTGGCTATTTACCAAAATAGTTGGCAAATTATTATACGATAAATAGTGTTTATCACTTGGATTCCTAAAAGGATGTGTTGCATTTTTACGATAAATAGTGTTTATCACTTGGCAAAATTATATATATAGGGATGTGTTATGGTGAAAACTAGTTATTACGATAAATAATGTTGCATTTTATGCACAAAAGTGTTGCATTTTTATCATAAAATGTTGCATTCTCATGATGATACATTATATGCATAAAAATAATATAAAATAATATATTTTATTATGCAAATTCTCATAATGATGCATTATATGCATAAAAATAATATAAAATAATATATTTTATTATGCAACATTTTGTGCACAAAATACATCATTTTATACATAAAATGCAATATTTTATGATGGGTTGCAAATTTCATGTAATAATTAGTTTTCATATGATCTACTACCTATATATATATCTTTGATCAATCATGACTTTAATATCTTTATGTGCAAGCCCCATTTATTGATGTTTCCTGCCAAGTGGTATAGCCTCATATCATATATACTTAATAAAAAAAATAAAAAATAAAAACTATTTAAACTGATTTGAGTTTTTCTATTTGTGTTTTACTCTCAATTAAGAAATCGTGTTTGTCCCTATATAAACCAATCTCACTCTTCAATATTTATAATCTACTGTATTAATTAATTATCTTAATATTATTCAAATGTCAAATATGTTAAAACTAACTTAATTGTCAATGAAAAGTATGTACGGTATATATCTTACTACCAAATAGTAGTATATGAAAGTGGTGTAGGTGACTAACTTTTAAGAAATCTCAACCAATAAATTAAATGATTAGACTACATGTCATAGTATAACAGTAATTGCAATAGTTAATGTATTAAAAGTGTACGGAGGAACCTATTTTTTGCAGCCTAATAAATCGTTGAATTACTTGCAACATTCATTCATATAGGGCCATTCTAATCAATGAAACGCGCATCAATGGCCTTACATTTTGGTTTTGGTATTGGATTATTCATTCATTTTCGCTATCTATCTTAAATCTATAAGCCTAGCTAAGATTTGATATTGCTTTCTTTTCTTTTTTTCTCTCTCTCTTAAAGTTACCATTTCAATTCAAAGTTCAAATCAAACTAACTTGACTGAAATTAATCCACTTATTTACAACAAGGTGTGAGTGAATCAACCCAGCATCGTTCAAACTTTAATAAACATCTAACACTGAATTCAATATGCAAAAAATGTGTTGAAAATTAGATTAATATATAATCAATATACCATAACAGTTACAGCTCATATCCCTCAATTAACTGTTAACTAGGAGGGATGGGATGGTAGTTGCCATAGCTAATCTTAGTTTAAGCCGATTTTCTTCGAATTCCACACACCGGCTCTATGAAACAGTATGACTTTCTTGAAAAAATGGGATCCTAACGCAAGATCTGCTACACAAACTACATTACAACTATATATAGTTGTAATATAATAGACCTCTTTAAGTAAAAGACCAATAATTAATTTTGTTTAGCATCCATCCAAGGTAGCCAGAGGTTTACTCATGAATGCGTGGAAGCAAAAAGCTGAAGCCCGAGTTATCAGCAATTGGAGGAGGTTCGATGTCTGAGATGTCTATCTGTTCCATCGACTTGGATATTTCGTCCACTGAGAAAGGTATGCTGCAAAACGACAATCATTGTTTATCAAAAGTTGCCTTATGACATACAAAAAATTTCGAGTTAGGATATTACGATTACTAATGAACCACGAAACACTATATAACATGAAAGCAAAGGGTTGCATTTCTTGCATCTCAGTTATCCCACCCATATTTAATGTCACTAGAAATTCAGAACTGAACTGCGTGGTCAAGATGTTCAGCATATATTGCTCATCGGTTCAAAGAAAGTCTGATAATTATTCATAGAATTTCTTATCAACATGCTGTATTTTACATTTTTGCAACACGTCCTACATAGAAGTTATGTTAGTATAACTACAACTACCAGACGTAGATATTCTAGATATAGAACAGAGAAGAAGAATCTTCTTGTGCTCAATTTCTTCAAGCTACAAATCGTATAGTACTTGTTTATGCCTCTCAAATAGTCGATAGTAATTTAATCTTATCGTTCGCCTTTGAAAGATTTCTAAGACAGTTTGTGCAGTGTTTTATTGAGATTTAGCCATCTGGATCGCATGACAGGTGAGATGGCACAATCTAGACATGGGAAGTAACCGTAGTGAAGCTAAGCACTGAGTAATTAATCTAGAGTGACTAAAGTAATTTACAGCACATGTTTATGTACATCTATTTTCAAATTAATATGTTTTTCCATCTTATATATTCATCCATGTTTGACCTTTTTATTTCCTCAGGAGGAAGTATAGGCAGAATATTTAGTTCTAACCTGGAATCATCATCCAACAAAAAGGAACTGCTTACTGCGTTATTTGAATCTTCCGTCATCAACACTCTCATGTTGGATATAACCTGATTCAAGTACCAGAACAATTGTTTTGTAAATAATTTTAGCAAGCAGAACCTTGCATTGTAGTCCCTCTTACTGCAAGATTTACCATGAACCTAATTTGGCATAAAAAAGAACTTACTTCTGAAGACACACTATGTGTGCCATACTTGTCATCCCAGTACATAGTACTGATCCGGTACAACTGCTGAATGCTCAGTACCTATTCATCAATAGGAATAATACGTTAAAAAGTACTGGTATCTAACACTCTTTAATTTTTTCGAATTACACGTTCTACTCACTGGGCAAAGTTCATGACTAATCTCATCCAATGTTTTCTTCGGTTTCTGGTGTACAACCTGGATTTTTTTTTAAAAAAAAATTATAATAAAAAGCGAGTGAGGCAAACTTATTAGTCTATTTCTTAACAGATCTGAAACAACATTGAATCCATTACCAGAAATCCAATGGCCTGTCTAATATGCTTGAGCTCATCCCAAGCTGAACCTGCATACTGCAATATTTTTAAATATATTAATTGCTTAGGATTTTCTTGTATAAAAAAGAACAAGAAGATCCTTGAAGGTACCTTTTCAGTTGCCTGGCTACACCATTGATCTAATTCAGCCAGCCCAGCTTTAACATATTCCCCATTACTGAATGAGCAACATTCTCGTCTCAATAGAAGACTGCAGAAGCCATGAACAGTTTAATGGAGAACATTGAGATGTTATGTGCTCAAGAGCTTGAAAGAGAAAAGCAATCAGGGACTAAACCTGTTGAATAGTTGAACATTGATAAAAGAAAATATTTGTGTAAACACCTTGCGAACTAACATAGGCGGTACCTGAAAGGATCAGAAAAACCAACAAGTGATGATAATTAAACAGGTAACTTTTTACGAAAGAAGCATAATAGCATAAATAAACAGGAAAAATTTTAGATGAAAAGAAATACTCCCTCTGTCCAATAGATAACGTCTTGTTTCTTGAATATATGTGAGGTATAAAATAATGAAACAAGACGTTATCTATGGGACGGAGGGAGTAATAATAAAAAATGTTCCGAAGACACTTTTTTGAGGAAATCTGAAGATCGACACTTGAAAAGCCTGCAGAGTGAAAGGAGGAAAATAAGGAAAAAGTGAAAGGCTTTACTGACATGATTCGCTTTTAAAGTGTTCAAAAAATTCCCTAGGCTGTTCACTATTCCCTGCCAATGAGCAATCAAAGCTTGCTGGGCTGCTGTGTTTGCGACTGAGCGTGATGAACCCTTAACCAAGCTTGCTCTAGAAGTTCTTGGTGCCTGTTAATGGATATATGTACAAGATGAAGCATGTGGTTAGAGAACAATTGCATCGGTTTCTTTTGTAGAGAGTGGCACCTTACAAGTACGTATGGGATTAATATCAGTACCTGAATACACAAACCAAGCAATGGAGATATTTCCTTCTTTAGATTATCTCGTATCATTCCATAGATTTTCTCAACATATGCCGTGAGCTGCTGCTTGAAAAGCAAAGCAGGGTATTTGGCTTCCACCTGGCGTAAGGTATCTACTCCACCAGGCAGGCCAGAAAGATTTACTCCTGGTGGAGTTCCACGGAAGCTCTGAAAAAAAGCAATAAAAGACAGAACATATGGAACAATCAAAAGTTTATTTCAAGAGAAAGATGATCTCTCTTCCAATAGGAAACAAAAGGCGAAATAGATCTTTTACATGTGACATCGACATCCTGCCAAATAAAGTCGCCGAGGATGAGCGGCGACGTAGGGGAGCCATTCCAGCTGCACCACTTGCTTTTAGAGTACGCTGGAGGAGCAGTAGTAGGGTAGAAGCATTTGATAACCAATAAGACAACATATCATTGTTATCCTGGATTTTCTGCAAATAAAAAAGGCAGTATATTTATGAATTTTGATATAGTCAAGGGTATTGAAAGGGGATAGAAAGAGAAATCACTCGCTTAATTACTGATAACAGGATGACGAGGATATTTTTATAATGACAAGTAAGTCCTCATAATGGTACATTAGGAACCTGTCATTAAGTCCTCATAATGGTACATTAGGAACCTTCCTTCCAAGTGTATAACGCCGAAAAAGAATGAAAAGTTGAAAACTGAAGACTATACAGACTATGCTTGTCCCATAAAGTTCTTCAACACCTTAAAACAACTCCCTAGTAGATGAAAGATGAAACTCAGGAATCTCGGACCATCCTTTAGTCTTAACCCAAATAACTTTATCTATTAAGGAAATAAAAGATAACTTGAAATAACATAAATAGTGAAAGAAATCCCCAGTTTCCTCCAGTAAACCAGCTGGAATCAATCTCTAACGAATTGCGGCATAAGAAAACCATAACCAAATTGATAGCAAAGAATTGTATGTTACAAACCTCAATAGCATGACCTATAGTCTGGATGATACGGTCAAAGACACTCGTCCGCTCAACTTCAAATGATCTCCATTGTAGAAGACACTTATAGATGATACAAGCTGCTACTGGCCTGTTTCCAGAAAAGCCCAAGTGCTGAGATATACAGCGAATGAGCAATTCCTGATTTTCCTGTTGTTTCTCATTGAGTGATTTCTGAGGTTTGTCATCAGCTTCAGAAAACGTTGGGCTACGTGGGCTGTGCACCTCCTAATACAATTTGAAGTGCATGAAAGCAAAGGCATAGTTAGAGAAGTAGAATTTTCAGGTAAAAAGATTAATGAAGGAATGTTGATTACCACATGCAGCTTAGGATCCCCAAATCCATGGCTACTATCAGTCCTCTGTGATTTGACAAATGACATTAGCTTTCATAAGACTGCATATTTGAGAGGTCTCCAACAAACCACATGAGAATCATGCAAATTACCTGCAGGATTGATCTAGAGCGTCCGGAGAGGAACTTATTTGGTGTCATCGATACAGCCTGTTGACGAAGAACTTTATTCTCTGACTCCACATTATTCAGCTTCTCTTCCACCCTAACAGACAGAAAATTTCATTTATTGGATCATATGAATATGCAACAGCTATCATATATGCAATATGAAACTATCAAATGGTTGTCACGTCCTGTAACTATTACCATCCTATTGCTTCCGAATAAAAGCAATTCAGATTCCACTACCTAGAATACTATAGATCATGGAATCTTTCCTAATAAAGCTGATATCAATAATCCAAGAATGAGTGTATCATTCCAGTCCCCTGACTCATACTATTCCAAGATCAATCACCGTTTTGCTGTATGGCCAATTTAATAGATAATATCTTGCTATAAACGCTACAAAGTAATAAGTGTAGTAGCAGATAAAGATTTAATATGCTCTTCTAGTGGAAGCACAAGAAGGATATTTGATTACCCTTTCAAGGTTTCCTGTAATTGTTGAATTTTCTTTTCTGCCTCCTCTAATTTTGCACGCCCCTCCTCACAACTTTCCTTTTCCATAGCATATTTCTTTCTCAAGTCTTCAGAAGTTTCCTGTTCATTTTGTAAGGAAGCCTGCAAAGAAAGTAGTTAAACCAGAAATATTTTTATCCGCAGGAAAATGCATTGGCACTGAATCCTTAGCAGCTTTTCTAGCATATTATAACTCAAGCCAACACAGGATGCATTCTGTGGAAACACCTTTTAATTAAATTCAGATCCATTCATAATGGTAGAATCCTTACTTTCAGATACTCACATAATGAGAATAGAGTTGACTAAAAGTCTACTTGTATGCACACAGTTCACTAATATAATTTCCTTTATTTCCAGGCTTTCGAGTTTTGTTAGCACATCTTGGTGAGCTGCAGCAGAATGGTGTCAGGTCTGAAGGAAAATGATATAGTTCAGACAATTGTCAACCTTCCTATTTCAACATATATCTTCCTATGAGATAACCGATTTTCATAAACATTATCCATTGACATGAGATGCTCGGCCGATAATGGTGCAAGAAACAATTATAGTATTTCCAATTGATTTCTTTGGCATGTTACTCTGATTACCGTATACAGGTCAGCTGCCAATAGTAAACTTGGCAAGTGCATTTTAACATTGTATAAGGGTTGGCTGGGAAAGTTTACAGATGCAGTTTATTCCGGAAAAGAAACAACTATACAAAATGATCTTTCACCACCAAAGCTCACAACATATGTAGGATATTTACTATTTCTGAAGAAGTTAATGATAACAATCTCTTCATCAAATATATGCACTCGATTTGTAGTGAAGCAATTGTTTGTTCCATGGGTTTATTCACAGGTAACCACAATTGTTGTCTGTTCCCTCAAAGAACTATCCAAAACTGTTCTACTTTCCAAATACAAGTCCTAGGATCTTAATAAGATTCTGAAAAGGACACATGCATGTTATTGAGGTAACCATAATCCAAGAACAAAAATATAAGGATATGAAATCAACCAATCTGCATTTACATAAAACTGATACGGAGTATTTTCCAGTGCCTAACCTTTAAATTGTCAACTTCTGCCTTTAAAGATTCAAGTTTCTCAGTATCTTCAACATAAACTGGTTTTTCCTGGATAACAGGGGGTGCTTCTTCAATTGCCTTTTTCGCAGCTTCTCGTTCCTTCACAACCAGATCATTCAGTTCATCATTTTTCTTCTGCAGTTCTTCCATAGAGCTCTGCAACTTCGCTATCTCTTGACTTTTCGCTTCTTCCAAGTCAACCTGCATGATGAATTTCAAGACATGAGAAGATGCATATCTCATTCAATCGACATGCATTAGATGCTATGCATATACACATATAAAGAAGACGACCACTTTCACAAGAAAATAAAATACCCTCAAACGTTTCTCAAGCTGCAAACGCCATGTGAGTTCCTCTAGTTGTTTTTCTAGTTTATCTTTAGCCTCTTTCAGTGCACCTGTATCCCTTGCAGCCTGCAGAAGTTTGCAAGAAGTCTTATATACGCAGGAAAGCAACAGTACATCACAATATTGAAAAGCTGTTTTCGTACCAGTCTTAACTTACTATATATAATATATTAACAACACGAAGTTCAAAGATTTTATGAAGCGGTATTCCAATAAGCATAAAAAGAGAAGTTACTACCAATGCTGATATAAACTTCATTAATTAATTTTCCATTGACCATCAAGGCAGTTTCAACAATATATCATTCCTCGGATATTCATGCAAGAGAAGGATTACTATTTCAATAATGGTACGCTATCCAAGCCTACCTGTTTGAGCTTCCGTAATTCTCTTTTGGCTACTCTTCCTCTCCATCGACATTGTGTAACTATCGTTCCTCTTTTTAGCTTTTTATAGTAAGATGAAGCTCTATGACTCCGCCACCGTGTCTAAGAAAACTATAGCTGTAAGTGGTAGGCTTCACAAAATAGACCAAACTTGTTGTGGCATAAAAAATAAGATGTACCTGAATAACATTCGCGGCTTTAGTTCGCCTCCTAAATCTGAATTTGTTACGGGCATCCATGCTACGTAAACCTGTTTGTATAACAAGAGCCGAAGTCTGAAGTGTGTTATAAGTCTTTCTAGCCAGGAATCTGAGTGTGTTCCTTTGAACTTTCAATGCAGCTGCTTCCGTTTTGATGCGTACGTAATGTTTGCATGCTAATCTGCCTAAAAGAGTGGAACAGCATTAAAATTCTGAACCATACAAACTGCTAGTAAATATCAGAAAAATATAGAGGCGGCACAAGTTCAAAAAAATCAAGGGTACATCTTTAAAAGACAAAGTAAATCTAACAGATTCTTTATACTGCATAATTTGTTGAAGTTCAATAGTTTTAAGTGTCTCACCTCTGCAAAATGATTGCAGAAGTATGGAAGCCTCTCTCAAAGCAATAAATCGTTTACGAGCAATATGCGTTCGTCTGCGCTGTTGAATAATTTTCGCTGCAGAACTAAGAACTTCTGCTCGGCGTGCATCCAATTCAGCCATTTGTCCAGCTCTTAGGAAGATCTTTGTTTTGCCTAACTGTTATGGTGACCAGAAAAGTTAATTACCCTCACCATTTAAGGAAGTGCATGATGCACCAAAAATCAACAAACTTTATGGTGCAGTTCCTCAAAGTACATCTAATATTGGTGTACAGTATACCTTTAATTCCTATAGAAGCTAATTAAGCCTTGACGAAACTGTAGTAGATTCGTGAAATTTATAGAGGTAGAAATGAGTTTATGAGTGGGGCGGGGGAGACAAGACTATATGAACATTCCAAGCAGAAGTGGTAGAATAACAACCGATACTGTGTTTCTAAAAGAAAATTGTTCAAATTTATTTACAATGTTTTTTAGTATATATATGAGAAAAATTAGTAGCGAGATATTAGAAATAAAATAAATAAAAATGTCCCTCTTATTGCTTCTTAACAATATATATATATATATATATATATATATATATATATATATATATATATATATATAAAATATGAATTAATAATCGTCATACCTGGTAACCTTTTAACCCTTTCTTGTCCAAAATCTTCTGACACGCCAACTTTTCTTCATAACTGTGCATGAAAAAGAACTTTAATGTTACAAATATGATTCCTCCAAGAAAATAAGATGTTATGATTGACAACAATTCACCACCAGAATAAAGAACAGCGGGATAGTTTTATCAAATCAGCAATATTATAAATGAGCAGTGTTAATTGTAAGATTGAGTAAAGATGGGAGCTTCAAATTCATAAAACTAAAAAGTACATTACCTGCCTTCCAAAGCTTCAGGTGCAAGAAGCCCAAATCTGTTTAAGAATTCAAAGAAAGGACGGCGTGTAGGATATCCAGCACAGCTTATCCTGATTGCCTCTAAAACACCCTGAAACATAGGTAGTGCGACCAATTAATGAACATCCCTAAAACCAGATTGACCTAATGCAGCCAATGAGAAAGACAGGCCAGAGAATTTATACTAAATACTAAGATCAAAATAGCTTACACCACAACGTAGCTGCTGTAAGATGTTCTGATTTTCAAATATAGCGGGTTTGAGAAGATTATTCGGCTTTACACATCTAATGTAGTGAGGTTCGGTAGCATTTAGAGTCTCCATCAGTGATTGTAGTTGCAGCTGCATGACCAGATCATGAATACAGAAAATCTGGTTTTAGAGCTTGAAGACATCACTGTTAGATATATTACAAACTTGAGTTGTATCTTTTTTCTCTTTTGGTGCACATTTAAAAGTAAATTTCCATCAGTAATCAAACTATAAGTGCCTTGACCTTAAAACGTGAACCAATAGAAGAAAACTTCGAGGATTTTGAGGTCTCTTCAGGTATTGGAGGGAAAAGCCCTGCCACAAAAGGGCATTTGGAAGCAGCTAAAAGATCTTGATGCTCAGGTACAACATAGTCTTTATTTTTGTCCAAGAAATGGTCAGACTGGTATTGAACCTGAAAATGATTCAATGTGGGAATTGAAATCATTCGTTTTTTAGCAGAAAGAGAATATAAGAAAGAGCGATTATCACATAACGTGCCTCTCCAGCATAATGTGCAATAGTAAAATCTGTACGGGATAATTTTGGCTTGACAAAACGCTTATGAACTTTGAATGTCTGATAGAGCTTATTGCAGAATGTCTCATGCGTTGATTTTGGGAACATACTGCAAATGTAAGACATTATATTAGAGGATGGAATTTATACTTATTCAGAAGCCACAAAAAGTTGTTCCAATAAATAAATGAAAGCAAATTGAAGTAGAAAGTCAAACTGAAGTATAGTTGATATGCAGTGCTAAGTAGGAAAGTGATGTAATAGGAATATCCTCTCGAAATGATGGAGGAGCATTACCAAGCTTCATCGAGGAGAGCAATAATCCCACCAGGTTTCTGCAAAACAATGAGTCTAAGTTCTAGTGCTTCAAGCTTAGTCAAGAATCAAAGAGAAAACGCATATTGCATAAGATTAAAGACTGTAAGCCTTGTGCATATAGGTAGGACTCTCTCTAAGAAGACAAGGTAAAAATGAGGTGAAAATTTGAAAAATAACAACCAGAAAATAGGTCATCGTGCAAAGTGATGGACAGAAGAGAAGGTGAAGTTCTTCAGAAGACAAGTTGTTAGTGACATTGATCTTAACATAGAAAATATAACAAGATTATTAGCAGCTTTTCATTTCAGCGTTTGCATGCCTATCTCGCAAATTAAGTACCTTCTCAATTAGATCTAAAACATCTTGGTTGTCAACAAACTCAATGTAGCTCCAATCAATTTGCTCCTTTGTGTATTCTTCTTGTTCCATTTTAAAGACGTGCTGCAAGAAAATAATGGAGACTTAGCAAGCATATAGTGGAAGATAACTGTAACCTGTAAAAGCAGCATAATATAAATATTACCTGATTAAAATGCTGCTGCAGCTTCTCATTCGTAAAGTTGATGCAGAACTGTTCAAAACTGCATAGTATGATATGCTTTTGACAAAAGATAGAAGTGGAAGAGCATTTCCTACTCTGGGAACTACAAACAAGAGAGGAACCAGTGGTAAATCATATAAAATTCCTACCTGTTGTGTTTGAAGCTTTCGAAACCATAAATGTCAAGGACTCCAATCAGACATTTTGAATTTTTATCTTGCCCAATTGACTTATTGATCTTATCCACCAGCCTATACGTGAATAACCACAAACAGCAGCAGAAAACAACAGTTTAGCATTTCAATAAACTTCACTTTAGATGTTTATAATCTATCAAACAGGAGTTGAAAAGCAAATAAGCTAAATACCAGTCAAACAGTCTAGAATATAACGTCTTAGCTAATCCATCTCTGCTTACTGTAGCACTGACAGGATCAAGGCTTCTCTTGATAACTTCTTCGGGGGTGATCATCACACGTTTACAAAGTGCATCTTCCAATGCCACAGGATCGCACCTAAGACAGACCATAGTAAAACATTCACCATATATGACAAAATACGGGAGGACTCGCATGAAAATCAGAAGCTTACTTACATTAAAAGTTCAGCAGTTGTTTTCAGATGGAATTTGGCTTTGTCATCTTTTGGAATTGATGAGTCGACTTCTTTCCCCTTTGCAAAATCAATATTACCGATGTGAAGAATAGCAGCAACTACCCTGAATATTGCTTCCTGTTCTGTTTTACTTATTCCAACAATATCCATTGCTCGTCTAGTGGCAAGGTAATCATGAGCATCACTTACACCAACCAGCTCAAAGCATTTTGATTGATTAAGATAGTGATATGATTTTGGATGCTCTAACTTGTACTTGTCGACTTCCTGGAAGGGAATGCAATTGCAACAGGTAAAAGAATTTATGTTGAATTGTGGTGAAGGACAGCATTACAAAAAGAATTCATCACTAACAAAAGATCTAGAATACCTCTTTCGGTGCTGCACATAAGAGGTAAAAGCAGTGATAATTACGCTCAGGATCAGAAACTTGGCAAACACGAGATCTTTCAAGAAGGTAGGTTCTGATAGCCGCTCCTGATATTCTTCCATGTTTGTCAAACTGAATCTCCACAAATTTACCAAAACGGCTGCAGTATGTAAGAAGTAAGGCAATATCAACTATTGAGCGTCAGAAGATGTTATGGAACTTATCATCAGTACAGATTATGTAAAATCGGGGAGCTATATTCTGAGAAACAAGGTTTATCTTCTTGCCAGAATGATTCACCAAAAATATTCTGATTTACCAGAAATTGAGTATTATTATTAGGAGGAAAAAAGAAAAACCAAAAGTGCAAAAGTGTTAGAGGCCTTCACCTGGAATTGTTATTTCTAACAGTTTTAGCATTGCCAAATGCTTCAAGAACAGGATTCGACTGCGTTCACAGGATTGTAAGCAAAATGCATGAGTTAATTGTGCTATGTTAGTCAACACAAGTGCAAAAATGCTAGCTAAAAACACTATCAGAATGACTATCACCAAACTAAATTTATCATGTATCATACTTCAAGGACTTGTTGTTCAACAGTGCGCCCTTCTGTAGCTGCACGGCCTCCTAAATAGGCTAGATACCGCATAAGCATTTTTGTCGTTTCTGTTTTACCAGCTCCACTTTCACCACTAACGAGAATAGAGTTGCTCTTCCCTTCATTTACCATGGCCCTGTCTCCAGTGAAGACATCATCATATAGTTTATTAGCCACGTCTACATAATCTTGCCTCATCAGTTAATGAAAATTGATAATTTTAACCTGTATGCAACATCAGCAACTGCAAATACGTGAGGGCTTAGTTCTCCAAAAGGGGCTCCCTTGTATTGTTGCATCATGTGTGAATTATACAAAAGAGGCAATTTTTGGAATGGATTTATAGCAATCAGAATATTTCCAGTGTATGTCTGCACAAACACTTATCAATGATTAGACCAGATTAGGAAAGAGTGAAATGATTATCAGCAGCTGAATTAACTGAAATTTATACATACATAAATTTCATTGAGTTCATATCTAGTTCTCAGATTGGCCAGCACTCCAGGCTCATGCAGGTAAGACAGCTTTGTCATGTCATCAACACCTGCAGGAGGTGCTTCTGTGTCTTTAGGATAAAGTTTCGACAACTTGGCAACAACCTGTGAAATAAAACAAGGAAAGCCCTTATCAAAGAGTTTGATTTTGAAACTAAACTATATATCAAAAATCATATGGCCAAGCTTTGTAGATATGAAAACTAAGTTGACTGACATTCCTATTGTAATCAATTTGCATTTCAGCGCTAAATTTCAGCAACAAAGTACATGTGCATGAGTCGGGATATCTTTTGTGAACAGATGACCAAGACATAGCACATAAAAATGATATTTCTGAAGTCTCTTCAAGGACTCAGATCCTACTAAAGTTCATATATGGAATGTCTATGTCAACTGCTACTTCCTAAATAATTTTCTGTAATAGGTATTGTAATTTTTAAGCAAACACATTAAATTCATTGAGTACAAATTCAACTAGTCATTCAAATTTGCCTCGTTCAAGAACACAGCATGCACAACAAGAGGCAATTGGGATTACAGCAGCATACTGAAGTTTACAACAAAAGCCAACAGTTAAACTAAGAGTTCGCATGGTATAGAACACTCGCTAACTAACCAAGGTTGAAGGTGCATATTCTATGGCAATTTCAATGTGAAATGATAATAGAAAAACAAGCCTAGGAAATTATTGTGATAAAAAAACACTGCATGGATATGTGTATGTAGATTCATGTCCAAATGAAGATGAAATTTGTATAACTGCAGTTAGGGATAATGTTTCCCTTATATGCTGCACCATTGCCTACACATAGAAGGAAAAAATAAGCAAACAAAACAGAGATCATGTATCCAAAACATACCTCCTTCCCATCACACCTATGGATCACAGCTTCTTGGCCGTTTATTTTGGTTACCTGCCCATCTAGCCAAGCCTCTGCAGGGTCTTCAACCCAGACATGGGATCCAACAATTATGTTCACTGGAGTACCCTGTTTGGATTTAACATTGTGGTAATAAGGTACTTTCTTAAATATAATGACAATAGCTAGGAATTTCAAATATATATATCTAAGCCATTTTCTAAAAGTAACATCTGCATACCTCTAGAGCACAGAAAGATCTTACCTAGTTCATCAAATTATCTCATCAGAAACACATACATGCTCATTGTTCACTGATAAGAAATACTTTAGCATGAGTTGCAGCATATTCTAACATTCCAATATAGATAAGTTAGTGATTTCAATTCTCAAAGAAGTTGATAATAGTGTATCCATATGACAGTCGATCCTTATAATTGACTGGAGAAGCTCTAATTGCAATCTATTGGTAGATGTACTCGGAGATAAAGTTCGGCAGAGATGCAGAAAGTCATCACTAATTAAGTGAAAGACAAGACAAAACTTCAAATAAGACTTCAATTGAAGGATAACCAGATTTTTAGATGGATATAACGAGATAGACTGCAAGCCATCATTCAGGGAAAATGAAAAATAAAAATTGAAGGTCGTGGGATTTAAAATTTGAGAAGCAACAGATAATATGTGACTACATCCCATTATAATGTCTACAGCGGGGATTTGTGCTGGCCAGCCCTTTAGTGACTTCAATTAAACAAATAAAAGAAAAATGATCAGAGATAGAAGAGGGTACATAATCCCCATCTCCCTACGAAGTGTCATGGAAGCTCAAGTTAAGAAGATTGCTGAATCTTGAGCAGGTAACTTGGTTCCTAAAATCATGCGTTTATGTAACATTTTATTGCGGTCCTTATGCATATATACTGGGGAATAGCTATGGAGCTGTTAAGGAATCAATCTGATTTGAAGGTCATAAGCAAAGGCAACAGTGAGTTTAAATGAAGTTAAGTTTCGAACTCAAGTTCATCCAAATCTCCATAAAATTGCATGTTCAATAACAATGTTAGAACAATATAATACTTTCTTCATAATGTACCTTCTTCAATTAACAGTTTTAATAACACTGATCCAGTAAAAACCATAATACAAGCAGCTCAAACAAGATAACATCAAATAGAGCAGCACTAGTAGCAATTAAGGCACGGTAATACAAGGAGCAAAACAATGTATTCGCTAGAATCTGACATTTCCAAAGATCAAATCCGCAGAAAACTAAGCTTGAATTACAGATCGACTAAGTTCTAGGTAGGTACCGTAGAAACTAAGCAATCGATCGTCACATTCCTTATAAAACCTCTATAAACTTCATAAATAGACGTATTAGGTGATGAAGTCTTTGAAGAATCGATTAATAGGGGTTCCTTGGTAATCCGTGGTTCTCCACTAAAAGACACAGTTACATCTACAGCAATCCAGATCGATTCTCGCAAATTATACGCAAAACTTCAGGAAAAAAAAATGACGGCGTACCATATCTAGATCTTAAATCTCTAATTCCTCGTTCGGATCAGGGCGCGGGCGCCATTCCCATCTGATATCACAATCCAGAGAAGCCAGTGACGCGTGCATGTATTCGATTGAAGAAGATGCCGTGGAATCCCCAGGTTGCTTCGAGAATGCAAAATGTGAAAAACAAATTGAGCGATAATTTCTGCGTTTGGTTTCTGGTTGGGGAGGAGTGAGGAGGGGTTTCTCTCAGTCTCCATAGTTTTTGCATGCAAATGCTCCTGTAACTTCGGATCTTAACTCTTCCTTGGAAATTAATGGCTACCAAATACGCACCCTTTCCCTTTTCTCTCTCCCTCTCTCTCTCTCTCTCTCTTTCTTAAATTACGTACTTACCAACTCTTCTTCTATATTATGCTTCCTTCAACAAAAATAACTCTTCATATTAATCATTTGTGTCACGGACGGCAACAAAAATTAAATTAGTGTAAAGATCATCCATTCTTTCTAGTAATGCTTTTTTGTTAATTTGTTAATTATTCTATCTATATCTCATTTTAATGTCTCATTTCAAGTGACTTATTTTTTCAAAGTTGAACGTCACGTTTTAAACGTCATAACCTCTTTTTGAAATTAATTATCTCATGGAGAAGTATACAACATATCCTTTTTTTCAATCTTACAATAACATTGATTCTACGCTGTTGTTAATCTTTTTTCTCACACATTCATCTTAAAATATAGTCATTCTGGTCACTAAAAATTCGAGAGAGCAAAATTAATTACTCCCTCCATTTCATATAAAATGACACTTTTCTTTTTTGTCTTTTTTGGCACGCTTTTTCACGCTTCTCGTTGATGTGTTTTAAGATGAATTTTTGAAGAATTCTTTTTTTTACGCGATACTATGACAATCGTAGTATCCCGTAAAACAAAGAATTCTTCAAAAATTTATGTTAAAACTCATCAACGAGAAACATGAAAAAACGTGTCAGAAAAACCACTATTAAAATGTGTCATTTTAAGTGAAATTGAGGGAGTAGATGCTAGTTAAAAATTGAAAAAGCATCATCGGCATCAAAAGCTTCTCGATCGTTCAATTTTATTATTTTTTCGTTATATTTTTGTTTTCAATGAGTATATATGGACATTGATTTTTTAAAAAATTCAAAATTGGAAATTCAATTGCTGAAAATAATAAGTACTATATTTAAACAAAATGGATTTGAGCAATATATGGTCTTAAACAGATCCAATTTCGAGTTCTTGACAAAATTACAAGTACACATACTCAATCATAAGTATTCCATTAGAGTAAAATAAGCATTTCTCCTATATGTTGTTGTAGGATTAAAAGTACCATGGAGTAATTAATAATGAAAAGAGAAGGGAAAAAACAAAAAAAAAAAAAAAAAAATAGTAGAAATTTACATTATACACTACGTATGATAGATAGCAGCATAATAAAAGTCGAGATATAGCGCATTACCCAAATCATATGACAGTGTTTAAACTCCAACTTGGCTAATTAGATTACAAGTTCAGACGTACGTGGTGGTGTGTAGTAGTAGTACGTAAGTAGCAAACTCATCTCAACACACTAATTAAACTCACCTGAGATCCTAATTAATTAATTCCCATCCTCCGAGCTCTTTAAGTAGAGCGAGGTTTCGCCGCCGTCGCCTCTCCCGTCGCCGCTGTTCATGTCCTGCTTCCCAAGCCCCCTACCCTGCAGCCCGTCGCCTCCTCCGCCGCTGCGCACAAAGTCAGGGAAGCCCCCGCCGAGACCCGAGCTGCCGCCGCCGTGTGGTTCCCCTTGCAGCATCAGCCCGCCGGAGCTCATCCCGAGCTGGTTGTGCAGCGCCTGCTGCTGCAGCGACGGGTACGGCTGGGACCCGTACAGCATGGACGAACGCGCCGCCATTAGCGACTGCGTCGTCATCTGCTGGTGCTGCTGCTGCTGCAGGTAGTGTGCCCCCGGCTGCATCATCCCCCCGCCGGTATACTGTGTTTAATTTGAACTAATTAGAGAGGTCTAGCTCTAGAGAGAGAAGAGAGAGAGAGATCATGGTTACCTGAGAATGCATGGTTGGAGGCTGAGGTTGAGAATCGGCAATGGCGGCGAGATACATCAAGTTTCTTTGAAGTCTGGCTTGATTTCTGCCAACGATTACAAAAAGGAAAAAGAAAAAAAAAAAAAAAAAAGTAATTAAAAACTTTGAATTTTTTGAATTCCAAAGAAACACATGATTAGGAGAGAAAAGAAAATTAATTAAACTTGAATCACATATATAAAAATATTTCAAAGAATATGCAAATATTATTGGAACATTTTCAGAGTTCGGTCAAAGGGAAAAAGCTGCAAGAAAATAGTAGGTCACAGTGTGCAGAAATTTATTTGCCATTACACAGAAATATGTAATCTGACAGCACTCTATTATCTACTATCCTAACTTAGTGTATATATTTCAAATTACAACTAACATATAAAAAAATAGATTAAAAGATAATAATGCCCAAACAACAAAATCAAGAAAAGAAAAAAAAGCAAATTCTTTCTATTAAAATTGGAAACCAAAAAAAAAAAAAATCAAAAGAAGACTACTATCTATATAAACTTAGATGGAAGCACTTACTCAGCACACTCACTCAGCTTTCCAGAGTTTTGGCTCTCTACAATCTTCAGAATCAGAGATTTGTTCTCATCCAGATACTGTTTAACACAAAAATCAAATCATCAAACAAAAACAAATATTTTTTGTACTTAAATTTTACGTTTCAATTAGAAGAATCTGAATCTTCAAAGAGGTAGCTAGAGTAGGAGAGAGACTAATCAAGTGCAAAACTTTGATTAGGGGAATCTTGAAATAAGTGTAGACATGGGGAGTAGAGCAATGGATAAAAAGGAAAGAACAAAGAAAGTGGGATTAATGAAGAGTGGATTGAATCATGGAACTTGTGCAACAAAGTAATGACTGGAGCAAAATATTAGTTGCAAAATAGAATCTTTTTCTTAAACAAAACAAAAAAAATACAATCTTCAAGAACTCACAATCAAGGATCAAAACAAGTAAAAACTAATACAACATGATGGAAGTGAGACAAAAAGATTATTCATGTGATAAAGAGAGTGAAAACCCTAATTTGCCAAATATAAAAAAAAAAAAAAAAAAAAAAAAAAAAAAAGATGGCAACAGTAGCAAAAAAAGATATATAGTCTGCATAAACAATGACATCCTTGTCAAAATACTAGTATATTATTGGGATGGAAGCTAATTGTATAATGTGCTCTGATTCTGATGTACAACAACAAGAGTCAGAAAGTATAGCCCACAAAGATTATCAAATTAAACAATGGAAAAGTGCAAGAATCTTAAACAACTGGCAAATCAAGAAAGATGCAAACATTAACAAAGGATTAAATAGCAGAAATGACACTGCTTTGAGAAGTTTTAGTCAAAAGAAGCATCCATATATCCATAGCAGTGTGAAAGGGCAGAAGAGCAGAAAGTTTTGCCTTCAATCCACCAACCCCAAAACCCCAAATTTTCAAACCACAAAAAAGAAAAAGAAAAAAAAATAGTGGACTTGGAAGTTAAAAAAGAGCTTATAAATCAAAATCAAAAAAAAAAAAAGAAAAAGAAATGAGGAACCAAAAAAGTGGAGGCATATGTGCAAAGTAATTGATCATCAGAAGATTTGAGAGCAGAAAAGTTGGCAGAAATGCAAGAAGGAAAGACAGGGATTCAGGCAGAGGACAAAAGTGAAAGAGAAAGAGCAGAAAATGAAAAAGTCTGAGATGAGAGAAGGGGGGCGGGGGGAGAGAAAGAGGAGAGGAGAAGAGAAGAGAAGGGAAGGAGACCTGTTGAATGTGATCAGTGGTGACGTTGCTGGGATAGTAGGCTGCCATCATGGGCTGCATCTGCATCAGGTGCTGCTGCATGCCTCTCTCTTTTATATCCACCCCACCACACACACAACACACACACAAAACACACCGTCCTCTTTTATCTCTCTCTCTCTCTCTCTTGAAATACTGTAGTTGAAATGTGAGTAAGTAGTCTACTACTATCTCTTTCTATCCCTCTGTAAGTTTGACTGTGATAAGTATGTGTCAACAAGAAAACACTGCAACTGCAAGGGAAAATGGCCCCTCCTGTTTTTGGGTTTATCCGTTCCTTCTTCTCCTCCTTTCTCCTCCCCTTTCTTCCTCCTGCTCCTGCTCCTGCTCCTGCTACACAAATTAATTACCAAACCCTCTTTTGTTGTAACTTGGAGTTCAAGACGTGAAAAAAGCAAACTCTCTCTCTCTCTCTCAAAAAAAAAAAAAAACTAGATTGATTGATTAATAACACAAAATATCAATAAGTAAAAATTTCTCTCCATATATATAAACTGAGGCAGTGGGAAACGTGTATGATTTAGTAGTACCTCTGTTTTTTTTATCCGACCAAGTTTCTTTATTGGGGTATTTTTTTTGAAGTGACCCATTTCTATTTTTGGGCAAAAATTAGCACATTAACCCAATTACCTACACCAAACCCTAATTAGTGAGAACCCTAATTCCCCTTCAACTTATGAATGAAAATTTCTTTCTTTTTCTCTCATTATTGGTAATTAACGTTTCTGTTTTTCCTTACAAATATGAAAGGCTACGAAAATTAAAAATAAAAAAAATAAAGGAATAAATATATCACAGCTACTTCAAATATAAAAAAAACAAATATAATAAAAATATAATAATTATAGGAATAAATTAATATAATAATTATAGAAATAAAAGAAATAATCAATCGTCAACTTTAATCTACACTAATGATTCTATAGTGAGTAGTATTTTAATCTCTAATCTTTGTTTTTTTAATTTTTGTGCAAAAAGAAATTAGGCCAGATCGAAAAAAACGGAGGTAGTACTATAATGTATGGATACAGATTACAGATACTAGTGGCTGAGGATGAATGTTAGTATAAATTTTGCTCGTACGTGAAAAAAATATTTTAGTAAACAAATATGGAGAGAGAGAGGGGGGGTTGTGTGTGTGTGTGTGGTGCGTCGCTGTCAGTGTGTGAGGTGAGAGAGAGAGAGAGAAAAAAGAATCTGCAAAGGACAGAGGGAGGGACCGAGGCAGGCAGAGGCGAGGCAGCAGCTGCAGAAGCAGCAGCTGAGCGGCATTATTGAGTGATAAATTAATTAATAAATAAATAAATAAAAGGGGTTTCACTTTGGGGTTTGGTCTGCTGCCGTTGCTCTGTCTATTAAAAAGTTGGTCACGTGATGGATGCTGATAGAGACTCCAACGAAAAAACACACATACATATATATATATATTCATCTATATATAGAGAGAGAGAGAGAGAATCCCGTCTATAGACATTCTTAAAAATATCGATATTCAATCTATGTGTGCGGATTAATTGTTTTATTATGATAATTAGTAGTAGTAGTACTAGTTAGTTTTATAGAGATCATTATCTTTTGTTAGGTAAGATCGCATAAGACGCATTTTGCTTTTCTTATGGAGTTTTATTATTTATTGCATATTTTGATTTAGGGTCATGTACGAAGAATACTTACTTAAGGAGTAGGGATTACGCATCACAATACATTGGTGGATTAAGTAAATATCAACCGCAATTACACATTGGTATTTTTTTAATCAGGAAATTATTTAAAGGAGAAGAAAAAATTCGGATACACAAAGTACCCTATCTCTACAATACATACTACCTTCATTCTACTATATTAGGCACTATTTATTTAATTGACATTTTCGACACGCATTTCTATTGAAACTTAGTACGAGTTTTAAAATATAATTTTGAAGTTTAAAAAAAAAACTTCAAAATTATATTTTAAAACCCGTACTAAGTTTCGGTGGAAATACATGCCGAAAATGTCAATCAAATGAATAGTGCCTAATATGGTGGGACGAAGGTAGTACTACTCTCACATTACTAAAGCTCACCAAAGAAGCTCGGATCTCAAAATCAATCCCTAAATGAAAGATTATAAGAGAATTCATTTTGCATCATGCACCAACTCGAAAGTCTACCATTAATCTTATCAACAATTCTTTTGATATTCCAATTTGCATCCACAAAGATAATCTTGTTTATTCACTTCCACATTACCCAAACCACACATGTCCACAAGCTAGTACTAGTAGTAATTTTTTTTCTACAAGCCCCGCTAAGAATGCTCAAGTTTTGATAAAAATGATCCTTAAACTGAAAATGAACCGCAGTAGAAATCTTGCACCAATTGTAAATTACTAATCAAATATGATTTGTCAACTTGCACACTATAAACACATACGGGGCAGATTCTTCATTTTCTCCACGTAAGGCACATATCGTTTCTGTTCCAGCTCCAAGCACCTTTCTACAATGGAGGTTCTCCCTTGTTGGTAGTTTGTCCCATAATAGTCTCCAAGCCATTGCAGTAGCCTTTGTTGCAGCAACGTTCTTCCAAATCACCTCAAATCCCCTCTTTTCCTGGTGCTCGGCTCGGACGTTGTTGCTGCGTTCTTTCAAAAATTTTGTACGCCTTCTTAATACGTATTGTATTTGACATTCGAGCTTCCTTTCCACCTCCATCCGTCAGGGACCTCTACTACAGTCTACAGGAGAAAACCTATCAAGCAAATAAGACAGACTTAAAAGCATCAATTTCTCGACTAAAAAGCTCTCGCCTCCAAACCCATACCCCATTAACCCACTCCCCCAATAATCGATTACATAATGGTATTAATCGATTAACTATCTAAGTTTTTATAATTTCACTTTCCACTAATAATTTATAAATATTATAGACAATTCAATATCTCTAACTTAATATAGTAGTGGTATTTTATATCGTACTCTCTTTGCCCCTTTGAAGACAAGTCACTTCTTGAATATTAAAAAGACTAAAATTTAAAAGAATTCATATGTATCAAACTTTATCTCATGTTTTCAACAAAAAATAGTTCGTAATAAACACATAATAATACTCTTATAGTATTACATTTTGTCATTGTGGTCTACTAATACTAACTACTCTCGTCGTTTGTGATAAGTGTTTAGTATAATTTTACACGAGTTTTAATAATAGATCTATGAACGTTCTTGTGAGTTGAGAATGATACACTGTAAGAGTGAAATATGATTATTCTTATTTAAATATTATGTCAACTTCTTTATTAAAATAGAAAGATTTATAATTTTTATGGACATCCCAAAATGACAAAAAGGGAATACTTATCGTAGACGAGGCGTACATATTATCCACAATTTCTCTCTTATATACCAAATTTAACATAAATATGTTAAGATTTTACCTTTTCTTTTTATATTTGTATTATAAAATGCTTCTCTCTTAACATCGTAACCGACCTTACACAACTAAATTCATGAGATATATGGAGTAATTGTTCAAAATGTTATTTTAAGTTTTAAGAACACATTTAATGTTGTTTATATAGTTCATATTAATCTTTGTTGACCATACATTTTAATAATTTTCATGATCACCTAAAGATTGTTATCAAAAAATGGCATGCTCTTTTTTTTTCTTTCTTTTTTTCTTTTTTCTTTTTTTTATCAGGCAACAACACAACACACTCACACACACAAGAACGTATTCGAAGTGACTCGAATCCTAACCCCTTGGTTGGAGGTGAAGCGTCTTACCAACTGAGTTGTGCTGCGTTTTAAAAAAAGATATGCTTTTGTTTGTACATTTCATTTACTGTAAATTTTTGTGTACGAGTTGTATAAATTGGATAGTTCACTTAGTTTTCGAGCCAACTTTATTCGGGCTAGTCGGGTTAAAGAAATGTTTCCCTACCCACTCTGGGCACGCTTAATGTGTCCATGGCTGACGTGATATAATTTTTCTTTTTGGGGTTAGTTTTTTTTATAGGGTTTAGTTTTTTTGGTAGGGTTTAGTTTTATAAGGTATATTAATTAATTTTTTTCCTTATATATAATGTCGTCACCTCGTCTGTAGGCATATTATGCATGCTCACGGTAGGTAGGAGAGTATTACTCAGTCGGGTTATTAATTTTCAATCTTAACACTAACCTTTCGGTTTTTGAATTATCCCAGTGTGCCATTAATTCTCGGAAGAAAAAATTAGCAAGTACTCCCTCCGGCACAAGATTTCCGACACCTTTTATTATTTTATATCTCACATATGAATATAAAATGTCTTAGAAATCATGTGTCTGAGGTTAGTATGAATATCGTTTATTACATATTCTTGAATATAAAAAAGAATATGTCATTTTTTGATCCAATATTCTTGACCTCAATCATTTGAGTATCGGGCAATATAACAAAAAATAATACGATATGTTTACGGCCACATTCTGAATCATAGATTTACATTGCAACTCCATCACCATGGCGTAGTATTTAAGGCCAATGCGATTTAATATTTTTATGTCTCGCTTTCTCCCAACCACGATTATACTTTTTCTACATTGTTAAATTATTCTATCAAAAACTTGTTTTGTTTTTTTTTTTTTAAACATGTTGTTGCTTAATTAATTATTATTATTATTATTATTATTATTATTATTATTTTAACATTTTGTTGCTTAATTAATTATATACTATTATAGCTGTTTTATATATTTTATTAAAGAATTTTTTTCTACATCGCTAATTAAAGTTTGCTACGGTCTCTTTCATTTTCAATTTTTGGTTTCATACTTTCATCTGAAACCAAAGACAAGACAGGTAATTAATGAAGGACATTAAAGTCCACAATCTGATGAAAAAGAAAAAGAAAAACAAAAAGAAGATTTCACAAAATCAACAATATCAAGTCTGAAAATCATTAACACAAGCAAGTCAACGTGAAAAGAGAGCTACGCTACGCAGAAAAAATCACGAGAATATATATCACAAGATTCGGATGCTATAATTTATATGCTTTCCCCTCCAAACTTTAATTAATTTCAATATTCATTTACAGATTCTTGCACTCAAATCTAACTATATTACTATTCAAATATTTTTATTTTACTTAGTACCTGTGTTGTATAGATTCGCAGGTACGAGTGCGGGATGATATAATTCGGATATGAGGATACAAATTATTTCAACATTTTACGGTGCGATTCGTCAACGATACGTCTATATATATTTATATTTTATAATGTATATCACCTATTTTATAGAAATAAAATTCATAATTTGAATACTACATTATAAATGTCAATTAAATAAAATTTTCAATTAAACCACATAATTAAATATTATATTAAATTTATAGTGAATTTAAATTTTAGGGCAATACATATTTAAAAAATAATAAAAAAACTAAATTAAAAAAAAACCCCTCTAAACACACCCTAAATACACCGAATTCTTGAGTCAGATGTATCCGATACGCGTATCTTTTTTTTTCTTTTTTCTTCTAGGATTCGCTAGGTAGCGTGTCCGGTGCGTATTCCACACGAATCACACATGCAGCCGTATTCCTCGTATGTCCGATACTACAATATAAATTTTCTTAAGAGTCCATGCATTATAGCTTAGTACTCCGTTTGATCTTTATATGAGCGTGGTTTGACTTTCTGTACATATTTTAATGTGTCAAAAATAGATGTTAAGTATAAATAGCTTGATTTTATATATTATACACTATATTTTATGTTTTTTTTATGTCAAATTAAAGGTCTTGATACGATCATTCATTTAATATAAGACATCAATATATTTTTATGTATCTATGATGTTATAGATTTAAAATAATAAAATTTGCATTAAAATATTAAACAATATATTTTATCTCTAAACAAACTTTTATAAAATTCAGTACCGAAAAACAACAAGGCAAGTGAATTGGAACGAAAAAAGTATATTAAATATTTTTCAATTCTTAACATACATATTTTTAATATATTAAAATACGTCCAAAAAAAATCAAACAATGCTAACTGATGGAGTACTTAAAAATATAAATTCTTTAAAAAAAATATACTTTAAAAATAAACCTACCAAAAATAGTACTCAATCTTATTAGAAAAATCGAATGCCATTAAATTCCTACTGTTTCCCTAAATATATATATATATATATATATATATATATATCCTAGTGTGAGAAGTGCGAATTATGCTTAAAGCTATACAAAATCATGGTTACAGCTATACAGAACCATGCTTATAGTACAAAATTATGTTTATGGCTTATTTTGTGCTTATAAGTACAAAATGTACCATAAGCATGGTTCTGTATAGCTGTAAGCATGATTTTGTATAACTTTTAGTATAATTCGCATTTCTTACGATATGATTTAAATGTATATGAACCAAACTCTATATATATATATATATTGAGTAGTGAGATATTTCTGCATGTATTACATACGTCATAAAATTTTGATAATATAATATATTAATAAAATATACTAGTAATAGTATATAACAATGTATTTGTAAGTTGCAAGTGTAGCACGTGAAAAAAGATAAAAAAAAAAAAACAAGGGTGTTGCTGAAATATTACAAGTTGAAACAGGGGGGTGAATAGATATACAGTGTCAGTTAAAATACTTCCTCCGTCCCTGATATTAGTGTGCATATTTCCCGTTTGGGACGTCCAAAAATAGAAAGATTACCTAAGCAAAAATACATATTTACCCTTCCACTTTATTCTTTATTTCAATATTTACCAAATTGAACCCACTTTTTTTCACTATCTCTATCTTTTTCCAACTATTGTTGTGGGCCCCTTATTCCACTATCTCCATTTTTTTCCACTTATACTATTTCAATCTAAAACTGTGTGTCGTTTCTCTCAGCACGCTAATATCAAGGAGAGAGGGAGTAGTTAATAAAAAAATAAATAGCGTAAGATTTAGGCTGCGTTTGGTAATCATCTCAAGATGAGGAATGATGATTCATCTCAAGATGACTCATATGAATAGTGTCAAGATGAATCATTCATCTCTCTATTTGGTAGCAAAAAATTCAGACTCAAATGATATCATATTGTGTTTGGTACAAATTATAAAACTCTAGATTAAAATTTAGATTGACCAAATTACCTTTATTAAATACCCCTACCAATTTCACTTTTTATCATTGGGATTAAATAGTACCCTTTATTAATTACTCTGTATTATTATTATTATTATTATTATTATTATTATTATTATTATTATTATTATTATTATTATTATTATTATTGTTGAGTTATTATTTATTATTATTATTATTACTATTATTATTATTATTGTTGGTGTTGTTGTTGTTGAGTTATTATTTTTGTTATTATTATAATTATTACTATTATTGTTATTATTTATTGTTATTTATTTATTTATTTATTTATTATTATTATTATTATTTATCATTCTTGAGTTATTATTTTTATTATTACTCTTATTATTATTATAATTATTACTATTACTATTATTATTATTATTATTATTATTATTATTATTATTATTATTGAGTTATTATTATTATTATTATTTATTATAGACACAAATATAATACATCACCCATGAGATGACATGAACTCACCAAAAATATGAGATGAGTCAACTAGGGAAAATAGTGAAATAAGAGAGGGCCTAGGCTTTATCTTGGGCCCTCTAGTTTATTTTGCTTAGGTACCAAACACCTTGATGAAGTAGGATGATTTATCTCATCTTGCTTCATCCTATCTACAAAACACACCCTTAGTTAGTAAAAAAAAAAAAAAAAAAGGTGAAAAGAGGAGTAAAAAAAGGGTTGAGAAGTTGAGTAGATCAATGCAAGTGCAAAGCAAAGGACAATAGCCATTGATCTTCGGGCCGTCCCACCTCGGTCCAACCAAATACCGATTGGTCGCTTACTCGCTTCATGACGTCACTCCGCCCCTTTTATACATTCGAGGAATTCCCTCTCATCCTTCCCACGCGCTGCACGACCGCGTCACTCTCACTCTTTGCCTCGCCCGCCCATGATTGAGTTGCACGCGCCTACTTCTGGGTTGGATTCGCTGCGTCCCGGACCCCAAAGCGATGGGAGGGGCAAATTTTCAGGTAAGGTAGGGTGCACGGCTAGCTGCACCTAACAAAGATCACAATTACTCCCTCTGTCCCCCATATTAGTGTGCATTGATTTTTTGCACGCGTTTTAATGTGTCGAAAAATAGATATTAAGATAATATTTGAGTCTCACTTGATATATTATATTATACTACTTAATATAGTGTATAATATAATATATCAAGTGAGACTCAAATATTATCTTAACATCCATTTTTCGGCATATTGAAATGCGTGCAAAAAGTCAATACACACTAATATAGAGGACGGAGGGAGTATTTTATTACTACTACTACTACTAATTTTCAATTACTTAAATGAAGATTTTGAATCCAGCTTGCTTTATTGTGGCTTGAATTTATGATTAATGGTAAAAATGCTTATAAATACAATAACTTTGTCTCGTGTTCAATTTTTGCATATTTTTTATTTCTTCCAAAATCAAAACTGATATGACGCTTATGTGGTAGCCAAACATTTGTCTATTAAATTTTCGGTCGGCGAGAAAAATGATGTCGTTTCGAAGTGGCTTAAACGACAAATGATGTCGTTTCGAAGTGGCTTAAACGACGAACGATGTCGTTTAAGCCCTTTCTCCTTGAATTAAATTTCAATCCTCACTCTTCGCGAAGGTCTACCATGGCCACCACCCAAACGTGGTCGAGATCAAGAAGGTGATGGCAGTGAAACAGAAGATTTTCTTCGCGATAGCCGCCCGAAAGTATTTCCAGCAACTCCTTATCGCCCTCAAATTATGCCATAACCACGGTGTCTCCCACTATGACCTCAAGCTAGAGAATCTCCTCCTTGATTTCGGTTTCGGCCTCTCCGCCTTGCCGGAGCACCACCTCAATGATGGCCTCATCCATACGCAGTGCGGGACGCCGGCCTACACTTCGTTGGAGGTGCTGTGGAAGAAAGGCTACGACGGCGCCCAGGCCAATATCTGGTCATGCAGCGTCATCATCGCCAATGCATTCAAATTCATACCGTCGATATCATCGGGCTTCGATCTATCGAATCTATTCGAGAATGGGCAGTGCCCGACGATAGTGGTTGTGTCGATATCGCCAGAAACGCAATCGGTGTAAAAATTGAACACGGGGCAAAGTTCTTGTATTTACAGAAAAAATCGAAAGTTCATGATGTGAACTGAACAATGGTCAAAGTTCGTGTATTTATATGCATTTTTACCTTTAAAAAAATACCACGTAGATTGGCACGTCAGTTTCAATTTCGCCGGAAACGCAATCGGTGTGAAAATTGAATATGGGGCAAAGTTCTTGTATTTACAGAAAAATTGAAAGTTTATGATTCGAACGGAACGATTGTCAAAGTTCGTGTATCTATATGCATTTTTACCATGGTTAATTTATACAACTACTATATTCGTAGGATAGTTGTTCTTATTTTTTAACCGAGTTAGGAAGGGATAATTTCATAAAACTTATGTGTTGTTAATGAGAATATATTTACAACTTTTGTTGTTAATGAGAATAAATTTGTGTAGTTTGAGTGTTTTAATAGTGAATGAATAGGTAGTCTTTGCAAGAGAATTGGGATATCATGATGATTGTTGAAGGAAAATATTATCTCACCATCATGCAATGGAAATATTTTCCTTCTATTGAAGTGAAAATTAAGGAGAAGAGTAAAATTCTTCATCATAAATAAAAAGGTGGAAAAATATCAGAAATAAAAAAAAAATTAAAAAGCGATTGTTTTATTTTCCTTCATTTTTCAATGATAATTTTCCATCAAATAAGACATAGCCTAAAAAAAAAAAAAACCCCAAGAAATATTGAAATGTTCCGAGGGGTTATTGTTCGAAACAATAAAATCTGGCAAAAAATGATAACACGTTATGTGCATAAAGAAGTTGGTCTTGGTCTAGGGAAATAAGAGATTTTTTTTATTTTTTTTATTTTTTGACACAAGGAAATCAATGAATTCCTATTACTACCTCCATCTCATTTATTAGGCTACTTTACTTTTGGCATAATAACCAATACAATATAGGATATGTGGTTGTAGTTAATTCTAAGGAGAAAGAGTTAATTGTAGCCATAATTTTTTTTGCCATTTTAGAAAAGTAAACTAATATATGAGATGAACCGAAAAGGAAACGTAGTCTAATAAGTGGGATGAGGGTAGTACTAGATGATTTTGTCTGTAGACGAGTACAAAATTATTCAATAATAATTACTCTCTTTTTTTTTTTTTTTTGGGAGTAGAAATTACTCTTCCAACGATATATATATATATATATATATATATATATATATATATATATATATATATATATATATAGAATTGTAGGAAGGATATCTTCCTACTATACACAGACCATTATAAAATACTACCTCCATCTCGTTATATTGAGTCTTATTTTCGTTTTGGTCCGTCTCATTATATTGGGTCCCTTTCATAAAATGGTAAAAAATTTGTGGTTACAATTAACTCTCTCTCTTTATATAAAATACTACTTCCATCTCGTTATATTGAGTATTATTTCCATTTTGGTCCGTCTCATTATATTGGGTCCATTTCCTAAAATAGTAAAAAATTTGTAGCTACAATTAACTCTCTCTCCTTACAATTGATTATAGCCACATATCCATTTTGGTCCTCCCATTTCTTCGTTTGTATAAAGGTCAAACTAGACCCCATACAATTAGATGGAGGTAGTATCCAATATCGAGGCAAAGCAAAATACTCATTTTCTATTTTCAAAAGAAAATAAACGAACACCAAATTAAATGTTTTCTTCTAAAATATCTACACACCCTTTATAATTTACTCCGTACGTATTTATTTTTCTAGAACACATCTCATAATTAATGATTATAAATAAAAGTGTTAATAGTAATTGGAGTAGGCCCACTAAGTTAGAATGATGGTGATAGTTTTTGAGCTCGATCATCAATCAATTTGTTTCAGCTTAACAAACTCTCATCAATGCAACAACAAATTGTTCTTAAAAAAGAATGAACTTATAGTTAGTTACGCGAAATCGTTAACATCTTTTTTTTTTTTTGGAAATTTATTTATTATAAATATAGTAACTAACAAAATAATAATATTAAGCTCATGATTCATGAACCATTTAATTAATTGATTTATTTCAAGTAAAATGAATGTGTCACTTTTGAGTAATAGGAAATAAATGTAAATAAATAGATGTGAATTAATAATGTAGAAAATGGAAGATGGAGGTACGAAGTTGAGTTGAAATGTGAGGCCCACGAATTTAACGGTGCAGGCAGATATAATTGAACTGCACACACCTAAAAACATAGGCATCGTCTCTCATCTGATCAACTTTTAGGGAATCCAAAAAGCAATAAATACATTTTAATTTCTTTTTTGTATAAGCCGACACGCATTCAAACTTCATTCATTCTCAAATGGACCCTTTCATTTTGTTCTCGATACTACTTTTTTTTATTTTCAATTTCTTTATACTGGACTTACATTTATTATTCCCACTTCCCAGAGCATGAATTATGTATGTATATTGTGTGTGTTTGGCAAGCAGTAGGAGTTGTTAATACACGGATTAAAGTTTTTGAGTTTGAATCCTTCATTACGGCGGCTTTTAAATTTTAATTAATTGTGTTAAAAAATATATGTATATACTTTGTATAACGCGGAAACTTAATTAAGATTTGTCGTTCAAAGTAAACAAGCAAGCGTTTAATTTTGTGTAGTGTAGTGTAGCTAGTGGAGTAGTATATTGCCATGCTTGTGACTTAATTAAAAAGGTCACGGACGGGTTAGAAAATTCAGGATCGAATATCTTTATAAATTTGAACCTTATATATCATCGCTATTGCACATAGACGTGAGTGACTGATTGCGATATGATAGTTTTTAATATATAGTACATTTTTTTTTTTTTAATTTATACAAATGCTAGTTAGATGCAGATGAGAGGCATATTGTTGAAATAATTAAGCTGAAGATGACTAAAGAAATCTAATAAATTTGTGCTCAACTGAGATGTTGTTGTTTGATCAATGTACACTAACTAGGCCATCTTCAATTCGCAAAAAAACATCAAAAGTCGGGTCATGTTGCAAAAAAGAGTAGAGTATTTTTTAAAAACCATTTGCTATGTATGCTAAGGCATTTTATAGTATTTATTTTGAGTACTATATATATATATATATATATATATATATATACGTACATGGGGTTGGGGGGTGTGGGGGGGCCCACAAACAGCAAAGATTGTAAGGCATAGAATAGGAGCGGAGGGATGAAGAAGGGAAGGGAGGGATTGGGAAATGGAATCCAATTCCTTGGTTGCAAATTAAAAGATCGACCCATTCATTTTGTTGTCTGGTCAAATGGTCAAAGATAAATAATAATACTAACATGGTTTTGCATGGTGGTTGGGTGGTACATTACATACATGCTTCCTACCTACTACCTTCATCCCATATATTTAGTCCATTTTATTATTTGACACGTATTTCCACCGAAACTTAGTACGGGTTTTAAAATATAATTTTATAGTATCGTTTTTTTTACGGGATACTATGACACTCATAGTATCCCGTAAAAAAAAAATACTACAAAATTATATTTTAAAACCCGTATTAAGTTTCAGAGAAAATACGTGCATAAAGCAAAATGAACTTCTTACATGGAATGGGGGTAGTATTCTATTCTCTTTCTCTTTCTCTTTCTCTTTCTCATGCATATATCAATACATATGGCCATCACCCTCACCTCTCTTTTCCTTTTCGTTTTGGACTTTACTCTCTCCCTCTCTCTCTCTCACTTCTGTACATGTCTATACATACATCACATTACATATTTATATATTTGTATAGTAGTAGTAGTAATAATACAATAATAATCAAATATTCCAATCATATCATTGAAAAGGGTTGGTGGTGCTCCCATCTCTGCAAACATCAAGGGTTAATGTTGGAGGTGCCCTCACATATACATACATGTATATATAGTCTTCCTCTCACTTCCCATGCAGCTTTTTTCTTTCATTAATTTCTAGTATAAATAAATTTTGTTCTTTTATTTCTTATATTTTTGTGGTTATCTTTTTCTGAAAATATTCCTTCCTCTGCACTTTGATGGAGTATATTATTTCACAACACTGAACTGGAATATTTTCAGCGCCCATACATATATATATATATATATATATATAATCCTCAATTGGATATATCTTCAACTATATTATATACTAGTACTATACATAGGGTGCTTCGGATTTTTTGCCCCTTTATATACATTAATTGAAAAAATACCCTTATAAACTTAATATTGGTAAAACTACCCTTAAGCAATAAAATACATATTTTATGGGCCCACATGACAAATTTTTTTGGAGCTGTCGGCTCCCTCTTAATTTGTGCTGGTCAAAAATAACTTTTTTTTGTTTTTTTTGGGTTGTGAACCTCTCTTCTATTGTGTGTGTCGTGTAGCTGGGGTGGGGTGCGAGAATCAATATATATATATGTAGGGTACCCGAATATACAATAATACATTTTATGTTATAAGGATACAAAACAATAAAACAAACAATACCTCAAAAGAAACAAGATTCTCGGCTGCATGAGGTGAATATGGGGAATATATTCTCATAATAATAGATAAAAAATAAAATTCATCCCTTATAAACACACACACACAAACCCTAATCAAACATATATTCCCCCCACACACACACGAAGGAAGAGAAATTTTAACACTCTCTTCTCCCTACTCTCCACCTTCCTTATCTCCCCCTAAACTCTCTTCTCCCTCAAGCTTACAACCTCCCTTCTCTTTTCCTCAAGCACCGGAGTGATGTCGGCACAATACGTAATCGATCACGAGCACAAAGACCACTTTGTCTTGCCGGAAAATGAATCGGGATCTCCGTCGAAGTAATACCACGATGAATATCGGTATGTTATTCGGCGAATGTCGTATATTCCAGTCGCGGAAAAATCACTTTTCCGGCCACGGGATGGACCGGCCGGCTATGCCCAAATTTTTCTCTTATTTTTCTTAGTATGGATAAATTTTCATATGTAATTTATGTGTTGCGTAATTCGTTTATAGAATTTTGTTTAAATTAATTGATTATTATTTAGTTTAAATTAATTCTCTTAAATGATCTAATTCAAAATAATTATAAATATGTAATGTTTGTAATGTTAAAATTTATATTTAGGTTAAGAAAAAAAAGAGAAAAATTTGGGTATAGCCGGCCGGTCAATCGGAGGCCGGGAAAGGGCCAACCGGTCGTATATTCCGGTCGCCGGAAAAAGCACTTTTCCGGCGACGGGATTGACCGGCCGGCTATGCCCGAATTTTCCTCTTCTTTTTCTTAGTATGGATAAATTTTCATATGTAATTTATGTGTTACGTAATTCGTTTATAGAATTTTGTTTAAATTAATTGATTATTATTTAGTTTAAATTAATTCTCTTAATTGATCTAATTCAAAATAATTATAAATATGTAATGTTTGTAATGTTAAAATTTATATTTAGGTTAAGAAAAAAAAGAGAAAAATTTGGGTATAGCCGGCCGGTCAATCGGAGGCCGGGAAAGGGCCAACCGGTCGTATATTCCGGTCGCCGGAAAAAGCACTTTTCCGGCTACGGGATTGACCGGCCGGCTGAGCCCGAATTTTCCTCTTATTTTTCTTAGTATGGATAAATTTTCATATGTAATTTATGTGTTGCGTAATTCGTTTATAGAATTTTGTTTAAATTAATTGATTATTATTTAGTTTAAATTAATTCTCTTAATTGATCTAATTCAAAATAATTATAAATATGTAATGTTTGTAATGTTAAAATTTATATTTAGGTTAAGAAAAAAAAGAGAAAAATTTGGGTATAGCCGGCCGGTCAATCGGAGGCCGGGAAAGGGCCAACCGGTCGTATATTCCGGTCGCCGGAAAAAGCACTTTTCCGGCGACGGGATTGACCGGCCGGCTATGCCCGAATTTTCCTCTTATTTTTCTTAGTATGGATAAATTTTCATATGTAATTTATGTGTTACGTAATTCGTTTATAGAATTTTGTTTAAATTAATTGATTATTATTTAGTTTAAATTAATTCTCTTAATTGATCTAATTCAAAATAATTATAAATATGTAATGTTTGTAATGTTAAAATTTATATTTAGGTTAAGAAAAAAAAGAGAAAAATTTGGGTATAGCCGGCCGGTCAATCGGAGGCCGGGAAAGGGCCAACCGGTCGTATATTCCGGTCGCCGGAAAAATCACTTTTCCGGCGACGGGATGGACCGGCCGGCTATGCCCGAATTTTTCTCTTATTTTTAGTAGTATGGATAAATTTTCATATGTAATTTATGTGTTACGTAATTCGTTTATAGAATTTTGTTTAAATTAATTGATTACTTATTTAGTTTAAATTAATTCTCTTAATTGATCTAATTCAAAATAATTATAAATATGTAATGTTTGTAATGTTAAAATTTATATTTAGGTTAAGAAAAAAAAAAGAAAAATTTGGGTATAGCCGGCCGGTCAATCGTAGGCCGGGAAAGGGCCAACCGGTCGTATATTCCGGTCGCCGGAAAAATCACTTTTCCGGCGACGGGATGGACCGGCCGGCTATGCCCGAATTTTTCTCTTATTTTTAGTAGTATGGATAAATTTTCATATGTAATTTATGTGTTACGTAATTCGTTTATAGAATTTTGTTTAAATTAATTGATTACTTATTTAGTTTAAATTAATTCATTTAATTCGAAATAATTATAAATATGTAATGTTTGTAATGTTAAAATTTATATTTAGGTTAGGAAAAAAAAAAGAAAAATTTGGGTATAGCCGGCCGGTCAATCGGAGTCCGGGAAAGGGCCGACCGGTCGTATATGTGTTTAATTTATTGATTTTATATTTATTTGTAATTTTTATTAATTAAGTTGTAATTATTTGACTACAGATGGACGAGATCTACGTCAATGTTAAATACGGGGGTACCTGAGATGATTCTGGTTATGAAGGCGGCGAGGAGGTCAATATCCCATTATCAGTATCTTATTGGCATATGGTCCATGTCCGGGTACATTGTTCGTCTCCGATATGCACGCGTCTATCATACATGCTATCAAAGAGATCTTCCCCGCATCTAAGCACGGGTTCTGTTACTTCCATCTTGCTAAAAATCTTACGCACTACGGAAAAAATGTAGGCAACCAGCTCCAACATGCCGCATACACGTACGACGAGCATGATTTCCAGACATAATGATAAAAGTGTCGAATTCAGATTACAACTATTTGTGGTGACTGAAAATCCTGCACGCAACAATCTTTCTATACAGGTCTATCATATCATCCACATTAGTTACATTGGGGTATCCACTAATCCAGCGCTCGATATTCATTATGGCGATTGGACCATCACTGATAAAATGGGATTATCCATGAAAATGTTTTAATGTGTTATTACATGTTTAAGGCTCTTATAATGTATGCGATCGGGTC
Organism: Mentha longifolia; assembly: GCA_001642375.2. Classification (NCBI taxonomy): domain Eukaryota; kingdom Viridiplantae; phylum Streptophyta; class Magnoliopsida; order Lamiales; family Lamiaceae; genus Mentha; species Mentha longifolia. The sequence continues at coordinate 967,655 of CM038117.1, forward strand.
TTTCGGTTGGTCTAACACACTAATCGGGAGGCTGTGCGCACGGTTAGAAATCGTTGGGTTGATCACCAATTGATTCTAACTTCGAGGGGATAACCTCTGGATGAAATATTCCATTGTCTCCAAATCATGGGTCCATTTGAAAAGGGAAAAAGGATCCGACGGTGGTAATGTCTCGGGATCAATATAAGAGTAACATGGTAATACTCATGCGCGCGCAATCATGAAAAATGTGGTTTTGTGTGCATGGAAGTAAATGATTTCAAAACCCTTCTATGTATACTTTATTATCATGGATATTCTTTTTATGATAAAAATGTTTTTGGCACAAGCCCACTGGGTACATTAGTACTCAGCCTGCAATTCATTTCCAAATGTTTTGCAGATTAAAGAGCTGGTGGAACAGGCGAAGCTGGAGAGGACTGTTGTTGTTGCTAATGTATAATAAAAGCTTCCGCTACGCCTATAAATAAAATCCCTATATTTTCGTACACCACGAGTTATATATATAATATTACGGGTACTCAGACAAATCGGCCAGCATGGGTTGTTCGGTTTAGCCAAACCCATAGTTTGAGCTGTATGTCCCGATCCCGTATTTAAATATTATATTATTTTATGTCTACGGGTATTCAGACACAGGCGGCCGGTACGAGCAGTATGATTTATCTACCCCGTAGTTCGTGTTGTGGGTCCCGATCCCGTATTTAATTTCTTAACAATAGGATTAAATATCCCCAAGCCATGAACTCCTTTCTATCCCAGCTTCTTAATTCCAATCCCTTGCCATGTCCCGGCATACGTGCCTTCCCTCGGGAACTGAGGCGTGACAACTTCTTCAACCGAAGAACCAAACATTTCTTGTCCCTCTTCAAGCAACCGGTAATAGTCCGCCTTAAGATCCATCTACAATCATGAACACGGGTTATACATATTAGTATAAATAATTAGCGTAAGTAGACGACAGTTAAATATATGACAGGAAATATTACAATGACGAAATTTTCGGGCATAGCCGGCCGGTCCATCCGAACGCCGGAAAAGTGATTTTTCCGGTAACCGGAATATACGACCGGTCGGCCCTTTCCCGGCCTCCGATTGACCGGTCGGCTATACCCAAATTTTTCTTTTTTTTTCTTAACCTAAATATAAATTTTAACATTACAAACATTACATATTTATAATTATTTTGAATTAGATCAATTAAGAGAATTAATTTAAACTAAATAATAATCAATTAATTTACACAAAATTCTATAAACGAATTACGTAACACATAAATTACATATAAAAATTTATCCATACTAAGAAAAATAAGAGAAAATTTTGGGCATAGCCGGCCGGTCAATCCCGTAGCCGGAAAAGTGCTTTTTCCGGCGACCGGAATATACGACCGGTTGGCCCTTTCCCGGCCTCCGATTGACCGGCCGGCTATACCCAATTTTTTTCTTTTTTTCTTAACCTAAATATAAATTTTAACATTATAAACATTACATATTTATAATTATTTTGAATTAGATCAATTAAGAGAATTAATTTAAACTAAATAATAATCAATTAATTTAAACAAAATTCTATAAACGAATTACGCAACACATAAATTACATATGAAAATTTATCCATACTAAGAAAAATAAGAGGAAAATTCGGGCTCAGCCGGCCGGTCAATCCCGTAGCCGGAAAAGTGCTTTTTCCGGCGACCGGAATATACGACCGGTTGGCCCTTTCCCGGCCTCCGATTGACCGGCCGGCTATACCCAAATTTTTCTCTTTTTTTTCTTAACCTAAATATAAATTTTAACATTACAAACATTACATATTTATAATTATTTTGAATTAGATCAATTAAGAGAATTAATTTAAACTAAATAATAATCAATTAATTTAAACAAAATTCTATAAACGAATTACGTAACACATAAATTACATATGAAAATTTATCCATACTAAGAAAAATAAGAGAAAAATTCGGGCATAGCCGGCCGGTCCATCCCGTCGCCGGAAAAGTGATTTTTCCGGCGACCGGAATATACGACCGGTTAGCCCTTTCCCGGCTTCCGATTGACCGGCCGGCTATACCCAAATTTTTCTCTTTTTTTCTTAACCTAAATATAATTTTTAACATTACAAACATTACATATTTATAATTATTTTTAATTAAATTAATTAAGAGAATTAATTTAAACTAAATAATAATCATAACAAATTAATTTTTAAAATAAATACATAAACTACTTACTAAGCATAAAAATTCGATATTAATCGATTACCAATATTATTGGATAATCCGGAAACACAATGAAGCAATATAGCTCGATATCCTCCACAGTTAATCGCTCGTCTTCCTCTTCCTCAGCTCAAAACTTCTTCTCAGAACAATTTTTATGCGGAGTTGGTTTTTTGTTTTTTGGAATTCGATTGAAATTTCAGTGTTGTATATATTGAGTTTCGTGAGGTGTGGTTGACATAGGATACCAAAAATTATTACTGTTTCGTCTGTGATATAACAGACGAAAATTGAATTATTTGCACCAAAAAAGCACTCAAAATTGTATACTGAAGCTTCACGCATACAGGGAAAATTTATTAGTTATACTGTTGATAATAAAAATTATAAAAATAAAATAAAATTAAGAGATGCGTCACTTGTCACTTCTTCAAAGACTTCATCATTGAAAAATAATTGAGTAGTATTTAAACATAAAAAGTGGGACCCATTACATATTAAAATAATTAAAAGGGTAGTTTTTACATTTCTTTCTTTAAAAGGGTAATTTTTACATATCCCTTTTTTAAAGGGGTAATTAACCATATATTGAGCTATACATATGTAATTTTACTTTTTGGGTTTTTGATTTTTTTTTAGGGGCATAAAATATTCAAAATTAATATACACATATATGATCTCATTAATTCTCACGTGCCTTACTATATAGAAGCCGTATGCATGCAATGGTCGTCGTTATCGAACTGACATGCACATATATATAACATACTGTATTTAGGGTTTGAAAGATACTACAAAAAGTGAAGATTGTTTAGTGATCCTTCATAAATTTTAGCCTTAGGTCCCCTCACTCTAAGCCTAATGATTTAATTTCTGTTTGGAACTAGGGTTAGACCTATTCTATTTACGAACTTAAAGTACCACCATTTTGAACTTATCTAGCTAGTTATATATTGATTGGAATTTATATTGGATATATAATTTGTCTTTTGGAAATTAAAGACTATGGTACTTTTGCCGTATACTATTATTATTTTGTTTCTTATTGAGGACTGAGGAGTATTTCCTATAACTAGCATTTATATTTCGACTCCGAAACTGTTTAAATTACGGTAGATTTCCTTCAATTCTAACTAACTATGTATAATTATTCGATCTATATATATATATATATATATATATATATATATATATATATATATATATATATGATTAATATTGTATGAGAATATCCTATATATATGTTTTTTCTTTCTTTCCACAAAGTAAAATTTGAAATACATATATAAGAAGATTTACTTGTATTTAGAATGAATGAACTATAGCTAGCCAAATTGTATGAATACTTTTTTTATTTATTCATTCAAGAAAATTAAGGTACAAAATTGATAATGTTGTGTTTAATTATTCGATTTCATGATTAATTTTATCTGTAATATAGACCAGGGAATGATTGGTAATTAATTATTAGCAAAAAATAAAATAAAATTAATTACTACAGTCCTAGTGCACTTTCAAATTAAGTTTTTGCAGAGGTAATGAAGGATATATATTATATCTTTAATTGTAACTCTCTTTGTTTACTTCTATTTAGCTCCTATATATTTAATATGTGAGGTATAAAATATAAAATGATCAAATGGTTACTTCTATTTAGCCCCTATATATTTAATATGTGAGGTATAAAATATATAAATAGATCAAATGTAAATAAACAGAGGTAGAGAGGTAGAGGTAGTACTAGCTAAAACTTTAAAATAAAAAAAAAAAATTGGCCCCCAAGTATTGCTCCACTGCACATGACTCTAAATTATTCAAACTTGTGAATGGGGGTTCCACACATGAGATTAATATTATATTATATTATATTATATTATGATATATCTATATACATAGTCATACTCATCACTAGCACTGTAGCACATATATACAGCTATATATATACGTATATGACTATACGAGTGTCTGTGTGTTTGTGTTTGGAGAGAGAGAGATGGAGATGCATGAGTGATACATACCAAACAGGAGAATTCAGCCCAAAAGACTAGCTTATCAGGAGAGAGAGCCCATTTAAGTATATACCTCACACTAGTTGTTCTCACAACTGATGTGAGACATTGAGTCCATAACATTCGACCCTCCTTTGAGGGCCAACGTCCTCGTTGGTCACGGCCACGTTGGTCACGGCTGGTTCTTTGCCAGGTCACCACTCCGTGGGCCACCATTCCGAGTTCTCGTTGGTCACGGCGGATACTTTGCCCGGTCACCACTCCATGGGTCACCACTCCGAGTCAGCCCCAAACGTACTCGTTGGTCATGGCGAGTTCTTTGCCTGGCCACCACTCCGAGCCGTCTGGGCTCTCAACGAGTACACCAATGATACACACTAAACAAGAGAACTCAGCTCAAAAGACTAGCCTATCAGGAGAGATAGCTCATTTAATGTATATACCTCACATTTATTGTTTTCACAACCGATGTGGGACATTAAATCCGTAACAATGAGCATGATGCATGTTGGAAGGATAAGCGCACATTTCTATTTTGCTGGAAGAAAAGTGTAATACAGCAGCTCTCATCTCATCTTGTTCAAACTAACCTTGCATATATACATATACATGCATGCATATTAATGCCACGTGACACCAACAAATTAAAAGGCCGTACTATATTTAATTTCCATGGTTTCATTTATGTACCCATTGGATCTATATATATATATATATATGATTATACCTCAATATCCATTGGATTTTTTTCACGTTTATTAATTCGTTTCTTAGCTACTGTACTAAACCAGAACCAGGTAAATATACATTGTTTATTATCGATAATTCCATGCATTGCCATTCATATCTCTCTCTCTCTCTATATATATATATATATAATCTCGTACGTCTTGTAATGTCTCTTCCGCACTACTAATTAAATTGCAATTGGATTGATTCCACACATGATGAGGTGGATTCTTTTATGGTATGTATCAAAGTCTTATATTAGGCTAATACCAAGGTCCTCAGTTCGTGGCTCACTCAATACACTCGCCCCATATTTGAATTTACTCATGATATGTGAAAGTGAAAATGGTATGGGATACCCATTTTAACTTTGTCAACAAAAATCGTGCCCAATAAGATAACTTCTATAAATTATACCCACTTTTTTATTTTTCGGACAAAAATACCCTTGTCCTTTAATTGAAAGACCCGTCTGTCCCCTTCCCATCTTCATCTTTCCAGATCTCAGATCTACGTTTTTTTTCCTATCAAACACTCCCGTTTCTCTCCCTCTATCTCTCTCTCCCCACCTTATCGTCGAAGCCACCGCCGGAGGATAGCACCTCTCTCTCTCTCTATCCCTCCACAAATCTCCTAAAAAATACCGTTGTTTGTCCATGGGAGTTTCGGAATCATCTCTCACGAGCTCCATAGTAAAAGAAACCCTAGCCCCAATCTCCATAATTATTCAATAATTTCTCGATCTGAGTTTCTAATTTTTGGAGTTGCAATCATTGTAAGTCGCGAGAAGATTCTAGAGGATCGGATCACCACCGTTTCAGAGCGTACGGTGGGGAGCTACGACGCAGCTGCAGTGGCCGGAGACTTCCGTCGCGCGCCGCCTGCTGCTGCCGTCATCCCGCCACCACCGCCGGCTACCCCTACCGTCTCTTCGCTGTGTGCCTTCGTTGGTGCTGTCCTCTTGTGGTTGTTGTACTTTACCTACAACCGTTGCGCCTTTTCCGTTTCTCCTCCGGCTGTAGCTTTTGCATTTTATCTTCCTTGTTGGACTTGTGGGTGTTCCTTGTTTTGAACTTTTTCTTTTCTTTTCCCCCCCCTTATTGTTTTGGTGCCTTTGTTTGGGCGTGTTGGGGTCCAATTTCTTGTGTTTTTCTTTCTTTTTGGTTTGTACAAATATGTTCCATTTGGTGTTGAATTTGTGATGAAGTTCGATTTTTCAGAGATTTTTGGTTCGATATACATTTACTTCTTTGTACATAGTTCCAACGAAAAGTTAGAACTATTGGAACAATTTAGTATTTTGGTTGGAACTATTGGAACAATTTAGTATTTTAGTTGGAACTATTGGAACTAAAATATTAAATTGTTCCAATAGTTCCAACTTTTTGTTGGAACAGTTGGAACAATTTATTAATTTCGTTAGAACTATTAGAATAATTTATTACTATTTTTTTCTGTCCAGATATAAAATTGAGTAAAAAAAGAAGTTAAATTCAGTAAAAAAAAATAAGAAAGGAATTAGGGAAGAAAGAGAAAGAAAATTACAAGTTGTGAAAGAAAAAAAAAACGTAAGGAGTGAAACAGAGAAAGAGTTAAAGTCAAAATCAAAAGGGTAATTTTGTCCAAAAAGCAAAAAAATGGGTATAATTTACACTTATTAAGTTGGTGGCTATAATTTTTGTTGACAAAGGCAAAATGGTTATTTCATGGCCCTATGTGAAAATGGAGTATTTAGAAATATACAGTTTATTATTCCATCTTTTAGATAAGATGAAATTCTTTCACTTTTTTTTATTAGGTATCGGACTCATGATCTTGCTTGATTAAGTTAAATGTATACTATATAATTACATGTGCTTAACTCCACCAGGCCCGTCTCAATATATATCGTGGCCCTGTGTTAGTATATAATTAGGCCCTTAAATTTTATTAAAATATTACTTAAAAATAATAATTACATTTTGATTATTAAACGAATATAAAAATAGCATTTCTTATTACAAAAAATTTTCCCATTGAATCCCATAAATCTTGATGGAGTTAATGTAAAAGATGAAGCTACAAATTTTATTTTTATGGAGGAAGAAATAATAAAAAATGGCAAAACAAGAAAAAGGAATAAGAAGAAAAAGACGACACGAAAATACGATGAAGAATAAAAGAAAGCGGGAGTGCCGGCCGGGTGAGAGAAGGAAATGGCTATATACGTAGTAGTATTAAATAGGAGGGGAGATAAACTTTAGAAATGAAAATTAAAATATAGTTGGCCTTTAAAAAAACCCTATGCAGTTGGGCTTCTTATTATTTTTTTTGGGCCCCTATTTTTTTGGGGCCTTATTCTCAAAAATAGCTTGGACATGCTTAGAGGCGGGCCTAGTATTAAATAGGAGGGGAGATAAACTTTAAAAAAGAAAATTAAAATATAACTGGGCTTTAAAAAAAAACCTATGCAACTGGGCTTTTTTTTTTGGGCCCCTATTTTTTTGGGGGCCCTGTTCTCAAGAACAGCTTGGACATGCTTAGAGACGGGCCTGAACTCCACCCGCTCCCAATATACATAGGGGGATTTTAAATAGGGGTGAGCACGGGTCGGTTAACCGATCATTTTACACCTAAAAAAATTGGTCATGCGATTTTTTATCGGGTCGGTTAACCGTTATAAATTAAAGAATATAGACAAAAAACCATAAAAGCGGTTAACTTAAAAATCGGACCGGTTAACCGTTTATCTAACGGTTAACCATAAATAAAAGAAATATTCTATTTTCTATAGTTCATAATAGGAAAATTCGAAAGAATTCATATCCTAGAATATACATGCAAAATAAATAATTTACAAAAATTAAAAAATAATGAAATTAAATTGCATAATCCTAATAGAATAAGCTTTGCAATAACTTAAACTAACAATTGAGCTACCTTCAATTGCTTATTAACTTTTGGCTCCATTAATACTCAGAATCGGGTGATCTTCTCTCAAACTTTGTTAGTAATATCTAACATATATAATGTAATATCTAACATTATACATATATAATGTAATATCTAACATTATACATATATAATGTAATATGTATATATATAAAATCATATATTTATTTAACTGGTACCGGTTCGGTTAACCGCCGGTTTTTTAGGCATAGAAATCGAAACCGAACCGTTAGAGTCGGGTTTTGAAAATTAGAAATAAAACCGAACCATACGGTTCGGTTACCCATATTTTCGGATCAGATTCGGTCTTGATAGTCGATCGGTTCGGTTTTTCGATTTCTTATGCTCAGCCCTAATTTTAAACATAGCCCCCATTTCTCTCATTTTAGCCCCCAAATAAAAATAATAATAAAACTAATTCTGAATGTACAATTATGTCCTTATATATCCCTCAACATTAAAACCTGATGATTATAATCCTACATAGCCTTCGAATCGTAAAACCAGAAGATTATATACATATCGTTATGTGTATAGCCCCCTTTGAAAACGGCACATCGATAGAGATGGAAGAAGAACTAATTAATTATGAAGAACAATGTTGCTTCCATAGTATGATAAACAATTTATCTCAGTTTTTTTTTTTTTTTTTCCTCAAAAGTGAACGGAGCTTCACGTTTCAACACCTTTCAATTCTACTTTTTTGCTGAAAATGGATATTTTGACAAAAGTTTGGAAGATATCAGAAGAAATATTTTTATTCTTTCTTCAATTGTAATTATTTGAAGCATATGCCATGGAGAAATCGATTTGCTCTCTTACAAATTTATTTGCATAAATTGACTCAATCTGAGAATCAAAATCCTCTCGATTTTGTTAAGGAAACTCATAAATTGATCATAAGCCAGAAGAATGTTGTTGCGGTTTATCTAATTGTTAATCCTCCGTTCGAAAGACTACACGCAGTTTATCACAATCCATTTTCACGATACGAATTCGATAGAGGCAAAAGGCAAAATATAGATTTACGATATCTACCAGCCAAAATGCAAATCACCCCACCATGTATTTGCGAGAAATGCTTTCCGATAATTGTCGTTCTCGAAAGAAACTTTCTTTATGAATTTTTCACTTTTTTACCCGAGTCTTCCTCAAATTTGTCTTGAAATTTTCTTTATGAAGATTTTCCATTATCTGAATTGCATTGTTCTCCTGCGAAGGACACTGAACTTCAGTGCTCCACTTGTGCGCTTCCATCCCATTCGAACGCCATGTTCTTCAAGTTCAAGGTGATATACAAATATGTACATTAATTTTTCTGGTTTGCACATATCGGAGGAGGCTATGCAATTAATAATCTGAATTATATTTTGGGGGCTGTGTAAGGGCATAATTGTACATTCAAAATTAATTGTATTATTATTTTATTTGAGGGCTAAACAGAGAGAAATGGGGGCTATGTTTAAAATCCCCCATATACATACCATTATTCGTTTTGTGTGTACAAATATATTTGCACAATGAAAACTTGGAATTTGAAATTTCATGCGTACTTGATTTTCAAAATATTTAATACCAAGTATATATATTATGATCACATAGCTAGGGAGAGTTTAATTAAGAAATTTACTATTACATCATTCTTACTCGCACTAGACGAAAGTGGATTGTATATATAATATATATATAATACAGTATATATTTGAGAATCAGGTAATATTTGAGAGTTTAATTTGAGAATCAGGTAATATTTAATTTTAAGACGCGTTCTTGATATTTTACAATGATGATATAGAAAATGTTTATTTATTAAATTAAGTTATTAGCATGTGATGTGGTAATTAACTAAGCAGTTACCTGGAAAAATCCTACTATTAAATGGGCCCGAAATGAAGCTATATATCTGGCCTGAAGATGAAGCTATATAGTAATCCCACTAAAATGAGAGAATGACAAAATGCTAACGTATATAATTTACAGTAATACAAAAACAATCTTTTTTATAAATACAACTAATACACAATTTTTCCTTTAAAAAAAATAAAAAAAATCCAATACACAATCACACAATTAATCACCTTGCCAAAATGACTCAAATCCATATTTGTTAGTCAGAGGAAAAACATCTTACCGAGTGCCTATTCTCTCTTCCTAATCTCTAGCAACTATATTATCTTCCTCTAATCTTTTACAGTTTTACTCTCTCTTTCTTTTTTCCTCACATATTTATTGGTTTCTGATTGGGAATTTATAAACCTAATTGAAAATTTACAAATATTAATTATATTTAGTTAATTAAATAAAGCTTATTAGTATATATTTGTGTGTGGAAATAAAAGGAAATTAGAGAACCATTGATAAAGAAAATAAAAAAGGAAAGATCACGAATTATTGCACGACACGAGTGAGAAAAATAAAAAATGGGAAATTTGTTATAAAATACACAAATCATATACGTGTCAAGTATCCCGTGAAAAAATGAATACGTCAAAATTATATTTTAAAACCCGTACTAAGTTTCGGTGGAAAAGCGTGCCGAAAAATCAAAAAGCAAAAAACTCTAATATAATGGGATGGAGGTAGTATATATATATATATATATATATATATATATATATATATATATATATATATATATATATATAATACATTTCAGTTTTTTTCCATATGTGCATGTGCGAGAAATAGAAGTGATCGAGCGTAAACTTAATTAAGAAAGTATAAAATGAAGTCCGGCGCGCCAATATAGAAACGTAACTCTACCGTACCGTACGTAACTTCTCCACACTAACCATGCAGCTTCCATGCATTTCAATATTCACGATTTTTTTTTTTTTAATTATTATTATTATTATTATTATTATTATTATCATTAATTATAAGAAAAACATAGAAGGTTAATATGCCGACGGATTAATGATGAAGTAGAACTCTGGAGGAATTGAATTAATTTGTGGATTTGAGTTCACTAAGCTGGATCTGTCAATTAATTAAGTGCTTAATTGGCCGGGAATTCTTCGAAGAAATTCCTCCGATCCGATCAATGCAATCTGATTTTAGTCTCAACGACAAGTTGGCTTACAACAATTAATTAATTTGATCTATGCATGTCTGTAACGAACTGTATTAATTAATGATGATGATGGATATTATAATATCTTGAACGATATACGTATATAGAAATATCTGTTGTTAATTATATATTCTTGTGTTTCTCATCAAGTCTCTCAGCAAGAAAAAGGGGACAAAATTTCAATAATTATTAGCTCTACAAAACAAAACGTCCTAGCTAGCTATATAGTAGCGGAATAAAAAGTGATATATAAATTAATGAAGAGTTGAACAATTAAGTAACATTGATCACTAGCTAATTACAATGTAAGTAGTACTGTATTAAAATTTATCAAAGTATGAAATTAGCTAGCTACAAACCGATCCATGCCATGACAACCTACGTTGAGATCATCGGCGCCGCCGCAGGCTCTCCTCCGATGGAAAAAACGCACCGCCCGCGGCTTCTCCCGCCGGGAATGTACGTGCACGGGTTGCTCCCCGACGGCGGCACGCGGCCTCTCGGAAGAGATTGAAACACGAGAATATTCTCAATCCTCCTCATCAGCCTCTGCTCCGCCGCCAGCGGCCTCGCCGCCGCAGATATCAACGAAATCAGTAATATCAGTACTGAAATCTGAGTAGATTTACAACTCTGAATCTGATGACGAGAAGCAGCCATTACTTACAACTTTACAAGAACTGATCAGTTTTCGCGACCAATATATATTCAAAATAGAATTTCTTCGATATGATCGAGGGTTTTGAATACAAGATATGAAAATGTTATGTGTATATGCATGAAATTAAACGGTATATATATATATATATACTCTATGTAGCGCAGAAAGTAAGAACTAATTTTAATCTAAATTTTAATATATGAGTTGGAATGTGAATTGGGGGGCTGTTTGACTTGGGCGCCGCGGTTGGAAGTTTGACAAGTAGAGTAGAGTAGAGTAAACTTGAAAACACGGAAAAATAAATAAAAATAAAAGCCAAACACTTCAATTCCCAGAAATTCTTCCTCTTTTAAAATATAATAATAATTCGATACTACTACTATGATGGAATGAGTCGTTTTTTAATTTGTGCTTTGACTATATCAAACCGTCACAATTAAATTAAACTGAATTAGATTTCCTTTAAGCTGAATTAGATATTTAGTTTAATACACTAAACATTTCTCTTTATATTTCGCACCCAATAGAAATGTCTCATCTTCAGTGAAATGGAACTACTTTCGGAATAGACCTTACTACTAAGATTTAACAGTGACATTATAATAAAATGTCCTCACCTACAAACTTTTCCTCAAATCTAATTAAAAACTATACTTACTATAGTATGTTTTAGAAAGAAAAAAGAAAAAAAAAACAACTTATATAGGCCATGACATTTAGTAATTTTAATTTTTGCGAAACACGCATTTGCTAATTTTGAATATTTGTTTTTCTTCTATATATATATATATATTTTTATTTTTATTTTTTTCCTTTTCAAAACATGCATGTGCTGCGGTTTGACTCCAATTTTATTCTTAGTCAAATAATAGCTGATGTGAAGCAGCGGTTAATTTGTTCTCCGACATACAAAGAAAATAACATAATTTATTCTATTTTACTCTCTTATAAAGTATAGTTACTAAATATTCAAGGTGTGACAACATGGCAAAATCGGAATACATCCAAAACCAATTACATACAATTATATTATTAATTCGACCCTTATTTTTGTTTAAAAGAAATACTCCTACTAATAAGAAATCCAATCAAGTCGTTTGGTACCTAATAGTATTTGACATTCAAGTATTAATTTCAACATTCTATCATCATATCTGTGTGAAACAAACTGACAACAACTAGTGGAAAATGAGACTTTAGAAAAAGTGGTATTAGGGTGAGTAGCTCACTCTTAGATAAAAAATTAAGAATCTACCCACCCATTTAATTTTAATCAAAATCTACCCACACTTTCATAATGAGACAAAATTACCCCTCCCAAACCCCATATATTCATTATCTTCTTCTATTCAAATCACGCAAACCAATTTCACATCAATTTCAAATCTCCTTCTCCTTCTCCTTCTCTCCCCCCCCCCTCTCTCTCTCTCTCTCTCTCTTTCAACATCATCTCCCGGCGACACCCCCGGCCTTGCAGAGCGAGTTCGTGAGGACGATCGTTGCCGAAGAATCGCTCCAGAATCAGTGGAACGAACCTCGACTCCCGTCGGTGGTGCTGCAGAGCGGCGTCGCCCTTCTCTCCCTTCGTTTCTCAGCGCGACGGAGACACCACGAGCGACGGCAGCGAGAGCTTGGACAAGAACTGCAGCGAGAAATAGCGGTGAAGAAACTGTCGCGCAACTCTGCACAGGGGAAGAAAGAGTTCTTGAGCAAGTGAAAGCTGCTGGCACGCAGCTTTTATTCTTTTATTCAGTAATTATATTGTATGTTAGAGTAGAAAGAGAATTTAATTAGTACTACAATTAGTGAGTCTTGTTGTTGTAGGCTGCAATAGCTTGATTGTTGTTCTAATCTTTGAAAATTTAAAATTGATTGTTTTTTTTTTTTTTTTTTTTTTTTTGCTGCATATACCATGAATTTAGAGGAGGAATTTATGTGTGTTTTTGTGAGTGAGATGTATTATTAGTGATGTTGTCTTGAGGATTTGCTCCTTCATCAAGTAAAAGAAGTTGAATTATTAATACTATTTTTGCAAGATTTTTGTATTTGTTGATTTGTTGATGGTGATTACTTTTGGTGAAATCTGGTAATTTACGGTACGCATTCATAATTACGGTACGAATTCATAATTATTATTACTTTTGTTTAGAAAGTAATGGAAAGTTACGGTACGAATTCATAATTTTTTTCTCTTTGTAATGGAAAGTTACGGTACGAATTAATAATACCGTACCGTAACGGTATGGATTCATAATATCGCACCGTAACTTGTCGAGATTATTTAGAAAGTAATGGAAAGTTACGGTACAAATTCAGTTACTTTTGTTTAGAAAGTAATGGAAAGTTACGGTACGAATTCATAAATTTTTTCTCTTTGTAATGGAAAGTTACGGTACGAATTAATAATACCGTACCGTAACGGTATGAATTCATAATATCGTACCGTAACTTGTCAAGATTATTTAGAAAGTAATGGAAAGTTACGGTACAAATTCATAATTATTTTTCTCTTTGTAATGGAAAGTTGCGGTACGAATTCATGATATCGTACCGTAACGGTACGAATTCATAATATCGTACCGTAACTTGTCAAGATTGTTTAAAAAGTAGGATAACAAATATTCATTCATTCGTATCATTAATGAATGATACGAATAGGTCTCAGTCTTTTTGAGTACCGAGCAATTTTTTATGAATTCTGTATTGTTGTTTATATTTTCTATTCCCACGTCATGGTACGATTTTGCCAGATTCGTACTTTGAACTCTAAAAATGCATGATATCTGTTTTACCTCGGTTCGATTTTCAAGAGATCGTACTTCCTACTGCTACATTGTACACGTCTTTTACTTAAAAATTATGTTATATTTTTTTGCCTTGTGTGCGAGTAAATGATCGATGTAAACATATCGTACTTCTTGTTCGATACTAGTACGAATTTGCATGAATCTTACTTTGCTTTGCGAAAGGTATTTGTTATCTTTTCTATGTAGTTTTAAGAAGTTGATTGGAATCTTTTTCTTCGATAGTGGTACGAATGTGTTTTGTTATTAGAAGTCGGTATGAACAGTTTAGCCGTACTTCGTACCGTTCCTTAGTTACGGTACGAAATTTAAATATCGTAAGTCGTTCTAAGTAAAAATTGAATAAAATAAAAAATAAAAAGGAAAGTGGAAAAAGGCTGAAAATGATGAAAAAAGGGGAAAAAAGGGGGAAAAAAAAAAGGCTGGAAAAAAAAACGAAAAAGATGGTAAATGATTAGCAGGGAAAGATACCACACATAAATCTTGACTGCTGATATTTGCACAAGAAATAGTAGTTCAAGTAAATGAAGGTTTTGCAACCCAAGAAAAATCCCCAAAATAGCAATATTAACCAAACATACATCTACTCTACATAGAGATACTAGATACTAAAACAAACAATACTTCACCATTTGCTTATGCCACCTCTTCTTTGTACCCCTCTTCTTCGAATTCCTTATCACCTGTAGCATCTTAGTACTGCTGGTACTCAGCAACCAAATCATTCATGTTGATTTCAGCCTCTGTAAACTCCACCTGAGAATTTGCATACTGAGTACTAGTAAGAAATAACAATTCGTACTGTGTAATTGATTCCCCTAGTACGATGTTTCAACAATTCGTGTTGTTTACCTCATCAAGTAGTACGAATTTAACAATTCGTAGAGATTACTTATTTAAGCATATAATGAATATCCATTTTTCGTGCCATGTATCAATTTAATTGCACATTACATCTACTTCAAATTTAGCAACATCACGCAGAAGAAAAAATCCCCCAATTTATGTACCAAAATATGATCGATTAGTGTATGAATATCATATTATGTTAATTGGTTGTGCTAAGAAACTCTAATTTCAAGCAATAGGCTACGAATATCATCAACAAATGGCATGAAATTCATATTTATATGCAAAATGATGAAAGCAAACCCTATTCTCAAGTCAAACACCAAAATATACCCAAAATCAACTACAAATTCAATATATTCATACCATGTATTGTGTACTTTTTGCAAAACAAAATCCAAAAATGAAGGCATTCCTTCAATGTATCAAGAAAATCCCAGACATCAAGCACATATGCAATTTCATATTTTTTCCAAAAAGCCCTAATTTTCTTACCTGTAATTCATTGACGGATTTGGCACAGTTTCTCCTTCTTCATGTTCTGATTCGTCGTCTTCTTCCTCTATCAGTTTCGGCTCTTTCGCCAGTTTTTTTCTGACCATCACTTGTAGGAGGCTCTGCGCGTTTCCTCTTCTTTAAACGTGGAGTCGCCATTTTTTTTTACGAGAGTGTCGCGGTTTCAGTCGACGGCGCGATAGTAGTGGCCGTCGTACTCGTCGTCGGCTAGTTGCAGAAAATCGGCGCCGGTGCCCTAGAATCGCGAAAGAGAAGAGGAGAATGGAAATCGAGAGGGTGTGGAAATTGAATATGCGGGAAGAGAAAAGGTCGCCTCTTGTGTGGGGAGTGAAAATTAGAGGTAAAATTGTCCCATTTTAAAAAATTGGGTATTTGGGTTGTAGATTAAAAGGGGTGGGTAGATTTTGGTTTTGTTATATGATGTTGGGTATTTGAGGGTTTGCCCCTTAGAAAAAGTACAATTACGTCATTTAAAGTGAAAAATAGAAATTATATTCTGACTTTTTATATTTCTTTCTTTCTCCACCCTGAAAAAGTAAAAAAAGTGTAGCATGCAGTAGACTAATATTTGGATAATCAAGGTCAACCCTTTCAAATTTATACTACATTCTGTCTAATAACAAGGTCGGCTCATAATATATGTAATTAATTCGGAGTATAATATTAGTCTAAGATTGAATAATAAGACAATAGGATACCTCCTTTACAAAATGTTTAAGGCAATGGGTAAAGACGATCGGAGTAAACCTTAAGGGGTTAAGCTGCCCTATATATAAGTACTACTACTATATAAGATTCATATAGGCCAAACGTTCTCATTCGAATCCTTACTACTTACACGACTCCATTTTTTCTCTCTTGCTCTCTTCATCATTTGCCGCCTTCACCTAGGGTTTCCGATCAGCCGAGCTACCCAAATTAGCGAGGACGACCATTGCTAGCTCCCTCATCATTAGATTTGTACAGGCCCGTCTCAATCAATATTGAGGTCCTATGCTAATTTTGAATATTAAGCCTCTATTTTTTTTTTTTAAAATACTCACTCGGTTTAGTCTCATTTGGTTCTTGTATATTCAATATATAATGTATAAAATTTACAAACAAGCCAAATAAAGCGAAACAAATGGAGTATCACTTAAAAATATTAATTATATTAAAATAGTATAGGACAAATTATTTACGTTAACTTGAATCCTATTTTCTCAAATTTTATTGGATATTGAAATATGAAGATTTTTTGGGAAGAAAAAATAATCATGAACAGTAATTTTGGAGATGGAGAATAATTAATATAAAAACTATTTATATATTAAGGTATCGGAAAAGATATATTGATTAGAAGATATTGAACTTTAATTTTGTTTGGGAATTGGGAAGACTAAGAGAAGAAACGGAAAGAAAAAGAAGATAGATGGGGATGCAATATATACTTAAATTTGTAAAGTTTTTTTTATTTCTTTTAACTAAACTTATAATTTGGGGCCCCATTATTTTGTGGGCCCTGTTCTCAAGAACCTCTTGAACATAGTGATAGTCGGGCCTTCGATTCGCATTATTTTTATTATTAGACATATTCGATCATCCGGCATTAACATCATTATTCATTGTTATTTCAAATCATTTAATTTGATTTTTGTATAACTTGAGCGTCGGAGGTCTTTTATCGAATATTCTAACCAGTACTTTTGAAAAGCTCTTACTTCTATGACTCATATCAATATGTTGCTAATGCCCAACTCATTAAAGTTGAACAAGCAACAAATAATTTGACAAGTATGTAAAAATTTTAATGATACTATTTGATGGTGTACTACTAAATAATTTATCTTATATACTCCTATTAATTATTCAAATCACGATAATTACTACTACATCAGTACAAGTACGATAATTTCTAGCGCTTGCGTTTTTTTTAGTCGCGTTTCAAATTGGCGCTTCTTCTAGTTGATTTTTTTCGAATCCACCGTTTCTGGAAAGATAAAAAAAGAAAGAGTATCACTGGATTTTTTTTAGCAGAAATACATTTCTATATTAGTTTCTATATTAATTTCTAAAGTATTAAAATATAAAATAATTAAAAACATCGCATAAAGTAATGTCAAAATGATAAAACGACGAAGGTGCCCACGAAGTTGACTACCGATGAGGGAGTAGCATATCATCTCCCTATATACAGTATATGAGATATATATAGAGTTTGGGTTCATATGAGAACAATTTTATTCGTGAGAACGTTGAGAACTCTTGCTTTTTTATTTATACAATCATGTTTTTTTGCAAATAATACTTTAATGTTTTTATTTATATATTATATCATGTAAATTCGTAAAAAGCTTAATTTTATATAAAAAAAAAAATTATTTACAAAAAAAACATGATTGCATAAATAAAAAAAACATAGGGGCAAATCATAAACTACCCAACCTCATATAAGAAAACCAAAAGTTACCTACCCCCTTTAATTTACATCCCATCTACCCATATTTTCAAATTTGGACAAGTTTGCCCTTAATGCACATGGATTCCCTCTTCTCTTTCTTTTATGTTTTTTTCCTTTTTCTTCATTTCCTTTATCTTTTTTTTTATGGTTTTTCATTTGTTTTTTCAGTTTTTTTTTTCATTTTTGTTTTTGTTTTTTTTATTTTTCTTTATTTTTGTTTTTCAGACTTTTTTTTTTGTTTTTTATATATATTTTTTTCAACTTTTTTTTTTCTTTCCTTTTTCCCCCTTTTTTCATCATTTTCAGCCTTTTTTCACTTTCTTTTTTATTTTATTCAATTTTTACTTAAAACGACTTACGATATTTAAATTTCGTACCGTAACTAAGGAACGGTACGAAGTACGGCTGAACTGTTCGTAAAAGCAAAAAAGATTTCATGCATTTTTAGAGTTCAAAGTACGAATTTGGCAAAATCGTACCATGATGTGGGAATAGAAAATATAAACAATACAAAATTCATAAAAAATTACTCGGTACTCAGAAAGACTGAGACGAATTCGTATCATTCATTAATGATATGAGTGAATGAATATTTGTTATCCTACTTTCTAAACAATCTCGACAAGTTACAGTACGATATTATGAATTCGTATAGTTATGGTATGATAATATTAATTCGTACCGTAACTTTCCATTACAAAGAGAAAAAAATAATAAATTCGTACCGTAACTTTCCTCTTATTTAAAAAAATAAAGATATGGGAGAACAAGAGCAAAATCACTTATTCATTCATTTTAGCATACATCAATCGAAATCCCAAAAATTCCCACTTTATTAGACACCCAAATTGAATTTCCAACACTACATACATTCAAAAATATAATAAAGAGATATACATCAGGAAAAACTGAAAACAGTTCGTACCAGAACCAGTGCATAGGTACGATCTAAAAACACGCGTACCCTGCAAACTATAATGGTACGATCTTACATACTACGAACCAGATCAAATCAAAACCAGAGACGAAAATTCACAAAAGCAGAAACAGCTACCTCCATGGCACCAAACAGCTCCCCAACGACTTAAGCAGAAAAAAAAAGACGTATGAGAACCTAACCCATTTAATTTCACAAACATATGTTGCAATTCCAATTCCATCCAATATCCCCAATTCCAAACAATATCTGCCTCTACAACAAAGATACAAGATACATAGGAGAGAAATTAAAACAATAAAAAAGCTGCATAGAAAATTAAAAAAAGAAAAAGAAAAATAGAAAGAAAAGTAATTAAATGTACCAAATAAAAGTAATAAAATATTAGAATTGAGAGTTGTTGGAATCCATCGCCATTTCTTCAATTGATATGTTTCTTCAATTTGCCCCTTGACGAAGACTCCATACTCATGTGTTGATGCGCGAATCTAGCCGGAAAAAAAAAAAAAAAACCTCAGATTTGCAGAGCCGCTTGCTTCAAGTTCGGGAGGGAGCGGAGGGTTATGGTGCCGACGATTGGCTTGCGGGGGACCACGGCGGCGCTGAACATTGTGCCTGAGAGACTCACCATTGCTGAATTTTTAGAGAGAGAGAGAGGGAGAGAGAGAGGGTGAGGAAGAAGAAAGGGAGGAGGATGAGAGAGAGACGAAATTGTAAGAGGAAAAGAGAGAAATTTGAATTGAAATCGGAGGATGTGATTTCAAAATTTGAAATTAATTTGGGGTGGTTGGGGTAAACTAGTCCTATTTATAAAATATGGGTATATAGAAGAATTAAAAGGGTGAATATTTTTTTATATTCTTATCTAAGAGTGGGTAGATCACTATAATACCACAAAAACATAACTAAATAAGCAGAACCCTCCCGTATATATATATATACTACCTCCATCCCATTACATTAGTCTTCTTTACTTTTTGATTGTTCGACACGCTTTTCCACCGAAACCTAATATGAGTTTTAAAATATAATTTTGACGTATTCATTTTTTCACGGGTACTATGACTCATAGTACCCGTGAAAAAATGAATACGTCAAAATTATATTTTAAAACTCATATTAGGTTTCGGTGGAAAAACATGCCAAACAATCAAAAAGTAAAAAGGACTCATGTAATGGGATGGAGGTAGTATTTTTTTTTTTCTCTCTCCCGCGAGAAAATTGTTTCGATGAGCTGACGAAATTCTTTCACTTGAAAGAAGAATCAGAGTTTCCAGTGGTAACCGTTTCATCAGTATAGTGGATTGTGTTTTTCATGGCCGTACGGAAGTGAGGATCTGATGTTCGACTAAATGTCTGAGTGAGATTAGGGCTGGAGCTTTTGGAGTTGTTAAATTGGGCCAAGTTTTGGGAGAGCGGAATTGATGGAGGCCGGCAAAGAAGAGGCGCAGCAGCATGTCTTTCTCAATCGCGCGAGTCGAGCCAGCAGGGGCAAACGGTATGCGGAATCTATTTCTGTCCGATGCGGTGTGTTTGTGTTTGTGTTTGAATCTCATCGAATTTCATTTGGCAGGATGACAAAGTTGCTTGACGATGAGGTCGAGGAAGATGAGGTCTTCTGGAATCAAGAAGCTCTCAAAGAGGTCGGAAAATAAGCTGAGCGCCTTCTTCTTCTTCTTCTAGGAATTATTGTCAATGGCTAAGTAATTCATAAACTAGTGAATAATTTGGTTCTGGCGAAACATTGTTTGCTGATAAGATTTAAGATAAATGAGCGGGTATTAATTGGTGAAGATTTTGGTTATGGAATCAGGTTTCTCATACTCTAGATAAAATTCTGTCATGTGCAATGGTAGTGACTAGTGAGTGCCTCTGCTTAAATTTCACGAAAACCACGATATCTGTGTGTGAGGGCCTGTGAAATGCATGATGAGATGCACTTTTGGTACAAAACCATTGTATGATGTGGTGCTAAATGTTAATCTATAAATGTGTTTGGATGGGGTCTTCTGATGTTTGCTTACTGAGACGAAGTTTGTTCGTCCATATATTTTCAGGAGGAGAATGATGATGAGTACGAGGAAGAAGGAGAAGTTGTTGATGTTTTTGACAGCGACTTTGATGAAGATGTAAGTTTGTGTTTTCATCAAAATTTGCAGTCTCATCTTTCCCATTTATCTTACTTTTATCTACTGTGTGCCATTAGGAGCCTGAGGCAGACAATGAAGGGGAAAATGAACCTGATGAGAGGTTCGAAATTCTCTTTTTCAATAGAACCTAGCTGCAAGTAATTTCAAAACTTATGGTTTCTTGGCAGGAGGACAAGAAAGAAACTAATATATCCAGGAAAGCCATCTGCAAAGAAGAAAAAGAAGATAGACAAGCTGCCTTCGAAGTCAGAAAGTGCACCGAAAGAGGAGAAAACTCCGGAGAAGTCAACTCCTTCAGAACATCATGATGCCCCTGATGAAGCAGAAGTTGAGAAATCTGTCAGAAAATCAACTAGGACTTCTGTAATTATCAGACAAGCCGAAAGAGATGCAATTCGTGCAGCTTTGCAAGCTACGATGAAGGTATGATGGAGTAACATATGCTAGCATTTATAACTAGGTTTGTGAGAAGAATGACATCTAGTATGATTATTTTTCTCGGTGGCTTCCTAGATACTCCTGAAATTTATATTCAAATTAAAGGATGCCACAATGATTGATTAAAAACAAGTGAAAGTTACCAGTTCCAATTCCAAAAACTAACAGGAGGAACAAATTTGTCTTGATACTGTTGTAGTAAGAACTACATTGGGTCATTCATAAAATATATAAGGACGGTCTAATATATAAGACATTAAACCTCCTCATTTGCATTGTAAC
This sequence comes from Mentha longifolia, assembly GCA_001642375.2. Lineage (NCBI taxonomy): Eukaryota > Viridiplantae > Streptophyta > Magnoliopsida > Lamiales > Lamiaceae > Mentha > Mentha longifolia. Next base: position 989,698 of record CM038117.1, read on the forward strand.
AGAAAAACAAGATGAACTTAAAAAGTTTGAATAGCTCAATCATGGGTATCTGAAAGATTTTTAGCCATACCCAAGAAAGCCACTGGCTCAGAAGCCGCTGATATTTTCCTGGCTATGATGCCTGTTTCCGTAACACTGCCTAATTAGCACGGTTATATAAGAGAAATTGAAGTTCCAATTCTTAAGATCTTGTTGAGAAAGTTAACAGTTTTTCTCAATCAATATCTCTGCTGCTGATTGGTGAGCTGCTAAATAGTAAGGCAGGCATTGAAAATGCAGAACTTATGTACTGATTCCTTATTCCTTGCATCATTTTTGAACTATTTTAAGTTGTTAAATGACTATTCAATTTATGTGTGTAAATAAATATGTACTTTTGGTCACTGCCATCTCAACTCTCAACTTTCAGCCTATAAAAAGGAAAACTGTTGGGGAGGAGAAGAGAATGACACAAGAAGAGATGCTTCTGGAAGCAGCTCAAACAGGTGCTCCCATTGGAACTCCTTTGTATTATTGCTTTTTTATCTGGTTGCAAGGAGGGGCATATTAACTTGCTTTTAATGCAACCATGTGGCAGAGATTATGAACTTGAGAAACCTGGAAAAGGTGTTAGCAAGAGAAGAAGAAGTTAAGAAAAGAGCTATTGTGCATAAAAAAGTTTACAATGGTCCCCAGATACGATATCTTTCTAAAAGTGGCAAGCTTTCACTATTCCTTCCTCAGCATCTAAAACATTTAATTGTTGTTTTTTGGTTGGACGTTTTATTTGTTTCTTGTTCTAATATCTACAGTATATTTTGTTTCAGGCCTTTCATATCTAACTTTCATGAATGGATCATCTTTTGAATCTGAAGTCCCAAACGAACCCTCTCCATGTAAGTTAGATACTTTGGTTTGTCATCACCACCATATGCTAGCACACTGCTTTTGTATCCGGACTATGTTCACATATTGCTCTAACCTCTAACTGTGCTTCTTATTAATGATAGGTTCATAATTATACACCCTTTGTCTGTGGAGGTTTTAATCACTTCTGTGTATACAATTGAATATGCGTTGTACATTCCTAGCCACATCTGTGGATGATTGACTCTCGAATTTGCTAAATATAGGGTTACCTGTTAAGTTCTGTAGCTTCATACTATAAACTATTCTTACATTTGCTATCGACTGATATCTCATATCACATCTTTTTAGATCCAGAGAAGGCAGTTTGTGCTGTTACTGGAGTTCCAGCAATGTAAGTTTTGTGAGTTATGATCTTTTACCTCGGAACTGGTTTTTATTTTGTCATTGAATGTAAGTTTAAAATGGCTTATATTAATTTTGTTCTATGTCTTATAAGTACAGAAAATAATATACATATAAGTTGGCTATTTGCCTATGTTCTTGAGAGTGGATTATTTCCTCAAAATGCTAAAAGCACTGAGATTTGTTATTTCATTCAATTCTTAATCATGTCAATAGACATCAACGGCCCTTAGAATGAGGCTGATTATGATCTCCATTGGTTAATTATCCTAACAGTAGCTGCTGCGCATGTAGATTCCTCTTGGATCTGGGATTGAAATTTGTATAAACAGGAAAAGCGAGCCAACAAACCAGTTATAGTGCTACTCTTTAACATCAGATTAGTTCTAAAAGATATTTTGAGCTTGACTGACTATGTTGGGGACAAAAGATTGTGTTCGAATTAACAAATAACTCCCCCCATACCAGTTTTCAAGAATGGAGAATTTTGAATTGATTATAAACTAGGGAAGAATAGAATGGGAAAATATGTTTGGTTTGGTCATTCCGAAGCCTATATCCATAGATAAAATGCTCAAAGGGAGATATCTTACTATCTTTTTATTTGTACGAGCACGTAGTAGCTATTTCATGTGGGAGATTATGCTTGATAGAAAATAAAGAGGAATTCACTCTAAAACAAAATTACATAAATTGAATCTTCAAAACTCTGGTGATCATCCTAGAAATCAAATTTTGATTCCTTACAAGCGTTGAGTTCTTAACATTATCTTACCCTATGCATACTTGCGCTGAGGTATTAGATCCTTCCACACTTTGATAAAAGAAGTATTTTGCTTTCTGGTGTAATGCAGTTATCGTGATCCAAAGACTGGTTCACCTTATGCAACAAAAGAAGCATTCAAGACCATTCGAGAACGGTATGAGTTTTTGTCTCTACTACGAGTCTATCTGTAAAATAAAGTGTGAATCTTTTTTGTTTATCGTCTTTCTATTCTAAAACTTCGTGATGGTTGGGTGCTAAAGGAGGCCAAATAAACATGTCTGAGTGAGAACTAATGTATTTACATTCAACTCCTGTTTTTCCATCATATCATTATGTTTGTTGTGTACAGAAGTGGTCCTTATTTTCAGAAACGTGGGGTAGATTTGAAATTATATAAAAAGATGTATTAAAATATGTTTTCAAGCACATTTGTGGTTACACAACTACCATGAGTTGTGGATGCTCTGTAAGCCATTAATCTTTCTTTAAGCTGGAGTTAATTATAAATAGAGGAAAAGCTACTGCATGGTGAGATGTAGACTCCCCAATATAAATCTGACTCGTATCAAATTGCTACACATATTGAAAAGAACTACTCCAAATCAATAAAGTGCTACACAAATTTTTGTAACTTCTATTGAATTGTTCCGTGGTGTGCGTGATGAGTTATTATGTTATCAACATCAGATGAAGTTGGGTAGCTGTTTACGTTACTATTATGTAATTGTGTTGTTCTTTTAGGTTTGCTCAAGAGACTGCCTGCAATAAGAAGGAAAGCACTACGGACCTCTTCTCTAATCCAGATTACGAGCCCGGATTCTCTCAAAAGAGGAAGAGATCGGCAATTACAAATGACAGTGAAACATCCTACTACCGTCACTTTGCTCGTTTCCGCAGGATCCCGGCATTGGAAATTCAAGATTCAGAGTAGAAGCTTTGCTCCTTTCCATATAACCCATGCCCGGGAATCCAAGATTTTTACCTTCACGTCGTGCTGAAAGAAGATTTTTGCGCGATAATTATTTTCCCGAGATACATGAGAACAGATATCACATTGAGGCATTTATTGAGTGTTTAAGTGGGCCGGCTCTTATGTAAATAGATGCTGCGTTGTTTCTATTGCACGTCATCTTCATACACACTCTTTTGCAGTATTTGAATTATGAGAGCTCAATCTTGTTTTTCTTGACAAATTAGTACCCACTCCGTCCACACTATATATTGTACACCTTATCTTTAATTACCGTACCAAAAAAAAGAAGTCAAATCACTCTTTGTTTTTTCCTTAATAACCGTGCCGAAAAGAAAATGGGCATTTTAAACGGGATGGAGGAAGTAATATTTTGAAAGTCCTGTGGCAATTACAATTTCGTATCAACTTAGTGACTAAAATTGACCATTTTGCATAGCCAAGTTCAACTTGAATGCTGAATTCGACTTTATAACTGAAGTCCTGTCCTGTTTATCTAGCAAAAAGTTCCCACAAATTTTGCTGGCTTGCAAGAAGCCATTTCCTAAGTCATCGCTATATATACTTGCATTTACAATCAAGATTGACCTTAACATTATATACTCTTCCCTTTTACAATCAAGAATGTCATTTTCTACCCAGTACGCTAAATAAGAAAAAGGAGGAAACAAAAACACTAAAAAACACTGATACCAACTAGCCTTTATTTACTCACAAGCGGTAAGGTTTCTCACAATCAAAATTAGGGTAAAGACTAAAATATACTAATTTAGACGACGATGGCTTATCCCACTAAAATATATGAGACTGAATCTCACCCCAAAAAGAGCGATGCACCCTGTTTCTCTCCAGGAAGGAAGAATGCCTCCAACCACTTTAACCTGGGGCAGGCACAGATCATCAAGCTGTCTTGATGGGGGGGGGCTAGAGGTCACCGGGAAGTTTGCAATTCTTCAATATCTCATTCCACTTTCCCAGGCCATGAGGTTGATTAGGAGAAACGAGCACCTGATTTCAAAGACAATTTTATTAAGTCTGTCATACTAGCAAGTGGAAAGAAAAGAGGAGAAAAAAAATCGACACTGGCTTCTGCTGAAATGGAGGATTGGAAGAAGATGAAAGAAAATTATGGTTAATAATAGTCTGACTGTATTACTGAAAATGGTGAGGTTACCAACTTACCAACAGAAGAAACTCGTAAAGAGAAAGGTGACGTGAAACAAATAATGGGAGATCTGGACAATGCGATAGAAAATGCAAGACAGCATGTTATTGAGATGGATGTCAAAACTGAGAAAACTGCATACCTTTCACTCAGTTAGTAGTTAGTGGTCTATTCACAGAATGTGACAGGTTTCCACATGCGACCGAGAGGCAACCAATAAATCCAATTTTACCAACCAAAGTGCAATAGCAGAATATGTTTGTGGCATAGCTGAAAAGTTGGAAATAATTTCATCTGAGGAGCAATAGGAATCTGAAACAATGTTTTGATAAAACCAGTCTTCATTGATGGCATTAACAAAGTCAGCCAGGACCTGAACATCAGGAAAAGAAATGTTAAGAACTCTAAACAATCTGACCACCAATTAGGCAATTACATACTAATAAATAGTTGTAAATAATAATAATAATAATAATAATAATAATAATAATAACACGGATAAATGCCACATTTTGTACCTGCAGAAACTCTCTTAAATTGGAGACTCGTCGCAATCTATTGACCCACAGATTATGCGCAGACTTTTTCCAAGACCGCACCAAAGCACCTTCCGGGATAGCCGACTGCAAAAAGTTGAATAAAATATCACATTATTAGTCTATATGTGTTACAATAGAAGTCCAAATTTGAAGACAAAATGTCTTAAATTCCATAATGAATATGATCAGCCTCAGTGCAAGCATTCCAAACAAGGAATCAGTGTTAAGCAATCAAATATGCATATGAAAACCTTCAATAAATGTTAGGAGTCAGCACCAAATTATATCCTTAGGAAAACTAACACAACGAGAACACAATCTTAATGACATACCAATGTGTCTAAAGTGCAACCACAAATTATGAATAAATAATTTATAGTTCATGGCAACCCACCTCAATTGCATAAATTGCAGCTTTGAGCGCCTGCAATTGGGTAGGTAAAGCTTTCTTTCTTCGACATTTTGTAACATCATTCTTTGCCCGACAAGTTGCAGAATGAATAGCATATCTTTCCTCTAGATCAAAGTCAAGCTCAAATGTGGTATGACAGATTCTACAATGCTTTTCATCTCTCCAGTAGAGATCCTGACATCTATCACATCTTCTAAATGAGTCTAGATATGCCCTCTGGCCATTTTTAACGCTGTTGAGTTCTGAGTAAAATGACTTCCATATTCGTGCATCAAAAGCTTGGGTATCGTTTTCAACTAGCTTTTCTCCTTTATTCCCAGATTCTACAGCTGCAGTAGACGCAGGAAGTTCATCTTGCATTTCACCCAAGCTCAAACGGTTGTCTACATCAGACACTGGTGAGGAGCTATCTTCCCTACAAGTATTTAATTCAGACTGGGGCAGTTGACTATTTTCACTATTACTTGGCATACTGGACATTAACTGGCTCAGAATTGCTTCTCGTTTTTCCAACGAAGCTAGAAGATGAGCCTCCCGGGAACCTCTATGGTCCAAGGCAGACAACAAAGAATGCAAAGCCTACAAAAGAAAAGGGCATGAGTAACTTAATAACATGATCAAAACAGTGGACTAAATATATTTAATGTAAGTCATTCGTGAACCTCTTTAGTATCAATCATCTCCCAGTGGCCATCTTCAGATGACTCGAAGTAAATCCTCCTGTGTCCAGGATCAAATTCATCACAAGGGCCCAAGAATATCCAATATCTATTGTACCTACGATCAGAACCAAGGTAGATAGACTGCATAGGATGGCAAAATTCCTCTGCCTCCATTTGGTCTGAAATATATTTCATGTAACCGTACTTCTCCATGTCATCAATCTTTGACGTAACAACCAAAGAATCAATTGGTTCTGCTGGGTTCATGTCAGGTGCACTAGGTGTTTGCAACCTACAACTTCCTAAAGGCACAGTGTTCACCAATGATCTCTTTATTTTAGCACCTGAAGCATAACGATTGATATTCGGAGGACAATCCGCACGTGACGTCATGGGATCCTGGAAATATATCCAAAATCCAAATGAGTCAACAACTTGAGTATATCTCCAATGAAGGCACATGCAATAGACCCATAATTAATATTCCACGTCACCTAAAGAGACATTCCATATATAAAATATATGATCTACCAAACTTTGTATAGTACATAAGTTTAATATAATAAAAAAGGAACACGAAAGCATATGCCATAAATCAACAAGAATGGCTAAGGTCACACTGTTCTAGAGGTACTAGATTAGGTATCAATAGACAGCAAAGATCAGCAAAAAAAATGAAACACATATATATAAGAGGTCTGAAAGACAGGAAAAGAGGCAACCCCCTACAGCCCTAATATGAAAGGCTGAATGAATTACACAAAGAAAAATGCTACCTCCATTCTGATGCTGGATCCAGCTCGAATTAGATCAATCAACGCAGCTAAGGCACTCAGCTTCTCCTCATTGTTTAAGTCTGAGTATTCACCCTCCATCAGTCCTAATAACCACGCTTCTCCAGGATGGCTCTCATCGATCTCATCAAGTACAGTCAGAAGGTTACCGTTGGATTTACTAACAATGCTTTTGGAGAGACTGGTATCCCTAGACTCGGAGTCAGAATCATTTGCATCATTTCCACCAGTAATTTCAGAAACATCATCTCCACACCCTAAGTCCTCAGGATCAGATTGAGAGTCTTCAGATTCCTTTTCAACAGTGTGGATCCGCAAACGATATCCAGATAAGGAGATCCTTTCAAACAATGTTATATCACTGGAGAGAACTGAGATGATCAAATTCTCCAAGTCGTGGACTGTATCCGTGAGGTTTAAATCAACAATCTATATGGCAAAAGAAACACACACAACTAATTAAAAGCTTTCAATATCTCAAGTTGCTGTAATTTCTTCCATTCTTTCTTTCAATTGAATGTAGCGAAACACATAACTATAAAGCACAAACTTACTCTTGAAGATTTTGCCAACTCTGAGACTTCCAATCCACTATTTCCTTGGGTCGACAAAATACTGAATAATTCTCCCTTCAATGTCCCAGGACTTACGCCATATTTATCCATGAGATTGCCTTCCTAGAAAACAAAAGCAAACACAAGAAATTTATTGCACCACGACCACATAATATGTCCATTACCAACTGGATCAGCCAAGGATCTTGCTGAGAAACTTCAAAAGTCACACATCCCTTTCACTAGGAACAAAAACTCTTTCTTACAAATTGTAAGATGCATTATACATTCTGTGACATGGGTCTTATATCTCAGTCTTTGAGACAGGAAAAGAATGGGGATGCCTATGCTATGCTGACAACTTTTTCACGGAACATAAATTTTAAAATGATACAATAATCCAAAAAACAGAAACAAAAATTCATGCTCATCTGGCAATTAAATACCTTACAGCAAGCTGCTTTCCTTGTCATATTAAGCTTAGAACCAAAACCAGCTGCAGTCAACACTTGACGTAATATTTCTATCCATGTCAGAAGGTTCATCGACTTCTGCCAGAACTCCAAAACCACACCATGATGTTCAAACTGTAAAAGCATCAAAGTCAAAAAGTTAAAACATAAATGAGGATCAAGGTAATAGAGTTTTCATCAAATTTACCATAAATGCAAGTACATGCGTGTACAAATGTCTTACACATGCGCGCAAGTGTACATACTTATACATATACATGTACAGTGATGACTGAACTCAGGGCCCCCCGCAGACAAGCATGGAACAAAATGAAAAGAATGCCAATGTTCTAGCCCAGTAAGCCGGACTATGGAGGTAATACCAAACATTTCCACAAAAGTATCAGCTACCAGGAACCAAATTCAAATATATGGTGTTTAACATAGTCAAAATCAAAACCATCAGCAGCATTGTCGGATGTGTATTAGTCACGAAATGTCAATCAAATTAACAGTTTAACACTAGATTAAGAAAATATATTTTCTTTTCAGATGCGTATAATTGAGGTCTGGCAGATTATAGGATCTCCATAAGCAAGTCCTTCATCCAACTGTAATCTATGAGTCCTGAAAGCATGTGATGCTTGAAGCTATATACACAGTCCTCTGTATCCCCTACCCCACCCAAAGAAAAAAAGAATAATCAAGAAAAGCATAAAATTGTTAGAATAATTTCATCAAGATAAATCATAACTACATAAAACTAACTTTCCACAATTATTTGACCACATTTACTAAATGACCATGCTTACAGTTACAGTAAACTGTTGAAACACCACACATGAGATGTAAGGTAATGCTAAGCATAAATTTTATTTCTAGATCTTAGAGGATTTGATGTAATGTTTTAGAGAATAAAAACTAGTTCCAACATCACGTGTCCAATGCTTCTCATACTCCAACTTTTCTTTCATTACCTGAACGAAACTTGAACTTCATCATACAGGAAATTCCTTTAACAAAGCAGAGTGGAAATGACTAAAGAATCAATATGCTAACAGAAACTAAACATTGTATATAAAGAAGACCACAGATCTTTAAGCATCAACAAATTAATGATAGAGATTAGAGTCATAATACAATTTCCGATCTGTGGCTGTGCTGCTATCATTATCAGAGTGAAGCATGTCAAACTCAAAATCTAACACTTCAACTGTACCTTGACTTAAGACATACTCACCGAATGAAGAAAATCCAAATACTTGCCATTTTTGCTAGCATGAGAGAAAATCCCTCTACTTATCTCCTTGTCAATATCTGAAAAAAGTAGTCTGAGAAGTGCCACATGCACTAGACCGAGCAACAATGAATCCTGAAGACAGAAAGAGGAGGAAGAAACCACAAGATATAAAGAGAGGCCAATTCACTTATGTAGCTATATTACATAAAATGAATATGATCTCTTGCAACAATCTACAATACCTTATCATTAAATGACCGCGCAAACTCATCTAAGGTGAACGAAGGTATGCCGATTGTTGCAGCATACGTACAAAGAAAATGGAATGCCTTCAATGAACAAATACGATATAATTAGAAAAACAGAAACTGAGCAAACGACCTATTACATCAGAATTTTATAAGAACAAAATGTTAATAAGGATCTCACAGACTAAAAAGAACAGAAATTTTTATTATCAAATGAAAAAAAAAAGAAAAGGATTAATACACTTTAAAGTTCTTAAACCGCAAATTATCATATATACATTTACAGGAAGATAGTAACAACAACGTAGAGAGACTATTAATCTAGTATATAGGTGATAAATCTGAAATAGAAAGCATAAATACCTTCATCATATTTATAAATGTCAGTTTTAAACAGAAAGAGAAGGAAAAAAAAAAACATCAGATGAAAGAGCCCAACAAGTAGGAGGTTTGTGATGTTTTGCATAAGAATGGAGCAAACATACTATTTTAAATACTACATGCTTTATCGTATCACAATTCATAAAGACTTGTTCAGGTACCTTAAATAGTTTGTTTATTAGTTCCGGAGAGGAAGCCCATGGTTGGATTGACAAAGGTAGCTTCATTGCAACGGAACTTGGAGGGAATTTGGCAAGCAAGTCTGTATACAGAAAATTAATAAGAGGATAGTAGGAGTGCATACCATGTAAATAACCAATTAGTTCATATGCTAAGGCAATGATCCATACAATCAATCCAATGAATAAGAACAAAAAATAATGAAATAAACGTCAGGTGTAAAACTACAGTACGGTGGACCTTTGCAAAGGGAACAACCACGAGAACCACTGGTTGGAAAATGAGCAGAACAAGACAAAGGATTTGGTCCTGCTTGTAATTCTCTTAGCTCAAGCTCCTCATCATCTAATAACAGCGCAAATCCTGCGTTTTCTGTACATTTCACGTCTTCAAGAGCAAGATCACATTTTTCCTTACGCGGCTTCTTCCGCTTCAGGATTTTCTGGGGTTGCACCTGCAATTGTAGCAGGCAAGCAATACATTAAATAAATTCCTACCAAAATATTATCCTGCAACTAAAATATCTGAGGCAAAATTCACCTTTCTACATCTCAATGAATTCTTCTTTTTAGCCCTGTCTCTGTCGGCCAATTTTTTCTACACAGGGAACAGCTAAATTAAATCTTAAATTTCAAATAAGTGAATTAGAAGAAACAGTTGCGTTCATTAATCTGTATATACTGGTACATGAAAAGATATATAGTTTATTCAAATAACTGAAACAGAGAACTGGAGAGCAAACCAAAATAGACTCCCTCGGCTGTACTCGTTTCTTCTTCTTTTGAATGACACTCCCGCTGCTGCAAGCATCATATTTGAAACCTCTAGCATGAGTATTCGCACCTCGGCCGATCATCATCAAACCTTTCCCAATGCCATTCTTTGGGACACTGTTTTGAATCATTAAACCTTTCCCCATGCCATATTTCTTTGCTGGAGCACCATGTGCAGTCATTGGGCCTTTCCCCATTCCATAACCCCGTGCAGGTAGACTACCTTCGCAACAAGTTTCATAGTCTGAAAGGGCATGCATGGAGACCTAAGATGAAAACAAAATCAGAGAAAAGTGTTGAAATACTTTATGCAATATCTTTTCAGCTAAAACATGAAAAGAAAGAGAAAAGATAGAGACATAATCAGCTAATTTACGAATTTGACACCTTTCTTCTTTTACGATGCCGGTTGTCTTCTAGACGAGATCTTCTGGGACCTGGCCACCAGAGTACGATCATCAAGAGAAATATTTTAAGCAACAGGTGAAATGTGCTAATCAACAAGAAAAAGAGGATTATGGCATGCGAAGCAGATATGGACCAACTTTCACAGTTTTATGCACTTTCTAGTTTCTGGGTTTCACCTTATAAAAATATTTATCAGCATTCATTGTGTTCAAGGGGGTTAAAGATAATACGAATTGGAGGAGGCAAAGGAGAACCACACTAGTGATTTCCCATGAGTTTATATCTTCTTATAAACCTTATAACTATTTGTGCACAGATATTGGGACAAATTTAGGATTCCACCATGGAGATGTAATAAATCCAGAAAACGAAACTGACAGCATTCAGCAGCTAACACCCACTTAAGAAATTCAAATGTGATGCCTGTTCAGTGCAACAGATACACACTGTAAATCCATATTATCAAATGGTACCAGTAATCCAGAACTACCTATAATTCCAGATGGAAAATTGGACTAACTAGCTTACTATGTTAAAATTTGAACTGGAAATAGTCCAAGGTAGCTTGAAGTTAAATCTATGTAACGTGACCAAGTGACCTAAAAGACAGGGACAGCCATATTGGTCCAATAACAATTAAGAGAACATTAGATAGTTGTCTCTACGTGAGTGATCGACTTATTTGCAGTATCCCGTTTTGCAGTTCTTCATCCAATTATCAGCAAAAATTAGAAGTAAGCAGAAGAGTATAATATTTATTTCTAATTTTTCGTAGACCTATCAAGCAGAAGTGAGGACTCTTAACCAATAAACTACCTTTGCAAAGGCTACCTCATGAGTTAACTCCCCAACATGCTTACTAATTTTCAAACAATTCCGCTTCAAAGACAAATAACAAACAAACTGAGACACCAATCAACAAAAACCCAGAAAATTTGACATCTCAATCAACGGACTGAAAGCGTAATCCAATTAAACACTCCAAACTCAATCGTTATCCACGTAAACAGCAAAAAATAAGGAAAAAGAAAAAAGAACACGAAAACATCCTTCCAATTCTTACCTCCTGGAAAAGCATTAGACGGAAGAGGATCGAACTGATCGCCGAGCGACGGACCGTCCTTCCTGAAAATTCTAGCGAAAATGTCCTCCGGAGTGTACAAAACCTCCTGAAGGCGGTGCCTGTAATCATTCTCATTCATATATATCTGTTGATTTCTCATGGCCTTCGTCTTCTGATTAACAGCTCTTCCAAGCGAATTCTGAACTCCGTTGCCATTATCAAATTTCTTATTACTCCTCTGTCGACTGCTGTTTCCCCTTTTGTTTGCCATAATTAGCTTAGTTTCGAGCTTCAGTGAGCTGAATTAGCCATGATAGGGTGGCGGTGGTGGTGGAGAGTAGCTCAGTCTCTCTCTTTGTGTTTCTCTCTCTTACCAAAGAGTGAGAGAGCTGGGAAATGGAGGGCAGGGTTTTAACAGGTAGGGTTTTGGGTTTTTTGTTTGGGATATTTCTCGGTTTATTATCTTTTACGGGATTTAACCATTTCACATTGTAATTTGTAGTAAACGAGTAAATTTTTCCACTTCTTATTCTATATTCTATGTTTAGAAATATCTACAGTGGGTCGGGTCGGTCGGGTAGATAGACTACTATTCGCCTCCGAAATGAAATGTAATTGGGTCGGACCGTCACTTCTAGAGTCAACCCGACCCTACCTGTTAGGGTGACCAGTGACGATTTCGTATATTACTCCATTATTATTTTCTTTGTTCCATATTAAATTCATCAGAGGAATTTGTGGTAATACATAATTATTTTCCATATTATGACATAATGCATACGTCACTTGTGAGTAGAGAGGGCCGGGCCTGAGTTGGGTTTTTGCAATATTCCGCAATGGCCCACTAATATTTAGGACAAGCCCCACTCAGCCCATGAATAGGACGGGAGCGGGCTTGGACCTCTAAATAAGTAAATAGAGCCCAATAATGTATCGTTATATACTTGTCCTGTACCTCTAAGGGTAATTCTAAACACAACCTCCGTTTTACTCTTCACAGCCCCCAATTTTAAAATAATAAATATTTTTTTTAGGAATTGACTGTTATATCCCTGCAGCCCCCAATCACACACGTCTGTTACAGCCATGGCCCATAGCGCCTCCATGCTTTTCTTCCTTATGAATCATTCAAGAGAAAAGCCAATTTTAAAAAGATTAAATTATGACCTTGATAATATCATGAGCAAATACAGAAAAAGAATTTTTAGTGCATAGAGTTAACGGTGGGAACTTACTAAGTCATAATGCCTTGAGATGTTTCGACGAGCCTGAGTTACTTTGTTCTGTCTCGAGGCGTGATGGAAGATGTATTTTGCAGAAGCTACTGTATGAATAAAGTTGAAGAATTGTTGGAGAAAAAATAATATTCGCTCTTAATGAAGATTTTTTTTATCGATGACAGTAATTTTCTGTTCGCTATATTTTGTGAGTCTCATTTTAGTTGTTGGTCGATCGGTTTGACGGTGGCGACTATTTTGGATGATTTGTGGTGGCCATGGGTAAGGAGTTGACAGGTTTCATCAACGTCGTCGCTGTGAAGAAAAAACCAGGAGGGAGCTATCGTTGGAGAAGATGATTGGGGGCTCTAGGACAAAACAGTCAAATTTCCTAATATATTTTTTTATAATTTAAAATTGGGGGCTGTGGGGAGTAAAATGGGGGTTGTGTTTAGAATTACCCTACCTCTAAATACTCGGGTGAGTTTCCAACCCGGCCAATACCGATAGCGGACCGACCAGCCTCAGCCTCTTCGTTTAAAAATAAAATCCCTAATCCTCAAATTCTCATTCCGATAGGGAGAACCCTAGCTTAGCCATGGAGAAGGAAAGTTCGAGTCGTAAGCGGAGAGAATCCGATTCACATCGAGATAGGGAATCATCCAAAGACCACCACCATCGCTCCAACAAGCAAAGATCCGACGACCACCATCGCCGCCGGGCTGAGAGAGAGGGAAGCAGGGATAGAGATGTGCGCAGAGAGCGAGAGAGATCGCACTCCCTTGAACGAAAGAAGAGGAAGGAACGGGGTGAGAGCGAGGAGAGGGATCGACTTGCGCGCCGTGAGCGCGAGCGATCTCATTCGGTGGAGAGGAAAGAAACGGAAGGAGAGGAGTGAGAGTGAAGAGAGGAGCGAGAAGAGAAGTAGGGGTTATGACGATAATGGAATGGATAGGCGTAGGTTTGAGGATGTGAGGGCCGATGAGGAAGATAAATATGGCGAGGGTTTGGGGTTTGGAGGAGAATCTGCGAATAAAGGGGCGAAGCACGAGCCGCGTAATGTAAGTTCATTTTTCATTATTATCTTAATTTATATAAGTTCTTGCGTCTTCTCTTGTTTGAATAGGGTGGTTTTTGTATTACTCAACAGAGCATGCTATATCAATCATCATTCGATTCTATCTCTAGCTGAATTTGTGTATGACTGCTTCGCTTAAGGTTAATTTCCTTTTACTATGTGATCGGTCACTGATTTAATAAGTTCCTTTATACTTGTGATATTAGACCATGGCATGGGAGAATGTTCTGGGTAGTGTGTTTACATGGTATCTCTTGTTTCTGATATGCAGGCTTTTCTAACTGATTTTACTGATTGATTCTCCTACGTTCTGTTGATGCTGTGTTGCACTTTGTGCATTCTAGTAAATACTAGCATATTATTGTAAGTTCTGTTTAGTCCTGTTTATTGGTTTGCAATACTGGCAGCTTTCAGTTAGACAGTTCCTTGTTGATGGTTGGAAATGCGATATTTGTTTTGTTTAATTTCTATCTTCTACCTTATTTTTTGTGCAAACATGAGTATTTGATGTGGCATGAACATTTTCAGCTGATAATAAGACTAAATCCTTTTTGCCTTTTTTTTTGGGTTAGGGGTGGGGGGGGGGGGGAGTTCTTAAGAGTTGCAGCGATTCTTCAATCGGAATTAGTACTTTATTGTGGTTTTTCTTCGTTTTGGTCTCAGGTCCTTAAATTTCCAGCTCCTGTTTGATGATAGTAGATGTTCCTTTTCCTTTCCACCCTAATGTGGTTTACTTTTACCTTTTGGAATGTATTTCACTAAGCCTTCACTTTCTTTTCGAGGTGTAGTTCTTATCTTATTATGATTTTCACGTTGGTTGTGATCACTGAAAAACTTGTTTCTTGTTTGAGAGCTGCATGTTTGTGCTAGGTGTGAATGTTACTTGACTCTCTGTGGCACCTTAAGTTTTTTACCAATTTGAAGTTCAGGAGAAATCTGGTTGCTATCATATCGTGCAGTTCTTTTATTTTCAACTATATAATTTTATATCATGATATACTTGTAACTAGATTCTTGCATAAAATTATAACTATGCTTTATTTGCAGGGGGTTGCAACCAGACCAATTGTAGCTTCATCTGAGATTGTTGAGGCTCGGGATTCTCCTGCTTCTAAGGTATCTTCAAATTCCAAGACAAATGAAAATAAGGGAGTTAATATTAACAGATCTCATGAGGTTCCTGGGAAATCTAGTACAGATGGGACTTCTTCAGATGCCAGCACGATTGTGGGCTCGTCCCGTGATATTTTAGCCAAAGCTAAGATAACTCTTCAAAGGCAGAAAGAGCTCGCGGAGAGGATGAAAAAGCTTCCTTCGGTAAGTTCTTATGCTTTTTTGTTCTTGTGCTTAGTTTTATATTTCTGATGGGTGTTCTTTGACGTTCTACCATCAAAGTGTTAGGAATGAAGGATGATCATGATACATTGTGTGATTTTTTTTTTACTTTGGTCTAATTTCTAAAAATCACTCTTTCAACTTGTGATTTATAGTTGAACAGAGATGTGGGCTCAACAGGAGAGGGTAGCCAAAGATTGGGTGATAAAGGTGTGGGAAGAACTTCTTCCTCGGGTATACCACCAAGTCCAACCAGTGCCCCTGACAGTGTTCCTTCTGATGTGATGCCGAGCATGCCAAATCCTGCTGTCCCATCACAGGCTGGTGGTTTGCCTCATATTACTGGACTAACAGCCCAGAATGTTGAAGCCGTAAAACGTGCACACGAGTTGGCTGCCAAAATGGGATTTTGGCAAGATCCTGAGTTTACCACCCTCTTCAATGCATTTCCAGGCCAGATGCCGCCGGATGTTTCCATCCAACCCAAACCTTCGAAAGTTCCTGTTCTCCGATTGGATGCAATGGGCCGTGAGATTGATGAGGAGGGGAAAGTGGTGGAAGTTCCAAAGGCACAAAACTTGAGTACTCTGAAGGTATTGGATTGTTAGCTAGCTATTAATAAATACTGTATTGTTTTAAGATTTTATTTTATTATAGTAAATGAATAAAATGACAAAGTGTAAAGTACCTTTAATTGGTGAGCTTCATTGTATCCATTTTATATTCGTGTTTCGCTCATTATTCCTTTGCTTCTGCTCCCAGGTGAATATCAACAAGCAAAAGAAAGATGCCTTTCGAATTCTGAAACCTGAACTTGAAGTCGATCCTGAAAAAAATCCTCATTTTGATCCTGCGATGGGGATTAATAAAAATAAGCTATTAAGGACTAAGAGGCCAGTAATCCAGTTTGTTGAGGAAGGCAAGTGGTCAAAAGATGCAGAAAGCATTAAACTCAGGGTACGTCTCCTCTCATACTTTCCATATTCTATGTGCTTGCTTGACTGCTGATCATCTTAATTTTCTTTCTCAGTCTCAATTCGGAGAAGCAAAGGCCAAGGAGCTTAAGGCAAAGCAAGCCCAGCTGGCAAAGGCAAAAGCAGAGCCAGATATAAACCCAAATCTGATAGAGGTTGGAGAGAGGGTGATCACTAAAGAAAAACCCAAGGAATTAATTCCTGATGTAGAGTGGTGGTAAGTCAATTGTTCATATCAACCTGCTTTAATCTTTGAATGCTACCTTGGCATGTTAATCTATTGAAAATCTATAAGTTAGCGGTTGAGAAAGTTGTTATTATTGCTTTTGTATGCTGACGATCAATTACGTATGATGTCCAAAGATGCCACAGTGAGTGTTTACTACACAGTTCACACATATAACTTTCAAAGTGAAGCTATTAAATGTGTTACCACACATTTGGACATTTTTCGCAAAGTATCAATCTCTCTGATTTGTCCGCATTGTTGAGTTCTGGAGAACTATCAATATGTTACTGGAGATGGATTATTTGATACTTTAAGCTCTTTTATTACTAAGCCTTGGTATTGAGGAAAGTATAATCATTACTCATATGAAGTATCTGTTTACTGAAATACTTTTCCTCAACTTCCAGGGATGTGCCTTTTCTGCGCTCTGGTGGCTATGGTGACATAGTCGATGGCGGCATAGATGGAGAAAACATCAAGATGGACAAAATCACCATATACATCGAGCACCCTCAACCCATCGAGCCTCCAGCCGAACCAGCTCCCCCTCCACCTCAACCATTGAAGCTAACCAAGAAGGAGCAGAAGAAACTTCGCACACAGCGTCGTTTAGCCAGGGAAAAAGACAAACAAGAGATGATCAGACTAGGCGTGCTGGAGCCACCGAAGCCAAAAGTCAAGATGAGCAACCTCATGAAAGTGCTCGGCTCTGAAGCAACACAGGACCCCACGAAGCTCGAGATGGAAATTAGAAGTGCTGCAGCAGAGCGCGAGCAGGCCCACATCGATCGGAACATTGCTCGAAAGCTTACCCCAGCAGAGCGCCGTGAGAAGAAAGAGAGAAAGCTGTTTGATGACTCGAGCAACACGCTCGAAACAATTGTTTCCGTTTACAAGATCAACGACCTATCGCATCCACAGGCACGTTTTAAGGTCGATGTTAATGCTCAAGAGAATAGGCTCAGCGGGTGTGCGATTATTTCGGAAGGTATAAGTGTTGTCGTAGTTGAGGGTGGATCGAAGTCGATCAAGAGATATGGGAAGCTCATGCTTAAGAGGATCGATTGGAGTGCTACTGTTGAAAAGGATGACGAGGAAGAGGAGGATGATGTGGAGAAACCGGTCAATCGGTGTTTGCTTGTTTGGCAAGGGAGCGTTGCAAAACCGAATTTCAATCGATTCATGGTTCAGGAGTGCAGAAGCGAGGCTGCGGCTAGGAAATTCTTTTCTGATCATGGGGTTGGCCATTACTGGGATCTTGCAGTAAACTTCACAAGTGAAGATGCTGATTAATCTTGACAGACAGAGAGAAAGAGATGAGGGTCGAGTTGAGCGCATATTAAATTTGCGTTGTAGTATTCGACTGTATACTGTTGATATTTTTGCATTTCTGTTTTTTGTTTGTACTGAGTTTGCCTCGATGATAATAGGACTTTCTAATTTTTCTGAATCAGTTTCTCATTTTTAAGAACGGCGACTAAATTTAAGCTTTTCTCGAGTTTTATGCAACATTACATTGTTTCTCGTCCAAGTAACAGATTTATTGCAGTATTTTCAAAGTGTTTTATCATTTTATATCTCATATATATTCAAGAAAAAATTTCAAACAAGAAATGTCTTAGTACTTCCGTATCATTTACTACATATCTTATATATATATTTAAAAAAACAAAAAAACATCTCTATTTTGTTATAACGGGGGAGTATGAGTATTGTTCTGGACGTGCGTGTATCTATGATGGGCACATAGTCTGAGAAAGAGGGTGTTTACCTTTTTTATATGTCTTATAGGTAGGGCTGCAAACGAGCTGAGCTACTCGGGACATACTCGGTGCTCGATTCGATAAAAGCTCGTTCGAACTCGGGTTCGTTAACAAACGAGCCGAGCTCGAGCCCGAAATCGAGCTCGATAAACTTAACGAGCCGAGCTCGAGCACAAGGGTGTTCGGCTCGCTGTGCTCGCGAACATGTTCGGCTCGTATGTTAATCAAACATGTTCGCGAGCCTGTTCGCGAACTCTTAATCGAACCTCTAATTGAGCCTGTAAACGAGCTTTAGCATTTAGGTGTAAAATTAATTTCAAATCACAACCAAAACTAATTAGGCACTACACCACAATTATTATTAGAAAATATTAACTTATAATATTAATATATATCATTAATTATCATCACTTCATTTATTATATTGTACATTTATTTATTTATTTATTATTTTATAGTATTAAATAATTTTAATTTTTGTTTGATGAATTTCATTTTAATTTATCTTCATTTAGAATGTTAAAAAAAATATATATTAAATCATGTCTTTTAAACGAGCTTAAAATCGAGATCGAACTCGAATTAAAATAAAATTCGAGCTTTTCACGAGCCGGATCCGAGCTCAAATCCGAATCGAACTCGAGCCGAACCATTTATCGAATATTTAGTGAGCCGAACTCCAGCCGAATTCGAACTCAAAATTTTTACCTCGAGCCGAGCTCGAGCACAAATTTAAAGCTCGAATCGAACTCGAACCCGAGCCCGAACATGTAAAATATTAAACGAGCCGAACCCGAGCCTGCCAGTACTCGGTTCGGCTCGTTTGCAGCCCTACTTATAGGAATAATCTTATATCTACCGTGGTCGTACTTAATATGTCATGGCTAACGCGATGATAATATATTTTAGAAAAATACTATTAATATATTTTATAGAAATAAATCCTAAAGAAAATGAAACCCCATTATAAAAAAGTTAAAACCTAAATGAAAAAACCATTGACGTGACATTGTCTTGTTAACCATAAATGCATTAAGTGTGTCCACTATGATTATGAAAGTATTCATGAAAGATGATAATGTGTATAAATTTATGGGAGAAGTAGCAAAAAGAACCTTAACATAGCCATCACAATGCAAAAAGAACCTTAACATAAACGGTTAGCACCCCAACACCTCATGAATTGGTGCAACTTACCCCTCCCACTAACGTCTAAACTAACACCGTTTGAAGAAAAAAAAAATCGTTTCTTTTATAGTTTGGACCTCCTTCATTTTTTTCTCAGTCTATTCTCCCAACATTTCCGACGCCGGCACTTCTTTCTCCTCGAACCTTTTCTCCATTCTCGTATTCGCTCGGATGCATCAGCTACCCCTTCAACAAGTCCGTCCCTCTCATTGGAGGGATGTACGTTCTCCCTTGTTGCCGCCACCAATTGCTCTGCAAATACTGCTCCTATGCCCCCCTAAGCAGCTATTCTGGGGCGACAACCACCCAATTCTCGCCATCAAATGAGGTGGAGATGACGTTGTGGTGGAAGAAACAGGCGATGTGATGGGAAGAGTAGTCATCTAAATAGTAGGCTTTTTTAGGGATGAATGTGGATGAATTTTGAGGGAAAGCCATGTTAGGGAGCTGGTAGAGTACTTTGGTAAGATGGAGTTTCAGTCTATTGTGGGCTCTCTTCCTCCGTAGATCTGAAAGTGCAATTTTCTCTCTCTAGAATAATGTTGGCTATGTTTTTGAGGTTCAGGCACGCAGAAGTTGCGAAACCTGAGAGCCAACACCCACGGTCTCGACTACTGAGTCTACAACTGTGATTTTTTGCTCTCTCTCTCTCTCTCTATATATATATCTCTCTTTAGAGTTTCTAGTTAAAAAAGGAAATTACGAGAACCATGCAGATTAATATTGGTGATCTATGTTTGGAGTTTCAGGTGGGAGGCCATGGCGATTAGAGTAGTTTGAGTGAGGAAGATGATGAAGTAAGTGGGCCCCGCAATGAAAAAAAATGAATAAAATTAAATTTTCAAACGGTGTTAGACGTTAGTGGGAGGGGTAAGTTGTACCAATTCATGAGACATTAGGGTGCTAAGTGCTAACCGCACCCAACGTTACGTTAAGGTTTGTTTTTGCCTTTTGATGGCTACATTAGGGTTCTTTTTGCTATTTTTCCCTAAACATTTATAAATAAACAATGGGATCTATAATTTTTATGTATACTTTGAATGATAATAAATTTATACAATTGATTATATTATACATATTGTTTATTTTGTAGGAAATAAATGTATAAATTATGAAATGTTTGAATTGTCTTGTTTTATTGGGAAATTATATGTAAGGGTAGAGATTTTTTTTATTTTTTTTTTAATTTAAGAAAATGGTAAAAAGTGGTATAAAATTATCACATCATTCTTTTAGATATAATGTTATACCACGATGTATGCGTGACCTTTTAGTAGTGAGATTAATGTTTGAAATTTCATGGCATAAAGGTTTCAAAAAAATTTATACATAAAAATAAACGAGATATAAAACAGTATTATACTTGCTCCCACCTATTAATACGAGTATAGGGTTTAGGGTTTAGGGTTTAGGGTCTAAAATAATAGTAACAGCTACGCGCGGGTGGTAGATTTATTTTATAATTTATATACTAATTTATAAGATATTAGAATATAAAACAATAATAAAAACTATAAAAAATAATATCAAAGTAATAAAACGACAAAAATGCCCACAAAAGAGGAAATACCAAATCATTTTTCTGCCACAAAAGGAAAAATAGTATATTATTTCTCTGCAAATAAATAGTGTGAGAAAATACGAACAATGCTTACAAGTATATAAAGTTATGCTTAATTAAATAGACAGCATCTCAAATAGCCATATATCTTAATGAAAATTAAATAATAGCCACTAAGATAAAAACATATAAATACTAGCCACTTTCGATGCATTAAGATAAAATTACTCTTTTTACTTAAAATATAAAACCTAATAGAATGGCAAATCGTAAGAAAATTTCTCAGAATCCCACATTCAAACTGCCGCCCATACCAAGACACCTTCGCCGCTGTTTGGCCGGAAATCGAGCATCCCGCGTTGTTGCCCAGTCGCCGTCGATCGAGCCGCCGTCTTCACTGAAACAACCACCTTCTCTGGTGGTCGTGTTGCCCTAATCCGGTCGTGCCTAATCGGAGGAGAAAGCAATCGAGCAGCCACTGATTCAGCCCAATCATTCGCCGTCGGCCGCCATTCACACTGCCCTTCTCATCGTCAATCTTCCGGCAAGCCAGTATGCCCGTTTCTGCACAACTTCTGAAAAACCCATCGGGCTCGAAATTGATTTGCTCGATTCAAATTTGTTCGAGCCCTACTACATCGATCGATCGAGTCACTTCAGGCTGGATTGAGTCACCTCTGTTCGATCGAGTCACAAATGCTCGATCGAGCCCGAGCAACTCGAACCAGCATCAATCGTCCCATTCGAGTCCAAGATTGATAAACTGAAATTTCGCAGGATATGGCTTGATCGAGCATCAGTCGGATTGATCGAGTTGTCGCGTGTGATCGATCGAGTTGTCGCAGGCTCGATCGAGCATCACTGGCTTGAATGGGGCTCGATCAAGACCCCTAATCCGATCCAACTCACTGATAGAAGCAGCGATGATTGATGAAGAACAGGCCGGCGGTGGTTAGGGAAGAAAATGAAGAAAAAAAATAGAGAGAGAAAGAAAAAGTAATGGTTGCGCATGGAGGAGAAAAAAGAGAGGTGAAGGTGCAAAAAAATAAAAAAAATAAAAAAGTGCGAAATCAGAAGGAAAAAGAAAAGAAGCAGCAAGTTCAGAGGAAGAATGGGGGAGAAGAGAGAGAGAAAGGGGGGCGGGGGGAGGCGGGTGGGGGAAGTGGGTAGTTTCTAGGGCAGAGGAAGAATGGGGGAGAAGAGAGAGAGAAAGGGGGCGGGGGGAGGCGGGTGGGGGTAGTGGGTAGTTTCTAGGGTTTATTTATTTTCTTTTTCTATTGTTTTTTTATTAATATTTCATTAAGGGTATTTTTGTCCCATCATATTGAAAGTGACTAGAATTTATATATTTTTAAGTTGGTGGCTAATTTTTAATTTTTATTAAGTTTAGCGGCTAGTTTTGACCATTATCACAATTAAATATATATATATTTATACATGTTATATGATTGTGCATATATTTTTATGTACGTATTGATATTTAAGTATCATCATGCTTATCATACCTCGTAATTCATTTTGTGGAACATTTAACAATAACATAGTTAATAATATATATATATAAATATAAGGACCAAAAGCATTATTTTGTCTTCCAAGTAAAAATTAAGAAACGAACTACTGTATATAATTTGAGGACCTTCACTCCTCTCTTCGTCTCTCTTACACAACAATAGATAATTGACATTATTAATCCAACATTCGCTACCTTAAAAAAAACAATCAAAATAGCTTTCATAGAAAATAAAAAGAAAAAATTGAAATGATGCCTGAAACTAAAAAACTGTAGCTATTCCATACATAAATCAATGCACGCAAAACGATTATTTATTTCGCACAAATCATGATCATTAATTACTTCTTCGTAATTTATTTGATGAGCGGAAACTTCAAGACGATAAATTAATATGTAATTAATCCCTCAAGAACTATTGTAAATTACATGAAATTATTCATATACATGCAAAACTCAATTAGCTGAATTGTTCCATAGTTGCAAACAGTACTCCATTTTCTATATTCATTTTAACACATCAATTAGAATACATCGCGCGCGTGTGTGTATAAAATAACACTAATATAAATTTACACATAACATAAATTAATCAACATCATATCGTTAAACAAGACACAAAAATATCATTTGCTATCGAGTTATAATATATTATAGACTCTCACACACACATTCTTAATTAAATGCTAAGAAAAAATACTAGTATTTGTTTTTTTTTGGGAATATATAAATTGGAAGAAATATATATTACCTAGTAAGGATTACGGCCATGGCTCCAACCATAGGAATTAGAAGGTTCATTACTCATTTGTGCTCCTCCATTGTTATGAACCATATTACTATTATTATTATTATTATACCCTCCTACCTCCCCTATGCCGCCTTCCTCCGCCGCCCCACCGCCACCAACTCCCATATCGCCGCCACCCCCCTCCTCCTCCTCCTCCTCCAGCGGAAGCCTCTCGTACACGGCGTTCGAGAAGGTGGAGGCGATGACCATGACAGGCCCCGCCGCGATGAGTGCGCCGACTACGCTGCCCCCGAGCACCTGCCCCTGCCCTCCGGCGAGGTAGACTGTCAGCCCCACCGACCCCGGCGGCGACGGCCCCGGCAGGAACGACCCGGTGAGCGAGAGGATCTCGAGGCGGCCGTGCAGCGCCACGGCCCCCGCGGCGGAGGGCTGCTTGACGGTGACGTTGGTCACTGTTCCATTGGCGCTGAGGACGCAGACCCCCCTCTGCCGCCGCCGCGCGAACTGGGCGATCGACTCCGCAACGTCGGATCCGCTCGCCACCTCCAGCACGTGGCTGCGCAGCGCGTTGGGGCTGTCGCGCGTCACGAAGATCGGCGGCTTCGGCTTGTTCTTCGACCCCGACGGCCGCCCCCTCGCCCGCCGCCCCGGCGCCTCCACAGCCCCCTCCTTGGGGTCGTCGCTCTGCTCCCTCTCCTCCTCCTCCCCACCGCCGTCGTTCACTCTTATGCTCAGATCTGGCTTCATCATCCCCAAAGTATCGTTGACCGCCATGCCGAGATCGGGTTTCATGATCGCCGGCGAGGAGTCGAACCCTGGGGCCGCCGGTAGGCCTCCTCCGCCGCCGCCGCCGCCTGCCCACCAGCGGTTCGTCATGGATCAGAGCAAGCAAATAATTAAAGAGTTGGAAACCCTTGAATTTAGAGAAAGAAGAAAAGGTAATAATTAAAAGTAGCAAGAGTGGATCGATATATGAGAGGTTGAATAAAGCAAAGGCAGTAGGAAATTAAGAACCCTAATAAAATTGATCAATCGATCGGAAAAAGATAAGGTTGGAGTGTAATAAAGAATTAAGAATGGTAGAAAAAAGGGTTAGGGTGAGGTTCAAGACTCCAAAGGATTGAATTAGTTAATCAAAAAATTAAATTAATTTTTTTGAGAATTAATAATGTAATGTAGTACTCCCTCCATTTTTTCTGAAATGACCTACTTATATTCAATATGTGAGATATAAAATATATAAATAGGCCACTTAAAAAAAACAGATCAGAGTAGTAATTTATTTAATTTGGTTTAGGTGGTGTGGGTGCGTGAGAGAGAAGAGAAAGAACGTCAAAGTATTCGTTTAGCTGTCTTTTTCTTTGTCGCTGTCTGTTTCTGACAAAGACTGGCAGGTAGTATATAGTTATATACTACTAATAATTAATTTGTTTGAGAGAGAAATGGGAAAAATTAGGGTTTTTGCTTTCTTGAGCAAGTGGGGTGCATGTTCTCGCTCTCTATCGAATACAAAGTTAGATATGATTTCACGATAATATATATATTAATTTAACATGCATGACATATGTCTTGTATAAAGCTAATGCATTATTATAGAATACTATTATATATGAAAATGACAAAAGAGGCACCTTGCAAGTTACTACTACAATTTTGTAAGTTCATGCATCATCATAGCATAGATGATTGTTTCCTTGGACATACTTAATATGTCATCTATTCACCGTTAACATATTTAATATACGTTGACTGACATGATGATGGGAAATTAAAAAAAATATATAATTAAATAGTAGTTTATAAATCTTATTAAAAAAAGACTAAATCCTAAATAAAATATTCTTGTATTACATGACATTTAATGATTTATACTACTATTTTCTGGTACAGAAATAACATTTTGTCGAAAAGTATATGTATTTCCATTCATGTGTACTAATGTAGTATAGGTAGACAAGGTCACAAACATATATGGTAAAGCTTGGATTCCAAAATACTTAGTGAGCCTCGTGAGTCGAACTTAGATAGGCTTGAGCTCGACTTGAAAACTCGGCTCATTTACTAAAACAAATAAATATCAAACGAATATTTTATAAGTCGAGCTTTGATCGTTCACAAATTGTTCAGTTAGTACTACGTATAATTTAGAAACAAATTTAAATCTGGACGGGTACACCCCTAGACAAGATTTGATTAATTCATGTATCTAGAAACAAATTTAGACGCGGGTGAAATTAAATTTATATATACTCAATACAACTATCTAATTTTGAACCTTTGTCCGAATTAAATTGAAAAAATCAATTTAACAATGGTAAAATTGAAGCATGTAGGGTAAGGTGCAGTACATGTACATCCATAAAAGACAAAACTAGCTTTGAGATCAAAGTATTTAAGTATTTTCATATTTGCAATTTTCGCACCAAAACAAGCTTCAGATTATTCGCGAAGTGAATTACTACAAGCTTGGGGATTGTCTTTCCTCTTTATCCCCGATTAATAACTAATGATAATAATTAATCAATGACTAATATACTTTTCATAAGAATGAAATGCTCTGTATATAGTTTAGTGATGTGGTACGACGGCGTTATGCTTATCTTATTTTTTTTTGAGTATTTTTTAATTATTATTTAAATTTCCATGGGTATATTGCTTATGTGGATTCTCCAGCATGCCACACGTAGATACAATTGTTATTTAAATTAGTCGCCGAAAATTGAAAGATGGGATACAATTGTGATTTTATTGAAATGTCGGGTATCAATTTGTAAAATAGATATACGTTGGGACATAATTGTGAAAATGTACAAACGTCGGGATAATAAGTACAAACGTGCAGTAATATTTACCCATTTTATTTTACTTTGTGTACAATGACTCAAGCTTCTAGGAGAAAGATTCAACTTTACCTTTTGCAATTGTTATGGCGGGGCGCATCTATGATGAATTTTAGTATGATTACGGGCTGAAATTCTTGTTCTAGGGTTAGGATTTTCAAATCCAGGAATTACATCTTTGTTAATCACCGCACGTTTGTTAATTAATTGAATTGTGCTGAATTAATTTAGGCATATTGATCATTGTTTGAATTTGCTAGATAATACTATGTGAAATTGAGAGATAAACCTGTTGTCGAAATTAGGTTTAATTAACGTTAGCTCTAATTAGAAATGCACAATTTAATTTAGGTGTTAATGAACGAACTAAACAACATCTAAATGTTTATTCGATTAGGCTCAGTTATGAATACGATGCTTAGTTAACTGATCAACTAGATAGAACTGAGAATTTGAGTTAATTTGATTGCACTATGATATTACATACTACTACATAGATTGAATTCATGGAGGAGCTAGCAACCGGAACCCTAAACATTTCTTTATCTAAATTTTCCTATCTTTGCTTCTATTATTTATTTTATATTTTGTTTATAATAACTAACAGAGATTACGTGCGTTTCACATATAGATACGTTTTTTTTTATTAATTTTGAAAAATATGTTAAAAATAATACTCCCTCCATTTCATGGAATTTGACACCTTTGCCTTTTGGGACTTTCTGACACGTTTTTCCACGCTTCTTGATGACGGGTTTTAAAATGGATTTTTGAAGATTTCTTTCTTTTAGTCGTAGTATCCCGTAAAAGAAAGAAATCTTCAAAAATCCATTTTAAAACCCAGTATCAAGAAGCGTGGAAAAACGTGCCAGAAAGTCCCAAAAGACAAATGTGTCAAATTTCATAAAATGGAGGGAGTATAATTTTGTTTATATTTCACTATTCATATCATATTAATTATTGTGAGTTTTATGATATAACATGTAGGAAGCAATAGATTATTGAGGAGATGAATAATGTTTTTGGAAAATTGAAAAGATAAATAAGAGCGGGGAAATAGAATTGTAGTTGAAGTAAGAGAAGTTTATATAGATTTAATTCAATGATAAAATTACATTTAGAATTATTTCGCTACCCTTAATATAGATATAGAATATGGAGTATATTAGGTAAAGTAAAAATTATAAGAATTGACTCTTTTATAATAGTAATAGATTTTTAAAAATGAACTCGATTGAATGTTTAGTACTTGTGTTTATTTT
The DNA here is from genome assembly GCA_001642375.2 of Mentha longifolia. Classification (NCBI taxonomy): domain Eukaryota; kingdom Viridiplantae; phylum Streptophyta; class Magnoliopsida; order Lamiales; family Lamiaceae; genus Mentha; species Mentha longifolia. Next base: position 1,017,267 of record CM038117.1, read on the forward strand.
CCATGTTTCGTTACGTATTACTACGTATTTATAACACTTTTAGTTAGAAAACTCTATTAAAATTTTCTTGTACTGACTTGAATTAGCTTATATGCAATTGTTAATAATCATGCTTAATAAAAGAAAATGTAACCTTAATAATTGATAGTTGATAGCTACGTGGCATCCATGAGGAAAATGTGAACGAATGATGTGGAATTGTCAGTAGGCCTTGCACTGAATTTCGTCTTTTAGCAACAAAATTAGATTGAGATAATTTACAAATAATAATATCAAAAAAATAATTAATAGTCCGAACCCCCCGGATTGCATTCACATTTGATGTCGGAAGTTATCAAAAGTTTAAAAGTAATAAAATGTAAATATTTAAATTATTAAAAAGATAGTATATAACTATTAAATTATTTAATTATGATAATCTTGAAAAAAAGGCACAACACTAACACCGTAGTTAGAGCATCTCCAGCTAGGGATGGCAATTTACCCGCAGGTACCCGATACCCGCGGATACCCAACCCTAATAGGTACGGGATGAGGCGATTTGATACCCACGGGTATGAGTACGATTTACTACCCATTTAGTTCGCGGGTATGTGTATGGATAGTTACTATCCATACCCGCGAAACTTGTATACCCGCTAAAAATACCCATTAAGATACCCGCGGGTATTATCCGCAAATTACCCGTTAAAATACCCGTAGGTATTACCCATAAATTACCCATATATTATTTAATTATTTTTATATTAATAAATATAGATTTTTTTAGTGAATTTTGAATTTTATAGATTTGATTTGTGTTAAATTTGGATATTAATCATGTTTTGTGAATTTGTATTTTAGATATTAATTGTGATTTGTGAATTTTGGTCGCGGGTTCGCGGGGTACTTGATGGGTGGCGGGTTCGCGGATACCTGACGGGTGATGGGTGGCGGGTACGCGGGTACCCGACGTGTAGCGGGTATCCGCGGGTAGCGGGTATGGATAGTGAATGGTACCCATCGCGGGTAGCTGGTGCGGGTATGGATATCGGATTTGTTCATGGGTATGTGTATGGATATCAACTATCCACGCCCGTCATACCCGACTGCCATCCCTATCTCCAGCGCGTTGGCTTCGGGGGGCTCACACCCGTTTGCGAGTCCAGGTAGCGAGCCCCTCCCGTGCTGGCGAGCCCGTGTGACGGCAAGCCCGGCTCGCAACATCGAGCCCGGCGCGCGTCCCTTCTCCTGCATCACGCTGACATCATTTTGACGTCAGCATCTTTTTTTTATTTTAAATTTTCTGCAAAAATTAAAAATTAGAAGTAGCCGTTTAAACCCCGGCTCACTCTCTTTCTTCCCCTATAAATTCTTCCTCACATTCACACAACATTCTACTCTTTATTCCACACTTCATACTCTCAAATTTCAATTTATTTTTAAGCTAAATCTTTCAAAGATTTTTTTTTTTTGCTATGGATGATGAAGAGTTTCTCGCTTTGCTACGAGCTAATTGTCCCAGTGGTTCTACACCTCAACATAACAACAATCCAACGCCGCCGCCGCCGCCATCCAACCTCGGAGAAGTATCAGTTCCTTTTAGCTAAAATGTTGAGCATGATCGAACATTAATTGCATTTTAATTATTTTAGTCTGTTTATTTAAATTTAATTATTGTATTTTGTTTCAATTAAATAATTTTTTTTCAAATTTTTTGTTATTTTTTAATTGAAAATAGAGAATTAAATAAATAAATAAATTCGAAATGAAATTCGAATTAAAAAAATTAATCGAAAATCGAGTAAAAAAAATTAAAAATAATATATTAAATTGAAAAGAGCCCAAAAAGAAATCCCCTGGGCTGGATGCTATTTTCGGAGAAGGACTCTCTCCGCCGGAAAGTGGAAGAGAACCCCTAAAAAGGGCTTGTGCTGTGGATACTCTTATTTCATCTTGATGGGTTAAACACCGGTCCAAGCCCAAGGGGGCAGGGGCAAAAGTGTAAATAAGAATTCGTGTGACTTGGAAATAGGAAAGTCGCCATGGTATAATTTAGGGGTGAACAAATATATTCAAAAATCGAAAACCAAACAAAACCAAACAAAACCAAAAACCGAAATATATATACATATATATGTATATATTATTTTTTGTATTGAGAATATAATATTATTTATAATTTTACTTATTATAATTTTTTAAATTATGTTAACTTGAACCCTATATAATATCATCATCATATGGCACTTCCCGCTTCTCTCTCAACTCTACACACGCTTTAATCATCAATCGTCGTCCTCTATTTCCTGCCTATGGGATTCTCATGGGATATTATTTGAATTTCTTTTAATGATTCATTTGTCATACATATATTTCATAACTTTACTATTGTTATGCGTTCTACAGTTTAAGATTATAATTTCATATAATATCGACTTTTGATTTAATAAATTAGAAAAATTCGGATAACCGAATAAACCAAAATAATTGAATGATTAATTTGGTTTATTCGGTTGGGTTTCTAAAATATATTTGGTTTGGTTCGGATATAATTTTAAAATTTTACTTAATTTGATTCGGTTTGATTTTTTTATCAAAACAAAACCAAAGTACCGATTACCCACCCTAGCATAATTTGTTCGGTTCTAAAAGTTCTGTTCACTCTCCTCTCCTCTCCTCTCCTCTCCTCTCCTCCCCCCTTTTGCTGATAAACAATCAAATATCTCTCTCCTTCTCTCTCAATTCCTTCAAAAATTCAAGCAATAATGGCTGGTGATCTTTTCCATGATTTGCCGCCCCCAAGTGCGCCGCAATCTCAACAAATTCACGGTGGTCGAGAATCTTCTCCTAAACCGCCGCCGCCGCCAGCAGCTCCTGCTCCGGCGCTAAAGAGCGCCCTCAAACGCCCTAAGCCACAGCCCGAGTCACAGCCTGAAGGTACTACTTATATTCAATATTTTTATTGTTTATAATTTCTTTTTTACTACTCCATTTGGCTAAATTTTGTTTCTAAAAACGATTGGTCATCAAGTGGTTTCTCTGTCAAGATTCAGCTTCTATGTGCATTATTGTTGTGGGTTTTTGGGGTGTTTTCATTACCTTTTCTTGATTTTAATGTTTGAAACTTCTTTTTTTGCTGTTAATACCCGAGTTCTTGAAATTAGTCGATGGTTTGTGGTTTCAGGATCTTTTTGAGGATTTCATCATTTTTCCATTGAGTGGATTCCTAATGAAGGTGATTATACATTTTCTATGTTTTGAGTGTTGATGGAGTTTTAAACCGATTGATTATCTCATGTTAATTGAAATTACTGCACAAATTAGGATGAAGCTTAGACTAATAATGTTCCCGGTCCTTTCATGGAAGATACCGTCTCTTCCATTCGTATGTTGTTGGAATGAACTCGCTGTTTAAGTTTCGTCATCTGATCTATCCTCAAATTTTCTCATAAAAGCACTTTTGTCCCCTTACAGAAAGTGCAGCTGCTCCAGGAAGACGCTTGAGGTTTAAGACAACAACAGATGCCTCGGAAAAACAAGTGATTGAAGCTATGCAGAAGATAGCTTCGCACATAAAGAATCCGTCAAAGTTCAATAAGGCATCAAAGCTTGCTATACAACTGATTCAGGCTGGTAGTATTAAGGAAGCAACCGGTGAGTATTTTTTTGCAGTACTCGACGCTGCGATGTACCCCTTAACTACTTGCAATGAGCCCTCTTTACGCGCTGACTATCATGCATTGTTCTCAGCTGCTCAGGATGTAGCTGAAGTAAGTATCCAAGTTTTCTCTGAACTTATGTACACCTCTCTACTTTTATTGAAGATGACAATGTGAATAAATTTGAATCTACATTATGCAGTGCCTTAACAAGAATCAGCAAAATCTATTGGCTGCATGGACAATCAGGGCTGTTTGGGCAAATGACATGTTCACTGATGACAGTTTTGTGGTAATTGTGTAAACCCTTACGCTATTCGTACTTTTAATTTGATGCCTTTGTTTTGCTGCATTCGTTATGATCGCTGTCAGTTCATATTTCTTATTATGAGTTTTTGATTCTGACCTATATCTTGAGATATAAGTAGTTTCCTCTTTATGTACAAGTTTCTTTGAGAACATTTCACGCAAATCATTTGCCAACAGAAAATTGCAGATGATGTGTCTCTGATTATGTGTACCAAGAAGATTTTGCTCATTTATCCTCTTTTAAGGACATATTTCAGTGAGGATATGATTGCCATAGGCTAAGACTGTCTATGCTGTATAGGTTATATACAGATATTTTGGTTTGTTGAAAGACTTATCTATGTCCACTATGTGCTTATTCTGATAACTTCCATACTCGATACTCGATAGAATAGCTTGCCATTGCTATTTCTTCATTTGGCTTCGGTTGTGCTATCCATTCTTATCCATTCTAAAGTAGATCCTAGTATACTCCCCTTTAGAATTGCACCCTTCCTTTTCTTGGATAAGTTGCTCTCAGAACCATGACTCTTATCTTGGTTTTTTCCTTTTAGTACAATTGGTTATAGGGAAACACAATTTACCCTTATCTAAATACAATTTTCTATCTTACAAGATTCCGTCATGAAGTTCAAAATAATGAAGACAGTGCCATTTTTGCTGTTTAGGCATTAGTCAAATCAATTTTCTTTCTTGACTCTAAAAAAATAAAAATAAAAATAAATCAATTTTCCTATTTGGTTTTGCCCATCTTTCTTGACTATAAGTGCAATCGCTGCCTGATAGACAACACACAGCTTCCTGTCTTTACGGTGCTGCCAGTGTAATCCCCTACACCCTGTACATTGGTAGAACTCTGCTCTTCTTCATGGATGTTTCTTTGTGGATTGCAGTGGTTAAGTGGAGGTAACGTATTATGCTAATAGAGGACAAGAAAAGGGCAGGATAGTAAACGTTAAAGAGGAAAATTGGATGGGAAAAAACTTCTGTTTTTCATTCAGGTAGTGAAAACATTTTTCTCCTATCATTTGGTTAATCATGAGTTTCTAGTAATGAGCCCCCTCACCTCCTATAATTAAATTTATACAACTAAGCTTTCTAAATTTGAAGTCGTGCTAAAAATCTCCAGTTTCAAGATCACAACTAGAAAATCAAATAAATTAACAGTGCACGTTGCATTGCTCATCCAAAATCCTACTGGAGTGAGTGTACAGATTAATGCTTCTACTTTTTCCTTTTTAGCCACAGCTTAGGTTTAGTCTTGTGAGTTCAGAGTGCTTCAAAAAGCTTACTTTCAATTGGAAACCAGCCTTGAACCAGCATAGATAGCACACAGATCTAAGACCACCATGTTATTTTGCAATATGCATAGACAAATAATAGTGTGTATATACGATCTTGATAGGGAATATCATTTAGTATATTACCTTTCATGTCACCTAGCTTGACGAGATCACAGTTCGTAACCTAGTTTGGCCATAATAATGCAAGCATCTTTATATTCTGGATGGAGTACATCTGGACCTTTCTCTTTCCCATGTAAGATAGACACGGGTTTACTACATTATAACATTAGAATTTTAAACTTTGAGACTTTCAGATTGTCTAGGTTGGGATATTATCATCGCTGCATTGATTCTTTTCGTATTCAAAATATTTTCATCTTCCTGCTTCTTAGTTTAAAAAATGAACTTTGTTTGTGTACTTACTAGGTTATTAGTGCTCTTTTTTATCTTTTACGAGTTTTTTGTTTGCCATACTCAGCATCTGTTTCCAGATTTTGATAATTGAAGTTGCAATGTAATTAGTTGCACTTAATATTTCAATTTTATAGTCATAATGGTGATGGCATTAGGTTGCAATTTATTATTTTTCACTATAAGTGGTTCTTATATTTCCTGCGTCTCGAACGTGTTTTAGTTCTCAAAAGCAACTGGGAGAATAAAAGAAGCCATTTCCGCACTTCCTGTTGCTACTAAAGAGGATGATATGGAAGAAGCTGCTGCCTTCAAAGAAGAAACAGAGGAGCTTAATGCAGACGATCAGTTAAAAAAGGAAAACTCCGCGCCCTCTTCTGTAGATCGTGTAGAGGACGAGGGAGATCCATTTGGATTGGATGCCCTCATATCGAAAGAAGAAAAATCGAATGGGAAGAAAGAGTTGATCTTCAGCAACATTAGAAAAGAAGACGAAGAGAGGAGGATATTCCTCAAACTGCAGAGAGAAGCATTACTTCTGTGTTTAGAAAGTGCTGCAAAGAGATACAAATTACCGTGGTAAGATTTCTCATCACTCACCACACTCATCTCTGCAAAATCCACATTTTTTTCTTTCTTTTATAAACATGTCGATTGCTCTCTCTTTTGCAGGTGCCAAACAGCCATTGACATCTTGGCGAAGCACGCGTTTGATAATATCTCGAGTTTCACTTCTCGACAAAGAGATGCGATTCAGAAACTCTGGTCTTCGATCAGAGATCTGCAAATTCGCAGAAAGCAAGGGAAATCGGTATCCGGGAAACTGGATGTGAATGCTTTCGAATTTCTACAGCAAAAATATGCAGGTGAGAAGATCAGTATTCGACGTGCTGTAGGAGGCAGCGGAGATCGAAAATGTCAACAGTGGCTTGGTTAATTCCACCTTATATTATCATCGAACTATGTGATCTTCATATAAAAATTTTACTCATAGGAAGAAGCTGAATTCATGTATGAATGTGAGATTTTTTGCTTATATGATTTTTTTTCAGTACTTCCATGTTGGGATTAGTTACTAGTTCCAATTTGATACAAATTTATTTTTTTTGGGAATTGGATCCATTATCTGGGAGAAATCCTGAGCCCGGTGGGTCATTCCCTCCTATTCAACTACTTCGACCATTTCCGAGCACCTCATAGTATTTTCGGGGCGTTTGAAGATTCGATCATTTCTCTACGATTTCTCTTGCACAGCCCCTTCCAACGGGTTTCGAAGAGAAAATCCTTTATTGGCCCACAAACTGACTTGGGCTGGGGAAATTCACAAACTCAATTTGATTATTCTTTGTTACTAAGTTAAACTGGATTTATCAGATTTATGATTCCCCGGGTATTTGTCTTGCTTAGGGGTGGGTCAATATCCATAAAGTGTATACATGATGTAGCTTAAATAAAAGATAGTATCGAGATATTTATTTTGATATAAAAATTATAAAAACAAACTCATTTTCCCTTCTAAGGTGACTCGAACGTCTAATCTTTTAGTTGGAGGTTACTAAATAATTTTTCGGTATGATATTTTCGGTATTTTTGCGACCCCTATTCTTGCCTTGAGTATGAGCTTATTGAAAATTACTCTTACTATCTTGCCATTTTTATTTCTTAATTATTTTTTAGAAATCTTTAAGTTAAAGATTTTCAGAATTACTTTTAGTACTATTTTCTTCAGTATGATTTTATTTGTATTATTATATACTATATACACTGGCTAATCCCTCGCCTTTGGGGTTGTTTTTGTGTAAAGAAAAGGAATTAACCTACGTTTCTCCATAGTAGTAATAATAATAATAATAATAATTGTTTATTTCAACTAACAACTCCATAACATTGGAATAGAAGTTCGGATTAAAAAAATTAATAATAATAATAAAAAAAATTGGAATAGAAGTCCAACATCGCGACGGCGTTGCTTTGAGATTGATGCAGTATCTCCAAAAGTTTAGAAAATAAATAAAAAACAAAAATTCCCAAAAGAACGACGACGGGAGAACCCTAGAATTTCATCGGCGAATTTTATCTTCTTCTTGTTCATTCTACAGTTAAATAAGACTATTCTCTATTTACTTGGATTGCAGAATTATCGGTGGAATGAGCGTGGCTTGAATCATCATCTCTGTCCTCCTATCCGCCATTGATTTTAGAGAGTAAGTTGGATTATTGGAACTCAATAATTTGGATTCTACCATGAATATTTCTTGAATGTTGCATATATTGAAACACATAGAAATGATATGCTACTCACCTCCCGGTGGACACCTTCGTGGGCACTTCGTCATTTTATCACGTTTGCATTGTTTTTTTTTATTTTTATTTTTATTATATATTCTAGTATTTTAGAAATTAATTTACAAATCATAAAATCTAAAAAATCAATATTCAATTTGTTTTTTTTATTTTTAACTTCAAAAAATAGTAATAAAATAAATCGAGCTTTGATTTTTATGTAGTTTTTAGATTTTATGATTTATAAATTAATTTATAAGATACTAGAATATATAATAAAAATAAAAATTAAAAAAAAAAGCAATGCAAACGACGAGGTGCCCACCGGGAGGTGAGTAACATATCATTTCTCTTGAAACACATAAGTATAAGTATGAATACCTCAAAATATATCGTGTTATCTTTGTTTATAGCATAGACAAAGCAATCTTATGAAGCTGTGCATTTGAAGAATCAAGTGTTTGTATTGTGTACTCCGTATTTCATTGTAGCTGCGGTATGCATTGCAATGTGTAAATAGATAAAAGAATAAGGCCAATTTCGGAATATAAAAAAAAATCTAAAACCCTAAACCCTGAATCATACCGCAGCCATTGCAGTCGCCCTCAGTATATATTTACATCTCAGTGCGAGCTTCCTTCTTATCTCCATTTCTGGCTCAAGGTAAACTTTGCATCTTTCTTTCAGTTCTTCTTACATTCTAAATTCGAGAGAGAAGCACAGATCGAAGGCTTCATGGGTATAAACTAATCGAAAACCTATGGAGCTCAAAAATTGTGCGACATTAATCGTCATCCGTATATTTTCGTGTCCTCTTGATTCGTATCGCTTCATCTCGAGGTTTTTCATTACTGGATGTACATACTACTACTGGAGTAGTAATTCTTAATTTTCTTTCGATTATCGTAGTTTTCTCTTCTCTCGAATCGAATTTTCATGTTTCCGTGATCTGTGTTTCCTGAATTTATCCAAGAGAGATGTACATTCTTGCTGGAACTGAGATTGAGAATATGAATGTTGATCTTTCAATTTTATTTTATCTTTGTATAATACTCCGCTAATGTGTTGCTATTGCTTGATTCAACTTGCATTTTTTAAATCTTACACATTTATGCGTGTGATTGAATTGAACTGTACTGTGTGTGTTTATGAGCGATTCTGGAATTAAATAAATGTCTGTTTATATGTTTTTTACCAGAATCCTTGCAGCAGAATGAGGAACCCTAAGGTTTTCTTCGACATCTTGATCGGAAAAGCAAAAGCTGGGCGCGTGGTGATGGAACTGTATGCTGAGACGACTCCGAAAACAGCTGAAAACTTTCGAGCTCTGTGCACCGGTGAGAAAGGCATTGCACGTGGGGGGCGTCCACTGCATTACAAAGGATCTTCATTCCATCGCATCATCCCCGGTTTCATGTGTCAAGGTGGAGACTTCACTCGTGGCAATGGCACTGGCGGAGAATCCATTTATGGAGATAAGTTCGATGATGAGAATTTCATTGTGAAGCACACCAAGCCTGGTCTGCTGTCAATGGCCAATTCTGGTAAAAACACCAATGGCTCTCAGTTCTTCATCACCACCGACAGGACATCGTGGCTTGATGGGAAACACGTCGTCTTTGGGGAAGTTGTCGATGGATACAGCGTAGTCAAGCAGATGGAGAATGTTGGCTCCGAATCTGGAACTCTGTCCAAGACTGTTGTGATCGAAGATTGTGGCGAGATTAAGGAACATTAAATTGAATGTATGATTTCTTAACTTGACTAGGCTTCTTTATATGTTAATGTAAATCATAATAGTAATGACTTCGTAGTTTGTTTCAGTTTTTTGGTCATTGCTTTGTAAAATTTCAATCTTTCTATTCTAGCAGAAAGATTCACCTATCAAATTTGAACCAAAACAAGCAGAAGAATTGAAGAAACTATAATATTAGTACAGGTGTTTCATTCTATTTCTTGATACATGATGAGTACATTGTAGTAGTATTTAAAGAGGAAAAAACAATTACTGTCAACTTTATGTAATGACTAATGACCAAAATCTGGATTTTCTCTAATTCTTGTAGGAAAAAGAATACGTTTCCAAAAAGTTAAATAAGACTATTCTCTATTTACTTGGATTGCAGAATTATCGGTGGAATGAGCGTGGCTTGAATCATCATCTCTGTCCTATCCGCCATTGATTTTAGAGATTAAGTTGGATTATTGGAACTCAATAATTTGGATTCTACCGTGAATATTTCTTGAATGTTGCATATATTGAAACACATAAGTATAATTATGAATACCTCAAAATGTATCGTGTTATCTTTGTTTATAGCATAGACAAAGCAATCTTATGAAGTTGTGCATTTGAAGAATCAAGTGTTTGTATTGTGTATTTCATTGTAGCTGCGGTATGCATTGCAGTGGTAGGGAGTTTTATGAATTTCATTGTAGTTGTGATATGGATTGCAGTAGCAGGACTTGACAACAAAAATGAGCTCAACAAGGAAAAGCAAAAATGATGAGAACTAACCTGAAGGAGTTCTGCATAAAAACATAATATATAGAAGCAGATTTTTGATATCTAAATTGGAATTTTAGTATTAGAATGCGGTAACAAAATGTGACTCTTAGCCATGCTCACCAACTTTTATAGAATGAAAATTGGGAATCTGAATTGGCTGTGTAGACATGATGTCTAATTTGACTTCTTCTTTTTCTTCAGCTATTTCAGCCAATTTTGGTGGCAAAATTGTTTAGTATTCGATTATCAAGTATAGTATATTTGATTATCAAGTATAGTAATAGATTCCAACAGGGGAACTATTTTCTATCCATATTTGTGTTTTTCCTTACGTTTGTCGTGTAAATTAGTTGACAAATATGCATACAAAGCTTTTGAAAACTTAATTACGTGTGGTGGTCCTGTAGATTAAAAGATTAAAAGGTTTTTTTTTTTTTTTAATGAAATCTTAACGCCTCATGATAGTTTAAGAGTTATTAAATAGAAAACATGCAAAACTGTTCAGTGTTTGTATGCGCTCTCTAATCCAGTGAAAATTGAAGAATGATTTATCTCACTTTCCTTCCGTTACAATTATAATAGATTTTACATATTTATTTCTTGGCTACTAGTTGTATTTTGGCCAGTTTAGTTATATTTGAATTTTGGAGACTAACTACTAAACTAGACAGGCTCCATTATTTCTATTGCCTAAATGGAACATAAGATGCAAGAGGAATGTATATTAGGGGTTTGTTTGTTGATTCTGAAGAATGTTACATGTTACTAAAAATGTGGAGCGTTGGAACAAAGCTATTAGTTGTGGTAATTTGCCAAATAGAATTCTGAGTGAAGTATTTTGGACCTCATGTGATGCACACGAGCGGGGTTCTGACTTGATAAGTAACTTGTTTTTTGCTGCATTATTTAGTTCTCCTTTCTATGAAAAGTTTACATTTTGAGGTGAGGGTGAGTTTTCACCGCCATTGAACCCTTACTGTATTATGTGATTTGTGGTGTTTTAATGTGTAATTGAAGAATTGCAGAACTGTAGAAAAGATAATTGGGGAAGGAGCAGAAAGAGAGAGAGAGACCGAGAAATAGACTATTTCATTGCTTGATTCTTCTAGAACAGGACACACTATTTATACTAAGAGCTACACTTAACTTGATGGAAAAGAAACCATAAAATGCTGACTCAAATTAACAAAACTCGACTCTAACATAAATTGCAAAACAAATCAAATAAGTAAAAACCCATTCAGCCCATCAACAAAAACTGACGGCCCACTTCTCTTCACTAGCCCATTAGCCACTATTCTCTTCCTCTTTCCCTTTCCCTTTCCCTTTTACTTTTCCAATTTCTATACTGAACCCTAACTTTGCATTCCCATTCTTCATCTTCAATTCCTTTGAATCCATAACAGCCATTTTCTCTATAGTTCTTGTGAACTGCTGATGGATCGACCACCTCATGATTATGGTGCTCCAATGGCATATGGACAGCAGCAATCGGCAAATCAACAACAGCAGCAGCCGTACGGTTTTCATCCTCAGCACCAGCAATTTCCTCACGGCCCTCCTTTCATGCCTCCTCATCCTTCTGTACAACAGTTTCCTTACCCTCGTCCAATGCAACAAACTCAGATCTATCCACATTTGCCTCCTCACCCTTATCAACAAACGCCACCTTCTTTCCCTCCACATGTGCCTCCACACCTTCTGCCATCGCCTTACCCTGGGCCTTATGAGGGTGCACCGCCCCCTGCTCCAGCTCCATCGGATCTTGACCTTCAAAAGCGTATCGACAAATTGGTGGAGTATACTGTAAAAAATGGCCCAGAATTCGAAGCTGTGGTCCGAGAAAGAGAGCGAGATAATTCTGCTTATAGTTTTCTTTTCGGTGGCGAAGGCCATAACTACTATCGCTATAAGCTTTGGATAGCAACGAGATCGCACATGGGCCCTTTTAATCCTCCATTTCCAGCTTCTATGCCAGTATTGCATCCTCCAAATCCCATGATGAGTCCAGCTTCCATTAATGCTCCGAATGCTGCTGCTCCCTTTTCACCGTTCTTTGATCAGCAGCATGCTCATCACTCTCAGTCGATGGTGGGCCATAGTCGTCCTGAATTTGATCAACCTTACCGACCTTTTAAAGGTCTGTCTCGACCACTTCCAACTGATGTTGAGATGGAGCTGAATGGTGTTCTGAACAGTCTCACTGGTACGAAGGAGTCGATAAAAGGTGCCAAGACTTGGTTTATGCAGAGGGCTCCTTTTGCACCTGGCTTGGCTGAGGCACTCCGAGATAGGGTGTTGTCTCTAGAGGATTCAGAGAGGCAGCTGCATTTGGTTTATCTTGCCAATGATATCCTCTTTGACAGGTATGTTTTGATTACTTCAAATTACGAAATTCTCTATTGTTTCAACATGCTTTTAGGTTGAATATCGTTGCTTGATTAGTTATATCCTTGTTCATTCCATTGGCCCTCTATTAATATACTTTAGTTTCCTGATATTCAGTTGAAAAATTGATAAATTATTAACAATGTCGAGGATGGTTTGAACATGTTTAAGTAAAATATGCAAGAAGTCGTCTATTTCTGTAGTCTTTAGAAGTTTTCTGCGTAATGCCACTCTTCATAAGCTTTAGTCTCTGGAAAGAGGTGAGATTTTATATGGATCAAGACCAACTGATTGGAATTAGGAACCATTTTTGAGCAAAGTATAAGACAATAAGACTTCAAAATTTGTTAATGAGCATTGCTATCCCTAGCATGCATTGGACAACTCTGTGGAATTGGGTAGAACTTCTTGCTTTCATATTTATGCCTCGATTTTCTGAAATATACAGTTTGCAGAGACGGGTCAACCCACAAGAACTCGACAACGAGGCTCGTGCATTTAAGCCATTTTTGGGTTCGATGCTTGCTAGGATATACCACAACCCGCATAACAAGGATGAAAACCAGTCACGTCTTCAGAAAATCTTGCAGTTCTGGGCATCCAAAGAAGTATATGACCAAGATACAATCTATGCGCTCGAAAGTGACATGTTGAGTGGATTGCCACCAAATTCTTTTCCAGGTGACGCATCAGGAGATCGTTCTGCTGCTATAGGTACTTTTCATTATCTGTCCTTTTCTCCTTTAGGGAAAATTAGCAGTATGAATCTGTTGGGGCCTATAATGCGCCTATATGGTTGTCTTTACTAGCGCTAGCAAAATGATACTGTCCTACATGCATATGCGTCCAAAATTGATATTAATACTGAATGTATATAAAAAGAAGGAAGAAATAAATGATGAATAATCATAGCAAAGTTAGAAATGTTCTTAAGGATCAATAAACGTTTTAGTCTAGAAGGCCCTTAATTTACAAATAATACTATTGTTGCAAAGAATCATGGCCAATTTGGTTATGTGAAACCGTAAAATATATAAATCTCTTATTTGATTATTTCGGTACTAAGATAATTATAGAACTTTAAACTAGACTACATTATTTAATACTCCCATCTTAGAGCACTATTGCACCTCCAAACCAATATTATGAGGGATTACATGACTACTTTTACCACAATTTTGAAAAATTTTAGATTCAATATTTTTTAACAGCTCATGATGGTACTGTAGATAGATCAAATTTTGTAAGAATACACAATTTTAGTAATGTCGAGCGTACTGCATATTTTAACTTCTCTTTCTTTATTGTAGGGATGAATCGATTGCAAAACCATATGCAGTGGCAACCGGATAATAAGCAGAGCATCATTCCAAACGTACCAAATCAAGAGTATGCAGATAAACAAGTCCCTCCCCTATCATCTCTTCTACCAAACCAGCAATTCCATCTCCCTTCAGCTCCTTCAATTCCCATGCCATCTTCTTCTCTTCAAACGACAAATCTACAAACTGCACCTGCTCCTGGAAAAGTCGGTGAAAAACTTCCTCCATATCCTCTATTTCCGCCTGGTCTGATCCCAGGTATGGTACGAAAGATGCAAATAGGCAGTGGGGTACCCTACTCCCCAATGAGCCCTCTCGATATCCCCACTGTGATTCCACCTTCGACAATTTCACAGTCAGAAGTTCTTGAGAGTGTGTCGAAGTTCTTTAGAGAAATTGGAGAGGTCAACCCTTCAGAAGGGCCCATGAAAAAGTCGGAATCGAGAGGTGATGATGACGATGATGACGTTTATGAATATGAGAGAAATTCTCCTATCCGAAAGGGAGGAGCCTGCATCCCTCCACCCCAGAGCTTGAATGTGGACATGGATACTGGGACTCTTCCAGATGGAAGTGTCGAGAGGAAACCTGGATCGAGCAGTACCGGAAGGTTGGGACTCGGGGCCACAGCGGATCCTAACGAGCCTAGTCAATACGATGATGTCTACTCTTCTTACAGGAAACAGAGAAGTAGTAACTACCATACTTCGATGAGTGCAAGGGCTTCAGCAAGGTAGAGTTGGACGATGTTTTTTCCAAAGTTTCCTCTGGTTTCCGATGAAATTTATCGATGGCTTGTTGTTTTGATCTGTGTTTTCTTTGAAATGATAGTGTAGATTATAGGATTCTCTCTTGTTCGCCTTGTAAACTTTTACTCCTTTGGTTTTATAGTATCTCTCTGGAAAAATATGTGAATTTTCATTGAATATGAAATTCTCCTGCCTATTGATTTCTCTCTCTGCTGCAGAATTTGGCAATTTAGAATGTATGTTGAACAGTAAGACTAATGTAAGTGTTGAGCTTGAGCGAGTGTAATATTAGTATTATTTTTTGTTTTCAATGTTTGATATTCATGATCTCTTGCCTCAACAAGAAAAAAAAAAATAGTAGTGCGTTGATTTAGTTTAACATAATTGAGCGTACAATTTCTTATGTTCGAAACATTAACATAAGTGTGTAGGGTAATTCTAAACACAACCCCCATTTTACTCCCTATAGCTCCTCTGAATAAAAAAAATAAAAAATATTATTGAATTTACAATTTTATCCCTGTAGCCCCCAATTTAAATTTTTATGAAAAGTCTAAATTTGAAAATTAGAAATTTAGACGGTGGGCTTTTAAGCTTTAACAATGGAGGTTTCCAAATTGAATATCAGTCTCTTCCCAAACGCTTTTGCTCCTCATCCCTCTACCATTCATTGTTGTCTAATTACTCATTTTAATGAATAAATATCTATTTTTTATGGTATTTTATGGAGGTCAACATAATATTGGGGATTTGGAGAACTCATTGCCACTTCTCGATCAGGAAAAGGCCACATAAAATAACTTTTAGAGAATTGAAGGATTAATTGATGTGGATCGATCGAATTCATCATTTGCTCTGATGATTGAAAGTCATCTTCTCGAAGTACTTATCCAAAGTAAGGAAAGTGAGAGATTCACTTCATCCTTACCCCACCGTGCCTTCGATCTCATTGCCGCCACCGGTGGTGCCGGAGCTGGAGGAGTTCAACAATCACCATGAATATGGTTTGAACCAAAATAATATTGGTTTGGAAAAAAATTAAACTTGTAGAGAATTGGAGAAGGTGAGATACGAAGATGAGAGGAAGGGAAAACAAAAAAATATAATTTGCAGAAAATGATTGACAGAGAAAAAGAATAAAAAGAAAAGGAAAAAATAAAAATCAATTTGGGGGCTACGAGGATATACCCGTAAATTTGTTATTATTTTAATCATTATTTTTTCATAGCCCTTGTGTTTAGAATTACCCAAGTGTGTATTTCCCAATCACTTAATACTGACTCTATGATTTATAAATTGAATATTACTATTAATAGTAGTGGATTGAGTATTATTTTGTCAAACTCGTGAATCATTGTAATTACAACTGTGGAGAATTGACTACATACGATTGTTAGTTGGTTTTGTCAAGTTCCTTGTTTTTTTGTTTCCCCCTTGTAAGTTTTTTAAGTAAGTTTTTTCTTTTGGAAGTTTGTAAGTTTGTAATACGGAGTATCATAACTGAAAGAAACGTAGCAAAGAACATTACACGTTTTTCGATACATAAATTTGTTTTGGAAGCAGACTGAGACTATAGGAATTAGGAAGCGTAGTAATTTAATTTTGAAAGAAATCAAGGGGCAATGTGTAAATAGATAAAAGAATAAGGCCAATTTCGGAATATAAAAAAAAATCTAAAATCCTAAACCCTTGCAGTCGCCCTCGGTATATATTTACATCTCAGTGCGAGCTTCCTTCTTATCTCCATTTCTGGCTCAAGGTAAACTTTGCATCTTTCTTTCAGTTCTTCTTACATTCTAAATTCGAGAGAGAAGCACAGATCGAAGGCTTCATGGGTATAAACTAATCGAAAACCTATGGAGCTCAAAAATTGTGCGACATTAATCGTCATCCGTATATTTTCGTGTCCTCTTGATTCGTATCGCTTCATCTCGAGGATTTTCATTACTGGATGTACATACTACTACTGGAGTAGTAATTCTTAATTTTCTTTCGATTATCGTAGTTTTCTCTTTTCTTGATTCGAATTTTCATGTTTTCTGATAGGATACGGCCTAACTCCTAGGCCCAAGCATCAAACTCAATATTATTAGGCCCCGACAGTTAAGCTCGACCTACGCAGCTCGGTCCAACTAAGAGAAACTTCTTCATCAAGATTTCTACATTGACTACAACTCAAGCTCTAGGAGAGATATAGAAGCTCGGTGTCTATCCCTAATAAAAGGATCAAGCCAGAGTCCAAATAGGAGAAGACTTTGTATTATAGTCAAACTCCATGTAATTACCTATAAATAGGGGTTTAGAATAGATTGAGAAGGGGGGAAGAACAATCTTGTAATCACTACTCATACTAGCAATAACATCCATACTCTCTTTTGCTCCGTGGACGTAGATCTATTCTAATAGATCGAACCACGTAAATCCTTCGTGTCCTTTTATTTTCGTGTTCATTAATTCTTTGTCTACGTGCATTAATTACTTTACGAAAACAAGTTCGATCATTGGCGCCGTCTGTGGGAAACGAAAATTTATGATTTTTGATTAAAAGTTTTCTAGGTAATCTACAGCCATGACAGGAAGACCAACGCGATCCCCCCGAAACGCGAAATCGCGATTTGTTCGGAGCAGCTTATGTTATTCGCCAATTCCGGACTGAAATCACCATCAAATCATACGAAACCACCTGGAAACATACTCTACTCGTCGAGAGGATTCCAACGGTAGGTCGCCCGTCGAAAACCGATCACCGGTGCGGCGGGAATCGCATCTGGAAGTGTCACGCCCCAGTTCCCGAGGGAAGACACGTATGCCGGGACGTGACAAGGGATTAGAATTAAGAAGCGGGGATAGAAAGAGGCTCATGACATGGGATAATATAACCTTAATATTAAGAAATTAAATACGGGATCGGGACCCACATCACAAACTACGGGGTAGATAAATCATACTGCCCGTACCGGCCGCCTGTGTCTGAATACCCGTAGACATAAAATAATATAATATTTAAATATGGGATCGGGACATACAGCTTAAACTATGGGTTTGGCTAAGCCGAACAACCCATGCTGGCCGATTTGTCTGAGTACCCGTAATATTATATATATAACTCGTGATGTACGAAAACATAGAGAGTTTATTTATAGGCGTAGCGGAAGCTTTTATTATACATTAGCAACAACAACAGTCCTCTCCAGCTTCGCCTGTTCCACCAGCTCCTTAGTCTGCAAAACATTTGGAAAGGAATTGCAGGCTGAGTACTAATGTACCCAGTGGGCTTGTGCCAAAAATATTTTATCATAAAAAGAATATCCATGATAATAAAGTATACGTAGAAGGATTTTGAAATCATTTACTTCCATGCACACAAAACCTCATTTTTCATGATTGCGCGCGCATGTGTATTACCATGTTACTCTTATATTGATCCCGGGACATTACCACCGTCGGATCCCTTTTCCCTTTTCAAATGGAGCCATGATTTGGAGACAATTAAATATTTCATCCAGAGGTTCTCCCCTCAAGTTAGAATCAATTGGTGATCAACCCAATGATTTCTAACTGTGCGCACAACCTCTCGATTAGTGTGTTAGACCAACCGAAAGACCCAATCGCATACATTATAAGAGCCTTAAACATGTAATAACACATTAAAACATTTTCATGGATAATCTCATTTAATAATACTTTGGAAGAATAAAGCCTCACCTGATAACAATATATGCTCCTAGATAAAACCCTTGCTTTTGCTATAGATCTTTCTTGACGCTCTCGTTAAACTCTAGGAGCTCAACTATAACTTTAAGAATTTGTAACATATAGAATAATACGCTGAAGTATATATCTGTAGAGAAGACCGTCGTGCATTGATGTTTAAAAGCTTAAGCTTTATATAGGGAGAAAAATGAGTAGGATAGGATTGAGTAGTCATATACCTATTTCAATAGCTAAGATACGTGTAAGATGTGTAGGAAAGTATGGTGATTCATCAAAGAAGGATATAATTGAGTATATAATAGTATTTAATATATTTAGAATACTTTATTATGGTTTTAACTTGTACCATACATACGTATATATATCTTTTCCTTAATATATGTTTTTTCTAAATTTTCGTATATATATAATATGATCAAACTTCTTCATCTAGACTTATATATGTACTAAATGTAATATATAATATTATCTTACTATAATAATAATAATAATAATAATAATAATAATAATAATAATCTATTTTTAATTAGCTAAATTTTAATAAGAAAATTCGGGATATTAAAGGAAGTTCGTGCTGCTGCACGACTCGCGAAATCGCGATTTGTTCATCTTTTTCGGCGGATTTCTCCGTCGTTTCTCAACCAAAACGAGCGATCCACCCATACATCTCTTCGTCTCGACAAGGAGAACAAAGCCCACGAGTCGATTTCACGATTATTATTCAGATCTGACGGGAAAACGACCGAAACGGCAGCAACAGATCTAAGTTTTAAAACTGAATCCGATTTTGCATGTTGAAAAATTAAAGCCATAGATCGATTTCAGCCCCATCTCCGACCATGAATCTGTTTACCAAGACAAGGGCTACCTTTCCCCTCAACCAATTGAAGACTCCGGCGACCAAGGTGGCCGGATTTTGGCCGGAAAACCCACGACCACAAGGTTAAGAGCCACGTCGATTTGGCCGGATGCTAAAGCCTAAACCTCGTCTTATGACGAGGTCGAGCTATCTAAAGCCAAACTTCATTTTATGACGGAGTGAGCTATCTAAGTCAAACTTCGTCTTATGACGAAGGGAGCTAATTCAAGCCAAACTTCGTCTAATGACGAAGTGAGCTACTTAAATCCAAAATTTCGTCTTATGACGAAATGAGTTACTTAAAGCCAAAACTTCGTCTTATGACAAAGTGAGCTACTTAAAGCCAAAACTTCGTCTTATGACGAAGTGAGCTAATTCAAGCCAAACTTCGTCTTATGACAAAGTGAGCTACTTAAAGTCAAACTTCGTCTTATGACGAAGTGAGCTATCTAGTACAAACAATTCCAAGTAGGCGACCTCGTTCTTCGAAATAACAAAGTCAGCAAGGCTGCAAGACTCGGCAAGCTAGAAGCCACATGGGAAGGACCTCACTGAGTTAAAGAAGTCCTCGGCAAAGGGTCATACAAGCTCGCCCCCTTATCCGGTAAGCAAATACCCCGTGCATGACACATTACTTATTTAAAGAGATACTTTGCATAAGTGGTCGAGAGTAATCTTCATTTTCTTCATATAGTTCATTTAGGTCGTCTTTTTAGAGTCTTGCATACATCATTTTGCACATCTCTCTTCTACTTATGCATATTATATCGCCCTTATAATTAAAAACGCTGACGAGGGTAACTTAATATCCTTTTGAGGATAAATAAGCTCCAATTATGGAGTAATACCTAAACGCGCGTAAGGGGACCACCCCTATCAATAAATTTGACAAATAAGGAACTTTGAGCCTACCTTAGTTAAAAATAAGGACGAACTACCTTTGTTTAAAAACGAGGATGAACTACCTTCGTTTAAAAATGAGGACGAACTACCTTCGTTTAAAAACGAGGAAGACCTACCTTCGTTTAAAAATGAGGACGAGCCGCAACACATTTCTTTTTACCTCGTCTTTTGACGGGACGAGCCGAACTCGACTTTGTCGAATTTATTTTTCGACAGGGCAAGACAATTCTTTTTTACCTCGTCTTTTGACGGGACGAGCCGAACTTGACTTCGTCGAATTTATTATTCGACGGGGCAACGGACTTTTCTTCGACCTCGTCTTAACGAGGCGGCACGCGATTGACTTCATCAATTATACTTTTGACGGAGCAACGTACTTTAGACTACTCCTACCTCAACTATTTCCCCTAATTCACACCCTCGCTTATACATCTTTTTGGGGGGATGTGATAAGATACGGCCTAGCTCCTAGGCCCAAGCATCAAGCCCAATATAATTGGCCCCTGACAGTTAAGCTCGGCCTACGCAGCTCGGCCCAACTAAGAGAAACTTCTTCACCAAGACTCCTACACTGACTACAACTCAAGCTCTAAGAGAGATATAGAAGCTCGGTGTCTATCCCTAATAAGAGGATCAAGCCAGAGTCCAAATAGGAGAAGACTTTGTATTATAGTCAAACTCCATGTAATTACCTATAAATAGGGTTTAGAATAGATTGAGAAGGGGGGGAGAACAATCTTGTAATCACTACTCATACTAGCAATAACATCCATACTCTCTTTTGCTCCGTTGACGTAGATATATTCTAATAGATCGAACCACGTAAATCTTTCGTGTCCTTTTATTTTCGTGTTCATTAATTCCTTGTCTACATGCATTAGTTACCTTATGAAAACAAGTTCGATCATTTCCGTGATCTGTGTTTCCTGAATTTATCCAAGAGAGATGTACATTCTTGCTGGAACTGAGATTGAAAATATGAATGTTGATCTTTCAATTTTATTTTATCTTTGTATAATACTCCGCTAATGTGTTGCTATTGCTTGATTCAACTTGCATTTTTTAAATCTTGCACATTTATGCGTGTGATTGAATTGAACTGTACTGTGTGTGTTTATGAGCGATTCTGGAATTAAATAAATTTCTGTTTATATGTTTTTTACCAGAATCCTTGCAGCAGAATGAGGAACCCTAAGGTTTTCTTTGACATCTTGATCGGAAAAGCAAAAGCTGGGCGCGTGGTGATGGAACTGTATGCTGAGACGACTCCGAAAACAGCTGAAAACTTTCGAGCTCTGTGCACCGGTGAGAAAGGCATTGCACGTGGGGGGCGTCCACTGCATTACAAAGGATCTTCATTCCATCGCATCATCCCCGGTTTCATGTGTCAAGGTGGAGACTTCACTCGTGGCAATGGCACTGGCGGAGAATCCATTTATGGAGATAAGTTCGATGATGAGAATTTCATTGTGAAGCACACCAAGCCTGGTCTGCTGTCAATGGCCAATTCTGGTAATAACACCAATGGCTCTCAGTTCTTCATCACCACCGACAGGACATCGTGGCTTGATGGGAAACACGTCGTCTTTGGGGAAGTTGTCGATGGATACAGCGTAGTCAAGCAGATGGAGAATGTTGGCTCCGAATCTGGAACTCCGTCCAAGACTGTTGTGATCGAAGGACGAAGATTGTGGCGAGATTAAGGAACATTAAATTGAATGTATGATTTCTTAACTTGACTAGGCTTCTTTATATGTTAATGTAAATCATAATAGTAATGACTTCGTAGTTTGTTTCAGTTTTTTGGTCATTGCTTTGTAAAATTTCAATCTTTCTATTCTAGCAGAAAGATTCACCTATCAAATTTGAACCAAAACAAACAGAAGAATTGAAGAAACTATAATAATATTATTAGTACAAGTGTTTCATTCTATTTCTTGATACATGATGAGTACATTGTAGTAGTATTTAAAGAGGAAAAAACAATTACTGTCAACTTTATGTAATGACTAATGACCAAAATCTGGATTTTCTCTAATTCTTGAAGGAAAAAAAATACGTTTCCAAAATTCATCTCTTTTGATTTTTGAATATTGAATCCCTCCTAATCATCAGCCAATTCATCTTCAACCTCATCTCTTGGCGGCCGCACCACCAGCAGCACCGCCCCCAAGCTCTTCTCCACCCCCATTTGCTTCAACTTGACACCTCTCTCCACCTTGAGGGATTCGTCGCCGCTCCCGTTGCCACCGCCTACCACCAGATAGAACCCGTCTTCTGCCTCCACCTCCTTCTGCCGCCTGTCCACCACCACCAAGATCTCCTCCTCCACGTCCTTCCTCTTGTCCTTCCATGGCAGCACCCCCTTCGCCTTTGGGAATTTCACCGCCACTCCACCTCTATCCAAGCCTACGATCGGCAGCCATCCAGGCAGCACCACCCACCCACTCCAACTCTTCTCCGCCTCCACGATTCCGAATTGCCCTCTCATCCCACTCTCCCACGGCGCCTCCTCCAACTCTATCTCCCTCCCTTCCGCCTTGCACACTGGCAGCACCACCACCGAGCTCGACTCCGCCACCTCTCCGTATACCAACCTCACCACCGGCACCGGCAGCGGCGCTGCTAACTCGTCTTCTACTTCCGCCTCCCCCTCCTTCATCTCGAAATCCTCCAGCACTTTCAGCCTCGCTCTCTCCGTCGCCACAACCTCCAGAGCCTTCTCCAGCGCCGCCTTCGTCCAATCCGGCGCGGACGCCGTCTTGTGCTCGTGCGCCTGCCGGTAATACATGAACGCCAAGCAATCCCCGGGGATATTCCCGTCGAAAAACTCCCATCCTCTCTCCTCGTACCGCCGCGGGTAATCCTTCATCGACCTCGCCAATTCCTCCGCCCTCTTCGCCTCGAAGCCGTGCTCGATGATGAATCGCGCCGCCTCGGCGCGCTGCGGCGTGTTGAGGATCCGGATCTCGTACAGAATGTCCGGTGAGCTAGGGGAGTCGAAGTACGACACCGTCTCAGCGTCCGTGGCCTCGATCAGCGAATCGCGGACCTGGCCGGCGACGACGAGGAGGTTCTGCTCGATGGAGGCGATTCCGGTGATCTCCTCGAGCGTGGAGGAGGTGAAGCCCTCGGAAATGAGGGAGGGGATGAGGGAGGCGTACTCGAACCATAATCCGAGTCGATTGGAGAGGATCTCGAGGCGGGCGCTGGTGTCGAGGGTGCGGTAGCGCGCCGGGAGGGGAGACGGCGGCGCGCGGTAGGGCTGGTAGACCTGAAGCTGCTGCTGCTGTGGCTGCTTCCGGGAAGGGGTGGAGGAGTAGGGGAGGATGAGGGCGGAGACGGAGAGGGGTTTGGGAGGAGGCTTGCAGAGCAGCGGTGGCGGCGAGGGATGGAGGTGGGGGAGGAAGGGGGAGGAGAGGAAGGGTTTAGGGAAGGTGAGGGAGAGCATGGTGATTGAGGAAAACGTTATCCTGTTTGCTACTGTAAAGACTGTATGTGGTTTATGGCTTTTTGGAAGAGAGAGAGAGAGAGAAAGAAAGAGAGAGATTTTATTTGTTGAGTTGGCAAATATCTCTAGGTATTGCCAATTGACGTGGCATCAAATATTCGATTTTCTTTTTATTTTTATTTTTATTTTATTTTATTTATTCTAAATAAAATCTATAAAGGTTGTATGGGCATGTTTGTTAGTCATGTTGAGATATAACATGATAAGATAATAATCATGATAATAATCTCAGCTTAACTAAGATAATTATTTATTTTCGTGTTTGGTAGTAAAGAACAAACTTGAAGATATCTTGCTTGCATGATTGGTAGGCAACATGAATATCATGAGTAAAATCAAAAATTACCAATTTAACCTTCATGAATTGCTAAAATACAAATTTATCCTAATTATCACAAATATAATTCTCAAAAAAAACATCACAAATATATATTTCCCATTTCTGTATTATTCCCAAAATAAGGAATAAAAAGAGTATTAGGTGTTGCTAAAAAAAAAAAAAAAAAACAAAAAAGAACGAAAACTGCCGCCGCTGCATTCTCCATCTCCTTCCTCATCACCAAATCCCTCAAAAAGTTCAGGAAAAAACGCAAGAACAAGGAAATCCCTCGAACCATACCCAACCAAATCGCGTTCACCACTTCAAAAACCAAGGAATTTCTTTCCAATCAGCCCGAGCAAGTCCTCCGCCTCGACGACGCCGGCAAATTCCACCGGCAGAAAGGTCTCCCCCGCGGCCATGGAGAGGTGGATGCGCCGCGGAGAAGGGTGGCAGGGGTTGGGGTTCCATCTAGTGAGGTTCATAGAGAGAGAGAGATGTGGAGGGTGGGAGAGGGAGAGGGAGGGAGGAGAGGTGGCCGCGCCGGCGGAGAAGCGTGGCAGGGTTGGGGCTCCTGGCTCCATCTAGTGAGGTTCAGAGAGAGAGAGGTGGAGGGTGGGAGAGGGAGGGAGAGAGGAGGGGTTTTATTGGGGATTTTGTCGATTAACAAGACACTGCTCAATCAAGTTGAAATTTATCAGTCTAAGGGTATGTTTGGTAGCCATGATATCCCATGATATCATAACTTATCTCGTGCTATCCATGCGTTTGGTATCTGTGTTTCTTCTATCAGGCCAGTCCGTGTTAAGCCCACAGCCCGTGTTATATTCACTGTTCAGCTGTAGTGGAGCTATCACGCCTTCCCCCCGTGTTAGCAATTTCGCAGATGAACAGTGAGCAACTCAAATTCATTCATTTTCCATTTTACCCTTGTGCACTCTTCCACTCAAATTCATTCATTTTCCATTTTTCCAATTCTTGACAATCTCCCATTCATTTCGATCCCCAATTTTCAGTCTCGTTCTGAATCCAATAGAAACTAGGGTTCGAACTAAATACAATCTAAAATCGGCCACGATGAAGGGAATTTCCGATTATATTTCCACACATCAATCGGCGACGGTGAAGGCGCCTAAACTCTTGTACTGAGTGATACCCAGAAAATTCCTCCCTCATTCAGCCCATCCTTTTCAGTGAGGGTTCCAGATATCAATTCACAATTTTATGTAGCCAAGGTGCTTCTTTTACGAGCGATACCGCACAATTCTGATTTTTTTTTTTTTTTTTTTTAATTTTGCAGATTTTTGTCTACGTCGGCGCCGCTGTGTTGGGTAATCTGTTCGACGTAGTTACCTCGCTCTTCCTTGCAACAATTTGGTTTCTCTTGGCAAGAAAATCAATTTAATTTCAGTGAGTTAACATAATTTGTTCAACCATATGTGGAAATTCCCTCTTCATGAGTTGCGAATTATGCATTCCTATGTCTACTCCTTGTTCTCGTTGTTCTCGTTCTTGGTGATTTATTCATGTGTTGCAAATTATAAGTTCTCATTGTTCTGAAGTTATTCCTTCGAACTAATTTTTTAACGTTTATACAGCTGGGTACTGCGAAGTTCTGATATTTGGTTTCTATATCAAGGCAAATTTCATA
The DNA here is from genome assembly GCA_001642375.2 of Mentha longifolia. Taxonomy (NCBI): domain Eukaryota; kingdom Viridiplantae; phylum Streptophyta; class Magnoliopsida; order Lamiales; family Lamiaceae; genus Mentha; species Mentha longifolia. The sequence continues at coordinate 1,043,122 of CM038117.1, forward strand.
ATTTTTATATTGTGTTTTTCATAATACCCTGATTTATGGCAGTATGTTGTCACTGATTGAGTTTTTCACTCTACAAAGTTATGGTTGAAATCTTGTGGTAGAAGATGGAAATGCAGAATATGCCTTGTTTTTTCATCTCGTTGATGAGAGACATAAAATATATTCTTTATCTTTATGCCTTATGCTTAGCTGAGTTAAAAATTTTGATTATATATCTAAAACATACTCAATGACAGACATGGATCAACAATACCCGGAGCCTGCTGCTATCTTCTTACTTATCAAGGAAATCATTCAACTCTATTTGCAACAAGTAACAACAATCATTGAAGCAATATGTGCTATTGAAGAGAGTAGGAAAAGAAAGAGGGGAGCTACATCTCAACCATATTCTATGATAGAAAGGATTCCACAACAAGTACACCATTTAAGTAGAATGATAGGAATCAATGATGTTGACTGTGTCTCAAATTTACGAATGGATAGAAATGCTTTCGGTAGATTATGTTTGGTTTTGAGACAATTAGGAGGCTTAGAAAATGGGAAATATGTGACTGTTGAGGAACAAGTCGCCACCTTCTTGTGTGTATTAGCCCATCATAAGAAAAACAAAATTGTAGGATTTGACTATTCAAAAAGCGGGCAAACAATCTCCACATATCTCCACAAAGTTCTTAAGGCAATTTTGATGCTTCACTCGATATTCTTGGTCAAGCCAGAACCTGTACCAGAGAATTGTACTGATAGTCGTTGGAAATGGTTTAAGGTACCTATTCCTTTTGTAAACTCTTCATCATTTTGATTATAATTTGTTAATTTTGACTGCATATAATTTTGAATATAATTTTTGTGATTGGCTAGTGTTTTATTTAATATGTTTTGGTTTCTTTTTAGGGCTGCTTAGGGGCGTTAGACGGGACCTATATTAGTGTCAAGGTCTGCAGTACCGATAAGCCCAGGTTTAGGACTAGAAAGGGGACCATTTCTACAAATTGCTTGGCTGTTTGTGACCGAAATATGAAATTTGTGTATGTCTTACCTGGCTGGGAAGGGTCAGCTGCTGACTCTAGGATTCTAAGAGATGCAATCAATAGACCATTTGGTTTAAAGGTCCCAAAAGGTACGATCTTCATCATCTAAACATAAATCAATAATGTTATTTATCTTTACTTTTGTAGTGTATATCTGATTATATTTTCATATTTTTCTGTTATTTTGAGTAGGAAATTATTATTTGTGTGACAACGGTTACGCAAATAGCGACGGTTTCTTAACACCGTTTCGAAGTGTGAGGTATCATTTGAAGGAGTGGGGTCCTGAAAACTCACAACCTCAAAACAAGGAGGAAATATTTAACATGAAGCATTCAATGGCCCGTAATGTTATCGAACGTGCATTTGGTGTCTTGAAAATGCGTTGGGGAATCCTATGAAGTGCGTGTTATTATCCTATAAAGACACAAATTAGGATTATAACTGCATGTTTTTTGTTACATAATTTCATTCGAGGTGAAATGGAGTTAGATCCCATTGAGGAAGCACTTGATGGAAATGAAGAAACTATTGAAGAGGCCAAGCATGAAGTCGATTACATTGACACTGTTGAATCATCAGCCGAGTGGAATCATCTTCGAAACAGTATTGCAAATGCGATGTGGAATTCTAGGAACTGAAGAATGTATTTTGAAGTATTATTTTCGTGAACAAGGATACTTGACAAATTTATGTATTAGTTTTTGTTTTAAAACCACAGTAGGTACTTGATGTAATGTTATGGAAATTTCAGTTTTTTCCCTATTATATATATTTTAGTTCTGCTACTTTCGCATTACACAGAAGTCGTACTTAGTAAACTTATATCATTTATGCAATTCAAACATAAAAAAACGATTAAGAGAAAATGCAAGTAAAGCTCGGAAATAGTACTGCTACAAATCTAACATTCAGCTAAGGAACATACTAGTACTTAAGAAAAAAAAAAAAACTTACAAAACATAGTTCTTAGAAACTTGAAAGAGATCACGGCTTCCACCACATCAATGGGCTAGAAGAAGAGCATGAGCTCTCTCCATGCTTTGGATCTGGTTTACTTGGTTGTCTCCGAAATGCCCTCGGTTGAGCCATGATGTTTGAGCCATTTGAGTCGTCGAATAGCCGACGCTTTAATGAAAAAGGTGGAGAGGTGACTTCACAAGATACTTCATCCTCGGAGATGTCGATTATGGAATTCGATCCCTCAACTTTCACGTTGTTCATCCCAAACAAACACGAAAGCAACTCGTAGTGCGGTTCGTCCTTGGAGTAATAAGCTTTGACCAGTTCCTTTTTCTATGAAAAAAAAAATAGTTAATGGAAGTTCAATCTTTTATAAAGCTCTTTGAGAGATAGTTGATAAAAAAAAAAATTCTTGATTAAAAAAATACTTATAATAACTTGGAGTGCATCACAAACCGTGAAAAGTCGAGTCCATGCTTCATCACTCGTTAGTACTAGCCCGGCAATCCGATCCCAATAAGTGTCTGTATCTTTCAAGATTAATGTAAATGTTTCGTACCTGTCTTTGAGCAAGCGGTATCTGTTCGAGACATCTTCAGAATCGAGCTTCAGACCGTATGTCACGTTGAGTTCAGTCATTGCCTTGAACAGCGCATTTTCGATGTCATTCGCATGCCCCTTTGAATCGTGATCCAACTCATTGTTGAGCAAGTGTAAAAATTGCTCATCAAGCTTCACATTCCAAGGTCTGTTATAGAAGTAAGCCTTCTGAGGATATAGATTGAAAGGCATAACTAGAAAGAAGAGGATTTAAATGTGGTTTCTATTATAGTTGGATTTGTAACTCGCATTAATGAGAACATAAATAGGGGAAATTTTTGATACAGTAAAAAATCTTGTGAATGAATTGTAGAATCACATGCACTAGTAAAATAGTTCACGTGAGGAAGATAAAACTGAATTTTACATGATCAACTTGAATGAAGATTCTTGTGTACATATTACATAAAGACAAAAAAAAAAAAAAAAAAAAAAAAAAAAAAAAAAACAGGTGAATCACAAGAGTAGCACTTTATCTGCATGAATAACAAGAGCTTGAGTCCACACTTGTGACAATGTACTATCAAATGTGGAAGAAGATAAAATACTAGAGTACATAAAATTATGGAAGAGATGATAAAAAAAATACATCGCCAAGCAAAGTGAATACAACAATGCCACAAAATGTAGTTCAATTAACATTCAGCTAAATAAAACTAGGGGCTTGCTTACAAATCAACTGTCACAAAAGGGAAGCATAGTTCGTGCATTAGGTTCCAAATATAAAATAAAACAAGCCAAAATAAAGATAAAACTGAGCAATTAACACCTGATGCTATATGGTTCTTGATCACCATTACAAGTTCTTAGAACACATCTAATCCACATTATAGCAACTGATGAACATAGGTAGCCCTAGCCATCTCTGGAAGGCTCATAAAGAAGTGAAGGCGTTCGGTCTGCATAATTAGTTTGTCACAAGCGCGTAGCTTCTCATTGAGTGTTAAGTTTTCCATGTCATTCAATATAGAATAAACCTCCTTTCTCTGCTTCTCTACATCAGAGTGATAGCTAAGTGCATGGGCCAACTCTTGCAGGCGCTTGTTTGTATCCTTGTGGATTGACGAGAGAACCTCACGGAGATTGTCGATGCTATCTTTTGCTTTCCGTTTCCTTGAAGAGGATGCGGTGGTGATATCTTCCTTTGCTGATTCACATACGCTGTGTTGCTCAGTTTGAGGCTGAAGATTATCTTCAAGATCAATGAAGTTCTCCTTTGCTTTGCCTTTTGCAGCCCCCTTTAAGACCTCGTGCTCAGCTATCATCTCGTTGACGTTTTCCATTATGTCCTTAGCTACTTCACCAGTGGCTCTATCTTTGCCAAAGACCACTTTCCAGCCTTCTAAAAGTGGCCACGCCTTTTCCTTGAAGCTCCTGGCAGGAATATCGGTCTAAATAGCGAATAAACATAAAGTTAAAGTTAATCTCCATATAATAAGGGCTGCATATTTCATGAAAACATTCAGGTATATGAGTAACAATGAAAATGGAGCATACCCTAGTGATCTCCTCCCAATATAGATCATCACAATCAATCTTGTTATCCCCATGCACATTGAATCCGACACCACTATTGCTCAAAATGCTCATAAGAGATCCATAGATTTTCTTCCAAGCTGTTATTTTAGAGGAAATGTGGGGTTGTGCCTTGAAATTAGAGAAAGGGAATTGCTTATTCATTGCATCTTCGAGCCTGTTTTGGTAGTTTGCCCTAAAGCCGTTGTCGGATTTCCAACCATCGCTTACCAACCCTTTCATGTGTTCAAGAAGAGCCTTTTCCTCTTCTTTTGTCCACACCCGACGTGGTTCCTTTTTTTGTTCCTCGAAGTGTTACTGCTACCTTCAAATTAGACTCGAGAAAAAGAATTTTGAGTTATCTTTAAGAAGTGTTATTGAACAACAAATGGAAGTAAAAATCACACGCTCGTAGCTCGACCAATATTTAACTAATGACATACTGATAATAACTTCAAGCTTCATATTCAAAGGGTGAAAAATATTATTTTAGGGGTTTTACTTTTGATCTCACTCACTCTATGTACAGAACAAGCATTACAGAACAAGCATTGTTTGTGGCAAATATTGGGAAAACTTGCAATTTCTCTATTTACTCAGAATCAAAAATCAAATTCTCACTATATAAGCTCTGAAATAGCAGAAAACTGGAAATGGTAAGTATCAAAGTTGCAACAAAAATATGCAGATTGCCATGGGAAGATGGAGAAATAAGATGAACTCGAGAAAATCGACATAATCAACCACAAAAAACCGACATGGATACAATACTTCACCATAGAGAAGTTCACAAAATTGACATAATCTCATATAAAATCAGCCTATTGACATATTGCTGGAACTATTACCGTTTGCAGACATGTCGAAAATCTGATAGGGAAGAAACTCGCGAATCTTGAGAGGAAGAGTCTCCTAGCCGTCACTGCTTGTGTGCGTCTCTCTTGCAAATAGGGTTCCACGATTTTGAAAAGAGAGGAAACAAAGAAAATGAGTTTCCCGCAAATAGGGTTCGAGTCGTTCGACGATTTTGAAAAGAGAGGAAAAAAATAAAATGAGTTTCCCGCACTACTTGATGAAATTTCTAGGTTAAATGGGTAATTTCAGTTCTATACCATGTTTATAATCTTTGCAACCAAACAACACATAACATAATTAGTACTTGTTCGTCTTGCATACCAAACACCCACTAATCTGTTTCTATCATGACTTGATATCATGGAGCACTGTTCCTCTTCAATTTTTTTCCTTATCACAACTTGGGTACCAAACATGCCCTAAATTCAAGCGATAGTAATATAGAAGGCTACAGTGGTTTTCATCCCGGGTCGGAAGTTTTTCGCGGGTCATCGAGATATGAAATCTCGTCTACCAAACAGAAAGTCAGGCCGAGATAACTGGACTTATCTTGGCTTATAACAGCTACCAAACTAGCACTAAGTGCTTATAGGCTTGTTGAGATAAGCAAAGAAATTGGAGTTGAATAGTGACCATTGAGATTCAACCATGATAAGAAAGTTAGATTGATGTTTGGTACAAAGAATAACAATTACTGTCCGATCAAAAAAAGAATAACAATTACTGTAGTACAATAACTATATGTAAAAATTACAAATTTAACCTTCAAAAAAATTCATAACTTGAAGTGTAATTATGATAAATATTGATAAATTGAATTCAAAAATTCATAATTTATGATAAATATTGATAAATTAAATCCTAAAATCAATTCCCATAAATCAATTCAGAACAATAATAATCGAATACCAATAATCAAAAATCAAGTATCAATTTCAATGCCCTCTCGTCTTCCCCAGCTTCTCCGATTCGCCGCCTTCACCGGCCTAACACAGTCCCCTGACTTCGCCGTCGTCAGCCTCAGCAGCCCTCTCGTCTTCTCCCCTCATCTCCATCGTCAACGTCGCCGTCGGAGACCGAGAGACGTGTCACAGCCCGAATCTATTTATTTATTTATTTAAAATTTATCTGTTGTTTTAAATCTATTTAATTTTAATTTGAAAAGTTTATGAATAAATTTATTTATCGAATTTGTATTGGTCTAGTCACGCCCTTAGTTAAAGATAAGATCTTGATTAAATTAGTAAGGCCTTATCGAATAAAGATCAAAGAATTATTCATAATATTATACTCATAAGACTAATATGTAAACTATATATGTATATCATGAGTAGAAATTCTCCGCTAACAATATTGTATTATACATTACTTAGGGTCCGTTTGGTAAGGGTGTCAGGATATGGTATGATAATAATACCAGGATAGTTATATGTATTTAAGGCTATGATAACAATATTATCCCCTGTTTGGTAGATTGTACTAAAAAGTTGTATAACATAATATTGTTGTTTGGTATAATTGAGTAAAACCCATACTAACTTTGTTATGGACAATTATAACCTTTTATTAGTTTTGAAATTACAAAACTGAAATATGTTCATCTAAAAAGCCAAAGCTTCTCTGAAACTCACGTTCCCTCAAAAAAAAAAAAAAAAAAAAAAACTCTCAAACTCCCAATTCTCGAATCAATCTAGCGAGACAAAAACGAGGTGAGAAGTCCATGGTTCCTTCACATTCTCTCTTCTTTTTGCATATATTGGTGGGTATTCTTCATATTTTGTGTTCATCCTCATTTCAGAAGGTGGAGCTACAGAGTGAAAACCCTAGTCACAACCCAGAAGAAAAATTGGAAGCAAATCGATGGCTTCACAACAAGGTATCTCGCCTCCTCCTTTTCTACAGCAGTTATTATCTGCCTGAACATTTAGAGCAAAATGTAAATGAGAAATTTTAAATTAAAATATCTTGTTGTATTGGGGAGGGGGCGGATTTCGATGGTATGCAACAATTGATTGATTGAAATCATGATTATACTTGAATGCAAATGAAGTTTTAATCTTTTTGTTTTTTCCTTGCTGATGGGTGTAGTTTTGTTGTCTGAGCACATAAATGGAGTATTTTCCGATAAATAACTGCATTATTCATCGTTCCTCATTCTGGAAACTCCTTTAAAAAATCTAATTGGATGTTAGTTTCTTCGTTGATTCATGCGTTTTAGAACAACAACAATGAAAATTGATTCCACCACATGTAATGTTTGGCCTTTTTCTTAGAAGTGATTTTCTTTTTTTATTTTCTCAATAAACAATGTTTCCTCCCTTGGTGGATTAATGCTATGCATTACTTCATTCTCTTTTGTTTTTCTTGTCCCATTTCACTTGAATGTGAGGCTTTGTGGTTGAGTAGGTTTTGGCTTGACTCATCTCGTGTGTTTCATTCATTTTCTTTTTCGCTCATGCTTTGTGGGTTTTCTGATGCTTGTTTACTTTTAAGATTCTTCATATATAAATGTGGCTTATGTTGTAGTACTATAAAATTCGTTCTGAATGTTAACATGCTTTCGACTTGGATTCAATAAGGAGTGTATCTTTGTTCAGTTTGTGATCTGCTTGATGATAGTATAAATTAACTTGAATGTATTGTCCATAGGTAGCACTGAACAGGGGCAAGGTTCCCGCAGGAGAAGAGGTGCACCCCGGCGTATTTGGACGAATAAAGAGGAGGAGATTCTTATTCTTGGTTTGAAGCAACTGGTAGCTGATGGGGAGAAGTCGGATAATGGCTTTAAGGCTGGGTACCTAGGAAAATTGGAAGCTTTCTTCAAGAAAAAAGATCCCTACTGTGGCCTTAAAGGAAACCCACACATCAACTCTAAGTTAAGCACTTGGAAAAAAAACTACTACTCTATAAGGGAAGTGTTGAACAAAAGTGGGGTTGGATTCAATCTGACAGGGAATTTCAAGATAGATTGTTTGGACAATGATCTGTGGGCAAGCTATGAAAGGGTAACTATGAAATTTTACAGTTTTGAATTAATAAGCTCGTTTCTTATATTTGGCATGTTAATTATGTAAATTACTTCGTAGTTTGTCAAGAATTTTGAAATGGTTGCTGAAAAAATTATTTGCGTGACCTATGACAGGGTGATAATAACTTGTATGGAATGCGTGAGAAGAAATGGACTTTTTATTACGATTGGATGGAGATATTTGGGAAGGATAGAGCGACCGGAGACAATGCTGAAGATACATTTGAGGCTCAACAATATGCTGAACGACAACCAAATGCTCACGAACAACGAAATCCTCATCAGCAGCCAGATGCTAACTTTGCACACGAAGCCGCTGGAGACTACCATGTCAGCCTCGACGATATCCTTGAGACAAATAATGTAGACAACAGTGTGTGTCAAGAGGAGCAACCTGCGGTCCCGCCCAAGAACAAAGGCAAGAAGAGGAAATCTGATGATGGGCTTGAACAAGTCTGTTCTCTTCTAACCGAGATCAGCCGCAATTCGAACTTGAGATTTGAGGCCTTGGCAAACAAAGTTGGGTATGACCATGATATGGGAAAGGCAAGGATGGAGGTCTACGAAAGACTGGGTAATATAACCGGGCTTTCCAAGAGAGACAAGTTTGCTTTTTTTGATAAACTATCATTAGTGACTGAGCGACTTGAGTTTTTTATAGGATTACCCGAAGAAGATCGTGAAGACTATGTTATCTACATTCTCAAGGAAGGATAACAGATCTGGATACTACCATATTACTTTTTATCTTAGGTAATCGGACCTAACGTATATATTTTGGCAGATTAAGACAAACTTCTATATAGTGAAGTTGTTTTATTTCTATTTTGCATCTCTTGTGTAGTAATGATGTAATGTTTCCATAGGTATATTTTGGCATGGGACCCTTAAAGTGGTACTTTGTTGCTAATCTATTTTATTTTATAGTTGGACTGTTGCTTTTCATTTGAAATGTTAGGATTTCTTTATATTTGTTTCTTGAACCCCTATTTTTAATCTTTATATCATGACTTCTCAGGTGCTACGAATGATGTCTGAGTCTAAAACTGAATAATACATAATTAAGAAATATTAGTGGATATAAATTACAATAAAACATTAAAAAAAAATTACAAGAACCCACCAAAAACACGTCCAATTGGTGGCAAATAAGAGTAGCATCCACTCATCTATGGAAACAAGTTCCGAAACCATTTTTTCGAGCTCGATGATGCACAAGAACTCGTAGAATGTTTGCTTGTATGGTTCATGTCGGTCTTCAAAATTCGCGATGGAACAACATTCCTAGTAGGGTCTTCAATAATATAGCAATCTCCACCATCGTTTGTTGATTCAAGGTCTGGAGGGTAACTTTGATTAGCATTGAGTCCCTGCATTTTTGAGCCCCTATAGTTGAAAACTGGTGATGTGACTTCATCCTCAAGTTGTGGAAGAGTATCATGCTTCGGTGAGCGCCGTGGACCTTCATTGGAGTCGCTTAAAACTACCACTGAATTTTGTTTCTCAACTTTCATTGCATCACTTCGTAATATCATATCTAACTTGTTCCATTCGGGCTCATCAGCATAAAAGTAAGCGTGAGTTTCTTCAGACGACTATATAAATAGATAATTGTGTAAGGGATTTTGCATGAACTATGAATGAAGGTAAAAAATACAAAAAAGATTAAAAAGAGCAGAAAATATGAGAAGTAACCTGTAAAATCTTTTCCCAAATTGGTGGCAAAGCGTGAACACAATGGTTCTTAACATCCCAAAAAACTCCTTTAGTATCAACGACCCACTTGAACGTCCAATATCGATTTTCCAAAGCAACCTTCCTCTCGACAATCTCGTCGAAGCTAAAAATATGTCCAAAATGTCTATTTAATTCTTGCTTAACAAGACGCAGTGCCGCAGGGGTATATCACCGTTTTCCCAACCCCGTGTTTGCTTGTGATGTAATAACACAGACAAGAAAATTGTATCCACTTCGGCTGTCCATTTACCTTGGTAAAAGAAGGTGGATTGCGGTGGAATATTCGAAGAAGACATTTTAAGAAGATTTGGGGTAGATGGGGATTGGATAGTTGAGGAGAGTGCTATATCTTAACTTGCATTCTTGATACTACAAATATTTGATAAAAACTTGGGGTGATACTTCACGTAGAGATTCCCACATTTTATACTTGAAGAAATTAGTGGTTATGTATCCAAGTTGGAAGAAAATGACAATAAACTTTTCCATATAGCAAGGCTTATTACATTGTAGAACCTGTGAAGTCTTGAAACTACAAATATTCCATCACAACTAAAAGAAGGAAGAAAATGACAATAAACTTTTCCATATCTCCAACTTTAATAAACTGTAGAACATGTGAATTCTTGAAACAAACTACAATCCCTGCAACAAGATTCCAAGAAGAGTGTTATTGAGATGTCACATATTATTGCAGCTGAAAGGGGCAAATCCTTGACCAAAATTCAAAAGTTAACAGTTGAAAGGGAGGCGGAATTACCATATTACATTTTAAACCACAACAAATAAAACTAAAATACTAAAGCAAACGACAACAAATAAAAGAGATAAAATTCAAACGGATAAACCATAAAGTTTAGTATATTAAAATCCCACAAAACGATGGACAATACAGGTTCCAAAACTCTTGAATCGTAACAAATTTCTAATAAACAGATAATCTAAAATCCCATGCCCGGATTCATCCACATAAAATCAGCTATTGCGTCTCTATTTTGATTCCACTCAGCACTACTTTCTATAGCATCGATGAACTCCACTTCATCAGGGGCGCTGTCTTCATTTCCATTTTCTGTGCTTTGAGCATCCATTTCCATCTCAATTGGATCATTTTGCATTTCATTACGGATGAAATTGTGCAGCAGAAAACAAACCATAATAAGTCGATTCTGAACCTTGACGGGGTAGTACGATGCACTCCTCAATATCCCCCATCGCATCTTCATAATTCCAAAAGCCCGCTCTATAGCATTTCGAGCTTTGGAGTGTCTCATGTTAAACATTTCTCGCGCATTACGAGGCATTTCAGATTCACAACCCCATTCCTTAAGGTGATACCTAACGCCCCTGTAAGGGGTTAAGAATCCCTCACTGTTTGCATACCCATTATCACACAGGTAATAAGTCCCTAAAATCAAAACCAATAAACACACATGTTACAATGCATTTTCCAATAATGTATGGTTGAAATTTAAGTATATGAAAAATATATGCATGAGTTGTTACCCTTGGCAACCTTCAATCCATATTGCCTATTAACTGCATCGCGTAAAACTCTTGAATCCGCAGTTGATCCCTCCCAACCAGGGAGCACATAAACAAATCTAAGATTTCGATCACATACTGCCAACGTGTTTGTACAAATCCCCCCTTTTCGTGATCTGTATCTTGGCTTATCAACATTTGGGACCTGGACGTTTATGTATGTGCCATCTAGAGCTCCTAAACATCCCTATATTAGTAGATAAGTTATTATTAAAATTAATAGAGAGTATTCCCACATACCAATAAGGCAAACATATGTAAAGAAATATCTTCTGAATACCTTAAACCACTTCCACCGGAAGTCGGTGCTATCTTCTGGTACAGGTTCCGGTTTAACCAATAGTAATGAACTCAATCTTAAGATAACATTTAAAACAGCGTGAAGATAATATGACACTGTTTGACCTGACCTCCAAAAATCAAATCTAACAATTCGGTTTTTTTTGTGGTGAGCAAGGATACCTAGGAACAATGCGACTTGCTCTTCTACTGTAACATATTTTCCATCTTTCAACTTCCCTAAATCTCGAAGTAATAGGCAGAGCCTACCAAAGGTGTTGCGATCCATGCGTAGATTCACAATGCAGTCGGTATCGGTATCTCTTACTAACCTATCCATATGTTTAATCTGGGTAGACATCCTACTAATCATTGAATACGATTGACCTGTACGCAGATGTTTCTGATTCCTTTTTCTGATATAAAAAAGGAGAAGGAGTACCATATAAAGCTCAAGATCTGTTTGGTGCATTGTTTGTTCAATCAATAAAAGAATTTCCATCTTTTTCCTGCGAATTCTCGTCATGCTCGTTAGAAGTATGTCTGCAATAATTATTTAGAATAACTTATCACTTCACACAATCCCAATTAAGAGAAATTTGTATGCAGAACTTAGCACCTAAATATCAAAATCTGAAGAGGAAATCATCAATTCTCGAAAACCCAATTATCATATAAATAAAAAAAAACAACACCACCTACCGACCCCACCCACCCTCACCCCTCACCATAAGATCACAGGATTAAACCCCAATTTCATGAATTCTCAGGGAAAGAGGACTCAATTCAGGATTAAACAAGGATTAAACCCCCAAATTCAGGATTAAACATGAAGATTCCACCACTCAATTTCTTGTAATAATCACAAAGAGATTAAAAAAAATTAATAAAGAGCCCACAATAATTACAAACCTCGAAGAAGTAAAGATCACTTGAAAGTTATTCTGCACTTTTCGGATCTGCTTCTTCTTCAATCGTAGCGGATGAGCCCTCCAAAACTGCAGAGACAAGAGAGGTAAAGAACAGCTTTGACAAAGAAGAGAAAATATTCGGCTTCAATCGAGGAGAATAAAAAAAAAACCGAGAGAAATAAAAAAAAAAAAGAGAGAAATCGATGGGGGCAAAGAAGACGGAGAAGAAGACGGGGGCAAAGAAGACGCTTGGTTACGAGGGTGAAGAAGACGGGGGCAAAGAAGAGAGAAATAAAAAAAAAATCGATGTTCTATTCACGCTTGGCTATTATCGGAGGGGTGAGATGATATTGTTAACGAGGCTAAATAGTAGAAATAGGAGAGGGCCAAGATATTCGGACCGGGCTCTTATGTTAATATTAGGAGCTACCAAACAATAGTTAGAGCCCATATTATTAGTTGTAGGGGGCTTTATATGCCCTACCAAACGGACCCTTAGATGTTAGTGTGTAGGAATTTCTCACTATAAGCATATAATATATTATATGTAGATGTGATGTTATGTCTTGAGAGAGAATAGAATTAATATATGTATGTATAGCTACCTATGAATAAAAAGAAATAAAAATTTACAGAGAGAGTTCCTTGTCCTCTACTCATGTACTTTATGGAGGTGTTTGGTTTATTAGATGAGATTGTAGTGAGATTCAGTGGTGGATAACCTAAGATTGAATCTCATCTAATAAAATTTTGTTTGGTTAGCATGATAAATACAATTTCATGTTTGGTTTGTAATATTATATCATGCAAGATTATTACTCAATTACTAATATACCCCTAAAATCAATATATATAAATTTATACTTAAAAATGTATTTCTTTAACTTGAATTTTATTTTGTGAATTCTATGTAAATGAAAAATAAGAGTTTATGAAAAACATATAAATGAAATTACCCCTTCCATATTTTATTTTATTTTATTCCTTCTTCTTCTACCTTTCTCTAAACAGTGAAATACAGAAATTAAGTTTCAACATTTCTCTCTCTAAAATTGGGGCTCGATGTACTACTGCAATCAACGGCTGCCACCATCCACAAACCAACTGCCACGACGCGCCGCCACAGCCACCGCCGCTGCTGCCAGAGCACCACCGGAATTCGAAATCAAACCATTACGAAAGCTGTTCAGAATTTAATTTAGAAAATCTGTGAATCTTTCCAAAATTATAAGAAGTAATCGGAGAAAGCTGTTCTAGCTTCGACGGCAGCTATGGTGGTGCCGGAGATTTCGCGAATTGAAGAGAAGATCAATGGTTGGCAGCAGAGAAGGAAGGAGACGACCGGCGACAGAATTTGAGAATAAGAACAAATGGAAGGGCAAATTAGTATTATGATGTTGATTTTCGTGTGCGATTGTTCAATCGCTGGGGGGAGGGTGCGATTGAATCTGGTGAGATGTGCTATCGTGAGATTGAATCTCACGTTTTTGTGATTTTGTATCTTCATAACAAAACATGAGATTGGGTCTTATCTCACATAGTATCACACCCAATCTTGGAAACAAAACAGGCCCTATATATATACCCCTATGTATCTACCTAAGAAAGAGAAGAAAATAAATAAATAAATATAGATATAAGAGAGAGGGAGAGAGACGATCAAGAGGGAGGGAGAAAGAGAATAAAAGTATAAACTTCCCCTCCACTCTACCTTATATGCAGCAGCCCCATTCTCTCTCCTTCATCACATTCTCTTCCATTTTTCTTTTCCACCATAGTCAAGAACCTCCATTAAAGCTCAAAATCCAAACTCCAACTTCCACTCCTCCAAATGATCTCAAACTTTGCAAAGCTTCATCATTCAGCCTCTAGAACAAGAATATGATATTAGATTGATGATCAAAATTCTCCATCCTCAACATGCAAAGCTCGAAATTTTTAGATCAAGAACGAGCTTCGATTTTCTTTCATTTCTTGGTAAGCATAGCTCTTCCTTGTTGATTCGAGCATGAATTGAGTTAAAATTTAAGGATTTAAACTATATAATTGAAGCTTGAATCTCGTTCATCACCTCCAAACATTAATGCAAGTCCGAATTTCTTGAAGTTTCATGTCCACTCTTCATTTTATGATCATCTATGGAAGTAATTTTGAAATCCCCTTTGTCTTCACTTGATTCAAAAACCACAGCCCTTAAGCGCTCTTGCATGTTCCTTATTATTGATAATCTTGATAGATCTAAACCTCTTTTGATGATTTGAATTGGTTTTGTTTTGATTTATATTCCAAGACTTGAAAGAAAACCAATTCCTGAAAATCCCTGCGTAAATCAGCCCACTTTCGAGCCGATGGCACGATCCATCCATATTCTGGATCTAATTCATTTATTATGGTAAACTTCATCCTCTTAGCTTTCTATAACCATATTACTCGCCCAAATCCGAATTCATATGCGAATACAGTGATGATTTTAAGCTAAGATGTCTATATGTTCGAATCTGCAAAACAGCTACGGTCATCACTTTTCATCTCTGTTTTTAGACCATTTTCATCACTTAAATCGGAAAAGTTTATCAGATAAAAATTGTTCCTTGTTGTCTGAACTTTAATTTAGATAGCTCAAACGCCCCGTTTGATTAAGAAATGAGTGAGAAATCGTCATTCAAAGTCAGTATTTTCAATCTGCCAATTTCCAGTTTCCAGATTTTAAGACCTTCAACCAAATGCTCATAAGTCCCAACTCTCTAGTGTGAAAAATCTGAAATTTAAATATGTTATAACCATGAGTCTTAGATTTCCAAAATGATCACTCATGCCCTGATCCGATTTATATCAAGCAAGAAACAATTATTTTTCCAGATGATCGTTGTACCTTAATTCTTGCGTGGACAGTGAACTTGATTGGCTTGTAGTTCCTAATCCATTCATTTTCAGAGTACCTAATAGGTACCATTTGAAATTCATTCCTCTTAGGTTTTCATCCATATGTCCCACTCTCAGATTGAAGTCCATATGCTCAAGATATAGCCATTTCTTTGAACTGTGGCAAATCTGCCGAAGCTCTTCTAATGGAGTTAAAGTCCTACTTCCTTCTTAAGCTTGTGTACTTCCTTAAACCTTGAATTGATTCACAAGGTTGATTAATTCTTTACCCTCCACTTCACACCTTTTATTTGACAAGGTATAAAGAGTATGAGAGTAATAGACACGTTAAGTACATGAATAAGAGTTATTAATAGTAATAGTTTTATTAAGCGTAAATTATTTAGGCCGTACTAAGTACTTTATTTATATAATCGTAACTAGGTGCGGCACGACTAAGGCATTGAGTCATTTTCACGGCTCGTTATGCTTTTCGAGTTGAAGGTTAAGGTGTGGTGATCTATTTAAATTATGCCATTGATATATGTTGTCCTTTTTAATATTTAAATTATAGCTTGAGATGCTCTCATTTAAGTTATGAAGATTGTGAGTAGCAGGACCAAGTGTTCGTAAAAAGTGCTCTCACTTAAGTTGTGCACAACAATAAAGTAATGCCGCCAGGGGCCCGCTGAATGGGTCCAGGACGTTAATGTCGTTGGTATGCCACCGTGCGGATAATCTTAAAGTCGCCAGGGGCCCGCTGAATGGGTCCAAGACTTCACAGTCCTTGGTATGCCACCGTGCGAATCAAGATAAAATAATATTAAAGTCGCCAGGGGCCCGCTGAATAGGTCCAGGACTTCACAGTCCTTGGTATGCCACCGTGCGAATCAAAATGAAATCAATATGAAATCAAGATACTAATATGTTCAGTGTTTTATTAACGTGGACAATAATGCATAATGTTCCCACACTGAGTATACATTGTATGCTCACCCCACATTTAACAATTTCAGGTGATTGGACTCGAAGTCGCGCTGAAGGTCGAATGACACGTCATATTATATTAAAGTATCACCTTTCCGCATCCGCCTTTATTAAAAAGACTTTGGTTGATTAAAGATTTGAATTTTAGTTTTAATATCAGTTTTCATTGCCATAAATTAAGCTTAGAAGGTTATTTAAGTTTGAAATGTTATTCTCTACAAGTTTCCTCTATTTAAAAGTTCGTATTTCCTAAGCTTTTGGCCAAAAGATATTATTACTATGAACTTTATTATCATGTTTCAAACTATGAAATTATTTAAATCTGAAACCTTGTTTTCCTAAGGGAATCCTCTGTTTTAAAAATAAAAATATTTTCATTCTTAAAATTCATTCTATTCTATGTTAGTGTTCAAATATAAAATAAATAAATAAAAATACTCATGTTTTTTCCGCTTAAATATTTTTTAAAGAAATATTTTTAACACTTTAGTTAGTACTCATATTTTCCGCATAAAATATTCATAAATATAGGTTAACACTTTAAATTAGTTTAGGGTGTTACAAGGCGTATGGCCAGCACGCTGACCCACGCCGCCAGAGAGAAGGGGGGTGGTGGCGGCTGTGCGAGGAGTGCGAGGCCGGATTCGACAACTTCTTGGATTCTCAATTGCAAGTGCGAGGCTGCTACATAGAGAATTTAGCGAGAAGTCGAATGGGTAATATGGAGCTTCGTACTTGGGTTCTTGGATTAGAGCTTCAATCACTTGGATTTGGGAATAGAGCTTCAATAATTGAAGGGTAATATTGGTGGAAAGAGGATTTCGTACTTCTACAGTGTTTTAACAGGGGGAGGGGGGGTGAGGGTATGATAAAAAAAAGGGATAATTTTGAGGTCAAACAGTGGATGAACCTGCTTCTCGTTAAACACGGGCTTCCGTAATTTGCGAATCTCGGATACCAAACGCACGGATAAGCCCTGATAAGCCTAGATATCATGTGATATCTAGGCTAACAGCCCCTAAAGATTGTGGAGAATAGTTAGCAAAATAAATTATTCATATCTCAACAGATGCTAATTTTATAATTTCCTGCTACACAATTGATCTAGTGATAATATACCCAAATACCTAATACCTGAAGTGTTTATTAACTTTTATATATAACTTAAAAAAACTGAAAATATACTTAAAGTTTCAAATGTGAAACTATATTACCCCTCTTTTCTCACCTTTCTACATCATTCACGTGCTGCCCCTATCATATCTCACAATCATTTTCATCTCCACTCTCTATCTCTCTCTATAAAAATTCACAGACCGTGGGATGAGAGGATGAGGATGACGACTCGTGGGATTCTCTGACGGCGGCACGGTGGCTTTGTTGCTCGTGGTGGACGATGCCGACCTCCCCTCCCATCGGATCTGCAACCAACGGTGGCGAAGAGTACGGGTTCAAGCAGGAAGAAATGGGACCCCGCCGAGTACCGGATCTTTAACCTGGGTATGAATGTGTTTGACAGATGAGTAGATAGCAGATTGGTTTGATTGAATTTGCTCCTCTCTTTTTTTTCTTTTCCTTGGGGAAGAATGGGCGGAAGCGGAAGAGGGTCCATGAGGTTTCTTTTTTTATTTTTTTATTTTTTTATTTTTAGTTAATTTTACTTGTATGTTGCTTAGCCTGCTTTCGATTTTTTCAAGTTTTTCTTCAATTTGATTTTCTCCAATTCTCCTTCTCCTCCATGTGTGTATGCTGCTTTTGATTTTTTTAGTTATATTGGGAATTGGGAATTCGCCTATTTTGGATTGGTGTAATGTGTCTTTTTTATTATTTTTTTGATAATATATAGGAGAAGTGATGACGATTTGTTCTAATGGTGTGACTTTCTAATTTGTCTGTATGTGAATTGGTAGCTAATGGTGGAGGATGGGGGTTGGTTGCAAAGTCTCCATTATTAATATTTTTTGTATTTTCTTTATTGATGGTGGAGGATGTGTATTTAAAAAAAAAAGAAAAAAAAAAAAAAAACTCTATTGGTGTAAAAATTTAGTAAGAAATTGAATTTTTTTTCCAAGTCAGAGGTAAGAAATTTCAATTTCTTAACAATTCACATACAAATTAATAATAAAAAAAAACAGTGAGGATGGTAATATATATACGAATTCGTACCAAATAATATGCAAGAAATTGAATTTTTTTACCAACTCACATACAAATTTACGATCACATATAAATTAATAAAAACACAGGAAGGATGGTAAGAAAATACGAATTCGTACCAAATCATAGTCAATAAATTGATTTTGCTTACCAACTCACATACAAATTTATGATCACATATACAAATTAATAAAAACACAGTAAGAATCATAAGAAAATATGAATTTGCACTAAATAATAAGTAAGAAATTAGTAAAAACATAGTAAAAATGGTAAGAAAATACGAATTTACGAATTCGTGCCAAATAAATAGGTAATAAATTAAAATTTCATACCAACTCACATATAAATTTACGATCACACATACAGATTAATAAAAATACAGTAAAAATTGTAAGAAAATACGAATCCGTACCAAATAGTAATAGGTAAGAAATTCAATTTGCTTGTCAACTCACATATAAATTTACGATCACGTATACAAATTAATAAAAATACAGTAAGGATGGTAATAAAATACGAATTCACACTAAATGATAGGTAATAAATTAAAATTTCTTACCAAATTGTAGCTACGCATACAAATTAATAAACATGATACGCATTGAAGAAATACGAATAAATAGGAAGGATGATAAGCAAATACGAATTCGTACCACATAATAGGTACGAAATTAATTTTTTTTACCAAGTTATGGACACACTTACAAATTTAAATTTCTTACTAAGTTACAGCCACACATATAAATTTACGATCACAGGCACAAATAACGGAGTAATAAAAATATAATAAGAATGGTAAGAAAATATGACTTCTTACCAAAAAAAATAGTCAAATTCTTACCAAAAAATAATCAAATTCTTACCAAACGAGTTGTAGCAGGTAAGAATTTTTTTTGTCAAGTTATTTTGGTATTCCTTAAAAAAAAAAGAAACGGAAAAACAAAAAAAAAATGAAAAAAAGTTTGGAAAAGAAGAAAAAAATAGAGAATGAAAATTGAAAAAAAAGTAAAAGAAAAAAGAAGAGAGAAAAGAGAATAGAAAAAAATGAAAATAAAAAATAGAAGAGATAAAAAAATGAAAATAAAAAGAGAGGGAAGAGGAGGGAGAGAGCGTGCATGTGCTTGTGTCTCTGTGTGTGAGTGTCAGTGTGTGTGGGTCAGTGTGTGTGTGTGTGTGTGTCAGAGTGAGGAGGGAAGATGGATAAAGTAAAAAGTAAAGGTATTTTTGGGTGAATTTTAAAAGTTTAGATAAATTTCAAGTTTTTTTTAAGTTGTAGATATATTTTGATAAACTTAGTGTTGATTTCAAGTTTTTTTTAAGTTGTAGGTATATTTTGATAAACTTAGTGTTCAATAGGTAGATTATTTTTTGCCTCATTGATCTAAGTTTAAAATTTTATTTTACTTCCAAACATGTAAATTTGAACACAATAATTTACCAACGGCGTTGAGTACAAATATAGATTTCAGACACAAATATTATTCTTTTTTTCACATTTTGCGTTTAATGAGAAACATAATAGAATACTACGAACTGAATTCATGGCCCAACCCACTTACCCGTAGATAAGTAAGTATAGGTGAGCCCATTTTCTTGAGAAAAAGGCTCGTATTTTTAGGTCATATTTTCTCAAATACTTGACATCTTTTTGGTTTAAACCGAAAAAATGGAACTATTAAAAAAAAGTTGCATGGAACATAAAGTTAACCCTGGCATTTACGTTGCCAAAGAAACCTTATTATAGATCTTATATTCGTATAAAGTAATTCATACATCAGCACTTATCTACAACTACACCAATAATGACATAAACCAATAGAGATTCGAATGCATCTCATTCCTTGTATATAGAAGTTGGTGCGTACAAGAGTTTCATTTCAATGAGAAAACTACCAAATATATTCCATGATAAGAACAAGCACATCAAGTTGGAATATGTTACACAATTTGTTACAAATTGCACATCGGCTTTGTACATCTCGTCGGATATGTCATGGACATCCTTTACCTATACATAATTGAAAATCTTTGAGTAGTGCAGAATAATTTAGCCTAGAATTTATAGCTTTTTTTATTGGAAAAAGTAAGTTTTATTAAGTACCGAAAGGTACAAGGCGTATCGAAAAATACAGGTTACAAACTCGTCCACATATCGCAAAGTTTGCTTCTATTCCAGACCTCAAAACCCCGACTACCTTCCTCCTCTCCCTAACCATACACCAACTCCAAAAATAGCATTTAATCGCTTCCTCTATCCTCCGGAAATTCCACTCCTTTTGATCGAACTTAACCGAGTTTTTCCACTTCCATAATACCACACAACACATATCCAACGACCACCCACTTTTTTACGCAAATTACCTCCGCCTAGCAACTCAAAAAAGCTCTCAAAATGATCACCAATTCTTCTTGGTGCCGTCCATTCAATTATACTCCATTGGATCATTTTGTGCCACAGATTCTGCACCCCTGCGCAATCAGAGAAGATGTGGCAGCTAGTTTCGTCTGCTTCCCTACAGC
This sequence comes from Mentha longifolia, assembly GCA_001642375.2. Taxonomy (NCBI): domain Eukaryota; kingdom Viridiplantae; phylum Streptophyta; class Magnoliopsida; order Lamiales; family Lamiaceae; genus Mentha; species Mentha longifolia. The sequence continues at coordinate 1,064,115 of CM038117.1, forward strand.
AGCTGCTGACCATCTCCTCCTCCGGGATCTCCAATCTTTTCTTGAGGTTATCCATCGTTGGCAGTCTGTCCCACGCAAGACGCTACGCCATTACCTTTGCTTTAAATGACGCGTACATCTTCCATGATCTGTTAAAATCAATAAGCTTCCTCCCAGCCTGCCGCCCTCTGTCTCTCCATTTTTCCACCTCCTCGTAAGCCTTTTCGACCAAGAAGCTGGCATCAACCGACCCTCTCCATTCCCACCTGTCCGCTCTGCCAGCCGTCAACGTGAAGTTTTGCAACAGCGCATAAAGATCACCTGCTGCCGCTTCCTATCTCTCACAAAGATCCCTCCTCCACTCGATCTCCCACCTCCAATCTCCCTGCGTCCATCTCCCCATCTCACTGACAACAAACTCTTATTTAGAACAGAGATGGAAAAGGCGTGGGAAACGCGCTTTCAACGTCGATCCTCCCGTCCAATCTCCCTCTGAAAATTCATTATCGTTACCGTCCCCCACTTTCCGTTCCATCTTTTCCCAAAACCACATCCCATCTTCTCCTTTTACTGTGTTCATAATCCTCTTCCACCAGGCCGAACTTCTATCTCCCTGTCTAACTCCACCCAGCTCTCTCTTAACCCACAGAAGTTGGCCGTGTCGAAATTAATAATTCTCTTCCACGTGCTATTTTCCTCTTTCAAGTACCTCCACACCCACTTACCCAGAAGCGCTCTATTGAAAGAGCCCAAATTTTCAAACCTTTTTTTGAACGATACAAGTCGTCCCATTTGATTCACGCCAATTTCCTCGTACCTTCTGAACTTCCCTATAGAAAATTACATTGAAGGCTTCTAATCTTCTCCAACGATAAGTGCATCACCGACAATCCAGATACCGGCATCACCGATAATATCGACCTGATCACAGTGATTCTCCCCCCCATCGACATAGATGCCTAGAATTTATAGCTATCGAGAATGAAGTACAACTATGCTGATAAGATGCTTTGTTTTCAACCAATAGGTTGGGATGTTGGCATCATTTTGAGTTTGTATGTGAGTTTCGTATGTTTTACTAAAAATAATAGTGGATATATCAACTTGGAAGAATGCTCCAATGCCCACCGTGTACATATTTAATGTGCCCACAGATGACGTGCCAAAGCTATAAATAAAGTATCTAATTTAAATATATACCTTAAATACTAAACCCTACAACAAAAAACTAACTCTACTAAAAAAACTTAACATCCTAAAGGAAAAATTTGTCGATGTACCACTGCCACATCAACAGTGGACACATTAAGTGTGCCCACGGTGGGTAGGGGAGTGTTTCTTTATCAACTTGATTATGTTTATTGAGGAGAATTATCAAAAGTATGACTTATTTAGGGTAACCATGAACAATTTAGCTAAGGTTACTTAGTGGTGTTTGTCCTAGTTTTATTCCTTACAACTATTTATGGAAACATCTAACATGCAGAGAACTTAGATTTTCCTTTCTTTTTTCTTTTTTATTTAATTCCATTTGAGAAGATATGAGCGATCTTTTACTTATTATGAACACAATTAACACCTGAACTGACAATATAGGGTTTACGATTATTTTTTTTGTTAGAATTTAATTTTTGGAATATAATGTACTATAAGGAGATAGAGTTAATTATAGCCAATTATTTTTTGTCATTTTAGGAAAGATGAATAATATAATGGGACGGAACAAAATAGAAATGAAACTAATATAATGGGATGTGGGTAGTACATGTTAATAGTTGTGAGTACCTTAATAGTGCTCGCAATGTATATGTGAACTCTCCTCTTTTTTTTTTTAAAGATTTCTTGAATTGATAAAATAGAAGATATAATAAAAGTAGAAAACCATAATTTGGTCAAAAACGATTCTCTTTTATGATACCATTTTGAATTCAGCACCACACATGCACTAGCTAAGGAAAAAGTTTGGATTTACTTCCCTCTCCATTTCATGATATTAGTCTGATATGCTTTTGACACAATAATCAAGACTATGTGAGATAGAGGCATTTAAGGAACCTTCCCCACCACTAATTTCTTCCCTTTTATAAAAATAAGACTAATAAATGAGATATACGAAAGATGAAAGTGAAATTAATGCTATGGGACAAAGGGAGTAACTGTTTATGTAATAAAGTTTGGATTAAAGGATTACTTTATTTAATTTAAAAATCTTGCTTTGTTAGAACCTTTAAGACCACTTTAATGTTTGATATGCAGTCTGAAAGGCAGACAAAGTTCCAATCATATTTAGTGGACCAATCGCCATTCAAATCTCCCTCTATTCTATTAGTAATTATTTTAATTATAATTTGGAACTTTTGACAAACAAACTTCCGAAGACTTTCAAAAACTTCTCGAATTTGCTGACCGTCTTTGAAATCAGTCAAAACTTTCAATTAGACTGGGAAATTACGATAGTAATAGTCATTATGATTACTTTTTTTAAAAAAAAATAGTTATTGTTATAATTAGAAATTTAAAAAAGTAGTAGTAGTTGTTGTTTCCCAATTGGATTTCATGTTTTCATTATACATACTACCTCGTGTACTTTTAATTTGTCGTTATACAATATTGCACATATATTATACCATAGACTAGACTAATTTCATGTGTGTTTATATCATATGATTAGTACCAAATTAAAAGATAAAGTATAAATATATCTCAAGCTTAGCATGTCAATAATTTGCAATTTTACAAAATAAATATGAGATTAGTTTGGATAAAATTAGTCAATACACCTTTATCTTTCAAAGTGAACGCCCCCTAACACATTGATGAGATTTAACACATGGAAAACTATAATCACTCCAAAGCTCTATAAAAATATTATCATAATTAGAGAGAAATGTGAAAACAATTCAATTATGATTGAAAAGACTATTCATCGTCGAGAAGAAGTGAAAATAAGGAAAAAAATTATATTAAAAAAAATGTTTATATTTCATCGTACTACGCCAAGATTTCAGTCTCTAGAAAGAATGTGGAAAAATTGCATAAGACAAAAATAAGCTGACTTTGTATTTTGGCTCAGTAATATTTTTATTACTACTTCATCCCACTATATTAGTCCTCATTCACTTTATTGACTTTTCCGGCACGCGTTTCCACCGAAACCTAGTACGAGTTTTAAAATATAATTTTGTAGTATCGTTTTTTTTACGGGATACTATGACACTCATAGTATCCCGTAAATAAAATGATACTTCAAAATTATATTTTAAAACCCGTATTAAGTTTCGGTGGAAATGCGTGCTGAAAAAATCAATAAAATGAATGAGGACTAATATGGTGGGACGGTAGTACTTTTCAAGAAATTAATACATCTATTATTGTTTCTTAGATGATTACCAACATCTATTATTATTTCTGCGAGAAATAACTAAAAGAAAAGAAGTCTTCTCTGTTCCTAACTTGAACTCAGACCGTACAAAGTCATAATTTTCTCATTATTTCTCAATTTATAGATGGAATAAGTTTTGGGGTTAGGATCCCCAAAAAACTAATATAATTATGAAATAAAATGGATACGGCCCGCTTTATTTATGATATAATAACCATACTAATGATAATATAATTATGAAATAATTAATCATCATACTTAAAGTGGTAGTTAATTTGAAACTAAAATATATTAAACCTAATTATAATATAATGAACTCTAACTAAAATGAAATTTATAAAATATAAATAGATCCTATTATGAAATAATTAACTAATATTAAATAGATATAAGAACTTTAATTAGAAATAAACCACCCTAACATTAAAAAAATAGAAAATAATTTGAAAGTAGTAATAAAAAAGGAAAAGAAGACAAAAAAAAAAAAAAAAATTGAAAATATCAAAGTGGTGTCGTTTGGCTGCACAGCACCCCTGCTTTGTTCTATGCCCACAGCAAGGGATCCTATCCCGTCGTTTGTTGTCGTAAATGAGTGCTATGAACTTTATCATTGGGAGGAAAAAAAAAAGGAGAATTATACATTTTCATTTTCTTAACTTTAATTTATAGTAAGTAAACTATAAGGGCTTGTTTGATAGGTTATATAATAAAGCCTATTATTGTATAATAGTATGATTTGACTAATGTTTGGTAAGCTACATTAGTTAAACATGAGGCCATACACTAAGTAAAAGCTCTCTACTAAAACACTATTTTCTCACTCATATTTAACTCTCCCTACCCCCATTTAAGTAATATGGATTTGCATAGTAAAATTATATTGCTCCTTTTAGCCCCAAAAAACATAGAGGAATTGATAATTAAAGAAAATAAAGATATATTTGTAATTTAATAAAAAGTACTACAAGGTTATTTTAGGAATTATACAAGTTAGTATAGAGCTTAATGTATGCTACCAAACACTTATTATAATTGTATATAGATTTTAGTAATGCTACCAAACACTTACTATTAGCTATATAGGTTTATTCTCTACTATTTACCTTGGTACTATTATTAATAGATTAATATACCAAACATGCACTAAAGATGGTCAAAATGAAACTGTCAAAAAATTGGGTTTTAAAGAAGAAGATTAAATATGCATACAATTGGATTTTAAAGAAGAATATTAAATATGCATACAATCATACTTATTTTAACAACATGCTTATTTTTATATAATTTGATGTTTAAAGTATTGTCATGCTTATCGTATACTATAATCATATCAATATCAGCCATAAATATTAGTAAGATCGATAATTGGTTTTGGTTCAGATTTATTCATATATTTTTCACGCCGAAACTTATTTTAATATAAACCAAGCACAATTCTCGACTATTTTCATCTCCTTCAACAAATTCTCCACCGTTGCATGCTAAACCAAAATGTGCATGTTTAGTCTAGAAATTTTCTATCTTATTGTTTGATTTTTAGTTCGTTTTGTCATATTTTGCTAATTTTTATTTATTCTTTTCATGTGTTTTGTTGGAGTTGGGTATATTGTGATTTTTGAGGTGAAGGGCAAAGGAAAAAAGTGTAAAGTGAAGAAACGGTCAAGAATTGAGTGAAGTCGAAGAAGGCGAGTCGAACAAGTGAAGGAGAAGAAGTCATGAAGAAGCTAGAAATGGAGGAAAAGAGCCGGAGGAGAGCAGAATGTTGGGGCCAGCGATCGCTGGGCGCGTAGAAGATGAAGAAGGGCAGAACGCTGGGACCAGCGGTCACTAGCGACCGCTGGCCCCAGCGATCGCTGGTCAGGGCTGGATTTTTCATG